>CAWUFW010006000.1:0-614239 GCA_963921515.1 Calotriton arnoldi | reverse complement strand
GGTGCTTCCTGCCGCCGGCCGGGATTGCAGGAAGAAGGAAGATGACGGAGGACAGAGGAGACGCGGCGGCTGGCTGTTACAGGTAAGTGGGTTTTTTTGTTTCTTTTTTTGTCATCTCGCTTCCTCCCCCTCCCCCCCATCCGCCCCACCACCCGGGTCCAGTAGCAGCCACTACTGCTCACAATGCTAATTAGATATGGATGATATTAACAAAGTGCATCTCTGCAGATCTCTCTGGCATTTCTCCCTTTTGCCTATGCCTACTCAGAACCATAAACTTTAAACAAAATATCTCTTAATGGACAACCCAGTGCACTAACCAGCTAAGTGGACAAAAAACATAAGAAATACCATGAAGGGAGCTGCAGAGCTGCCCAAAGCTGCCCAAAGCTGCCCAAAGCTGCCAGCTAACTGAAAATCATAAGCAGTGTGTCGGTCTCTATACGCCTTCATCCATTACTCTGCTAAGCAATGTGCCATATAACACAATACCACACCTCAGTGAACATCACATGGAAACACTGGGCACACAGGATCAAAATAAAGACAACAAAGAGAGAGAGAGAGAGAGAGAGTGAGAGAGAGACAGAGACAGAGAGAGAGACAGGGACTGATAGAGATAGAGCGAGAGAGACAGAGAGACAGAGAGAGAGAGTGAGAGAGAGAGAGACAGAGACAGAGAGAGAGAGACAGAAACAGAGAGAGAGAGACAGAGAGAGAGACAGGGACTGATAGAGATAGAGCGAGAGAGAGAGAGAGATTTTGGAATATTTTTGTAAATGACCAATGTTTGCAATTTCTGGAGTATTTTATAGGCAAAGGATTTTAAAAGGTTGTACAGTAGCTCCATGATTGCACTAACAACAAATAGATAATTTTTTATCACATTTGGCTAATAAACATTGTTTGCATTCAGAACTCATGAGAAAAACAATTGTAAAAAGCCACGCAGTATGACAGTGTTTGAGTCCAAGAAAGAAGTCAATCGCTTGACACGAAGCTTCTGATTAAACATAGATTGACAAAGCAAATAGGTCTGCATTTAATGTGCTAACACCAGCAAACAACATTGTGCATGCTTGTCTTTGCAGACCCATTGACAATGCTTAATTTGAACCGGTGGTTGCAGGTGCGGCCCGCTGCATTCATTTTTAGGGACTGGGGACTTATTTTTCATCATCAGCCTTCACCCCAGAACAAGAGAGAGAAAGGCAGAGAAGTGAGAACAAAGGGGGGGGGGGGGAGAGAAATGGGAAAACAGTGGCAAAGAGAGAAAGCAGGGAAGAAAGGGAATCTTCAAGAGTGACGTAAAAGGGCACGAAGCGTATGGCAGTGGATGAAAGAGCCATGAGTTGGAATCAAGACCAGGCAGCTATGGTACTTGGCACCCAGACCTTCGGCAGTGCCATCTATGGGCCCTGAGACAACCTTTGGGCTCCATCACTTATTCTTCTACAAATTAAGCACTGCCTATTGCGGTTGACGATACCAAAGGGGATGATGGACGGAGCGTTAGAGCAAATCAAACACTCACCCCCAGTCAACTGATCTGGGTTTAATCCATCATCATTCTTTAGCTCACTCCACCACCCCAGTTCAGACATGGCCATATGCAAATCAGTCTGACCCTGTGCCTCATGACAACAGTTGTTTCTTCAAACATTGATTTAAAGATTGCATCATATGGGGATTGAGGAATCTTGGTGTAATAAAAATATATATAAGTAGGATGTAGTCCTAACATCACTTATAGCCTGTAATGTGCAGGCTAGGTCCTAATTAAAAGAAAAAGTAAAATAAATCTAGAATCTCCCACCACTGTAGAGACGAGAGAAAGAGGTGCCACTGTGCATAGGTCACCACCGGCTCTTTGCCTGCTCAATCCCTGGGCCCAGAACACATAAACTCTGCACTCGTGCAACAAATTGAGAACATGTATTTTGCCGCTTGTGTGTGGAACAGAGCCTGCTCCATTCTGTATTACATAAAGTACTTTGCACGAGAACAAAACAAGAATATGTTTTAAACTATTGCATAAACATTTGTCAGATCTAGGATTCTAATAAAAACAATACCTTTGGAGAAGAACTTCACTAGTTTGTTTCACTTTTAGATGATGGTGCTATCGGGAATGTTGAGAGATTTAGATTTGCAATTGTGAAAAAGTGCTAATGGTAATAAATATATAGTCTATAAAATGAAGCAAAATTATTTTATGCTTTGCTACATCATTTATTTTTAATAGAAAACGGTGCAAACTGATATTGCCGCAAACTCAGCATCGCCTTGTAAAAGTCGAGAAAAACATGTTTTCCATTCCTTGACAGGCAAGCACAAGAAACTAGAGAAACTTCAGTTTACTCAATTGTATTAGCACTAATGTGATTTTATTACTCAATTTGGAATGACGCAACACTCTACTCCCTTTCACATGAGCGGCAGGAACAGTGTAAAAAGCATCGGCCTCTTTCTTTGTGCCAAATGTGGACTCCATCTGAATGGTATTACACCGACCAGACACTTCTATTGTGGTCATTCATCGGATCAGAACCCTTGGGGTTCGAGCGCTATGTAAGTGCAAACTTTTCATATTCTGGCCCATGGTCAGTTCCTTTACTCTATATTTTACCACAGTTGTCAGAGCAGGCGCGAGTGCGGCTCCACCATTGAATGATACTGATGTAGCGCTTCATGACACACTTCAGCCATTGCTAAGCGCTGCAGATAAGTGCTCCTATGACCCAGTGTGATGAAATGGAACTCGATTTACCGACATTCCACGGATGAAAGGCTGAGTCAAGATGTGAACTCGTGACCTTCGGTTCCCTGCATATCTCAAGGGCGAGCACGACTGAGCCAACCTGCCGGAACAAGGACGTCCCTTTTTCGACTGTTTGAGTCTTCGTTCAGCCGATAGTTGCAAGACTTCTAGGTGCTGCATTTTAAAACTCTCTCAAATCAAAGCTGGAGAAGAGATCAGAATGATGAATAAATTAAGACTTGTAAAGCTGGGCTCAGCAGCTGCTTCGGTTCGTGTCTGTGCCTGTTTTTCTCCTGAGCAAATGTTGGCAGCCATGGGAACTTGTTAATATCTCGTTCCTCACAGAAAGGAATATGTCATTCCTTGATTGTGCATTTAAATCAAACAGGTGTGCGGCTCCCTCAGGCCATATTCAGCTCATTTCCGAATTCTGTTTACACCAGAACTTGGGACTTTGAGAGAGAGGATGAAATCAGGCATTCATAAAACATAATGTAAAAATATGTTAATTCGTAGTTTGAGCAGGACGTGAACTCATCAAAATGACAGAAGGGGAAGTGACCTCACTGACCTTTTGACACCGAGTTAACTTCACAGAATTGACTCCTTGGCTAATCCTTATCCCTTCCACGCCTCCTGTTTGCTGTTAAACGACTAGAGGAAGGGCTAGTGAAGGGCTAGTGAAGGACTAGAGAAAAGCAAGCGGTGGAAGCTGCTGCCCAGAGGGCTCTCTGTTTTACTCTGGATTCCTGCCACTGTCTAGGTGACTCCTGAGACCAGAAGCTGCTTCCCCGGGTTGCTCCAGTTTGATGTCCCTGATCAGAAGCATATGAACGTGCAGCTTTGTGCTCAACACTTTGCTAACTTTGCTCATCGCCGGATGTACAACAGAAGTCTCAGACCCACTTTTTTGACATTCACAGGTCAGGCCTGGCCACAGTTGAGGACCCAGGGACCTGCCTGGGCCAGATGACCTAGCTAGCCCTTTTCCACCTCTCTACATCACCTTATGATGAGGACAACGCATCCCTTCCTCTAGCTCCAACAGGGAAACTCACCCCCAGGGGAATTTATACACTCCCGCAGATCGCAACACTCGCTACCACTCACCAAACGCTGATGCTACAGAGACGTTTCATCCACTCTTTGAACAACCCCTGTGCTAAAGCCATGATCACAGCTGTGGAACTTGTCCTTCCTCTCTCCCTCCTGCAGTGGTGTCCATCCTGTCTCCTGGGAGCCAAGGAATCTCCTAGACCTGTCTGTTCAGGAGATACCAGACCCTCTTCAGGGGAATTGATTAAGTTCATTATTTAGGAACAGTTAACTTTAGTAAAATGCATCCTAGTGCTAACTACGTGGACAAAGAATCACTAATCACATGTCCTTATCGGGAATCTCTCAAAGGTCAAAGGTGGTGAATCATTGACCCCTGCTGCAGCCTCACATTCTGGAGCTCTTGAAGGGGCTCTCCCTTCTGAAGGGAGAAAACCAGTGTTTGAGAGAAAGATGCAGAGGGCGTAGCAGGAAGGTCAGAAGTGCACAGGAGAAAGAGCCAGTGTGCTGGACAAAGTCTCCCAGGAGAAAGACCAAGAGAGCATGGGAGAAAGAGGCAGTGTGCTGGACAAAGTCTCCCAGGAGAAAGACCAAGAGAGCATGGGAGAAAGAGCCAGTGTGCTGGACAAAGTCTCCCAGGAGAAAGACCAAGAGAGCATGGGAGAAAGAGGCAGTGTGCTGGACAAAGTCTCCCAGGAGAAAGACCAAGAGAGCATGGGAGAAAGACCTAGTGTGCTGGACAAAGTCTCCCAGTGAATGGGAGAAAGAGGAACAGCGCTTAGGAGAAAACCAAGAGTGCATGGGAGAAAGAGGCAGTGTGCTGGACAAAGTCTCCCAGTGAATGGGAGAAAGAGGAACAGGCTTAGTAGAAAACCAAGAGTGTATGATAGAAAGAGCCAGTGTGCTGGACAAAGTCTCCCAGGAGAAAGACCAAGAGAGCATGGGAGAAAGAGGCAGTGTGCTGGACAAAGTCTCCCAGTGAATGGGAGAAAGAGGAACAGCGCTTAGGAGAAAGACCAAGAGAGCATGGGAGAAAGAGGCAGTGTGCTGGACAAAGTCTCCCAGGAGAAAGACCAAGAGAGCATGGGAGAAAGAGGCAGTGTGCTGGACAAAGTCTCCCAGGAGAAAGACCAAGAGAGCATGGGAGAAAGAGCCAGTGTGCTGGACAAAGTCTCCCAGGAGAAAGACCAAGAGTGCATGGGAGAAAGAGCCAGTGTGCTGGACAAAGTCTCCCAGGAGAAAGACCAAGAGAGCATGGGAGAAAGAGGCAGTGTGCTGGACAAAGTCTCCCAGGAGAAAGACCAAGAGAGCATGGGAGAAAGAGGCAGTGTGCTGGACAAAGTCTCCCAGTGAATGGGAGAAAGAGGAACAGCGCTTAGGAGAAAGACCAAGAGAGCATGGGAGAAAGAGGCAGTGTGCTGGACAAAGTCTCCCAGGAGAAAGACCAAGAGTGCATGGGAGAAAGAGGCAGTGTGCTGGACAAAGTCTCCCAGTGAATGGGAGAAAGAGGAACAGCGCTTAGGAGAAAGACCAAGAGAGCATGGGAGAAAGAGGCAGTGTGCTGGACAAAGTCTCCCAGGAGAAAGACCAAGAGTGCATGGGAGAAAGAGGCAGTGTGCTGGACAAAGTCTCCCAGTGAATGGGAGAAAGAGGAACAGCGCTTAGGATGAAGACCAAGAGTGTATGATAGAAAGAGGCACTGTGCTGGACAAAGTCTCCCAGTGAATGGGAGAAAGAGGAACAGCGCTTAGGATGAAGACCAAGAGTGTATGATAGAAAGAGGCAGTGTGCTGGACAAAGTCTCCCAGTGAATGGGAGAAAGAGGAACAGGCTTAGTAGAAAACCAAGAGTGTATGATAGAAAGAGGCAGTGTGCTGAACAAAGTCTCCCAGTGAATGGGAGAAAGAGGAACAGCGCTTAGGAGGAAGACCAAGAGAGCATGGGAGAAAGAGGCAGTGTGCTGGACAAAGTCTCCCAGTGAATGGGATAAAGAGGAACAGGCTTAGTAGAAAACCAAGAGTGTATGATAGAAAGAGGCAGTGTGCTAGACAAAGTCCCCCAGTGAATGGGAGAAAGAAGAACAGCGCTTAGGAGGAAGACCAAGAGAGCATGGGAGAAAGACCTAGTGTGCTGAACAAAGACTCCCAGTGAATGGGAGAAAGGGGAACAGCGCTTAGGAGAAAGACCAAGAGTGCATGGGAGAAAGAGGCAGTGTGCTGAACAAAGTCTCCCAGTGAATGGGAGAAAGAGGAACAGCGCTTAGGAGGAAGACCAAGAGAGCATGGGAGAAACACCTAGTGTGCTGAACAAAGTATCCCAGTGAATGGGAGAAAGAGGAACAGCGCTTAGGAGGAAGACCAAGAGAGCATGGGAGAAAGACCTAGTGTGCTGGACAAAGTCTCCCAGTGAATGGGAGAAAGAGGAACAGCGCTTAGGAGGAAGACCAAGAGAGCATGGGAGAAAGAGGCAGTGTGCTGGACAAAGTCTCTCAGTGAATGGGAGAAAGAGGAACAGCGCTTAGGATGAAGACCAAGAGAGCATGGGAGAAAGACCTAGTGTGCTGAACAAAGTCTCCCAGTGAATGGGAGAAAGAGGAACAGCGCTTAGGAGAAAGACCAAGAGAGCATGGGAGAAAGAGGCAGTGTGCTGGTCAAAGTCTCCCAGTGAATGGGAGAAAGAGGAACAGCGCTTAGGAGAAAGACCAAGAGAGCATGGGAGAAAGAGGCAGTGTGTTGGACAAAGTCTCCCAGTGAATGGGAGAAAGAGGAACAGCGCTTTGGATGAAGACCAAGAGAGCATGGGAGAAAGAGGCAGTGTACTGGACAAAATCTCCCAGTGAATGGGAGAAAGAGGAACAGCGCTTAGGAGGAAGACCAAGAGTGCATGGGAGAAAGAGGCAGTGTGCTGGACAAAGTCTCCCAGTGAATGGGAGAAAGAGGAACAGAACTTAGGAGAAAGATCAAGAGTGCATGGGAGAAAGGATAATAGCACGTGGGAGAGAGAGGAACAGCGCTTACGAGAAAGACCAAGAGTGCATGGGAGAAAGACCTAGTGTGCTGAACAAAGTCTACCAGTGAATGGGAGAAAGAGGAACAGCGCTTAGGAGAAAGACCAAGAGTGCATGGGAGAAAGAGGCAGTGTACTGGACAAAGTCTCCCAGTGAATGGGAGAAAGAGGAACAGCGCTTAGGAGGAAGACCAAGAGTGCATGGGAGAAGCAGTGTGCTGGACAAAGTCTCCCAGTGAATGGGAGAAAGAGGAACAGCGCTTAGGATGAAGTCCAAGAGTGCATGGGAGAAAGAGGCAGTGTGCTGGACAAAGTCTCCCAGTGAATGGGAGAAAGAGGAACAGCGCTTAGGATGAAGACCAAGAGTGTATGATAGAAAGAGGCAGTGTGCTGGACAAAGTCTCCCAGTGAATGGGAGAAAGAGGAACAGCGCTTAGGAGAAAGACCAAGAGTGTATGATAGAAAGAGGCAGTGTGCTGGACAAAGTCTCCCAGTGAATGGGAGAAAGAGGAACAGCGCTTAGGAGAAAGACCAAGAGAGCATGGGAGAAAGAGGCAGTATGCTGGACAAAGTCTCCCAGTGAATGGGAGAAAGAGGAACAGCGCTTAGGATGAAGACCAAGAGAGCATGGGAGAAAGACCTAGGGGTATATTCACAAGAACGAGCGCTAAACATCGCCAAAAAAGCTTAACGCAACTTTACACATCGCAGTCTATCGCAGGAAAATAACCCCGTCTTAACGTGAAATTCACAACACGGCGGTAGCATGCGATAGGTTCCCAAAAACGCGGACAATGTCCGCAGTACAACCACCGCAACGGCGATAAAAACACAAACCCCAACGCGAAAAAACATGCAATGGCCCAAACCGCGATGAGGAAATCAGCGATAAGCAGCGCCAGGCCTGCAATACACACACGGCAGGCAGGAAAATCACTACAAAAGTAGAAAAAACCCACAAACACAAAATAACCAACACCGAAGCACCATTAAGGCAGCCGGAGCAGGCGTAGAGGACGAGCGGAACCCCACAAGCACCCTGGAGGACCAGCCTGGGACCTCGGGGACAGGGAAGGGCAAGGATAAGAAGAAGAGGAAGACGCGGTTCGGTCCGCAGGAGAATAGGATCCTGGTCACGGAGGTGATGCAACACCATCAAGAACTGTTCGTCACCTCCAACGTGTCATTGGGCACCAAAAATGGAATATGGCGGTCCATCGTGGACAAGGTGAATGCCGTCGGAGTGCACAAGAGGTCAATGGACGAGGTCAAGAGGCGATGGATTGACATCAAGCGCAAAACCAAGGAGAAACTCACAGGCAACCAGAAGGCAGCAATGCAGACTGGAGGTGGGAGTCCAGCGCCACAGTTGGAGTTGGATGACATGGAGGAGCTGGTGTCGACAGTCATCAGTGTGGAGACCATGGCAGGAGTTGGGGGAGCGGACACTGCTCGACATGACACAACACAACAGCAACAGGGTGAGTAACCACCAGGTACTGGGGGGACGGGGGAGATGGCCACAATGGCACACATGGACAATCAAGCAGAGCACAGTGCACACCCACAATGACTCTGGATCATGGCCCTGATCTACAGACTGTCACAATGTACATTGCCATGCTGTCTGAATGTGAACATGTACCATGCGGCTACATACATGTGGACACATTGTAACACAGCATCTCCCCTTCACATTGCAGAGGCACCGTCAACACCTCCTGCAGAGCAGTCCCAGCCACTCTTCACTGATGACGAGGAGGACACCCCCAGCATCGACACCCAAGCCCTCCAAGACATCATTGACATCATCCGCAACTCACCTCCAGGATCAGGGCAGCCCAGTTGCATCGAGGAGATCCCACCCACTCCACAAACCACCCAGCAGGAGGCACCCACAACCCCGGCTGTCTCCCAGGACCCCTACGAACAACACATGGCCTTCCAACGCCGTGTGTTGGAGGGCCAGAGGGAGATGGCTGAGCAGGTGCGGGTGGGGTTCGACCTCATGGCTACCAAACTTGACGCCATCCATGGGTGTCTAAGTCCCATCAGGGACCACCTCCAGTCCCTAACGGACACCCACAGGCCACTCCATGGTCTCCAACGAGCCCTGGCTGACATCGCTGGAGTCATGACTCGGAGACAAGAACACCTGTCCGCTCAGAGTGGCCCCAGCGATCTCAGCCGTGAGCTGGCACACATGCGGAGGCTCATGGAGGACATAGTGCGGATGGAGGCGGAAAGGATGGCAGCCACCGCTGCACATCAGCAAAATGTAGCTGGGATCTACCATGCCCTGCAGATCCTCATCATGGCATTGCTGCCACAAGGCGTGGCGCAGATGAATGCTGCTGCTCCTACACCATCCAAATCTCCGCCCCCTGGAGTGTCAGTGCCTCACAGTGCGGCAGACATTTCCACTCCGGCACCTGATGTGTCACTGCCACACAGTGCGGCCGACAATCCACTTCCGGCCCCTGATGTGTCAGTGGCACACAGTGCTGCAGCCGGAACTGCACCTCCCACAGGTGAGGCAGAGCACACATCCGAGGACGAGGACGTGGATGGAATTGAGATCAGAAGGAGGCACTAGCATTCATTTCCGCCACCTGGCCTGTTGCTGCCGCACATGGCCCCATGACCTTCCACTGACCCCCGATACACTCTGCTGCACTCACCTTGAACCGCGACATGGACTGCCATATCCTGTTTGGTGACCAATGACACGGCGACCAGACTGCGGACTGTACTCTTCCTCTTCCGCTGTACTTGTCATTCCCGGATGGACTCTGGCTGGCCCTCCACAGGCCCATATTGTGAAGTCGGGGTTGGCAGGGCCCTGTACTGCTCCAGCTGCAAAACTCCACTGGATGTGCATTAAACATTCAGAAACGCACTGCTGTGTCATGTCTTTCATCATTCAAGTATGAATGTGTGGATGAATGTAGGGACAGTGATTCCCCCTAACGTCAATGATGCTCATCTAGTGGGATTCCAGTCACAGTGTGCTACATTGAGGATTGCGTCCCGGGTGCCGTAGACACTACAACAGGGACACACGCATCAGTCACTTCCTTGTCCGGACATGGACTGAACCACGCCCAGAGCCCCCGAGTCATTGTTGCAAGCCCTGTGCTGGTCCGGCGTACGCCAGGCCAGACCACTCCGCTTACGCTCCGAGGGGGGGGCCACATAGCCACATGTCGCAGGTTTACACGCTAGTGGTCTGCAGGTCACTGGTCTAGTTGTCAGCATGTCACGGCCACTCCCTGAGGGCAGGTTTGCACACACACCACACCCATCCGGCACAGGCGTCATAGGCCATGTGACCCCGCGAATATAAGGGGCCGACCACGTCACATTCCCCACTGTCGAAGGTGACTGGATGATGGACGTTCCATGATTCTCAATCATAAAGGGCCCATGAGTTGTTGTGCACAGGGTTAGTGGCACCCGGAGCCATGTGGCCGTCACGGGCCTGCCACCACGTGGCGCTGACTGGGGTTGCACAGGGTTAGTGGCACCCGGAGCCATGCGGCCGTCACGGGCCTACCACCACGTGGTGCTGACTGGGGTTGCACAGGGTTAGTGGCACCCAGAGCCATGCGGCCGTCACGGGCCTACCACCACGTGGCGCTGACTGGGGTTGCACAGGGTTAGTGGCACCCGGAGCCATGCGGCCATCACAGGCCTACCACCACGTGGCGCTGACTGGAGTTGCACAGGGTTAGGCGCACCGGAATTGCTGAGCGGGTGTGCAGCCTGCGATGATGACGTGTGCACTGTTGTGGTCTCTGCCATTGATGCCTCAGGACTCAGCGTCATGTGTGGGACCTGCTGGGCCACGGTGCGGGTCCGCATGATGTGGAGCATGCCATGGTCGTGGGGCCGGGGCCTGGAGCTCGCACGGGCACGTGGTGTGCCCACTGGGGGACACACCGTTGGCGGCAGGTGAGCAGTGGGGCCTGGGTGCGCAAGGGCGGACAGCCAGCGCTGGCCGGCGGGAGGGGCTAGAGTGCGGCTGCATGTGTGCGCAGGGGCGGACAGGCGTAGTTGCCGTGTGCAGTGAGATGGACTCTGCCATGATTGACTCTGGCCTCGATTACAGATTGCAGATCTGGTGGCTTGCAGTGTATGCCGGCACCGGTGGCAGCAGGTGAGCAGTGGTGCCTGGGTGCACGGGCGGCAGTGTCCCTCCCTCTCTCTCTCTCTCTCTCCCTTCCCTTCCTTTCCTTCTCTCTCTCTCTCTGCCTTCCTTTCCTTCTCTCTCTCTCTCTCCCTCTCTTCCTTTCTCTCTCTCTCTCCTTCTCCCTCTCCCTTTCTTTCTTTCTCTCTCTGCCTTCCTTTCCTTCTCTCTCTCTCTCTCCCTCTCTTCCTTTCTCTCTCTCTCTCCTTCTCCCTCTCCCTTTCTTTCTTTCTCTCTCTGCCTTTCATTCCTTCTCTCTTTCTCTGTGTCTCGCTCCTTTGATGTGCGCATGGCACAGGTTCCGATTTTGTGCTTTATTTTCCAGGCTGTGACATCAAGATTGTCCCGGACGGACACGACAGGAGTCGTCCGCATTGGTGTTTTGTGTTTCAATAAAGTTTTTGGTTGTTACTTCAATGATGAGTGACTGTTTCTCGTTCTTCTGACCACACATGTGTGTTTCTTGTTGTCATTGTGCGACATCATGCGCTTTTTGTGGCTCTTGTGTCGTGCACGGTATGTGTTTGTCCGGGGGGGGCCAAGGTGGGGGAGGGCCTGGGAGTGGTGGCGGTGGGTGTTGTGGCCCTCTTGGGTCTCCGAGCTGCATGATCATTGTCTCCATGGCATCTGTGGGTCTTCAGATGTGGCTCTGGCCTGGGCTCCCTTTCATACTGCAGGTAGTCGTCCTGCTTAACACCAGCAGAAGGCAGGTGTTAAATCCCTGCTGCTACCGCGGCTTATCGCCTGTTTTTGGTTCGCATCGCAGATCTGGCAGTTCGTTGTGAAAGTGGTGTAGTGGTGTTTTCGTGTGTTTTTGCACGGGAACGCCTACTCTGCATCTCATTAGAGTTAGTTGGTGGTGTCACCTGTGGAGATAAATTTTGCGGCAGTTATCACAGGAATACTGGCGATGTCTGCAGTTTGCACCCGCTTGTGAATGGGGCGATAAATCTATCTCCACTTTTGATGCGCTAAAGTGCCGATTACTCGGCGATAAGTCCTTGTGAATATGCCCCCTAGTGTGCTGAACAAAGTCTCCCAGTGAATGGGAGAAAGAGGAACAGCGCTTAGGAGAAAGACCAACAGAGCATGGGAGAAAGAGGCAGCGTGCTGGACAAAGTCTCCCAGTGAATGGGAGAAAGAGGAACAGCGCTTAGGAGAAAGACCAAGAGATCATGGGAGAAAGGACAACAGTGCATGGCGGAAGACGCCAAGTGCTTGGGAGAAAGGGAAGCTGTGCAAGGGCGAAAGTCCGACAATGCATGGGGTAAAGGCCTACAGTGCATGTGAGAAATATCCGTAACATATGGGACAGCGGTCCTGACTCTGAATGCATGTGATTGTGTGCTACCATTCCCCCCATTGATTACATCAGCAGTCTTTTACAAACACACACACACACACATATATATAGGTACATGTACATGTTAGAGATACATTTCAGAAATGAATACTTAATTAGAAATTAGGATTTCAATTATTTAAATACAATCTGTAAATATAATTGAAATTGATTTAAAGTTAATATTCATTAAAAAATTAAATGAATGCAAATAATTATTTTTAAAATAAATGTAAAAGATAATTATGAAGAAAATTTATTATTAATTTAATAATGTATTCAATTATAAATAGGATAATACACAGGACAGCAGCACTTTGGGAGATAGACTGATAAAATGTGATATTACTGACATTGGAACAAAAAAAATCCCTGGTATGAAAACCTTCCTTAAGTACAACAAATGCATAGTTTGTTGCAATAGTAGCAATACCAAAATCTATGTGGTACCTTATTCTGACAAACCTAAAGACATTCAGAAGTATATAACATGTAACTCAGATTTTACGATATATGTTTTCATATGCCCATGCAACCAACAATCTATTGGAAGTACCAATCATCCTGTAAAAAAAAGCATGTGCTGGAACATATGAGTGCTAGTAATAATAATGACACCCAATATCCAGTTGCCCTACACTTCAGTGAGTTGCACAAAAGTGACATATTAAGATTCTTTGCCATTGACAGAATCTTACCGATCAAAAGAGGCTGCAACCTTAAGTTAACAGAAAAGTGTCTTGAATTGAGTAATATTTTGAGTTGGAAACTCTTTTCCCCAGAGGGCTCAATACAGAAGCTGAGTTGAATGTCCATTTAGGATAGTTGTGGAAATAGCTGCAACCCTTTGTCATTCTGATGTTTGTATAGTCTCATGTTTTTTTAAATTGTGTACAAGTTTTTTTAACGGTGGTTTCAACTTCATGTTATAATTTTGTTCTAGACAGGTGCCTAAAAGGAACATGGCATTGACAGTGAAAAATTGTTGCCAGCTCTGATTAATGTCATCTTCCAATAAGAATTTTTGCTAATTGTGCCCACGTGGCTTATATGTGTGGATTGTGACATTGCAGATCTGTGTCATGCAACTTGAACATGTGCACACGTCACTGTTGTGTACAACGCCAATTTGTGGATAATCTTTGTCCTTTGTCTATTGATAATGTACATTATTTTTGTTTAAATTACAGCGTTCTATTTGATTTTGTAAAGGAGTATTATCATTTTTCATAGGAAGACATTTAAGCAGTAACTAATGTATAGACACATTGGATTATGCCAAGGTCCATGTTTGTGAAGCCCTTGATTGTCCTTCGGTCATGCGAGGCAATGCAAGGACAACACAAAGACTTCAGTAACATTTAAAAAGCCACGTCGGGCCTGATTTGAGTGGCCTTGTAAAGAAATGTTAAGCAGCGCAGCTGCTTGAACTGTGTTATTTTACAACTAGAGAGTTGTTCTATGGGTTCCCGCACTAAAACAATCCTGCTTGTAACAAAGGGCCGCCTTGCCCTATGGTGAAAGGATGCCTGAATGGCGCTAGGCTGCACAGTCAGCTCAAAACGAGAGCAGAGGTGCTCCATGTTTTCATAAATATGGAGCGTTTCTGCTTTCTCCCTTTCACGCAACGCTACACAGTAACTTTGCTTGCTGTCCTGCGTTGCGTGACAGTTTAGCAAATGTGCCCCCAAATGTTCCTATAAGAGCACACTTACTTTCTAATCCTTAGGTCACGTGTTTCATTCAGTCGCAAGCATATATGACCTTGCTGTTCAAGATGGCGCCTGTAGTAGCTACTATGCTGAGGTGACTGGTGTCTCTGATTAGTTGAATTCTGGGTCATTCTGAGATGACCCCCCCACAAGGCCATGATGTCTTGTATTTCCAGCCATAATGTGAGATGTAGGAGCTAGCAGCCATATGAAGTGCATTGTGACCATGATACACTGTAGCCTCATGAGTTGATCCGTAAATGTTTCAAGATGGCAACTGCTCTTACAAGCATGTGTGGCTGACAGACAGTTCCTTAATTTGTGTTCATAAATTCTGCCCAATTTACTTGCATTTTAAACTGTAAGCACAGCAAGGCTGTATGTCGAAATGTGTTGGGTGTTTTTGCACTTTTAACTGCTACTGAGATGATATGGCAATAAATGAACTTCTATCAGCAGTTCATGAGTGCACGTGGCTTCCGTTTGCATTTACTTGGAGGCCTTCTTCAAGCCCACTTCACAACACACTCAATCAAACTTTGTGAGCTAAGCAGTCCAATTGTAAACACACTTTAGTATTACCCACGAACAACTGGACATATAGAGCAAACAAATTCCAAAGCAATACCATCCCATTGTTTTAGTTTAAGCACAGGTAGCACTGGTGCGCTGCTCCTAATTGAAACCTGGGCTGCTTCATGGCACATCTTTGCTTAACAGCAGAACAATTGCTCAGAGACTGCACATTGCCAAGGGCTGTTAAGTCAACTCGTCCAAAAGCACAATTAAAGCCATTAGGAAGGTACAGAATTGATAACAGAGAAGAACCAGCACTGCCACAGAGGGAAAGGAAAATCAGCCCCTATTCCCACCAGCGGGCAGGACTGCTCACAACAGCACAATCGCAGATGGCGTTTTTGAAGCCTCGGCACCACAGGAAAGAGATCTGTCTTGTTCTTGACACCATTGTTTTGTGTACATAATTCATAGCGATTGTACTTGCTGAGATTGTAATTGCCCTATTTGCATGATTAAAATGTTACTCATTATAATCAAGATGGATAAATAGGGCTTTTGATATAAAATGTAACAGCTGCCGGAAGAGGTATTGGCCATCGAAGCCGTAAATCAAAACCGCTGAAGGATCTATAAACCTCATCTATGCTTAATGAAGTCTTTCCAATTATAGTACGGAGTCATTTTTGTACACTTTCAGTGCACTGCCTAGACTGAATCCAATATTACCATATCCAGTAAGGCAGCTGAGTGGGTTGTCCACCTTTTATGGACGATATTTGTTTTCTGGGTATCCTATGTGTTCTGCAAGCATGGAATGCAGCAGAACTGATCGATGCATCTGGTCATATTTAAACAAGTCCCTTGCCAAATGCTGACTGGCCCCGTCCATACTCCACCACCGGAAATGCAATCACAGAGCACAATGAGTGAATGGGCAATAGTTAACTACAGTGGCGGTTCTCAGCTCTACTGCCCTGCAGCTCCTTCGTACATTATAGAGGGGGTCAATGGCTTACATCATTATGCACTCTGCCCTCACGGTCATTATCGAAGGAGGAGCAGCACTTTCTTCATTGACAACCAAGGTAGACAAGGTATATTTTCTGACGGTATCAGCTCTCTCATCCAAATAAAACAAGGCCCAACGCCTAAAGAAATATTTAGAAGAAAATAAAGACACAACTGAACAAAAAAAGGTCAATTGCCACAAGATTTTGAGACCTCTTCAAAAGAAAGCACAGTCCATCACCTACAGACCTAGTGACATGAAATTAAAGAGGTAGGATCGCCTACCTTTAATATGAGGCCTTTTCACATTAATCGAAGGAGACCTTCATGCATTCCACCTTAAGAAAACATTGAATTGATTGTCACTGCTCATTGGAAGAATTATTACTATAAAGAAAAAGTATGTGTCACACATTGGCCTATACTCAATAACTAAACCCTCTCTGCTTAGCCATCCTTCCACATGCATCCCTATGCAAGTGGCTACATTTATCTTATCATGGGTGAGTCTTTGATCTGCAAGTGCAGCCTGGTCTTGTTATGATCAAGCATGATCTGAAATGTTCCGTGACCAGCTAGGATCGCTCTTGTCTGACCTCAGCTCACATCTCTCACCATTAATAAAAACCCATTAGGAGGCCTAGCTTACTTTTCAGTTTTCATTGGTTTCCCAATTTTCTGCACTTTTATATAATTTTCCCCATCATTTTTCACACCCTTCTGCTGACACCATTCAGGTGTTCTTCCCTCTGTTACTTCTGTTTCTCCATTTGCCACACATCCTTTTCTATTCATTCTATGATGTCCCTCTCTAAACCATCTTTCATTCTAAGCACCTTATTAAATTCGAGCCCAGCTCCTTCAAACCAGCTATCCTCTTGTCCTAACCTCTCAAATATGCAACTAAAATTACAAACACAAACTTTTATGGGAATTTACTGATCAATATCACAGTGTCCAGAAGGGAAACATCAAAACTGACCTCCATACGCTACCCCACAACATCACATGAAAGTTGAAGGATTCACTCTACAAGCATTTAAAGAGATATACCTCTGCCAACATTCCCCACTTTTAATATTTTCAAAGACAATCAGTTTATCTCAATTTTTTAACAGTTGTAAGATTATGATCCAATCAAAGGACGAAAATCTTGCTTTGTTTGATCGCCTCTATCAATCTGTCCTGTGTTCAGTGTTCCATCTTTGGTTGTCTATCATTACTTTGCAGGTTTTTACAATGGAATTATTACTTTGAGGCCACTGCATTGAGAGACACGAAATCAGGAATACCTTTATCTTGCAACTTTGCAGTAAGTTTTTATTTTTATGTATGTATGTACATTTTTGGAAACCATATGTAGTTGAATGACTTCCAAAAGCTAGAACATATTAACCTTATCCAAGTTCCAATTGAATCACAAGTCACTCCATTTTCTAAATCTACCTAAACCTGAATTTGGTGTCTGCTGCAAAAGTGCCTTCAGCAGTCAAACACCCCTTGGTTGTCCTCAACACTATTGTCAATCGCAGCCTCAACATCCTTATACTTATGGAAAGCTCGTTTAAGGTTAATTTACACAATCTCTTTAATCTCCTCTTCCCTCCACACTGCTTTATGCTTTGCTGCAATCACGAAGACAGGCAGAGCAGAGCTAACCACGAGGATCTAATCCTGGACATACATCTATCTACTGACCATTTGGTCCTTCAAATGACTATAGTTAGAAGTCTCTTCTCATAATGCCTTGACAATGAAACTTAACATAATTTACCACCCCAACCTAGAATATTGCATTCCTGGAAGAACGCATGGACTTCATCAGACCCCATTAGGTTATTTCTGAGAATATAATTTTCCTTGGTGACTTCATATTGCATTGGGAAGATGCCAAAAAACGCCACGCCTAACTTTCTTGAGGACAATGATCTCTGTCAAAATTCTGTCATAAACCCACTCACTCTAGAGGGTCTATAATTCGATCTAATCATTGCGAAGGATCTCCTTCGATCTATTCATGACCCCCATCCTGGTTGACTTGTGTTATGGGGCATATGTCATGAGCTTTTAGAATTGTATTCATTGGAATGTGTGTTGACACGCCATGTGTGTCACGGGCTCTGCCCTGAGGTTCCAGGCTTGACAGTTACGACTGGCGGAGCTTGGGACGACTGCTTGGAGACGCTGGTGCTGACTTGAGTTACTGGATAAATCTTCAGCTTTTAACCTTCTCCTGATATCCTTCCTATTTACTGGCGAGATGCAACAACTGGTCAGACCACCTTCAGATTGTTTTACCCTAGCCTTGTTCATGCACAACGTTTGGTCGACAAATTATTCTTTTTCTTGTGGGACACCAAAAACGTAGACATCAACAAACTCACCTGCATGGCTATGATGAGCCCTGTTGGACACCAAAAAGAGATCAATGCAGCTGCAGCTACGTAGAACAGCCCTGATGAATGAGTGCCCATCTTTGAAAAGCAGGAAGAAAAGGCAAAATTGTCCTGCCCCCTTGGTTCTTAAAGAACCTTTTGAGAAAGAAAATCCCTTTTGAGACTTCAAAACTGTTGAAGACAATCCCCATCTCTTGAGAATTCTGCTCAGCTAAGGGCTGCTAGAAGCACCAACAAAAGCATGTTGTCTGGTCTAAACATTCATATCACATCTCTTGGACACTGCCGAAAATTGCACATCACATCTATTTGGCACCGTCAAACAGGCTAACAGCCACCACATCAGCTTAATTGAGTCACTGAATGTAAAGATTTTGTGAAATTCTTTAATGAAAATGTCAGATTTACTGAACTCTCTGTCCCTCCAATGCCTGATCACCTGGCAGATTATATTTCAATCAATCAAACAGGGGTTTTGAAGCGCACTACTCACCTGTGAGGGTCTCAAGGCACTGGGGAAGGGGGGGGGTGCGAGCAGCTCTGTAGATCATTCAAAGAGCCAGGTCTTGAGGTCCTTTCTGAACTGGTGCAGTGTCGGGCTTCGTCGGATGCGGAGTGGGAGTTCGTTCCAGGTCTTGGCCACCAGGTAGGAGAAGCGTCTGCCACCTGCTCTGGCCCTGTGGCTGTGGGGGACCATGGCTAGGGTGAGGTTGGCAGAGCAGGGGTATCTCTTGGGGGCGTGGAAGGAGATTCGTTCATTGAGGTATTGTGGTCCGGTGTTATGGAGGGCTTTGTAGGTGTGTGTGAGCAGTTTGAAGGTTATTCTTCTTTCGTCGGGGAGCCAGTGGAGGTCGCAGAGGTGTTGGGTGATTTGGTCATGTTGTGGGACATCGAGGATAAGTCTGGCTGCGGCTTTCTGGATGGTCTGGAGTTTGGGGGGGAGTTTTTTGTTGATTCCGGCGTTGAAGGTGTTTCCGTAGTCCAGTCTGCTGGTGATGAGTGCGTGAGCGATGGTCTTCATGGTGTCGGAGGGGATCCATTTGAAGGTTTTGCGATAGATGCAGAGGGTGTGGAAGCAAGTGGACTACACGGCGTTGATCTGGTGGTTCATGGTGAGTGAAGAGTCGAATACGATGCCGAGGTTGCATGCGTGGTCCATTGGGGTGGGTGGGTTTCCGAGGGCGGGGGATACCAGGTGTTGCCCCATGCGGAGGGGATGGAGCCGAGGTTGAGGACTTCTGTTTTCTCCGAGTTGAGCTTCAGGCAGCTGCTGCTCATCCAGGTTGCAATGTCTTTCCTCCCCTCTTAGAAACTGCGCCTGGTGATGTCGGGTTCCTTTGTGAGGGAGAGGATGAGCTGGGTGTCGTCGGCATATGAGACTATGTTGAGTCCGTGTTTTCTGACAATGGTTGCGAGGGGGGCCATGTAGACGTTGAAGAGTGTGGGGCTGACGGAGGATCCCTGGGGTACTCCACATCTGATCTCTGTAGGTTCGGAGAGGAAGGGCAGGAGTCTTATTCTTTGTGTTCTGCCTGAAAGGAAAGATCGAATCCAGTCTAGGGCTGTTCCCTGGATGCCGGCGTCTTGGAGTCTGGTGGCTAGTGTGCAGTGGGAGACGGTGTCGAAGGCTGCTGAAAGGTCCAAGAGGATGAGCGCTGCTGTTTGGCCTTGATCGAGGAGGGTGCAGATGTCGGTGGCGGCTAAGAGGGCAGTTTTGGTGCTGTGGTTGCTGCAGAAACAGGATTGAGAGGTGTCCAGGATGTCGTTGGTTTCTATGAAGTTTGCTAGCTGGGTGTTATCTGCTTTTTCGATGACTTTGGCGGAGAAAGGGAGTAGTGAGATAGGCATGAAGTTCTTGAGATCCGTCGGGTCTGTGGAGGGCTTCTTCAGGAGGGGTTTGACTTCGGCATGTTTCCAGTCATCAGGAAATGTGGCGGTCTCGAGGGAGCAGTTGATAGTTCGGCATAGTTCGGGTGCGATGGCGGCCCTGTGGAAGATGTGCGGTGGGCAGGGGTAAGTAGGTGCTCCGGAGTGGATGCTTTTCATGGTCGTAGCGGTGTCTTCTGTGGGGAGAGGGGTCCAGGTGAGGAGGGTCTGTTGGATGGCGTCGCTGGGGGGGTGTTGTGGTGGTGCTGTTGATGGAGCAAGGACTCGTAAATGAGACTTGCTCGGAAGCAATCCTTTCGTTTTAACTCACTAACGAATTACTAACAACGTGTTTGTAATTAATAAATCGCATTTAGAAAAAGACACGCGGGACAAAGAAGCTTGCCTATGTGTTTACTAACGGCAATAACATGAACGAAGGACTAAAACGCACTTTAACAAGGGATCTTTACTGCGCATGCGTCTACTACATCTACGTAGTATGACGTACTAATGCTTGGAGGGAAAATCTTGCGCCTGCGCAATAGACGATAAAATGGCCTGCTTGAAAGCTCACATGCATGGCACCTGCTTAGCTGAAATAGAATATAAGTTTTATACTAACGCAAATGCAGAAAGGGTTATAATAATGAAGTGGGTTAGAGTAGAGGTTGGTGGTGTACAGTGAAACCATTTATTTTTGAAAATAACATTTCTTCTTTTGACTTCATTATTAGTGCGCATTTGGGCCCTCTACACTTGTCTGAATCAAGCTGACTGACTTGACCCTACGCATGCGTATTAGAGAGAGAATACGAAAAGATGAGTAAGGACTTGTCACGCGTCCAAGGCCAGAGAAGATGTGCCCTGGGAACATGAGGGTGAAGAGTTCATATGAAGGAGCTTTATTCATAACGTTGCAACATTTTGTATTAATAAAGTTTGGAGATGTATGGGAAAGGAAATGATTTAATAAAGTTTGAGGAGAGGGATTTGAATACAATGGTTTAAAGAAATAAGTGAAATGTAAGCATGGTGTGACGATCATCCCCCCTTCGCCTGTCCAATCAGAGTTAGTATTTTGTAAAATTGAAACATTAATGGGTGGTACATGGCTATGGAAAGGTATAATTGAGGTAGTTTAGTTAATTAGTTTAGCTTTTTAGCTGAGGCGATGCAGAGCTCGGGATGCTGTCGGCGTTGAGGGTGGTGCTGATGCAGTGAGACGCTGATGAAGAAATCGAATGCAGAACCATCTTTTTAACTTAATTGGGTTAGAAAGAAGATCGCGGAAGAACCACGAGGAGGAAGAGAGTGCCAGAGAGGGGTGTGACGCAGTCGTCGGTATTTAGAGAGGTGAAGTATCCTGTCCTGATTCCTGTCCTGAAGTCTCTGTCTCCTGATCCATCCCGGGGACCCTTACCAGCCCTTTGGCCAGGGGGTTGGTCTTCACACCATACTTGGTAAATATAAATATATCGTATTGATAGATTTTCTTCTCTCTCTGTCCTCTTCTTTCTGAAGCATAGTTATTGTGTGGATCTGAATTGCTAATGCCAATTTGAAACTTGATTGAATTGACACTCTTGCGAATGTTTAATAAGTTATGTTAATTATCAGCATCAACTAGTTCCAACTAATGGTCCATTGACCAGAGGAAAGAACTAATTGATCAGTGAAAGGTTTGGTTAGGGAAAGAAATAACTAGATCTTGAATTATGAAAATCATAAACTAAGTTCCAGCGGTCTACTTGCTGTTTAGTGGAAGTAGTTATATGGGCCCAGGTGTGTATATGGTAGTGGAGTATCTGCTGCTAGTACACCGCTGGATCAGTTTTCAGGTAGCAGAGTTATGGTTATTATTGATTAGTTTGGTGATAAGTATAGATTATTGATTATTTGATTTATGTTTAACAAAAAGAGTTAGCATCTTTGTTTTATGTCGTCTGGAAAATTCCCGGGGAATGAATAGCGGGTGGCGATAGAAACCACACTGCAGTGAGGTTACTCGTCTGTTGGAATAACACTGAGAAGCCAAGTCAGTGTTAAAGTAGGGACTATTTTCTGTGTAAAAGTGAGAGTGATTGATAGCAAAGAGTTCGCTAGTGAAACTTTGGGAGTTATATCACCTAGAAAGGGTAACCCTGAAGGAGTAGCAGGTTCTTCTAAGCTAGATTGACAGCAAAAGGAGTTCGCTGGTGAAACTTTGGTCTCAAATTTCCCAAAACGGGTGACATCGGAGGAGTAGCAGGTTCTCTGGAGCTTATGTGACGAGTAAGCGGAAGGTTTTACTCACAGTGAAAGAAATAAACTATCCTTTAATTTAGCGGAACAGACAGAGTAGCGAATATTTTTATGTCGTTAATAACAAAGAATTTTTAAGAAAATATTGAGAAATAAAGTTTTCGCATTACCTTGTGAAGGGAGGGTCAGTTGCCGGAGTGGTACTGACGTCACAGTGAGCCGCGCTGGGATTGGTAGAAACAGCGGGCGTGTGACAGAAGTAGCTTTGTAAAGGAGGGGTCAGTAGTAAGGAGCAGAACTGATGTCAAGAAAAGGCCGCGCTGGCATTGGTCAGATCACGGGCGTGAGCCTGATTTGATTGGATAGCTAGTTAGAAGCCGCGCTAGGATTGGTGAAGAGAAAGATTGTATGCGGGATTTTGATTTGACTGTTAGTGCAAGACGTACAGGTAGAAGATTTCAAGGGTTTGCAGAATACAATTTCCTACATCGTTCTTCAAGGATGTATGGAGAGAAAAGAAAGATGTCATTTTTAAAGAAAATTAAGAATTTCTTTGTAAAGGATAAGCCTGTGTTGACTAGAGAGGGAATTCCTATTCCGCCACCGAAGACACCAGCATCTTTTATGATGATGGAAAGAGGATATCATACTTGCGTGTTGTTGGAAAACTGGATAGAATATACGAAGGATGATGGTGTGTTAGCATTTCCACAGGATGGTACGTTTAATGGGAGGATTCTTCAGAATTTGAGATTGAAAATGAATGATTTGGAACCTAGACCTAGGTTAACTCAATATGAGGCTTTGGAAGAATGGGAGACTGAGTCATATGAACTAGAGAAATGCAGAGGTGGAAGGTATAGAGGATTTTTTCCGAGACATTTGCATGAGTCACGCAAAGGGCAGATGAAACAATGGAGGAGAGCTATGGTATCAGAAGGGTTATATCCAGTGTTAATGGCTGAGGAAGAGTCTGGAGGAAAGTGTAAGGAGAAAACGAAACATATGAATTCGGCAGGATATGGTGAATCAGATGACGAGTTGTTAGAGGGTGTTTTAATTAAAAATCCACCACCGTATCAAGAAGCAGCTAGTTAGGTTACCCCAAGTGCACCGGTAATGGGAATGCCATTAACCCCACAGATTTTACATGAAACGTCATATAACAGAGTGTTGCAGGATAATGAAAGAGAAGCATTGAATAAAACTAGAGAAGAACTAGTTCAAAAGATAAGTCAGTTAAATTTGAATACTGAAGCTTTGACAGTACCAGTGACCATTGGTCCGGTAATCCCATTGTATGGAGATAATAAGATTTGCCAGAAACCACAACTTGTGACAGTTCCATTAAATAGTCCTAGAAAAAAAATAATAATTACAGATGATCAGGTTAGCAAAAGTGAGTAAATTATTTCATTAATGGATCTCCCTAATGTGGAACCTCTGACGGAAACTCCAAAGAGAGTTACGCCTATGAATTTGAGAGAAAGAAGACCTTTGGTTCCTGCTGGAACTGGAGGTGGAACAATAGTCACCTCTGAAGAAATAGAAAGGTGGGCTCAGGAAAGAGATAATCAGAACCCAACACCAAGGATTTTAGACATCAGCAGATTGAAAGTGGAATTGGAAGAGATGATGACAGGATGTGTGGGTACAGAAAGATTGAACACTTACAATGATGAGGAATTATTACTTTTATGTAAGAGTATAACCAGGAGAGCAAGAGTATTTCATGAGAGATTGACTGAAGTTGCTTCAGAGATTGGAATAGACATAGGGAAATCAAAGTTGTTACAGAAACCATATCGGGTGGACTTTACTGATAAAGATTTAGAAAGTGTAAATGCTTCTGGAAAGAGACTACAGATAAAGGAATTAATGAACATCCTGCGAAAATGGGGAGACATTGATCAATGGAGAATTAGATGGATAAGAAAGAAAGAGGAAGTACAAGCGAGAGAAGCAACAGCTGCATTTCCAGTAAGAGAATCAAGCAAAGTGGAAAAATTTTGTCCAATGAGAGAGGTTCCTGGAGGTGGATATGTTCATGTTCCTTGGAGTAGACAAGATATTCTGTCATTTACAAATGATTTTCCAAAACTGAGAGAAAAACCAGTAGAATGGTACAAACAGGTAGAGAGATTTGTGAAGGTTTCAAAGGTTTTATTGAAAGACTTGGATGGTCTATTTGATATAGTGGTACCTGCTGATTTATGGACAGAATGTAAAATTACAATTGACTGGCCTAATGAGGAGTATGCTAGAGATGCAAAGACAGGAGCACCCTCGGAGGAGGTGATGAAAAAGTATCACCAAGTGATTACGTATTTGAAAGGGAAAATTCCTCCTAAAGAAACAGATTGGGTAAAAATAGATAGAACAACACAAGAACCAAATGAATCTGTACATGCGTATTATGAAAGGTTGTTACAGGTGTTTAAGCAGTATAGTGGTTTTGAGAATATCGGTGACAAGGATATGGGGCATTTTGTGTATCGGTTTGTACATGGTTTGAAACCAGAAATCAGTCAGATGATACAGCAGCACATGTTGTGTTGGCAAAGCAAGACAGTGGATGAGATTTTAAAGTACGCGAAATATTGCGGAGATGACATTGAGGCCAGGCGTAGGAAGCTAAAGGAGAAAATGATGTGGGCACAAGTTAAATTGCCAGAACAGCAAGAGAAAACAAATGACCAAAATAATAATCAAGTGAAAGAACAGAGTCAGAATAATCAAGGAGCGAATGGTAATAAATATAGGGGACGAATGGACAGAGAAGAAGCGAAAAGAAGTTTCCTTGTCATGCGTGCGGAAAGCTTGGACATTGGAAGAACGAGTGTAAGAGTACTCAGAATAATAAGAATAATAATGGGCCAAATCAAAATTTAATCCCACAGATGCAGAATTAAGTACTTATGAATCAGCAGCAGCAGGTAGTTACTCCACAATATCAGGTGCCACCAGCTCCTATGCCAAATTTTGTGAACCATCAAAGTTTCAGTGCGAACACCGGATTTCAAGGAGAAAGTGGTAAGAATAATAGAACAATTACACAATATTTTTTACAGAATGATGAAGAACATTCAGATGTTACACAATGACGGTGCCTGAGGGGGGAGGAAGAGGATTGCGTGCTTGGCGCATCCTTGCCGGTAGATCAGTCAGGTCCATTTGTTGATGGGAGAGTAGAAGGTAAAGACATTACTTTCCTATTGGATACTGGTGCTACCAGGTCTACTGTGAGAACAGCAGACATCCCAAACCTACCCCTCTCAGGAGAATCAATCCAAGTTGTAGGCGTGTCTAACCAACAGATTAGAACCCCAATCACAAAACCAATGGAGGTGCACATTGGAAACTTCAAAGAAATGCATCGGTTTGTAGTTTGCGATTCCAGTCCAGTAAATATGTTGGGAAGAGATCTTTTGTGCAAGATGAATTGCACGATCTATTGTACACCGGATGGTGTCGCTTTCCAAACCCCTGATGAAGACGTGGTATACAAGATGATGCTGGCCAAACAGGGAACAGAAGTAGATGAAATGTTTTCACTAATAACTGAGAATGAATTACCAGAAGAGTTGAGAACCACAGTTAATCCAGAAGTGTGGGATTTACAGGAAAAGACATTGGGCTAATGACAAATATAGAACCAGTTAAAGTGACAGTGAAAGAAGGTGCAGTGTATCCAAATACCCGACAGTACAAAATGAGTCCAGAAGTAAAAGCAGGAATTATTCCAGAAATTGAACGACTGGTTAAACAGGGTATTTTAAAAGAAGTGATGGGTAGTACCTGCAATTCGCCAATAATGGGACTGAAAAAGCCTAACGGAAAGTACAGGATAGTGCAGGATTTACAGAAAATAAATAAAATTGTAGTGCCATGTTGCCCAATAGTGCCAAATCCAGCAGTGATCCTTTATCAGATACCCTGGAATGCAGGTTGGTTTACAGTAATTGATTTATGCCAAGCGTTCTTTTCTATTCCTTTGCACCCAGACAGCCAGTATCTTTTTACGTTTAAGTTTGAGGATCGTATTTACGCATAGTGTCGAGTTCCTCAAGGGTACACAGAGAGTCCTTCAATTTTTAATCAGATTTTGAAAAAGTGGCTAGAGTCATTGGTTATGCCTGGAAAATCTGTTTTGGTCCAGTACATTGATGACCTATTGGTGGCATCAAAAACACGAGAAGATTGTGTCACAGACACAATTGCATTGCTGAATCATTTGGCTGAAGGAGGACACAAGATATCTCCAGAAAAATTACAATTCTGTCAACGAGAAGTTAGATATTTAGGGCATAAAATTGAAAGAGGAGTTTGAAAAGTGACACCGGAAAGAATAAAAATAATCAAAGAAATGCAATTGCCACAGACTCAAAGAGAAATGAGAATGTTTCTAGGAGTGGTTGGATACTGTAGGCAATGGATTAATGGTTTTTCGATGTTAGCAAAACCATTAATACAGATGATCCGGAAAAGAGCAAAAGATCCGATTGATTGGAATGATGACTGCATAGAGGCATTTGTGAAACTAAGAAACTGTTTGTGTGAGGCTCCTGCTTTGGGCATGCCTGATTATTCAAAAGACTTTGCTTTGTTCTGTTGTGAGAGAGAAAATTGTGCACTTTCAGTTTTAACACAGAGACATGGATTGAGCCGACGCCCGGTGGCATATTTTTCAGCCACATTGGACCCAGTAGCTTCAGCATTGCCTGGCTGCTTAAAAGCAGTAGCTGCTACTTGTATGAGTCTGCAGCAGAGTGAGTCGATAGTGATGGGACATCCAATAAAAGTCTTCGTTCCACACTCGGTTGAGATCCTTTTGACAAGAACAAGAACACAGCACCTCACCCCTAGTCGTTTGACAAAGTATGAAAGAGTGATTTTGGGAGCTGAGAACGTGACTGTGTTAAGGTGTACGATCCTGAACCCTGCCACTCTATTACCAGATCCCTGCAATGAAGAAGTAAAAGATGAAAGTAATCATGATTGCTTGGACGTGACTGAGTTATGTACGAAGCCCCGCCCAGATATAAGAGAGACACCTTTGAAAGAAGCAGATCATGAGTTATTTGTAGACGGCTCCTGCCTTAGGACACAAGAAGGAGGTTTAAGTGCTGCATATGCTGTTTGTAAAATTTCTGGGGTAATTGAAGCATCCTGTTTACCTGGGGTCAAGTCTGCACAAGTAGCTGAATTGGTTGCCTTAACAATGGCATGTAAAAAGGGGAAAAATTGGAGAGTAACCATATTTAGGGACAGTCAATATGGGTTCGGGGTTGTGCATGACTTCGGCCAGCTCTGGATGCAGAGGGGATTTCTGACTTCTTCAGGATCCCCTATCAGAAACAGCAAAAATGTGAAGGATCTGTTGGAAGCATTACAATTGCCAAAAGAGATAGCAGTTGTAAAATGTGCTGCACATCGGTCAGGAAATGACTATGTGACTGCTGGCAATAATTATGCTGACCAAGTGGCCAAATACTGTGCCAAAAATACAGTGGCCATAAACTGAAAAATTGAAACAGGTGAAACCAGATGCCAACTTATGTTTTTCTCAGTACCAGAAACATGGGATGAGATTAGACAATTGCAGGAAGAAGTTGAGGAAAAGGAAAAGGAAATTTGGATAAAGGCAGCTTGTACAAAAAGACCACATGATGAGGTATGGGTGTATTTAGATGGAAGACCAGTCATGCCAGATTGTTTACTTTCAAAAATGGCAAGAGTGTATCATGGAGCAAAACACATAGGGAGAGATTCAATGATCAGGCTATTCAGACAGAGTTGGTACAATCCGAAATTCAGGGTAGTCGCAGAAAGCCTTTGCCAAAGATGCTTAACCTGTAGGCAGCAAAATCCAGGAAGAAAGACAGTGGTAAGCTGGGGAAAGATTGGAAAGGCAGAAGGACCCTTCACTAGATTACAGTTAGATTTTATTGAATTGCCCCCATGCAATGGACTGAAATATATACTTGTCATAGTATGCCTTTTCTCAAGATGGGTGGAAGCCTATCCCACTCGAAGAAATGACAGTCTTACAGTTGCAAAATTGTTGTTGAGGGAGTTAGTTCCGCGATTTGGTTTCCGAGTCACTTTGGAATCAGATAGAGGCCCTCATTTTAATAATGAAATAATTCGATTAATCTGTGCTGCATTTAACATTGAACAAAAACTGCACTGTGCCTATCGTCCAGAGGCTTCTGGAATTGTTGAGCAAATGAATGGCACAATCAAGTCAAGATTGGGAAAGGTGTGTGGATCCACAAAGCTGAAATGGCCAGATGCATTACCTCTTGTATTGATGGGTCTCAGAAGTATTCCAGACAGAAAAACAGGAATGAGCCCACATGAGATTCTCATGGGAAGAGCCATGAGACAGGCATTTATTCCTGGAAATAAACTAATGAGTATAACTGATGATCTGGTATTGGACTATTGCAAAGGATTGGCTGAAATGATGCGTTCTATCTCTCACCAGGATGGAGAAGACGCAGTCGAAAGACAGCCAGACCAAGCGCATGATTTGAATCCTGGAGATTGGGTGCTAGTGAAGAAACACGCAAGAAAGTCGTGCCTAGCACCAAGGTGGGACAAACCGCGGCAAGCCATACTAGTCACTACCACAGCAGTGAAGTGTGCAAGTTTGCCCAACTGGATTCATGCCAGCCATACCAGAAGAGTTCCGAGCCCATCAGATCAACAAGAGCAACCACTGACTGAACAGGCTGAAGCATCAGGAGTTGTAAACTGTGAAATTGAAGAATCTAGAGTAATAGATTCTGAAAGACAACCATATGACGAACAGCCAAGTACAAGTCAGGAAGACTGGATACCAGTGATTGAAATAATTGATGATGTCATTGAAACCAGAAGAAGAACAGAACTGAAAAGACAGGAAAGTAGTCAGGAAGAGACAGGGGAAGAAGAACACACTCAGGTGGAAAATAAAAAAGACTTTCACGAACCTGAGGAGGGAAAAATAGAAGAACACATTCAGGCGGAAGAAGAAAAGTTTGAATTAAGACCTGAACAGGATCAGATAGAGTTAGAAGAACAGGTTCAGGCAGAAGAAGAAAGGTTTGAAGTAAGACCTGAACAGGGTCAGAAAGAATTTGAAGAACAAGCTCAGGAAGAAGAACAAAACACGGTAGGACCTGAGCAGGTGGAAGTAAAAGAAGGTACAAGCACAGAAAACAGAGAAACAGAACAGATTGTGCCTAGAATAAATGAAATAAAAAGAACTTTACAAAGAGATAAAGAAGGTAAAAACGCAGTGCAAATCAAAAGAATCAGAAAGGGAGACAATTGGCCAACTGGAGTAAAGAAACTAAAATATCACTTGAGAAAATCTGAAAAGAGACCAGAAAAGGTAAACGAAGTCACAAGTCAAACACAATCTAAACAAACTTTGGCAAAGATAACTCGAAGAAGTCCAAGATTGAGAAATTTAAACAGGAGATACAAGGCTCCTGAATGGACGTACGTCATACTCGAGGAATTTGAATCCTTAGTCTTAACTGATGAAACAGAAGAAATTCATATTGTACAAATTGATGAAAGCAAATTGAGGCCTCCTTAAAAACGAAAGGGAAAATTAAACTGACAAAGAAAAGATAAGAGAAAAGAAATTTTCTCAGGAGTAAAATGGCAGAAATTGAAGTTACCAGGAACTGAAATAGAAATAGGGGTAGAAGATGAAGCAAACTATCATAATGAATCAGACTATAATACGTCTTCTAATGTGTTTATTAAATTGTTATTTCAATATGTTAGTACTATGGAGATTAATAACTGCTACGTGTGTATGAAGTTACCCTCATCAGTATCAGAAGGAATGACGTATCACCATATACCTTTAACGTATGGTGTGTCATGTAGTATTTTGTCAAGTTTATTTTATGCTACAGGGAAACTTCAATATTTTTATTCAGATATAGATGTAGTATTTTCTGAATTACCTATTAGAAAGAAAGTGAATCCAGTAGCTAGTAGTAAAAATGTACAGTTTATGGGTGAATTTTTCTTAACAATGAGTTCAATAGATTTAGTTCAGGCACGTAAAGATAATCTAACATGTACATTAAGAAAAGAAGAAAAAGATTTTTGGGATTTAGTAGAAGAAAGGAGACAGGATTTAATAAAGAAGGCAACTGAACAGAAAACCCATGTACCCCCATGGGTTGGGAAAGAGGGAATCTATGCAAGTGGCAAGGCTCATGCTGCGATGTCCCTGGATTTTGTGAAAAGGGGAAAATTCTGCTTCCATAGATTAAAGACAGATTATAACAATAATTACATTGGTTCCAGTGAATGTGAACACAACTTCCTAATTTTAGGAGGGTGGGGACTAAAAGGGGGAACTGATCCTGTGTTTCCAGGAGTGTATTATGTTTGTGGGAGCAATGCCTATTATAGGTTACCTGCAAGATGGTACGGGAGTTGCTACTTTGGAATAGTGTTTCCAAAAATCTATCATGTAGATAAAATCGGTGGAACCAATGGAAATACTAATGGACTAACACGTAGAAGAAGAGCTAGTTTTTCTGAAATTGTAGGAGATATTTTTAGTGCATTGATACCCTCAGTTGGAGTCATTCTGAATTCACAGAAAATTTGTAAGTTATCAACCATAGTTGATCGTCTTTCTACAGACACTGCAGGAGGATTCTTAATGATTAACACAGAAATGGTTGCAATCAGGTCTATGGTTTTACAGAACCGTCTTGCTCTTGATATATTGTTAGCAAAAGAAGGTGGAGTCTGTGGCATGTTGAAAATTCAACACTGCTGCACTTATATTCCGGACAAGAGCAGAGAAATTAAAGGATATATTGAAAACATTACAAGAATGCATAAAGACTTGACCCAACTGGAGGTTGACAGTGTGTGGGGAAGACTAACAAAAAGTATAACATCAATAGGGAAATGGTTTGTTGGTTTTGGGAAGGGTTTTCTAGGTCAACTAATAATACCATTAGTTATGATAATAACAGTAGTGATGATAATAATGATTACATATAAGTGTTGTAGAAGAGGTAGGAAAGAGAAAGTACATTTTGAAAGAAAAGGAAAGGGACAGAAACGAAAAAGAAAATATGATGAAATGCAGCTGGAAGAAATGAAAGGCAGATTATATAAGAAGATGAGAGATTTAGAAGGAAACGAGTTGATTGATGAAAAATTGAGAGGAGAAATAGAGAAAACGGAGAAGTGCTAAAGTTGGTATCTGGGATGGGATGGGTAATTTTGTGATGGCTTAAGATGCCATCAGAGAGGGATTGATGGAGCAAGGACTCGTAAATGAGACTTGCTCGGAAGCAATCCTTTCGTTTTAACTCACTAACAAATTACTAACGAAGTGTTTGTAATTAATAAATCGCATTTGGAAAAAGACACGCGGGACAAGGAAGCTTGCCTATGTGTTTACTAACGGCAATAACATGAACGAAGGACTAAAACGCACTTTAACAAGGGATCTTTACTGCGCATGCGTCTACTACATCTACGTAGTATGACGTACTAATGCTTGGAGGGAAAATCTTGCGCCTGCGCAATAGACGATAAAATGGCCTGCTTGAAAGCTCACATGCATGGCACCTGCTTAGCTGAAATAGAATATAAGTTTTATACTAACGCAAATGCAGAAAGGGTAATAATAAATTAAGTGGGTTAGAGTAGAGGTTGGTGGTGTACAGTGAAACCATTTATTTTTGAAAATAACATTTCTTCTTTTGACTTTATTATTAGTGCGCATTTGGGCCCTCTACACTTGTCTGAATCGAGCTGACTGACTTGACCCTACGCATGCGTACTAGAGAGAGAATACGAAAAGATGAGTAAGGACTTGTCACGCGTCCAAGGCCAGAGAAGATGTGCCCTGGGAACATGAGGGTGAAGAGTTCATATGAAGGAGCTTTATTCATAACGTTGCAACATTTTGTATTAATAAAGTTTGGAGATGTATGGGAAAGGAAATGATTTAATAAAGTTTGAGGGGAGGGATTTGAATACAATGGTTTAAAGAAATAAGTGAAATGTAAGCATGGTGTGACGATCATCCCCCCTTCGCCTGTCCAATCAGAGTTAGTATTTTATAAAATTGAAACATTAATGGGTGGTACATGGCTATGGAAAGGTATAATTGAGGTAGTTTAGTTAATTAGTTTAGCTTTTTAGCTGAGGCGATGTAGAGCTCGGGATGCTGTCGGCGTTGAGGGTGGTGCTGATGCAGTGAGACGCTGATGAAGAAATCGAATGCAGAACCATCTTTTTAACTTAACTGGGTTAGAAAGAAGATCGCGGAAGAACCACGAGGAGGAAGAGAGTGTCAGAGAGGGGTGTTTGTCTTTGTCTCCTGATCTATCCCGGGGACCCTTACCAGCCCTTTGGCCAGGGGGTTGGTCTTCACACCATACTTGGTAAATATAAATATATCATATTGATAGATGTTCTTCTCTCTCTGTCCTCTTCTTTCTGAAGCATAGTTATTGTGTGGATCTGAATTGCTAAATGCCAATTTGAAACTTGATTGAATTGACACTCTTGTGAATGAGGGTGTTTATACTGAAACGTTTGAGATGGTTCACACGCAATTAATTTAGATAAAGTTTTAAAACTTCCTGAGTCTGTGATTATTTCATTTAATCGAGAAATGTTTAATAAGTTATGTTAATTATCAGCATCAACTAGTTCCAACTAATGGTCCATTGACCAGATGAAAGAACTAATTGATCAGTGAAAGGTTTGGTTAGGGAAAGAAATAACTAGATCTTGAATTATGAAAATCATAAACTAAGTTCCAGCGGTCTACTTGCTGTTTAGTGGAAGTAGTTATATGGGCCCAGGTGTGTATATGGTAGTGGAGTATCTGCTGTTAGTACACCGCTGGATCAGTTTTCTGGTAGCAGAGTTATAGTTATTATTGATTAGTTTGGTGATAAGTATAGATTATTGATTATTTGATTTATGTTTAACAAAAAGAGTTAGCGTCTTTGTTTTATGTCGTCTGGAAAATTTCCGGGGAATGAATAGCGGGTGGCGATAGAAACCACACTGCAGTGAGGTTACTCGTCTGTTGGAATAACACTGAGAAGCTAGGTAGGGCTGGCAGTGTTAAAGTAGGGACTATTTTCTGTGTAAAAGTGAGAGTGATTGATAGCAAAGAGTTCGCTAGTGAAACTTTGGGAGTTATATCACCTAGAAAGGGTAACCCTGAAGGAGTAGCAGGTTCTTCTAAGCTAGATTGACAGCAAAAGGAGTTCGCTGGTGAAACTTTGGTCTCAAATTTCCCAAAACGGGTGACATCGGAGGAGTAGCAGGTTCTCTGGAGCTTATGTGAAGAGTAAGCGGAAGGTTTTACTCGCAGTGAAAGAAATAAACTATCCTTTAATTTAGCGGAACAGACAGAGTAGCGAATGTTTTTATGTCGTTAATAACAAAGAATTTTTAAGAAAATATTGAGAAATAAAGTTTTCGCATTACCTTGTGAAGGGAGGGTCAGTTGCCGGAGTGGTACTGACGTCACAGTGAGCCGCCCTGGGATTGGTAGAAACAGCGGGCGTGTGACAGGAGCAGCTTTGTAAAGGAGGGGTCAGTAGTAAGGAGCAGAACTGATGTCAAGAAAAGGCCGCGCTGGCATTGGTCAGATCACGGGCGTGAGCCTGATTTGATTGGATAGCTAGTTAGAAGCCGCGCTAGGATTGGTGAAGAGAAAGATTGTATGCGGGATTTTGATTTGACTGTTAGTGCAAGACGTACAGGTAGAAGATTTCAAGGGTTTGCAGAATACAACTTCCTACATCGTTCTTCAAGGATGTATGGAGAGAAATGAAAGATGTAATTTTTAAAGAAAATTAAGAATTTCTTTGTAAAGGATAAGCCTGTGTTGACTAGAGAGGGAATTCCTATTCCGCCACCGAAGACACCAGCATCTTTTATGATGATGGAAAGAGGATATCATACTTTCACTTTCGTGTGGTTGGAAAACTGGATAGAATATACGAAGGATGATGGTGTGTTAGCATTTCCTAAGGATGGTACGTTTAATGGGAGGATTCTTCAGAATTTGAGATTGAAAATGAATGATTTGGAACCTAGACCTAGGTTAACTCAATATGAGGCTTTGGAAGAATGGAGAACTGAGTCATATGAACTAGAGAAATGCAGAGGTGGAAGGTATAGAGGATTTTTCCGAGACATTTGCATGAGTCACGCAAAGGGCAGATGAAACAATGGAGGAGAGCTATGGTATCAGAAGGGTTATATCCAGTGTTAATGGCTGAGGAACAGTCTGGAGGAAAGTGTAAGGAGAAAACGAAACATATGAATTCGGCAGGATATGGTGAATCAGATGACAAGTTGTTAGAGGGTATTTTAATTAAAAATCCACCACCGTATCAAGAAGCAGCTAGTTAGGTTACCCCAAGTGCACCGGTAATGGGAATGCCATTAACTCCACAGATTTTACATGAAACGTCATATAACAGAGTGTTGCAGGATAATGAAAGAGAAGCATTGAATAAAACTAGAGAAGAACTAGTTCAAAAGATAAGTCAGTTAAATTTGAATACTGAAGCTTTGACAGTACCAGTGACCATTGGTCCGGTAATCCCATTGTATGGAGATAATAAGATTTGCCAGAAACCACAACTTGTGACAGTTCCATTAAATAGTCCTAGAAAAGAAATAATAATTACAGATGATCAGGTTAGCAAAAGTGAGTAAATTATTTCATTAATGGATCTCCCTAATGTGGAACCTCTGACGGAAACTCCAAAGAGAGTTACGCCTATGAATTTGAGAGAAAGAAGACCTTTGGTTCCTGCTGGAACTGGAGGCGGAACAATAGTCACCTCTGAAGAAATAGAAAGGTGGGCTCAGGAAAGAGATAATCAGAACCCAACACCAAGGATTTTAGACATCAGCAGATTGAAAGTGGAATTGGAAGAGATGATGACAGGATGTGTGGGTACAGAAAGATTGAATGCTTACAATGATGAGGAATTATTACTTTTATGTAAGAGTATAACCAGGAGAGCAAGAGTATTTCATGAGAGATTGACTGAAGTTGCTTCAGAGATTGGAATAGACATAGGGAAATCAAAGTTGTTACAGAAACCATATCGGGTGGACTTTACTGATAAAGATTTAGAAAGTGTAAATGCTTCTGGAAAGAGACTACAGATAAAGGAATTAATGAACATCCTGCGAAAATGGGGAGACATTGATCAATGGAGAATTAGATGGATAAGAAAGAAAGAGGAAGTACAAGCGAGAGAAGCAGCAGCTGCATTTCCAGTAAGAGAATCAAGCAAAGTGGAAAAATTGTGTCCAATGAGAGAGGTTCCTGGAGGTGGATATGTTCATGTTCCTTGGAGTAGACAAGATATTCTGTCATTTACAAATGATTTTCCAAAACTGAGAGAAAAACCAGTAGAATGGTACAAACAGGTAGAGAGATTTGTGAAGGTTTCAAAGGTTTTATTGAAATAATTGGATGGTCTATTTGATATAGTGGTACCTGCTGATTTATGGACAGAATGTAAAATTACAATTGACTGGCCTAATGAGGAGTATGCTAGAGATGCAAAGACAGGAGCACCCTCGGAGGAGGTGATGAAAAAGTATCACCAAGTGATTACGTATTTGAAAGGGAAAATTCCTCCTAAAGAAACAGATTGGGTAAAAATAGATAGAACAACACAAGAACCAAATGAATCTGTACATGCGTATTATGAAAGGTTGTTACAGGTGTTTAAGCAGTATAGTGGTTTTGAGAATATCGGTGACAAGGATATGGGGCATTTTGTGTATCGGTTTGTATATGGTTTGAAACCAGAAATCAGTCAGATGATACAGCAGCACATGTTGTGTTGGCAAAGCAAGACAGTGGATGAGATTTTAAAGTACGTGAAATATTGCGGAGATGACATTGAGGCCAGGCGTAGGAAGCTAAAGGAGAAAATTATGTGGGCACAAGTTAAATTGCAGAACAGCAAGAAGAGAAAACAAATGACCAAAATAATAATCAAGTGAAAGAACAGAGTCAGAATAATCAAGGAGCGAATGGTAATAAATATAGGGCACGAATGGACAGAGAAGAAGCGAAAAGAAGTTTCCTTGTCATGCGTGCGGAAAGCTTGGACATTGGAAGAACGAGTGTAAGAGTACTCAGAATAATAAGAATAATAATGGGCCAAATCAAAATTTAATCCCACAGATGCAGAATGAAGTACTTATGAATCAGCAGCAGCAGGTAGTTACTCCACAATATCAGGTGCCACCAGCTCCTATGCCAAATTTTGTGAACCATCAAAGTTTCAGTGCGAACACCGGATTTCAAGGAGAAAGTGGTAAGAATAATAGAACAATTACACAATATTTTTTACAGAATGATGAAGAACATTCAGATGTCACACAATGACGGTGCCTGAGGGGGAGGAAGAGGAGTGCGTGCTTGGCGCATCCTTGCCGGTAGATCAGTCAGGTCCATTTGTTGATGGGAGAGTAGAAGGTAAAGACATTACTTTCCTATTGGATACTGGTGCTACCAGGTCTACTGTGAGAACAGCAGACATCCCAAACCTACCCCTCTCGGGAGAATCAATCCAAGTTGTAGGCGTGTCTAACCAACAGATTAGAACCCCAATCACAAAACCAATGGAGGTGCACATTGGAAACTTCAAAGAAATGCATCGGTTTGTAGTTTGCGATTCCAGTCCTGTAAATATGTTGGGAAGAGATCTTTTGTGCAAGATGAATTGCACGATCTATTGTACACCGGATGGTGTCGCTTTCCAAACCCCTGATGAAGACGTGGTATACAAGATGATGCTGGCCAAACAGGGAACAGAAGTAGATGAAATGTTTTCACTAATAACTGAGAATGAATTACCAGAAGAGTTGAGAACCACAGTTAATCCAGAAGTGTGGGATTTTACAGGAAAAGACATTGGGCTAATGACAAATATAGACCCAGTTAAAGTGACAGTGAAAGAAGGTGCAGTGTATCCAAATACCCGACAGTACAAAATGAGTCCAGAAGTAAAAGCAGGAATTATTCCAGAAATTGAATGACTGGTTAAACAAGGTATTTTAAAAGAAGTGATGGGTAGTCCCTGCAATTCGCCAATAATGGGACTGAAAAAGCCTAGCGGAAAGTACAGGATAGTGCAGGATTTACGGAAAATAAATAAAATTGTAGTGCCATGTTGCCCAATAGTGCCAAATCCAGCAGTGATCCTTTATCAGATACCCTGGTATGCAGGTTGGTTTACAGTAATTGATTTATGCCAAGCGTTCTTTTCTATTCCTTTGCACCCAGACAGCCAGTATCTTTTTACGTTTAAGTTTGAGGATCGTATTTACGCATAGTGTTGAGTTCCTCAAGGGTACACAGAGAGTCCTTCAATTTTTAATCAGATTTTGAAAAAGTGGCTAGAGTCATTGGTTATGCCTGGAAAATCTGTTTTGGTCTAGTACATTGATGACCTATTGGTGGCATCAAAAACACGAGAAGATTGTGTCACAGACACAATTGCATTGCTGAATCATTTGGCTGAAGGAGGACACAAGATATCTCCAGAAAAATTACAATTCTGTCAACGAGAAGTTAGATATTTAGGGCATAAAATTGAAAGAGGAGTTTGAAAAGTGACACCGGAAAGAAAAAAATAATCAAAGAAATGCAATTGCCACAGACTCAAAGAGAAATGAGAATGTTTCTAGGAGTGGTTGGATACTGTAGGCAATGGATTAATGGTTTTTCGATGTTAGCAAAACCATTAATACAGATGATCCGGAAAAGAGCAAAAGATCCGATTGATTGGAATGATGACTGCATAGAGGCATTTGTGAAACTAAGAAACTGTTTGTGTGAGGCTCCTGCTTTGGGCATGCCTGATTATTCAAAAGACTTTGCTTTGTTCTGTTGTGAGAGAGAAAATTGTGCACTTACAGTTTTAACACAGAGACATGGATTGAGCCGACGCCCGGTGGCATATTTTTCAGCCACATTGGACCCAGTAGCTTCAGCATTGCCTGGCTGCTTAAAAGCAGTAGCTGCTACTTGTATGAGTCTGCAGCAGAGTGAGTCGATAGTGATGGGACATCCAATAAAAGTCTTCGTTCCACACTCGGTTGAGATCCTTTTGACAAGAACAAGAACACAGCACCTCACCCCTAGTCGTTTGACAAAGTATGAAAGAGTGATTTTGGGAGCTGAGAACGTGACTGTGATAAGGTGTACGATCCTGAACCCTGCCACTCTATTACCAGACCCCTGCAATGAAGAAGTAAAAGATGAAAGTGATCATGATTGCTTGGACGTGACTGAGTTATGTACGAAGCCCCTCCCAGATATAAAAGAGACACCTTTGAAAGAAGCAGATCATGAGTTATTTGTAGACGGCTCCTGCCTTAGGACACAAGAAGGAGGTTTAAGTGCTGCATATGCTGTTTGTAAAATTTCTGGGGTAATTGAAGCATCCTGTTTACCTGGGGTCAAGTCTGCACAAGTAGCTGAATTGGTTGCCTTAACAATGGCATGTAAAAAGGGGAAAAATTGGAGAGTAACCATATTTACGGACAGTCAATATGGGTTCGGGGTTGTGCATGACTTCGGCCAGCTCTGGATGCAGAGGGGATTTCTGACTTCTTCAGGATCCCCTATCAAAAACAGCAAAAATGTGAAGGATCTGTTGGAAGCATTACAATTGCCAAAAGAGATAGCAGCTGTAAAATGTGCTGCACATCGGTCAGGAAATGACTATGTGACTGCTGGCAATAATTATGCTGACCAAGTGGCCAAATACTGTGCCAAAAATACAGTGGCCATAAACTGAAAAATTGAAACTCTTGAAACCAGATGCCAACTTATGTTTTTCTCAGTACCAGAAACATGGGATGAGATTAGACAATTGCAGGAAGAAGTTGAGGAAAAGGAAATTTGGATAAAGGCAGCTTGTACAAAAAGACCACATGATGAGGTATGGGTGTATTTAGATGGAAGACCAGTCATGCCAGATTGTTTACTTTCAAAAATGGCAAGAGTGTATCATGGAGCAAAACACATAGGGAGAGATTCAATGATCAGGCTATTCAGACAGAGTTGGTACAATCCGAAATTCAGGGTAGTCGCAGAAAGCCTTTGCCAAAGATGCTTAACCTGTAGGCAGCAAAATCCAGGAAGAAAGACAGTGGTAAGCTGGGGAAAGATTGGAAAGGCAGAAGGGCCCTTCACTAGATTACAGTTAGATTTTATTGAATTGCCCCCATGCAATGGACTGAAATATATACTTGTCATAGTATGCCTTTTCTCAAGATGGGTGGAAGCCTATCCCACTCGAAGAAATGACAGTCTTACAGTTGCAAAATTGTTGTTGAGGGAGTTAGTTCCGCGATTTGGTTTCCGAGTCACTTTGGAATCAGATAGAGGCCCTCATTTTAATAATGAAATAATTCGATTAATCTGTGCTGCATTTAACATTGAACAAAAACTGCACTGTGCTTATCGTCCAGAGGCTTCTGGAATTGTTGAGCAAATGAATGGCACAATCAAGTCAAGATTGGGAAAGGTGTGTGCATCCACAAAGCTGAAATGGCCAGATGCATTACCTCTTGTATTGATGGGTCTCAGAAGTATTCCAGACAGAAAAACAGGAATGAGCCCACATGAGATTCTCATGGGAAGAGCCATGAGACATGCATTTATTCCTGGAAATAAACTAATGAGTATAACTGATGATCTGGTATTGGACTATTGCAAAGGATTGGCTGAAATGATGCGTTCTATCTCTCACCAGGATGGAGAAGACGCAGTCGAAAGACAGCCAGACCAAGCGCATGATTTGAATCCTGGAGATTGGGTGCTAGTGAAGAAACACGCAAGAAAGTCGTGCCTAGCACCAAGGTGGGACAAACCGCGGCACGTCATACTAGTCACTACCACAGCAGTGAAGTGTGCAGGTTTGCCCAACTGGATTCATGCCAGCCATACCAGAAGAGTTCCGAACCCATCAGATCAACAAGAGCAACCACTGACTGAACAGGCTGAAGCATCAGGAGTTGTAAACTGTGAAATTGAAGAATCTAGAGTAATAGATTCTGAAAGACAACCATATGACGAACAGCCAAGTACAAGTCAGGAAGACTGGATACCAGTGATTGAAATAATTGATGATGTCATTGAAACCAGAAGAAGAACAGAACTGAAAAGACAGGAAAGTAGTCAGGAAGAGACAGGGGAAGAAGAACACACTCAGGTGGAAAATAAAAAAGACTTTCACGAACCTGAGGAGGGAAAAATAGAAGAACACGTTCAGGCGGAAGAAGAAAAGTTTGAATTAAGACCTGAACAGGATCAGATAGAGTTAGAAGAACAGGTTCAGGCAGAAGAAGAAAGGTTTGAAGTAAGACCTGAACAGGGTCAGAAAGAATTTGAAGAACAATCTCAGGAAGAAGAAGAACAAAATACGGTAGGACCTGAGCAGGTGGAAGTAAAAGAAGGTACAAGCACAGAAAACAGAGAAACAGAACAGATTGTGCCTAGAATAAATGAAATAAAAAGAACTTTACAAGGAGATAAAGAAGGTGAAAACGCAGTGCAAATCAAAAGAATCAGAAAGGGAGAAAATTGGCCAACTGGAGTAAAGAAACTAAAATATCACTTGAGAAAATCTGAAAAGAGACCAGAACAAGTAAACGAAGTCACAAGTCAAACACAATCTAAACAAACTTTGGCAAAGATAACTCGAAGAAGTCCAAGATTGAGAAATTTAAACAGGAGTTACAAGGCTCCTGAATGGACGTACGTCATACTCGAGGAATTTGAATCCTTAGACTTGACTGATGAAACAGAAGAAATTCATATTGTACAAATTGATGAAAGCAAATTGAGGCCTCCTTAAAAACGAAAGGGAAAATTAAACTGACAAAGAAAAGATAAGAGAAAAGAAATTTTCTCAGGAGTAAAATGGCAGAAATTGAAGTTACCGGGAAACCAAAATGTGGATTAAAAAGAAAGTGTTTTAGATTTTGTTTTTGTAGTATTTTATTAGCAGCGGTAGTATGGTTATTCCTAACAGTAGGAGTACCTTTGTTAATGAAAACAAGTGACAAGAATAATACAGATACTAATGTTAAGGTGGATAGAATAAAAGAAACTGAAATAGAAATAGGGGTAGATGAAGCAAACTATCATAATGAATCAGACTATAATACGTCTTCTAATGTGTTTATTAAATTGTTATTTCAATATGTTAGTACTATGGAGATTAATAACTGCTACGTGTGTATGAAGTTACCCTCATCAGTATCAGAAGGAATGACGTATCACCATATACCTTTAACGGATGGTGTGTCATGTAGTATTTTGTCAAGTTTATTTTATGCTACAGGGAAACTTCAATATTTTTATTCAGATATAGATGTAGTATTTTCTGAATTACCTATTAGAAAGAAAATGAATCCAGTAGCTAGTAGTAAAAATGTACAGTTTATGGGTGAATTTTTCTTAAAAATGAGTTCAATAGATTTAGTTCAGGCACGTAAAGATAATCTAACATGTACATTAAGAAAAGAAGAAAAAGATTTTTGGGATTTAGTAGAAGAAAGGAGACAGGATTTAATAAAGAAGGCAACTGAACAGAAAACCCATGTACCCCCATGGGTTGGGGAAAGAGGGAATCTATGCAAGTGGCAAGGCTCATGCTGCGATGTCCCTGGATTTTGTGAAAAGGGGAAAATTCTGCTTCCATAGATTAAAGACAGATTATAACAATAATTACATTGGTTCCAGTGAATGTGAACACAACTTCCTAATTTTAGGAGGGTGGGGACTAAAAGGGGGAACTGATCCTGTGTTTCCAGGAGTGTATTATGTTTGTGGGAGCAATGCCTATTATAGGTTACCTGCAAGATGGTACGGGAGTTGCTACTTTGGAATAGTGTTTCCAAAAATCTATCATGTAGATAAAATCGGTGGAACCAATGGAAATACTAATGGACTAACACGTAGAAGAAGAGCTAGTTTTTCTGAAATTTTAGGAGATATTTTTAGTGCATTGATACCCTCAGTTGGAGTCATTCTGAATTCACAGAAAATTTGAAAGTTATCAACCATAGTTGATCGTCTTTCTACAGACACTGCAGGAGGATTCTTAATGATTAACACAGAAATGGTTGCAATCAGGTCTATGGTTTTACAGAACCGTCTTGCTCTTGATATATTGTTAGCAAAAGAAGGTGGAGTCTGTGGCATGTTGAAAATTCAACACTGCTGCACTTATATTCCGGACAAGAGCAGAGAAATTAAAGGATATATTGAAAACATTACAAGAATGCATAAAGACTTGACCCAACTGGAGGTTGACAGTGTGTGGGGAAGACTAACAAAAAGTATAACATCAATAGGGAAATGGTTTGTTGGTTTTGGGAAGGGTTTTCTAGGTCAACTAATAATACCATTAGTTATGATAATAACAGTAGTGATGATAATAATGATTACATATAAGTGTTGTAGAAGAGGTAGGAAAGAGAAAGTACATTTTGAAAGAAAAGGAAAGGGACAGAAACGAAAAAGAAAATATGATGAAATGCAGCTGGAAGAAATGAAAGGCAGATTATATAAGAAGATGAGAGATTTAGAAGGAAACGAGTTGATTGATGAAAAATTGAGAGGAGAAATAGAGAAAACGGAGAAGTGCTAAAGTTGGTATCTGGGATGGGATGGGTAATTTTGTGATGGCTTAAGATGCCATCAGAGAGGGGATTGATGGAGCAAGGACTCGTAAATGAGACTTGCTCGGAAGCAATCCTTTCGTTTTAACTCACTAACAAATTACTAACGACGTGTTTGTAATTAATAAATCGCATTTGGAAAAAGACACGCGGGACAAGGAAGCTTGCCTATGTGTTTACTAACGGCAATAACATGAACGAAGGACTAAAACGCACTTTAACAAGGGATCTTTACTGCGCATGCGTCTACTACATCTACGTAGTATGACGTACTAATGCTTGGAGGGAAAATCTTGCGCCTGCGCAATAGACGATAAAATGGCCTGCTTGAAAGCTCACATGCATGGCACCTGCTTAGCTGAAATAGAATATAAGTTTTATACTAACGCAAATGCAGAAAGGGTAATAATAAATTAAGTGGGTTAGAGTAGAGGTTGGTGGTGTACAGTGAAACCATTTATTTTTGAAAATAACATTTCTTCTTTTGACTTTATTATTAGTGCGCATTTGGGCCCTCTACACTTGTCTGAATCAAGCTGACTGACTTGACCCTACGCATGCGTACTAGAGAGAGAATACGAAAAGATGAGTAAGGACTTGTCACGCGTCCAAGGCCAGCGAAGATGTGCCCTGGGAACATGAGGGTGAAGAGTTCATATGAAGGAGCTTTATTCATAACGTTGCAACATTTTGTATTAATAAAGTTTGGAGATGTATGGGAAAGGAAATGATTTAATAAAGTTTGAGGGGAGGGATTTGAATACAATGGTTTAAAGAAATAAGTGAAATGTAAGCATGGTGTGACGATCATCCCCCTTCGCCTGTCCAATCAGAGTTAGTATTTTATAAAATTGAAACATTAATGGGTGGTACATGGCTATGGAAAGGTATAATTGAGGTAGTTTAGTTAATTAGTTTAGCTTTTTAGCTGAGGCGATGTAGAGCTCGGGATGCTGTCGGCGTTGAGGGTGGTGCTGATGCAGTGAGACGCTGATGAAGAAATCGAATGCAGAACCATCTTTTTAACTTAATTGGGTTAGAAAGAAGATCGCGGAAGAACCACGAGGAGGAAGAGAGTGTCAGAGAGGGGTGTTTGTCTTTGTCTCCTGATCTATCCCGGGGGACCCTTACCAGCCCTTTGGCCAGGGGGTTGGTCTTCACACCATACTTGGTAAATATAAATATATCATATTGATAGATGTTCTTCTCTCTCTGTCCTCTTCTTTCTGAAGCATAGTTATTGTGTGGATCTGAATTGCTAAATGCCAATTTGAAACTTGATTGAATTGACACTCTTGTGAATGAGGGTGTTTATACTGAAACGTTTGAGATGGTTCACACGCAATTAATTTAGATAAAGTTTTAAAACTTCCTGAGTCTGTGATTATTTCATTTAATCGAGAAATGTTTAATAAGTTATGTTAATTATCAGCATCAACTAGTTCCAACTAATGGTCCATTGACCAGAGGAAAGAACTAATTGATCAGTGAAAGGTTTAGTTAGGGAAAGAAATAACTAGATCTTGAATTATGAAAATCATAAACTAAGTTCCAGCGGTCTACTTGCTGTTTAGTGGAAGTAGTTATATGGGCCCAGGTGTGTATATGGTAGTGGAGTATCTGCTGTTAGTACACCGCTGGATCAGTTTTCTGGTAGCAGAGTTATAGTTATTATTGATTAGTTTGGTGATAAGTATAGATTATTGATTATTTGATTTATGTTTAACAAAAAGAGTTAGCGTCTTTGTTTTATGTCGTCTGGAAAATTTCCGGGGAATGAATAGCGGGTGGCGATAGAAACCACACTGCAGTGAGGTTACTCGTCTGTTGGAATAACACTGAGAAGCTAGGTAGGGCTGGCAGTGTTAAAGTAGGGACTATTTTCTGTGTAAAAGTGAGAGTGATTGATAGCAAAGAGTTCGCTAGTGAAACTTTGGGAGTTATATCACCTAGAAAGGGTAACCCTGAAGGAGTAGCAGGTTCTTCTAAGCTAGATTGACAGCAAAAGGAGTTCGCTGGTGAAACTTTGGTCTCAAATTTCCCAAAACGGGTGACATCGGAGGAGTAGCAGGTTCTCTGGAGCTTATGTGAAGAGTAAGCGGAAGGTTTTACTCGCAGTGAAAGAAATAAACTATCCTTTAATTTAGCGGAACAGACAGAGTAGCGAATGTTTTTATGTCGTTAATAACAAAGAATTTTTAAGAAAATATTGAGAAATAAAGTTTTCGCATTACCTTGTGAAGGGAGGGTCAGTTGCCGGAGTGGTACTGACGTCACAGTGAGCCGCCCTGGGATTGGTAGAAACAGCGGGCGTGTGACAGGAGCAGCTTTGTAAAGGAGGGGTCAGTAGTAAGGAGCAGAACTGATGTCAAGAAAAGGCCGCGCTGGCATTGGTCAGATCACGGGCGTGAGCCTGATTTGATTGGATAGCTAGTTAGAAGCCGCGCTAGGATTGGTGAAGAGAAAGATTGTATGCGGGATTTTGATTTGACTGTTAGTGCAAGACGTACAGGTAGAAGATTTCAAGGGTTTGCAGAATACAACTTCCTACATCGTTCTTCAAGGATGTATGGAGAGAAATGAAAGATGTAATTTTTAAAGAAAATTAAGAATTTCTTTGTAAAGGATAAGCCTGTGTTGACTAGAGAGGGAATTCCTATTCCGCCACCGAAGACACCAGCATCTTTTATGATGATGGAAAGAGGATATCATACTTTCACTTTCGTGTGGTTGGAAAACTGGATAGAATATACGAAGGATGATGGTGTGTTAGCATTTCCTAAGGATGGTACGTTTAATGGGAGGATTCTTCAGAATTTGAGATTGAAAATGAATGATTTGGAACCTAGACCTAGGTTAACTCAATATGAGGCTTTGGAAGAATGGAGAACTGAGTCATATGAACTAGAGAAATGCAGAGGTGGAAGGTATAGAGGATTTTTTCCGAGACATTTGCATGAGTCACGCAAAGGGCAGATGAAACAATGGAGGAGAGCTATGGTATCAGAAGGGTTATATCCAGTGTTAATGGCTGAGGAACAGTCTGGAGGAAAGTGTAAGGAGAAAACGAAACATATGAATTCGGCAGGATATGGTGAATCAGATGACAAGTTGTTAGAGGGTATTTTAATTAAAAATCCACCACCGTATCAAGAAGCAGCTAGTTAGGTTACCCCAAGTGCACCGGTAATGGGAATGCCATTAACTCCACAGATTTTACATGAAACGTCATATAACAGAGTGTTGCAGGATAATGAAAGAGAAGCATTGAATAAAACTAGAGAAGAACTAGTTCAAAAGATAAGTCAGTTAAATTTGAATACTGAAGCTTTGACAGTACCAGTGACCATTGGTCCGGTAATCCCATTGTATGGAGATAATAAGATTTGCCAGAAACCACAACTTGTGACAGTTCCATTAAATAGTCCTAGAAAAGAAATAATAATTACAGATGATCAGGTTAGCAAAAGTGAGTCAATTATTTCATTAATGGATCTCCCTAATGTGGAACCTCTGACGGAAACTCCAAAGAGAGTTACGCCTATGAATTTGAGAGAAAGAAGACCTTTGGTTCCTGCTGGAACTGGAGGCGGAACAATAGTCACCTCTGAAGAAATAGAAAGGTGGGCTCAGGAAAGAGATAATCAGAACCCAACACCAAGGATTTTAGACATCAGCAGATTGAAAGTGGAATTGGAAGAGATGATGACAGGATGTGTGGGTACAGAAAGATTGAATGCTTACAATGATGAGGAATTATTACTTTTATGTAAGAGTATAACCAGGAGAGCAAGAGTATTTCATGAGAGATTGACTGAAGTTGCTTCAGAGATTGGAATAGACATAGGGAAATCAAAGTTGTTACAGAAACCATATCGGGTGGACTTTACTGATAAAGATTTAGAAAGTGTAAATGCTTCTGGAAAGAGACTACAGATAAAGGAATTAATGAACATCCTGCGAAAATGGGGAGACATTGATCAATGGAGAATTAGATGGATAAGAAAGAAAGAGGAAGTACAAGCGAGAGAAGCAGCAGCTGCATTTCCAGTAAGAGAATCAAGCAAAGTGGAAAAATTGTGTCCAATGAGAGAGGTTCCTGGAGGTGGATATGTTCATGTTCCTTGGAGTAGACAAGATATTCTGTCATTTACAAATGATTTTCCAAAACTGAGAGAAAAACCAGTAGAATGGTACAAACAGGTAGAGAGATTTGTGAAGGTTTCAAAGGTTTTATTGAAATAATTGGATGGTCTATTTGATATAGTGGTACCTGCTGATTTATGGACAGAATGTAAAATTACAATTGACTGGCCTAATGAGGAGTATGCTAGAGATGCAAAGACAGGAGCACCCTCGGAGGAGGTGATGAAAAAGTATCACCAAGTGATTACGTATTTGAAAGGGAAAATTCCTCCTAAAGAAACAGATTGGGTAAAAATAGATAGAACAACACAAGAACCAAATGAATCTGTACATGCGTATTATGAAAGGTTGTTACAGGTGTTTAAGCAGTATAGTGGTTTTGAGAATATCGGTGACAAGGATATGGGGCATTTTGTGTATCGGTTTGTATATGGTTTGAAACCAGAAATCAGTCAGATGATACAGCAGCACATGTTGTGTTGGCAAAGCAAGACAGTGGATGAGATTTTAAAGTACGGGAAATATTGCGGAGATGACATTGAGGCCAGGCGTAGGAAGCTAAAGGAGAAAATTATGTGGGCACAAGTTAAATTGGCAGAACAGCAAGAAGAGAAAACAAATGACCAAAATAATAATCAAGTGAAAGAACAGAGTCAGAATAATCAAGGAGCGAATGGTAATAAATATAGGGGACGAATGGACAGAGAAGAAGCGAAAAGAAGTTTCCTTGTCATGCGTGCGGAAAGCTTGGACATTGGAAGAACGAGTGTAAGAGTACTCAGAATAATAAGAATAATAATGGGCCAAATCAAAATTTAATCCCACAGATGCAGAATGAAGTACTTATGAATCAGCAGCAGCAGGTAGTTACTCCACAATATCAGGTGCCACCAGCTCCTATGCCAAATTTTGTGAACCATCAAAGTTTCAGTGCGAACACCGGATTTCAAGGAGAAAGTGGTAAGAATAATAGAACAATTACACAATATTTTTTACAGAATGATGAAGAACATTCAGATGTCACACAATGACGGTGCCTGAGGGGGAGGAAGAGGAGTGCGTGCTTGGCGCATCCTTGCCGGTAGATCAGTCAGGTCCATTTGTTGATGGGAGAGTAGAAGGTAAAGACATTACTTTCCTATTGGATACTGGTGCTACCAGGTCTACTGTGAGAACAGCAGACATCCCAAACCTACCCCTCTCGGGAGAATCAATCCAAGTTGTAGGAGTGTCTAACCAACAGATTAGAACCCCAATCACAAAACCAATGGAGGTGCACATTGGAAACTTCAAAGAAATGCATCGGTTTGTAGTTTGCGATTCCAGTCCTGTAAATATGTTGGGAAGAGATCTTTTGTGCAAGATGAATTGCACGATCTATTGTACACCGGATGGTGTCGCTTTCCAAACCCCTGATGAAGACGTGGTATACAAGATGATGCTGGCCAAACAGGGAACAGAAGTAGATGAAATGTTTTCACTAATAACTGAGAATGAATTACCAGAAGAGTTGAGAACCACAGTTAATCCAGAAGTGTGGGATTTTACAGGAAAAGACATTGGGCTAATGACAAATATAGACCCAGTTAAAGTGACAGTGAAAGAAGGTGCAGTGTATCCAAATACCCGACAGTACAAAATGAGTCCAGAAGTAAAAGCAGGAATTATTCCAGAAATTGAATGACTGGTTAAACAAGGTATTTTAAAAGAAGTGATGGGTAGTCCCTGCAATTCGCCAATAATGGGACTGAAAAAGCCTAGCGGAAAGTACAGGATAGTGCAGGATTTACGGAAAATAAATAAAATTGTAGTGCCATGTTGCCCAATAGTGCCAAATCCAGCAGTGATCCTTTATCAGATACCCTGGTATGCAGGTTGGTTTACAGTAATTGATTTATGCCAAGCGTTCTTTTCTATTCCTTTGCACCCAGACAGCCAGTATCTTTTTACGTTTAAGTTTGAGGATCGTATTTACGCATAGTGTTGAGTTCCTCAAGGGTACACAGAGAGTCCTTCAATTTTTAATCAGATTTTGAAAAAGTGGCTAGAGTCATTGGTTATGCCTGGAAAATCTGTTTTGGTCTAGTACATTGATGACCTATTGGTGGCATCAAAAACACGAGAAGATTGTGTCACAGACACAATTGCATTGCTGAATCATTTGGCTGAAGGAGGACACAAGATATCTCCAGAAAAATTACAATTCTGTCAACGAGAAGTTAGATATTTAGGGCATAAAATTGAAAGAGGAGTTTGAAAAGTGACACCGGAAAGAATAAAAATAATCAAAGAAATGCAATTGCCACAGACTCAAAGAGAAATGAGAATGTTTCTAGGAGTGGTTGGATACTGTAGGCAATGGATTAATGGTTTTTCGATGTTAGCAAAACCATTAATACAGATGATCCGGAAAAGAGCAAAAGATCCGATTGATTGGAATGATGACTGCATAGAGGCATTTGTGAAACTAAGAAACTGTTTGTGTGAGGCTCCTGCTTTGGGCATGCCTGATTATTCAAAAGACTTTGCTTTGTTCTGTTGTGAGAGAGAAAATTGTGCACTTACAGTTTTAACACAGAGACATGGATTGAGCCGACGCCCGGTGGCATATTTTTCAGCCACATTGGACCCAGTAGCTTCAGCATTGCCTGGCTGCTTAAAAGCAGTAGCTGCTACTTGTATGAGTCTGCAGCAGAGTGAGTCGATAGTGATGGGACATCCAATAAAAGTCTTTGTTCCACACTCGGTTGAGATCCTTTTGACAAGAACAAGAACACAGCACCTCACCCCTAGTCGTTTGACAAAGTATGAAAGAGTGATTTTGGGAGCTGAGAACGTGACTGTGATAAGGTGTACGATCCTGAACCCTGCCACTCTATTACCAGACCCCTGCAATGAAGAAGTGAAAGATGAAAGTGATCATGATTGCTTGGACGTGACTGAGTTATGTACGAAGCCCCGCCCAGATATAAAAGAGACACCTTTGAAAGAAGCAGATCATGAGTTATTTGTAGACGGCTCCTGCCTTAGGACACAAGAAGGAGGTTTAAGTGCTGCATATGCTGTTTGTAAAATTTCTGGGGTAATTGAAGCATCCTGTTTACCTGGGGTCAAGTCTGCACAAGTAGCTGAATTGGTTGCCTTAACAATGGCATGTAAAAAGGGGAAAAATTGGAGAGTAACCATATTTACGGACAGTCAATATGGGTTCGGGGTTGTGCATGACTTCGGCCAGCTCTGGATGCAGAGGGGATTTCTGACTTCTTCAGGATCCCCTATCAGAAACAGCAAAAATGTGAAGGATCTGTTGGAAGCATTACAATTGCCAAAAGAGATAGCAGTTGTAAAATGTGCTGCACATCGGTCAGGAAATGACTATGTGACTGCTGGCAATAATTATGCTGACCAAGTGGCCAAATACTGTGCCAAAAATACAGTGGCCATAAACTGAAAAATTGAAACTCTTGAAACCAGATGCCAACTTATGTTTTTCTCAGTACCAGAAACATGGGATGAGATTAGACAATTGCAGGAAGAAGTTGAGAGAAAAGGAAATTTGGATAAAGGCAGCTTGTACAAAAAGACCACATGATGAGGTATGGGTGTATTTAGATGGAAGACCAGTCATGCCAGATTGTTTACTTTCAAAAATGGCAAGAGTGTATCATGGAGCAAAACACATAGGGAGAGATTCAATGATCAGGCTATTCAGACAGAGTTGGTACAATCCGAAATTCAGGGTAGTCGCAGAAAGCCTTTGCCAAAGATGCTTAACCTGTCAGGCAGCAAAATCCAGGAAGAAAGACAGTGGTAAGCTGGGGAAAGATTGGAAAGGCAGAAGGGCCCTTCACTAGATTACAGTTAGATTTTATTGAATTGCCCCCATGCAATGGACTGAAATATATACTTGTCATAGTATGCCTTTTCTCAAGATGGGTGGAAGCCTATCCCACTCGAAGAAATGACAGTCTTACAGTTGCAAAATTGTTGTTGAGGGAGTTAGTTCCGCGATTTGGTTTCCGAGTCACTTTGGAATCAGATAGAGGCCCTCATTTTAATAATGAAATAATTCGATTAATCTGTGCTGCATTTAACATTGAACAAAAACTGCACTGTGCTTATCGTCCAGAGGCTTCTGGAATTGTTGAGCAAATGAATGGCACAATCAAGTCAAGATTGGGAAAGGTGTGTGCATCCACAAAGCTGAAATGGCCAGATGCATTACCTCTTGTATTGATGGGTCTCAGAAGTATTCCAGACAGAAAAACAGGAATGAGCCCACATGAGATTCTCATGGGAAGAGCCATGAGACATGCATTTATTCCTGGAAATAAACTAATGAGTATAACTGATGATCTGGTATTGGACTATTGCAAAGGATTGGCTGAAATGATGCGTTCTATCTCTCACCAGGATGGAGAAGACGCAGTCGAAAGACAGCCAGACCAAGCGCATGATTTGAATCCTGGAGATTGGGTGCTAGTGAAGAAACACGCAAGAAAGTCGTGCCTAGCACCAAGGTGGGACAAACCGCGGCACGTCATACTAGTCACTACCACAGCAGTGAAGTGTGCAGGTTTGCCCAACTGGATTCATGCCAGCCATACCAGAAGAGTTCCGAACCCATCAGATCAACAAGAGCAACCACTGACTGAACAGGCTGAAGCATCAGGAGTTGTAAACTGTGAAATTGAAGAATCTAGAGTAATAGATTCTGAAAGACAACCATATGACGAACAGCCAAGTACAAGTCAGGAAGACTGGATACCAGTGATTGAAATAATTGATGATGTCATTGAAACCAGAAGAAGAACAGAACTGAAAAGACAGGAAAGTAGTCAGGAAGAGACAGGGGAAGAAGAACACACTCAGGTGGAAAATAAAAAAGACTTTCACGAACCTGAGGAGGGAAAAATAGAAGAACACGTTCAGGCGGAAGAAGAAAAGTTTGAATTAAGACCTGAACAGGATCAGATAGAGTTAGAAGAACAGGTTCAGGCAGAAGAAGAAAGGTTTGAAGTAAGACCTGAACAGGGTCAGAAAGAATTTGAAGAACAATCTCAGGAAGAAGAAGAACAAAATACGGTAGGACCTGAGCAGGTGGAAGTAAAAGAAGGTACAAGCACAGAAAACAGAGAAACAGAACAGATTGTGCCTAGAATAAATGAAATAAAAAGAACTTTACAAGGAGATAAAGAAGGTGAAAACGCAGTGCAAATCAAAAGAATCAGAAAGGGAGACAATTGGCCAACTGGAGTAAAGAAACTAAAATATCACTTGAGAAAATCTGAAAAGAGACCAGAACAAGTAAACGAAGTCACAAGTCAAACACAATCTAAACAAACTTTGGCAAAGATAACTCGAAGAAGTCCAAGATTGAGAAATTTAAACAGGAGATACAAGGCTCCTGAATGGACGTACGTCATACTCGAGGAATTTGAATCCTTAGACTTGACTGATGAAACAGAAGAAATTCATATTGTACAAATTGATGAAAGCAAATTGAGGCCTCCTTAAAAACGAAAGGGAAAATTAAACTGACAAAGAAAAGATAAGAGAAAAGAAATTTTCTCAGGAGTAAAAATGGCAGAAATTGAAGTTACCGGGAAACCAAAATGTGGATTAAAAAGAAAGTGTTTTAGATTTTGTTTTTGTAGTATTTTATTAGCAGCGGTAGTATGGTTATTCCTAACAGTAGGAGTACCTTTGTTAATGAAAACAAGTGACAAGAATAATACAGATACTAATGTTAAGGTGGATAGAATAAAAGAAACTGAAATAGAAATAGGGGTAGATGAAGCAAACTATCATAATGAATCAGACTATAATACGTCTTCTAATGTGTTTATTAAATTGTTATTTCAATATGTTAGTACTATGGAGATTAATAACTGCTACGTGTGTATGAAGTTACCCTCATCAGTATCAGAAGGAATGACGTATCACCATATACCTTTAACGGATGGTGTGTCATGTAGTATTTTGTCAAGTTTATTTTATGCTACAGGGAAACTTCAATATTTTTATTCAGATATAGATGTAGTATTTTCTGAATTACCTATTAGAAAGAAAATGAATCCAGTAGCTAGTAGTAAAAATGTACAGTTTATGGGTGAATTTTTCTTAAAAATGAGTTCAATAGATTTAGTTCAGGCACGTAAAGATAATCTAACATGTACATTAAGAAAAGAAGAAAAAGATTTTTGGGATTTAGTAGAAGAAAGGAGACAGGATTTAATAAAGAAGGCAACTGAACAGAAAACCCATGTACCTCCATGGGTTGGGAAAGAGGAAATCTATGCAAGTGGCAAGGCTCATGCTGCGATGTCCCTGGATTTTGTGAAAAGGGGAAAATTCTGCCTCCATAGATTAAAGACAGATTATAACAATAATTACATTGGTTCCAGTGAATGTGAACACAACTTCCTAATTTTAGGAGGGTGGGGACTAAAAGGGGGAACTGATCCTGTGTTTCCAGGAGTGTATTATGTTTATGGGAGCAATGCCTATTATAGGTTACCTGCAAGATGGTACGGGAGTTGCTACTTTGGAATAGTGTTTCCAAAAATCTATCATGTAGATAAAATCGGTGGAACCAATGGAAATACTAATGGACTAACACGTAGAAGAAGAGCTAGTTTTTCTGAAATTGTAGGAGATATTTTTAGTGCATTGATACCCTCAGTTGGAGTCATTCTGAATTCACAGAAAATTTGTAAGTTATCAACCATAGTTGATCGTCTTTCTACAGACACTGCAGGAGGATTCTTAATGATTAACACAGAAATGGTTGCAATCAGGTCTATGGTTTTACAGAACCGTCTTGCTCTTGATATATTGTTAGCAAAAGAAGGTGGAGTCTGTGGCATGTTGAAAATTCAACACTGCTGCACTTATATTCCGGACAAGAGCAGAGAAATTAAAGGATATATTGAAAACATTACAAGAATGCATAAAGACTTGACCCAACTGGAGGTTGACAGTGTGTGGGGAAGACTAACAAAAAGTATAACATCAATAGGGAAATGGTTTGTTGGTTTTGGGAAGGGTTTTCTAGGTCAACTAATAATACCATTAGTTATGATAATAACAGTAGTGATGATAATAATGATTACATATAAGTGTTGTAGAAGAGGTAGGAAAGAGAAAGTACATTTTGAAAGAAAAGGAAAGGGACAGAAACGAAAAAGAAAATATGATGAAATGCAGCTGGAAGAAATGAAAGGCAGATTATATAAGAAGATGAGAGATTTAGAAGGAAACGAGTTGATTGATGAAAAATTGAGAGGAGAAATAGAGAAAACGGAGAAGTGCTAAAGTTGGTATCTGGGATGGGATGGGTAATTTTGTGATGGCTTAAGATGCCATCAGAGAGGGAATTGATGGAGCAAGGACTCGTAAATGAGACTTGCTCGGAAGCAATCCTTTCGTTTTAACTCACTAACAAATTACTAACGACGTGTTTGTAATTAATAAATCGCATTTGGAAAAAGACACGCGGGACAAGGAAGCTTGCCTATGTGTTTACTAACGGCAATAACATGAACGAAGGACTAAAACGCACTTTAACAAGGGATCTTTACTGCGCATGCGTCTACTACATCTACGTAGTATGACGTACTAATGCTTGGAGGGAAAATCTTGCGCCTGCGCAATAGACGATAAAATGGCCGCTTGAAAGCTCACATGCATGGCACCTGCTTAGCTGAAATAGAATATAAGTTTTATACTAACGCAAATGCAGAAAGGGTAATAATAAATGAAGTTGGTTAGAGTAGAGGTTGGTGGTGTACAGTGAAACCATTTATTTTTTAAAATAACATTTCTTCTTTTGACTTTATTATTAGTGCGCATTTGGGCCCTCTACACTTGTCTGAATCAAGCTGACTGACTTGACCCTACGCATGCGTACTAGAGAGAGAATACGAAAAGATGAGTAAGCACTTGTCACGCGTCCAAGGCCAGCGAAGATGTGCCCTGGGAACATCAGGGTGAAGAGTTCATATGAAGGAGCTTTATTCATAACGTTGCAACATTTTGTATTAATAAAGTTTGGAGATGTATGGGAAAGGAAATGATTTAATAAAGTTTGAGGGGAGGGATTTGAATACAATGGTTTAAAGAAATAAGTGAAATGTAAGCATGGTGTGACGATCATTCCCCCTTCGCCTGTCCAATCAGAGTTAGTATTTTGTAAAATTGAAACATTAATGAGTGGTACATGGCTATGGAAAGGTATAATTGAGGTAGTTTAGTTAGTTAGTTTAGCTTTTTAGCTGAGGCGATGCAGAGCTTGGGATGCTGTCGGCGTTGAGGGTGGTGCTGATGCAGTGAGACGCTGATGAAGAAATCGAATGCAGAACCATCTTTTTAACTTAATTGGGTTAGAAAGAAGATCACGGAAGAACCACGAGGAGGAAGAGAGTGCCAGAGAGGGGTGCGACGCAGTCGTCAGTATTTAGAGAGGTGAAGTATCCTGTCCTGATTCCTGTCCTGAAGTCTTTGTCTCCTGATCTATCCCGGGGGACCCTTACCAGCCCTTTGGCCAGGGGGTTGGTCTTCACACCATACTTGGTAAATATAAATATATCATATTGATAGATTTTCTTCTCTCTCTGTCCTCTTCTTTCTGAAGCATAGTTATTGTGTGGATCTGAATTGCTAATGCCTATTTGAAACTTGATTGAATTGACACTCTTGCGAATGAGGGTGTTTATACTGAAACGTTTGAGATGGTTCACACGCAATTAATTTAGATAAAGTTTTAAAACTTCCCGAGTCTGTGATTATTTCATTTAATCGAGAAATGTTTAATAAGTTATGTTAATTATCACCATCAACTAGTTCCAACTAATGGTCCATTGACCAGAGGAAAGAACTAATTGATCAGTGAAAGGTTTGGTTAGGGGAAAGAAATAACTAGATCTTGAATTATGAAAATCATAAACTAAGTTCCAGTGGTCTACTTGCTGTTTAGTGGAAGTAGTTATATGGGCCCAGGTGTGTATATGGTAGTGGAGTATCTGCTGTTAGTACACCGCTGGATCACTGTGGTCTTGGTCATCGAAGTTGTCGTGTGGCGTCTTGATCTTGAGGTGGAAGAAGGAGCTGAGTCTGTTGCACAAGTCTTGGGAGGGAGGGACGTCAGTTGTTTCGCTGTTGGGTCTGGTGAATTCCTGTATGATGGTGAAGAGTGCTTTGGTGTTGTGGGAGTTGGAGAGGATTCTGTCTCGGATGAAGTTTCTCTGATTTGATGAGTTGGTGGTGTGCCGTGGTGGCCGCCTTGTAAGTGGAACGTGCTTCCGGGGTTCTGCTGATTCTCCACGTTTTCTCCAGTCGGATCACTGACAGAATATCGAATACAAGAATATCGACCTACAACAATATCGAAGTAAAAATATAGAATGACAAAATATCGAATGCCTATCTACAAACAGGTAAGTACAAAAATATTGAATCCAAAATATAGTTGTAAAAAATATAGTTAGTCAAAATATCGAATTTTTTAAATATCTTAAAAGTAATGTAAAATTAATGAAATAATATATATAATTAACTAAAACATACTTAAAAATACTTAAATAACTTTAAAATTAATAAATAATTAATTTAAGTTAAAAAAAAAAAATACATTTTTATTTTTAATACATATATATATTAACGTAATATTTATAAAAAATATTCAATATTTTTAGCGTAGGATAACGGGAGGGTAAAATTGACTATTACCACTCCAGTGAGTGCAACAATAGGGAAAGCATTGGATAGCGGGAGGGTAAAAATTACTATTCCCACTCCAGTTAGTGCAACAGTAGGGAAAGCGTTGGATAGCGGGAGGGTAAAAATTACTATTCCCACTCCAGAGAGTGCAACAGTAGGGAAAACGTTGGATAGCGTAGGGGTATAAATTACTATTCCCACTTCAGAGAGTGCAACAGTAGGGAAAACGTTGGATAGCGGGAGGGTAAAAATTACTATTCCCACTCCAGAGAGTGCAACAGTAGGGAAAGCGTTGGATAGCGGGAGGGTAAAAATTACTATTCCCACTCCAGTGAGTGCAACAGTAGGGAAAGCGTTGGATAGCGGGAGGGTAAAAATTACTATTCCCACTCCAGTGAGTGCAACAGTAGGGAAAGCGTTGGATAGCGGGAGGGTAAAAATTACTATTCCCACTCCAGTGAGTGCAACAGTAGGGAAAGCATTGGATAGCGGGAGGGTAAAAATTACTATTCCCACTCCAGAGAGTGCAACAGTAGGGAAAGCGTTGGATAGCGTAGGGGTAAAAATTACTATTCCCACTCCAGTGAGTGCAACAGTAGGGAAAACGTTGGATAGCGTAGGGGTAAAAATTACTATTCCCACTCCAGTGAGTGCAACAGTAGGGAAAGCGTTGGATAGCGGGAGGGTAAAAATTACTATTCCCACTCCAGAGAGTGCAACAGTAGGGAAAGCGTTGGATAGCGTAGGGGTAAAATTACTATTCCCACTCCAGTGAGTGCAACAGTAGGGAAAGCGTTGGATAGCGTAGGGGTAAAAATTACTATTCCCACTCCAAAGAGTGCAACAGTAGGGAAAATAATGATTTAATATTTTAATAAAAATAAAATAATTTTCAATACCAATAACAAATTAATTAAAATGACTTACCAATTACAAAATATTTAATAATTAATTCTAAATACCAATAAATATTATTTCTTAAAAATTAATTACCTATTAATAAAAATTAATTACCAATTATTAAAAACTAATTACCAATTAATAAAAATTAATTACCAATTATTAAGAATTAATTACCAATTAATAAAAATTAATTACCAATTAATAAAATTTAATTACCAATTAATAAAAATTAGTTACCAATTATAAAAATGTATTACCAATTAATAAAAATTAATTACCAATTAATAAAATTTAATTACCAAATAAGAATTAATTAACAATAAATTAATACTTAATACCAATAAATAATAATAAATAATTACTGATTTACAAATAAATTACTTCCCACCCTATTCCCCTATAAACCCACAACCCGCTCTGAATAATAAATTAATACAATTTATATAATTATCAATTAAAAAATTAATAAAAATTAATTACCAATTAATAAAAATTAATTACCAATTAATAAAAATTAATTACCAATTAATAATTAATTAACAATGAATTATTTATCAATACCAATAAATAAAATTTAATAATTACTTAATTTAATTTAAATTACTTCCCACCCTATTCCCCTATAAACCCACAACCCACTACAAAACTAAAACGCACAATTAAATTAAATATAATTAATAATTCCTAAAAATTAATATTTAATTTACTATAATTAAATTACTTCCCACCCTATTCCCCTATAAACCCACAACCCGCTACAGAATTAAATTACACAAAAATTAAATAACATAAAATTCATTACTTTATAAAAATTAAAACATACATTACAAAAATAATACATACTTTTAACACATATACTAACACATAAAACACTATAAAAAAATTCGATATTTTTAACAACTATATTATGACTGTCGATATTTTGTCATTCTATATTTTTACTTCGATATTGTTGTAGGTCGATATTCTTGTATTCGATATTCTGTCAGTGATCCGAATTTCGATATTCTTAACAACTATATTTTGGCAATTCGATATTCTGTCCATTCTATATTTACAACTCGATATTTTGGCAATTCGATATTTACAATTCGATATTATGTCTGTTTACCCTCCAGTCATCGGCAAGAGCGCTTGGATTCTCTGAGGTCCGTGATGAACCAGGTGGCTTTCGTGTTGTGTCATCTCGTGGTATTCTGGAGGGGGCGAGAGTGTTGGCGCAGTTGGCGATCAAATGGTGGAGGTTGCTCGCTGCTGTGCTGGCATCTGTCGTAGTGGGAGAAGTAGTGCAGCTGAGGGCAGAGGTGAGGAGTTCTTTGGAGACTTTGTTCCAGTTTCTGCGTGGGAGGCGCTGCATGTGCTTGTGTGCAGAGGGTTTCAAGAAGGAGAAATGGATTCAGTGGTGGTCTGTCCAGAGTGGTTCCATGGTGTGGCCGAAACAAATGTTTTTTCCTTTGGCGAAGATGGGGTCAAGTGTGTGTCCTGCGGTGTGAGTGGGGGTGGAGACAAGTTGTTTCAGTCCTATGTTGGTGAGGTTCTCCAGGAGGGCTGTGGTGTAGGGATCGCTGATGTTGTCTAGGTGGAAGTTCAGGTCTCCGAGTAGTATGTCGTCCGTGGAGGTGAGGTCGTGGGGAGCGATGAAGTCTGTGATGACGTTGGTGAAAGGGATGCGGGGTCCGGGCGGTCTGTAGACGATTGTTCAGTGGAGTGTCGTTCTAGGGCTGGGCTGGAAGTGGATGTGTTCCATGAAGGGCGAGGCGTCGTCCGAGCAGGTGGTTGTTAGTCGGAGGGAGCTTTTGTGGACGATTGGGAGGCCTCCTCTCGGGCTGTTGGGGCGGTCTTTCCTCAGGATCTTGTATCCGTCGGGGATGGCGGTTGCGATGTCAGGAGTGGAGCTGGCGTTGGTCCAGGTCTCTGTGAGGAAGGCGACATTGCAGGGAGCGTACGTTGAGGAGGATGCAGCTCAGGGGCTTGAGCAAGGTGGTGTCCGGTGGGTTGGTGGTGGCTTTCTGGGCCCGGAGGTGGGTAAAGGTGCGGCGGCAGTGTCGGCAGGAGAACGGGCCTTGGGTGTTGGTCGGTGTCGAGAGCTGGCAGTTGTTGTTGCGTCCGGGGTTGAGTGTGTGGAGGGTGCTAGGGTCATAGCGGTGGGGAGTCAGGGGACCAGGGTCCCTGGCGCAGATTGCGGTCGGGTCGCGGACGTGCGCAGACGGGCTTGCCTTTGGCGCGCCAGTGGCACGCTTGCATAGCAGCTGCCATTAAGTAGGGGTTGGGGAGAGGGTGAGCAGCTGGGAAGCGGGAGCAGGAACACACTGGGAGGGTGAGGCCGCGGGGCAGCAGCGGGAGGGAAAGGCAACGCAAAACAGGAAGGCAAAACAGGAAAAAGACAGGAGGAGGCAAAACAGAAAGAAGGTGACACACACAGAGTGGACTAGCAGAAGAGCAGGCTCTTCTACTAGACCACCGGGGATGGATACAGGCAGGTGCCTGCAGGTGGAGGAGGGCCTCGAACACCTACCTAGATCACAAGAAGTCGCTGAGGGCAGTGCCTTAACGGCAGAGCTGCGCGAGGGGAGAGAAGTGATTCTGACCAGGAGGTCAGAGGTCTTGCTCTCCTTCGCGTGCAGCGGCCGCCATTAAGTAGGGGTCGGGGGGAGGGTGAGCAGCTGTGAGGTGGGAGGCGGGAGCAGGAACACACTGGGGGGGCTGCGGGGGCAGCAGCAGCGGGAAAATGCAACGCAAAACAGGAAGGCAAAACAGAGAGAAAGACAGAAAAAGGCAAAAAAAGGCAATAACAGGCAAGAAACAGGAAAAACAGGAAAAAGACAGAAGGAGGCAAAACAGAAAGAGGATGACACACAGAGCAGACTAGCAGAAGGCTCTTCCCCTAGACCAATACTTTTTTTACCTGGAGAAGGGTGGGTAACCCTCCCCCAAGTCAGGAGGGCGGAGAGGTTCTTCCACTGGCTGGAAGAGGTGCTGGAGGGATGCGTCTTCCCTATTCAATACTATCCAAACATAAAGTGTCCCACCCTGTATATGTGTGATACGTGGGGCACTACTGTCCTCAGGTGGTTCACCGTCCGTTTAAGGGTGGGGAAGGAAAAGATTCCTTTTTGTTATATAACCCTCACACACTCTAGTACTGTCATGCTGAATAATCACGAAGTGTGATACTGGCACATATAGTGACAGTCCCATGAACTGTTTTTATTTTCAGGTTGGACACCGGAAAGAAGATAAGAACAGGACTAAGGGCAAGTATATACCTGTCCGATTTAGGTGCAGACTCCTGCACATTATCTTCAGAAATAGGCAAGACCTTAAAATACCAGGGAGGAAAATTGAATCGCCCTGACGAAAGGCCAGGACCCAGCAGGGCCATCTGTAAGGGCTGAAACATGTTGGCTTTAGGGTCATAGGACCATAATATCCTCATTACCCTATTCCCCCCTTTTTTAATATCCCAAATAATACTTCTGAATAATTCTGAATATGACACGTACTAATACCACGCGTGTCATTACAACGCGGGTATAACTACGCGTTGTCCACGACCTACCATTACATCGCATACTTTTACCACTAATATGCCTTTACCATGCATGCCATTACAACACAAAGGCATGCGTGGTAAAGGTATACTCTTGGTAAAAGTATCTATGGTAAGTTACACTACCCTGCATGACCCTCCCCCCAAACCCCATTCCTCCCCCTACCCTAAAACACTACCCTGCATGACCCCCGACCCTACCCTAAACTCTACAACACTACCCCTGCACAACTTCCTTATACTAAAACACTACCCTGCATGACCCCGACTCTACCCTAAACCCTAAAGCACTAACCCCTGCACGACCCTCCCCCGACCCCCAGTCCTCTCCCTACACTTAAACACTGCCCTGCATGACCCCCGACACTACCCTAAACCCTAAAACACTACCCCCTGCACGACCCTCCCCCGACCCCCAGTCCTCTCCCTACACTCAAACACTACCCTGCATGACCCCCCGACACTACCCTAAACCCTAAAACACTACCCCCTGCACGACCCTCCCCGAACCCCAGTCCTCTCCCGACACTAAAACACGACCCCCGACACTACCCTAAACCCTAAAACACTACCCCCTGCACGACTCTCCCCGACCCCCAGTCTTCTCCTTACACTAAAACACTACCCTGCATGACCCCCCTGACCCTACCCTAAAGCAGTACCCTGCACAACACACACACCCCACCCTGACCCCCTTTTACCCTAAAAAAGTAACCCAGGCACAATCCCCCTTACCTCTCTCTCCTCGTGGTTCCTCTCTCCTCCTGGTTCCTGCTGCACGTCGGGTCTGAGGGGCGGTGCACGTTGTTGTGAGGAAATGGAAGAGCCTCTGTTTCCTCACAACGAGGTAGATCGCCTATATTTTTTTACATCGCATGCGTGGTAAAAGCACATGCGATGTAAAAAAATGCGTAGGAATGACTGCGTTGTTACATCGCATGCGTGGTAACGCTTGCGATGTAACGGTATGCGCGGTAACAGCTGCTTTGTAATGGCAGTTTCCCCTACTTCTCCTAAGTGCTGCCCGAAATATGGTCGAGCCCACCCTGACCTTCAGGAGTCAGGGTGAACCCGATGATGAAGCATGACACTACTACAGTGTGTGAGGGTTATATAACAAAAAGGAATCTTTTCCTTCCCCGCCCCTAAACGGGCAGTGTACCACCTGAGGAGAGTAATCTTCCACAAGACCACCAGGGATGAGGCGCAGGCAGGAGCCTGCAGGTAGAGGAGGGCCTCGAACACCTACCTGGATCACAAGAGGGTGCTGAGGGCAGTGCCTTAACGGTGGAGCTGCGCGAGGGGAGAGCAGTGATCCTGACCAGGAGGTCAGAGGTCTTTTGTCTCACAATAGCTCAGTTTGAACTCATTTTAACGTTTGCCTTGATTAAATAGGGCATTAGCAAACTGCCATGTTGCATAACCTGCAGCCATTTTGTATACCCCGGGTATATTAATGTGCTTGAGTGCTCTCGCATCTGACGTGCCAGGTCTCATTTCCATCCCTGCCATATTAAAGCTTGGATTCCTACTTAAGCTAGCTCAGCGTATGAGATCACTCTTGTATCTCTATTCAAGGCCCAGTGTACCTTTCTACAAGAGCCCAGGCACCTGCTATTACTGCTATCTAAAGTTTTGGTTTCTGTCACATGTATGCAGCTTCACTTGTTTATGTGTAGAATATGTATAATATTTTAGGAAATTTGGGAGGATGTTAGCATTATATGCTCATTTGCTTAGCGAGGCAAAACTCTGTTTCACTGTGTAGTGATATTACTTTAGCTATGCTTCTTTGTGCATAATAAACATGTTTTGGGCTTCAGGTGGGCTGGGATAATGTTTTTCTTTCACACCGGTCACCCTTGTTTTATTTTACATTCAACCTAGAGAATGATCTTCTCAAAGTTATTATCTGTTTTAAATAAACACTTGAAATATTTCACAAATGCAGTGCCGTGCACATTTGTAAAGACCCGGCCAAACTCTTGGTACCGTATTGGAGCAATCTTGTGAACTCATCACTTATGCAAGGTGTATTCCCCAACTGGCTGAAAATTAGCTAGGTGTTTCCTCTTTTGAAGAAACCCTCAGCTGACCCCAATGACCTCAACAACTACTGTCCTCTTTCAAGTCTTCCTTTCCTTGGTAGGGTTATTGAAAGTCACCTCTCAACCTTCTCATCTCACTCAATCAAACTATCTCATGGACAACTTTCCATCTGGTTTCAGGCAGTTTTGCATACATAGACTGCTCTTCTGCATGTTGTCGACAATACTGTCTGCTTCTTGGACGGAGGTCACTGCTGCTCACTTGTGTCCTCATAGATCTTTCAGCTACCCTTGATACAGTAAGCCACATCACCCTGAAAAATGTAATGGGCCTACACAGCATGATGCTGGAATGGTCCTCCTCCTACCTGTCAAACCGATCCCAAGCAGTAAAAACGAGTAACACATTATACAGCATGTACGACCTACACTGACAGACAATGCACTCTCACCTGGACTCACACCCCCGGTATTAACATTACTTATGCCTTCCAGACATTAGACCTTCATTTAGTCTGATCTTGTAACCTCACCCCCTGTCCGTGTTGGGTCTATTCTTGCTAGACACCATCCGACCAGGAGCCCTATATTTTACCATGTTTCTTGGGGCATCCTCTCGTCTTGTAAACTCTTTCTTCGAAGGCAGCACAAAAATCCATAGGTTTGGACTAGTTATGCAATGATGGGGTTGCGGGGGGCAACCATGTATGGACTATTTCGCTTTGGGCAATCATGAAGTCCACTGCTACCAGGTTTTGCTGTGCCCAACCACAGTCCTACTCTGAAGTTATCCACAGTAGCGCCGTGCTAGAGTTACCTGGGATTTGTCCCCAACCACCAGAGATAGAGCATTGCGTATTCTGTGCTAATGTTTTAGATGGGTCAGACATTCACACACCACATGAAACAAGCATTTGCAATACAATCGGTCTCGCCTTTGGGACCTTATATGTATTTAGCTATGCAGCACATTAGCCTGGGTGCTGAAACATCTACTGTTCTTAAACATGGAGGGAAAGTAAGCACCAAACTGCGTGACACGCCAGGTATGGGAACACATGGAGAGAAATATTGCCTTTCAGTGGGAAATGGTATAGTCCAAAGCTCTGTTTTTAATATAAAATCTGGGCCTTCATTGGTCATATCACTAAAAATACAATATTTGAAAAATATTATTGTCTACCGGTGCTCGTAGAAGACAATTTCTATGGACTGGAATCTAGAGAACGCTAAAGTGATTCTGGTATTTTACTGACCTCTGCTGGTCGTTTTCTATCAAGAAAGTTGAATAGAGGCAGTTGCCAGAAAAATTAAAAAAAGAAAGTCTCTCAGCAGAAAGCAATTCTGGTATTTTACTGACCTCTACTGGTCGTTTTCTATCAAGACAGTTAAATAGAGGCAGTTGAACAAGCAGAAAGCAATTCTGGTATTTTACTGACCTCTACTGGTCGTTTTCTATCAAGACAGTTAAATAGAGGCAGTTGAACAGAAAAAAAAGTCCCTAAGCGGAAGTAGACAAGTCCTAGGGCTGATGTCCAGAGCCCACAAAGTACATACACATATAAGTATATACTATACTATATCTAAAAAGGTTCCAGTATTATGATCGGGGAATAACTCCTGGCTATTTTATGGAGACAATCCGAAGTAAAATAGATTCAATGGGAAATAACTGATCTGGATACAATGGAGCCTAGCCGGAACCACTATCTCTCTGATTGCCATCTTTGCTTCCAGCTATTTCTACTCATCCAAGTTGTCCAGGTCTACCTCAGATCTCTCCCTTAGCTGTAATAATGGATCCGGGATGTTAGGGACTAGGGCTCTATATAGTCTAAACATGGATTTTTCCCCTATGTGTTCAATTACAAGTTTCAAATCAAGAGAGTTATATTCGGGGTAAGCAACCAGCTGATCTTTGAAAGTATCAAGAGCATGCCGAATCTGTAGATATTCGAAAAACTGAGAATTCTGAGTCTCTTTGTAATCTCTTTGTTTTGAACCTCTTGTGGCCATCCACAGAAATTCTGGTATACTGTACCATCAAGCAAGCCAATGACATCCAAACCTATATGAAAAATGCATTTCTTAAAGACATTCTATTGGTCTCCACAACTCTGGAAAACATCCAAAGATAAATGTCAAGGATCACTCAAAGCTCAACCCCACACAAAAATGAGTTCTTCTTCATGTAAACCAAAAAGTGTGACCTATCTATGTAACTCGATATCAAAACTCAACACCATATCCTTGGGTTTCTTTCTTCTGAGACATCAAACCTAACTTACAAAACTACGGGGCATATTATCAAGGACGGCGTTAAAATTATCGCCGGTTTAGCGGCAGAAAACTGCCGCTAAAGCGGCGATAAAGGGCTTGATAATATGCCCTGGAGAATTCCAATAGAAGCCCATGTTCACACCAGAACATGGACTTGTATTGGAATTCTCAAGGGCAATATTATCAAGCCCATTATCGCCGCTTTAGCGGCAGTTTTCTGCTGCTAAACCGGCAATAAATTTTAACGCCGTTCTTGATAATATGCCCCTACATTTGCACAATGGCCAAGTACACACTATCACTTCAAACAACTTTGCCACACCACACATTTCACTCTGACCATGATCTCAAGCCAATAGTTCAGGCCTTTGTACTTTGTAGACTGGCATATGGAAATGTTCTCCTCGCTAGCCTCCTTTAAAGAGGAGCTAAATGCAGCAGCTTGTTTCTTCTCTAGTTTCAAGGACTTCGACCACATCATCGCGGACCTAACATCGCGCCAGTGGCTTCCCATAGAAACTCAAGTACAATACAAAACCTGCATCAATCACAAAGTTCTTCACTCATCGACTACCTTGGACTTAACTGAAAACTGAAAATCTCTGGTGGCCAATGTGGATCTAGAAATGCCCCATCTATTCTTCTAGAGCCTCCTGCATTCTAAAAAGAATGATATATAAAGCCATCTTTTTTGGGAGTGCCGCAAGAGTCTGGAACTGGCTTCCTCCAGAACTCCACAGCAATCTCCTCTTTAGCAACCTTCAAAAAGGAGCTTAAAAACCTCATTTTGCATAGAAATGTTGCTTGTTTATGAAAGACGATTACTTTCTTGTTTTAAGCTCTTGTCAGAATTTTCTGTTCTAAAACATATGCTTTGAATGGTATGTCCCTGGCTTTCATATTTAATGACAACCCACATTGTTGTATCCCCTTTATTAAATTGATATGTTTATGACTTTGTGCTCTTTTGTACAGCAGTCCAATGCCATTGGGCCTGGTTTGTGCTGCAGAAAACAGCAAAAATAAATTCAATAAAAGTAAATAAATATTCTCAATCTGTAAGCCACAGGTTCAAATCGCGGCTGGTCCCTTCATCCGCTCCTTTGTCCAAGGTCAGTAAGATTAGTATCATTGAGTAGGGACAGTAATTGCATCTGTTATTGTATCTTGACGCAATAGGAATGTTTCTACCTGAATTTATCATAAACTATTCACATTGGGGTTGTGTTTCCTGTCATAATTAATATATGTATTATTTAATTCAGCACTGTTTCTATAACCAGAACTGTACATTTAATTTGATAAACAAGACACGTTGAAATATGTATCTTCCAAATGTAACCATAAGCTCGCCCAACACTGGCAGACACACATGCAGCCTGCCCCTGTCTATTCCATGTCCTTTCTTCACACACTCTCTGAGCTTAGAAAAGTAGTTAGTTACAATATTCCCAGCATTATGATTGGCTGAGCGAATCACAGCATTTCATGCAAGCTGTGCTCAATTTGAGCCGGTGGTTGCTGGTGGGGGGCACCTGCACTTATTTTTGGGTGCCAGCACTTTTTTTTTCTGCATCAGGCATTTACTGTGAGCAAAAGACACATATGGGAAAGATGAAGGAAGAGAACGACGGAAAAGCGTCACAAAGGGAGAAAGCATAAAGCTGCAAGAGTGAGCTGAAGGGGCAGGGAGTGGCTGTGAATGGATTAGAAAGGCCCGAGATGGCTTTAGGATTACGCTGCCTCAGTATTCTGCTCTCACACATTTAATTGCAGCAGCCACGTGTTTTAGTGGAGAGCTTTGGGCACGAGCACGTTTTTATTTACAAATTAAACACTGCATGCAAGGTGCTAATATTGATTAGAGGAAGCAGATATTGGCATGTTTTTATTTACAAATTAAACACTGCATGCAAGGTGCTAATATTGATTAGAGGAAGCCGGTATTTCATGTGTTCAATAAGCTCTTTCTGGAAGGAAAGGTGTTCGAGGAGGAACTAGTATTTGCTCTTCTAGTCTTGCGCGTACTAAAACAGTGCTGCAGGTAAGGCCTATTTTAACATGCCTACAGGCTTTGATTTAATCTCAAATTATAGATTTAACATTTACTCAAGTTTTCCTATTTAATGACCATTCAGCAGCACAGCATATGGTATAATTGTGAGAAAGTGTTCTTGCGTTTGTCCTTGGCGGTAGGAGCCCCCTTATGCTGGGTGGAAGTGCACAATTGCTGGCACGATGTAAAACTATAGAGGCCAGCAAGTAGCGGTGCTGATGCCAGCCAGGAACCTCCCCTTTCATCTCCAGAAGCACTTCTAACAAGAACTATGGTCTGAAAGGTCATTGTCAAATTACCTGGTGTCAGTGCACATGGCCTACAAACTAATGTTTAGCATAACTGGTGTAATTAGCTGTAGTGTAATCATTTGGAATTACTGCAAAATTATGCAAGATTCTGCGTAATTCAGAGAGAAGAGTAATTAAGCATTTAGGTCTATTTTCTTAACGCAAAAATGGCCACTCGCGTCCACAATGGACCTGAGGATGATTATTGATCTTCAAAGTACTTAACACTAATAGCAGTGCAAGCAGCCGCTCGCGCTCACTAAATGTGCTCTTGCGGTAGGATTTTTTCCCCAAATTAAGCTACTCCGCCCTGCCCTACAAAGGCGAAAGCAATAGTGCGCATACACATATTGCACAATAGTCCCACGTACGCCCCCAGCCCATTCTCATTCGAGTGAAAGCTGTCCCAAGACTCAACTCAACTTGCCCCAGACTAACACCTTCCAAGTATCTTCACATTCACCAGAATTTACAAAGGCATAGACACCCAGTCATACCCAGATCAAACAACACTTCCACCAACACATGCTTTGCAAATCTGCCAAGTACTCCCCAGAAACTGGACTACCTATACCACACCACATCTCAGAATAACCCACACAAAGACATCTGCAGCTTCTAAATCCTCTCCCTAGAACTATGCCAAATTTCAAGGGAAATAAGCACTGGCAAAGGCGATAGATCTAGCCTTGGCATGCACGCAATGTTTTTTAATTTATTTATTTGGGCAAAAACATTGTAGGAAGGTAGGATCCTTCTGCATGGTTACCCCCACTTTTTGCCTGGTGCTAAACCGTATTTGACTAGTCTGACTGGGATCCTGCTAATCAGGACCCCAGTCTACCTGCTTTCTCCCTAAACTGTTGTGTTCAGTATTTAGGTACATCCCAGATTGGATACTGGGGTACCCTTATAAGTCCCTAGTATATGGTACTGAGGTTCCCAGGGCATAGGTACCCCAGAGGTCTCCCATGGGCTGAAGCATGTATTATGCCACCCATGAGAGACCATTCAAAATGGAACTACAGGCCTGCCATTGCAGCCTGTGTAAGCTGGTGCTAGCACCACTTACTAAAGATATAGGTTTCCTATATATAGGGTCACTGCACTTGAAAACATATAAGCCACCCCTCTAGCAGGCCTTTACAATCCTGAAGGCAGGGTGCTTGGTTCTAAGTGAGAGGGTGCCCCTGCATGAGCAGGACACCCCTACAGCCTACAGAGTCCAATCTCCCGGGTTGTCAGTGAAGCAGCCATATACTATATAGAGGGACACCGCTTAATTACGCGATGACCATATCGAAACTGGCTGCAACGAATCCTATCATGTTTGATATCAAACTTGTTGGAATCATACCCCCACACCGTAAGCGGTGTGAGAGTATGATTCCAAGCACTGGAAGAGCCCTCCGTTAGGCTCTCAGTGTTCCCGGTACCAGCCTTCTTGACCCGAACAGCACAAAATGGTTGCTGCCGACCAGAGACACGATTCTGCTCTCCTGCTGCTGAGCCAAGCTCGAGCAGGGGAAGGCAGAACAATAGGCATCCTGTCACAGGGAGGTGTGACCGCCTCCCAGACAGGATTTCGTGTATTGGGGTGGGTGCGCTTGCCAGCGCCACTCAGTCTGCATGAGGGGCACATTTGGTGTCCCCGTGCATAACCCAGTTCAAACCAGTCCTGGGAGCCGTTAGCTCCCGCTCTGGTGCGAATCTGGACAAAGGACATGGGAGTCACCTCCCCGCTGTCCGGACCCTCCCCTGGGAGGGTCCCCTGAATCTTCCCAACCCTTTACCTAGGGTACCTAAGGGCTCACCTGGGTAGAGGTCCCTAGATTCGTCGTGGGATAAGATTCAGATCAGACACCACTTCTTCTACCGTCTGGGCACTCTGGACTTGGCTGGACTTCGTTTGGGCCTGACTTCGTCTCCCTTCCAGTCTGCTGCATTGTCTGTGCCTGTGCATCATACATGAACCTTCCAAGGCCTGTGAAGAATCAAAGACACTTGAAGTAATCTCCCTTGGAGTGAAGGAGTCACTCCCCTGCATTTGCAGGCACCGCAACTAAGTCGACTGGTTTGCTGATCCTGAGCTCCTCCGGACTCCGAAAGGTTCTGCAACACAGGTGGTGGTTTTCCATAGCTCCCGAGGCCTGCCCTGCCCTCCCACCAAATTTGAGGCCAGTATTCCTCGTGGGGGTTGCAATAACCGAACCCATGTGCACCGCATCAACTTGCAGTTGCAAAGGCTTGTTGACTTCTTTACAAGAAGATCTTCGGGCTCCAAGTAGCCCCAACCTCGAGCACCTCCAGTGACCAGAATATTCGGCCACCCCGCATCGTGTGCATCGTGGCTTGCATCTTTTGGTGAGCTGCTTGAGATCCTCTCGCGACTCAAGTGCCTCCGGCCTGTGGGTCCACTTGAGGGTCACACTTGTTTCTTTTGGGCTCCCCTGATTGCTCAGGCCTGCCCTGACTCCCCTGCTTTTGGTGAGTCCCCTGGACCTTGCTGGTCTCGACGTTGCTCCTTCTTCAATTCCTGCGTTGGGTGCATTTGCCAAGGCTTGTTGCTGCTCCCACCGGACACCGACACCTCACCACTCGACAGCCTACGTGGGACAGCTCGTGCATGGCTCCTGGTCCTCCTCAGCATTGCCTGGGCCTCACAGCTGCAGAGTCAAGGTAATCGTCATCCATCCTGCAACACACGACATAGGAGGACATTCGTCTTCCAAGTCTCCTGGTCACTCCTGAGTGACATAGACTCTGTCCCCTCTGCTTGCAGGTACCTCTCATCTTGAATCCACCTTCGGATTCCACTGAACACTTTCTACTCTTCCAGCAGCTGCACTTTCCTGAAGTCCTCCATTTGGTTCGGCGGCGGTTTCCGACACCACTTCACACGTATGCACCCGGCTTTCCTGGTGTAAGTAACGTGGGTACAAGGGTATCAACGGGTGGGGGGCCTCTCCAACCTTCTGTCTTCCACTGGGTTTCTTCAGGGTCCACTGGGAAGGGTCCTTAAACTTTAAAAATCCAACCACGACTTACACGTAGAGTTGTACAGAGCATGCGGTCGTGTTCCCACACTGCACACGCTCTCCATGGAGGTCCTATCTACTCACCTTGGGTAGTTCCTTGAGTCCCCAGCACTTCTACGTCCTCTCGACCTTGTCTTGACCCAAGTTGTGGTTCTTATACCACTTTCTTAGTATATGGTTTGGTCCCCCCCTGGGTCCACTGTGTATTTCGTGCTATTTACTGTGTTTCTTTGCTAAAGTATTGCGTGCATATCTCTGGGTAGGAGATATTTCTAAGTGTTGGAGAGTATTATATAATCAATACATATCATATTTTTATAAATACTTTGTGTGGTTCTTTTTCACTTAATCTATACATATAAGATTGCATTCTGGTAAAACAAGCTGCTTTACACTCCTTCTGGACTAAGCCTGAGGGCTGCTCTCCACAGCTACCACTTAGAGAGCTTTCTAAGGTTGTCTAAGACCTCTCAAATCACCATAAGGGTTGTCTGGACTGGTGCAGGATGTCCACTTACATAAGTGTACATCATATACAAGGCCAGCTTCTCACACATAAGCAATATGAGAACAAATGAAAACATTAAAAACATAGAAAAAATATAAAAATATAGAAGTGAACCATAAACCCAGGTGCACTGTTATGCTTTTGTTTACAGTGGAAGAGACACAATGTATGAAGTGGCCTGACCCACTGTCCTAATCTGAACGATTGTTGAATAGACCAGTTGATGAATAGGACTCACTGAAATCCCTTCTATGTATGCATACATGTATCTAGATTTATTATATTCTTATGGAAAACATGCCCAAGTCAACACCGTCACGCCCTCATGCTTCCATAGCCTGAAGATACTGAGAAAGATTTTCAAAAGGCACCCAATCAGCACCCGGAACAGTTCCACACACACCCTCGTCAGAAGCAAGGTGGACTATGGGAACACCCTCTATGCCAAGATAAAAAATAAACTCACCGGAAGGCTGCCGACCATTCAGAACTTGGTGCCAGAATCACTCTCAACCTCTAATGCCACACTTACATCACACCTGAAGGAGCTCCACTGGCTCCCCATACACAAACAAGCACAATTCAAGCTCCTCACACACACTTTCAAGGCACTATATAACACTGGTGCAGCATACCTCAACAATCACATCTGCTTTCACAAACCTTCCAGGCACCTCAACTCATCCAAACGTCTTACTTGCACAAATCCCATGCATACAGAAAACCAGAACCGGAAGTCGAGCCTTCTCCTACATTGTTCCTAAAGTGTGGAATAACTTGCTGCTATACATAAGAGCATCCTCCCCACTTCTTGAACTCCGCAAGAAGCTGAAGACCCAGCTTTTTGAGTAGCCCCACTAGGCCCTAGGTGTGTCTAGACTTACACCTGTATCTAATCAAGAAGAACTAGTCTGTCTAGACGTGGTAAGGGTCACACGGGTGTATGCTTGATGAAGTTTATTTTTAAGGAAAAATCTTATTTCTTTTTATAAAGCCCTCACCCACCAACCTAGTTGGTGGCATGCTTCATCATCGGGCCCACCCGATGACACCGAGTGTGTCCCGGGTGTGCTACAACGCCTGTATTAGAGCGGAGCAGGTGTGTTACTGAGTGTGCAGTGTAGGTGACGTGAAAGGTGATAGGTTAAAAAACTGTCCAGTGGTCCCAATCCCCGGAGGTTTTTATTTTAATGTTTGGGCCCTGGCAGTAATAAAAACAAGGCATAGGATGTAAGCGGAGTGTTATTTATGACATTCCTGCATCCGGTGAGTGGTCTACATGTTTCAGCCAGGCCTTAATATGTAAACTGGCTTTCCTCAGGACCTTAGTGATGTGCGAAGGTGGTGACTAGGCTACTGGTTTGTGTCCTAGGTAAAAATGTGTTGCACGCGCTAAGGTGCACAATGTGTGAGGGGGGGGCTTCCCTCTCAAAGCATTAGCTAGCGATTTGCTGCGAATGCCCCATGAGTATCCGGCAGGGGTGCTGGCTTGCGTGTCAGTCCAGGACCCTCCTATCAACCTGTTGTTGCTGTTACGGAACTCCGGTGGGCCCGATGATGAAGCATGCCACCAACTAGGTTGGTGGGTGAGGGCTTTATAAAAAGAAATAAGATTTTTTCTTTAAAATAAACATCATCAAACATACACCCGTGTGACCCTTACCACGTCTAGACAGACTAGTTCTTCTTGATTAGATACATTACCCCAGGGGATCAGAACTAGTATTTGTATCCTCTCTCTCATTTTTGATATATTATAGACTTACACCTGCTCAGCGTCAGGATAACGTCCGGGGTGATAGTGAGCTCTACAAATCTGTACAACATAACACACATGAGGCTGGTGAAACAGCTGTCCCGAAGCCAGCCCTAAGAAGGTAACCACTGCAGCCTATGTACAGCGATCGATAGGCCTGCGCTCGGCAACTGTCATATGAATTGGTATTCCTGTGCAATATGTCCTCGGTTTTTATTAGGTTTTAAAAAATCTTATATGATAATGGATTTGAAAATGCCTTGTATGTATTTTATGTGATTTTATTGTATTGCATATCTTTTATGGTCACTGGATGCCCGAATAAAGAAAGATTGATGCTGATGATGAGGTAACCATTGGGATGAAACACCAGGCACGCACATGAGAGCATTGCCAGAGACAAAGAACAGCCTTACACAGCTATAGCCCCCTGCCACAAGGCACCCCTCAGAGGCAATAACACAAGCATTCACTAACATTTCAGGGCGTCACCGCCCCATGCGATTTAGAAAAGGAGATAGTCTATGGCAATCTTGGCACGGAAAACAGTCCATCTTCTTTAAACAAAAGGGGGGTGATGGCAGGGTGACCATAATTTTAAAGCCAAAAACCGGGACATTTCTCCAAAATAGATGGACTACAATTATACTTCAACCCAGCGCACAGAATGACAGCGCTCCTTAGCAGAGAATAAAGAAGAGGCAGTCAGGACATACATAAAATGCCATTTTTAAAGCCAGTCGCATGCCTGTTAATTAACCCCTTGACCGCGATCGGAATTCCGCTCGTGTGCTGGACATTACGATCGCGGGTGTGGTCGTGACGAGCTCAGCTCGTCATGCGCACAGCGCTACCGCGCAGCATGACGAGCTGAGCTCGTCTCGCTCATCGAAGGGGTTAAATTGATTTCTTATAACAGCTGCTAACTATCCCTGCTTTGCAAAACATAAAAAGATACCCCCCACCGTTTTCAGCCGAACCTCCCTAAAAACAGGGACATTTCCTGAAATCTGCGGGGACAGCTGTCGAAAAACCGGGACTGTCTGGGCAAATCCGGGACGCCTGGTCACCCTAGGTGATGGGCACAGCCTTCAGTGTCCTCCATGGACCAGCACTGACAGCTATGTCCCCACATATTCTGCGGCACTGCACACAGAGGGCAACAAATACTCAAAGGACACGAGGAACGGAAGGCTGACCCACTTCTATTGGTATGAAAATAAGGCACGCTAACTTTGGAAAGTTTTTTTTCCCTTTTTTAATATCGCCAACTTATTTTAAAAAAAGGAAAAGCAGGAGGACTATCTCCCCAAGAGTTGGTTTTGCAGAAGAAAAAAGGTGCACTTGTTTTGGGGAAATCGCCAGGGAATTTTGCGAAATGTTACTATGAAATGTTAGTTTTGAGCACATCTAATTAAAATATTGGCTGCCGGAAGTAAAGCATAGTGTTTCTATTCACCTTACTTAGGAACCCGACCTTCGTCCTCCAGCTGGAATTTTATTGCATTTCCTATCACTAATAATGTAATTATTTCTAGCTCCAATAATAACACCATAACTACCTACAAAATAAAGATAATGATAATAATAGTTATGGAAGTAATCACAATATTGGTAATAAAATCCTTCCAATCACACGAGACTGAGGGATTTGAGATAAGTGCATTGCATTGATTTTTGAGGTACTGCACGCATTATATATCATTTTCTCTCTATTTATCTGCTGGGAATTCATTTGAGCCTCGCTACATTATGTACAGATGAATTTTCTGGTCCGGCGAGATCATTTGCACACAGTCGATAGCGCAGTCCCACGGGCAGGCAGGAAAACTCGGCTCGGCGAAGCAGAATCCAATAAACAGACTGAGACCAGAGCGGCCCTTCACACCCACGGAGGCCTCGCTTGTGACAACACGCGGGGCGCGCGGACGCCACGCCGCGCGCACAGGACGTCAGCGTGGCCCACGCGGCGCGACAAGGGGGCGGGACAAAGGCCCGCGCTCTTCCCAGTCCCCTGAATGTCACTCTGTCTCCACTCATGCAAGTGGAACCGAGCAGTAAACCAGACGTGGGTGAGCATGTCACACTGCTTCACACTGCTGGAAGAAAAAAAAAAAAGGAAATTACTAAAGTAGTTAATGGCGCGTGCAGAAGGCCTAGGGCTTGCACAAAACAAATTCACGCCAGGACATTGTCTTGCGCCAGAATCAAATGATGCGCCTTTATAACTTTGCACAAATATGCTTCGGCCGCCTCCACAAATCATTGAGGGGCTGCTATAAATGTGGTCTCATTAGGACGCAGCTGGGACCATCCTTCATGCGAGCCGAGGTTTAACCCTTGCATTGCCGGCCAGAATGGCGCGTTCTGACCATATGAGTGATTACCTCCTCGACCCTAAGTTCCCCATCCCAGTCCTTACATAAGAATATCCCTCCCCCAGGCACCACGTGACCTATCCAAAGTTAAAAGAACGCTCCCTATTTTCCTCTGACTCCCCCCCTCAGACTCCCTCTGCCAGAAGGGACCACCATGATAGGTAGGCACTCCCACTCGCACACTCCCACACCCAGCACTGCTCTTTAATCTGTATTGCAGCAGACTGCATTGGGGAGCTGTGTGGCCAGGCCTCGCTTTGTGTATTTACGTGCTTCTATTCCCACCCTGGGGAGTGTAGTGAGAGGCAGGCATCCCTAGGGTAGGGGCCCAGCCTTACTGGGCTCTTCTACCGCCCCTACACCTCTCATGTCACAATTACACTTGGTGCACACTCTCGCAGGTTTAGGGTGCTGATCCATCACTGCAAGGGACCTAGGCTACCTGGTCCTGTGTTTTAAGGCACCATTTTGGCCTCTCTGTGTCCCTTGTCAGCGGCAGGTTCCTGCATAGGACAGAGGCTGGCTTGCTTTTCCCTGGGTGCCCTCTTCCAATCCCGAGTATGGCTCCTTCTCCTCCTGGGGACAATTCTCAGTTTCTCTGCCGTGGCAGTTCCCACCATTTTTAGGTCTCGCCCTGATCCAGCGCTTGCGCTGGTCTGGCGAGACATTTAGTTGTGGGGTTTTAAAAGTGCGACCACAGCTTTTTCCGTGGCATACAGTGTGCGGTTACGCGCACAGCACGCGCTTCTGTATTGGCTCATTAAGCCTTCCGGCGCGTGAATCATGCTCCTCCACCACCTTGCTGTCTGCTCTCACTACCCCCCTCCCTTCAACCCCCTCCCTTCTCGTTAGCTTGTTATTCTTAACTTCGGAATCATCTGATGTGAATTCTTCAAGGAGCAATTCACTTCCGACTAAGCCAATGCCGCCTCAGACAGTAGACATTTTCTGGTGCTTGTTTATCTATCCCTCGACCCTCCCCCTCCCCTCTGTTGCTTCTTGCCTCTGTTCTTCCCCCTCCCGAGCTGTTGCTTATTTCTTTCGTCTGCTCCTGCCCTTATAATTTTATGGAGAGGCATTGACTTCACTCACTTTCAGTCTGTGGCGCCTATTTCATTTGAAAATATTACCAGCTGCTTTTTCTGTCACCTCCAATGTCAACTTCTAATAAAAAGAAAAAAGGTTCGTGGGTGCAGTAGAACTGAAAAATAAATAGATCATGTGAGACCACGACGCTTTTAACTTATTTGTTAACACTGTTGAACGCACGGGTTGTTTATATAATTGACACACGTTATCCACTAAATGTGCTTGCTTCCGCTTCTGTTAGTTGTGTTAATCTGCAGGCAGATTGTTAAAAGAAACTGTGGTGATCTTTGCACTTGCAATTTACAATGAGACTCAGCACATTAAGACATGTTTTCTGTCAGTTGCCTCATGGCTAAGGAACTCCTAATTTTCATAGAGTGTCTCGTCAGAATACAGACAGGAGCTGACTACATTATATGTAGTTGGAGAACAGCGACAAACTCTCTCTAGAAACAAAATGACACATAGTAAAACTGTTGGCAGAAAGATTCACAGCGCTGTGACTCAGTGCCTGCTTTTAAGGCGCTGTTTCTGGCGAGCGGTATAAGATCTTGCAGCAAACATCGGCGTTTTATCACCAGTTAAAATGCAAAATAATTTCAAGGACTATAAAAGGAGTATATTGGATGACAGTGACCCACAATCTGCAGTTTTGTGAAGCTCACAGTGACAGATGCAAGATACAAAGCGCTGTGTAAAATACATAACATTCCAATAATCATGTGTTCTTTTTAAGGACATTGTTTAAATGTAAATTAGTGACTGAAAGCGGCTAGACTGCTTTATTTTAAGAAACAAATGATGCTGTGTTTGCCAAATGACGCTTAGTCGAAACTGTTTATTTTTCCTTTCAGCGTTTATATTAGGCTATGCAATATTGAAAAACTAGCCAGCCTTATAAACCAAATTATGACATTTTCAACAGATGGATACGAAAACAATAGTGGACTATAAGATGGAGAAAACTCAGCTGACTGCACACCGTCTCGCGCTTCTGTTTTACTGGTAGAGCTGGACTCACAGACCCTCTCTCACAGACACTCTCTCACAGACTCTCACACTCTCACAGACTCTCACAGACACTCTCTCACAGACACTCTCTTACAGACTCACAGACACTCTATCACAGACACTCTCTCACAGACTCTCACAGAGACTCTCTCACAGACACTCTCTCACAGAGACTCTCTCACAGAGACTCTCTCACAGACACTCTCAGACACTCTCTCACAGACACACAGACACTCTCTAATAGACACTCTTTTACAGACACTCTCTCACAGACACTCTCTCACAGACACTCTCTCACAGACTCTCACAGACACTCTCTCACAGACACTCTCTCACAGACTCTCACAGACCCTCTCTCACAGACTCTCACAGACACTCTCACAGACTCTCACAGACACTCTCTCACAGACATTCTCACAGACACTCTCACAGACACTCTCACAGACACTCTCACCGACTCTCACACAGACTCTCTCACAGACACTCTCACAGACACTCTCTCACAGACACTCTCTCACAGACACTCTCACACTCTCTCACAGACACTCTCTCACTCTCTCACAGACACTCTCACAGACTCTCACAGACACTCTCTTACAGACTCTCACACTCTCACAGACACTCTCTTACAGACTCTCACACTCTCACAGACATTCTCTCACAGACTCTCACAGACTCTCTCTCACAGACTCTCACAGACACTCTCTTACAGACTCACAGACACTCTCTCACAGACTCTCACAGACACTCTATCACAGACACTCTCTCAGACTCTCTCAGACTCTCTCAGACTCTCACAGACTCTCACAGACTCTCACAGACTCTCTCTCACAGACTCTTGGCCTTCTTGGTCATATATAAGGTAACAAAAATGCTTCTGGCACTTTTTTATTACAACTTTTCAGCATGCTGCACAGCAGCCACACTTCTCTACAGCACAGCTTAAACACATTGGCAAAGTCAATAGCTCTACCTAAACACTTATAAGGCCCCAAAGGCGAGACCTATTGGCTATGCCAATGCTTGTTGTAATTCTTTTCTTGTGGCCAAGAGTTCTTGGTGGAGCCTGGATTGAGGGTGGTGCTGAGGCTCTCTCAGGCCTCCGCAGACCTCTCCGTGCCTCCCTTATTTGGGAGTACTAGTATGTGGTCGGCACTTCTGGGGTGACCGATGGCCAATGTTTCCACCTCAGTTCCTGCAAGCAGGGCTTTAAGTGGGCCGGGTCTCACCGGTGCTGAGCACCGGCAGTTTTTTAAAGTGGGCCTCGAAACGGGTCTCTATCGGGCTCTGTTTTGTGCCCTGGCACAGGCGGTCCTTTCTTTTTCCGGACTGCAGTGACAGCTGGCACATCGATGTGCGCGTGCTCACACTGCTCACTTCTCACTAGTGGAGAAGTTACGGCATGACGTCATGCCAGGTGAGCGTTGTGGGGGAAGGGAAATCCTTTAAAGAGAGTCATTTTCTCTCCGGATTTCACTTCTCTTTTTGAAACTCAGAAGCAGCAATATTGTCGTGGTGTCACCAGGGCTATAAGTGGAAGCTTTTTCGATATTATATACAAGCCATAGTTGCTGCTTATTTATCTTATGCAACTAACAACCATTGACAAAGCCAATAGTCCTGACTTGTTGTAGGTCTGATGTTACTTGTTGTATCATATCTGGATGCAATGACAGAAACAGCAAAATACAAGTCGGGAGGCACACTATGCTAAGCATATATTTTTAGCTTACCTGTTTTAAGCCACGCCCTTAATTACACTGACCACGCCCCTTTATGAGACCCCCAGTTTTTTCATCCCACTTAAAGCCCTGCCTGCAAGGTCAGAGTGTGAGGCTGGAGATTCAATTGGTTGCCCAATCTTTTCGTCTCATCATCTCAGATGATATCAGATATGGATGTTGTGTTACCGTGCCTCCCTCCTGACCCTATTGAGCGTTGTGTGGTTCTGCCTCCATTGTTAGACCTGCCCATCCCTAGCTTCCTGTTGGGTTGAGGCTGGGTGTGCTTCATCAATGTGCACTGGGGGTGCCCCCTTTGTGGGGGGACAGGTGTGCGCCTCCACCTGCTAATTATTCCCAGGTTTTGGGCTGTTCTTCGGTTTTAACCTGTGCTTTCATTTTGGGTTGGGTTTATTCGTCCTGGGCTGGCTGTATTGCTTTTGTGGCTCTGGTGTCTGTCTTTCTTCTCCTCCGCTGTTTGTAGAGTTTGGTGTTAAACAGGGGGCTGTCCCTTGTGTCAGAATCGGCGTTGCAGGCTCAGTGTGCTTGGATGAGTGGCCTGGTGCTTCGCTGCTACGGTTTCTGCACCCCTGCCCTGGCTGTGGCCCTTTTATTGTCTCACGCCATGTCTGGTTTTTGTATTGGAGTGAGTAGTGGGCTGTTCCCTGTGCTCTTCGTGTGCCAAGAGCTGTGTTGGTCCTGCTGTGGCCTGGGTGCTGTAGCTTGTGGTTGCTGTTTGGTCTCTTTGTTCTTCAGCTTGCTGCCTCTGGGCTTTAGGCTGGTTCTCTTTCTGTGGTCGAAGATCCATTCCATATGGAAGACCCTCTTCTGGAAGGTGTGAGGATGGTGTAGTGGCCTGCGGTTGTGCCTGCCAGCTGTGATGCCTTACCCTCGCCTATGCTGTGCATGCTGCTGTGGTTATTCCCTTGGTCTTTCTTTTTTTCCCCTTTGGTATTCATGCTGCCTGGTTTTGTGGTTCTGTCTGCCCTTCTTCTGTCCTCTGGTTCTAGATGTGGGGTTGCACGTAGTGCTTTGCTGTGTTGTCCTTTGGTCTACGGTCCTCCTTCAGGGAGTTTGCTGTGGGGCGGCTCACCATGGCTACAAATCTATGAGGCCGGGGACCTCTAGTCCTTCCTTTGCTGGCTGGTCCATGTCATGTTAACATGCAGGACCTGGGCTGTTGTACACGTGTCATGGTTTCTCCATGCTTGCACTGAGTTCCTTGTGATTTTCTTGGTGTACCACCAGATTCCCTCCCAAGTTCTGTGTTTACAGGGAGCCCGTGTCCGACCTCTGTTGTGGGCTGTTTGTCCTTCCAGACTGTGGCAGCACAGGCTCCTACTGCGGTCTGCTTTATTCCTGAGGTTTGGACTCCGGCCTTGGACTTCCATTCCAGCTCCGACTTGCGTCAGGACTCTGGGCTTAGAGGACATGAGAGTCTCTACCTGGGGACCCCAGGAATGGCCCCTCGGTTTTCAGTGTCCCCATTTTTGAACTGTGTTCTTCACATTCTGCAAGCATTCTCTGTGTTTTGTGATGGACCCACTCATGCCTGCCCCCCTGGTTCCATAGTCAGCCGTTTGCTCCATTTGTCTGGTGCTGGTGTCCAGTTGTTTGCACACTTTGGGGAAGTGATGCTTCCTGATGGCAGGATCTCTGCTTGGTGTTTCTGTCTCCTTCCCTGCTCCTCAGTGTGACAGCAGAAGCCTGTTGGTGGGGCTGCAGTATGTCCTGCTCCACTCCGCAGCGGGGCAGGCACTCTCTTCAGAGAAGTCCGCCTTGCTAAGGCTGGATGCTGTGGTCTGGGCTATTCCCTGCGTTGTGTCTCTTTAAATTACCCCTGTGTCTTTCTTTCCATGGACTTCACTGGTGCATGTTGCCTCCTGGTGGCTTCTTGCTTTCAAGGGCATCCGGTGCTCAGTTTGCCTCTGCTGGGTGTCCTTTCATCTCCCGCATGCCTGGTGTCTTGGGTGTCCTTGGTTCTGGCCATGGTAGGGGGGTCAAGGTGTTGGGAAACATCCATTACAACGCAGTCATTACATCGCACTGCTTTTACAACACAGCTGTTACAACGCAACTGCCTTTACATCGCATACCATTACATCGCATGCCATTACAACGCATGTCACTACAAAGCATGCCATTACAACGCATACCATTACAACACATGCCATTACAACGCATTATGAGGTAAGCAATAGAGATTTTTTACTTTTAGGGTGGGTATGGGTTTTGGGGTAGATGGGAATAGTAAATTTTACCCCTACACTATCCAACACTTTCCCTACTGTTGCACTCACTGGAGTGGGAATAGTAATTTTTACCCCTACACTATCCAACACTTACCCTACTGCTGCCCTAAAAGTATTATGCATTGTAATGGTATGCGTTGTAATGGTATGCGTTGTAATGGAATGCGTTGTAATGGTAGTTTTTAAAAATGCGTTGTAATGGCATGCGTTGTAAAATCATGCGATGTAATGGTAGTTGCAATGTAAAAACCGCGTTGTAAAAGCATGCATTGTAACTGCTTGCGTTGTAACGTCATATATTCCAAGGTGTTTTCTCACAGCATTTATTTGTATCACATCAGCCAAGATTAAGCAGGATGAGCACTCAGGACAGCTGCTGTCAGATTTGGTCTCCCCCTTGGACGAGGTCTGTCACAAAGAGCCATTTTGTGCTGGGCTCACATCTAGTTTGCAGAACAAACTGTATTGCGCTGAACGCTGCGGTCTCGCGTGTTCTTCCCTTAAGTAAGTGCGTCAGGACCTTAGTTGGGTACATCATGGTAAGTGTTGGGAAATTTCACCCCTCCCCCCGTTATACTGGACAGGCTACGCCATGTATGCATGTGAGTGCTGCTGGAAATCTAGTCACCCTTCACTCCCTGGAATTGTTTACCAATCTTGAAAAAGTTAGAAACTTTCTGCAAACACCGATGGGAGCTTTTTTCACAAGTTTTTTCGGAATGCAGCCCTGTCTGTTTTTAAAGTAAGAATGGCCAATTATTATAGGTCGTTAGTGTGCATGGCTAAGAGCAGTGTTATTACTTTACATCCACCAGTGAAATTTTCGGAGTGTGACCCACTTTTAGACAGATGCAGCACAGTTGCTTCTGGTTTGAAAACAAGCACTAAAAGTGTATTAAAAATTCCCAGTATTGAGTAGTTTCTGGGCTATAAAAAGAAATACCTCAAAAAATGATAAAAATGCTGAATTTTACAAAATGAACCAACAAGGTCCAATCAATCTGTTTATCCTGGACTTTAAACGGGTTAGGAACATGTGCGTGTACCTCAGTCCACAGCCCCCCTATCATGGTGCACCCCACCCCCCCCAGATATCAGGGACTTCTCTGTGCATGTTCACTCTTTGGTGCCGCGTCCTCTCTCGAAGTAGGTCAGGCCAGGAGGTCATCTGACTCCATGTCGTCACCGAGGCTGCTTCAAGTCCCTGGCTTTTAATTTACAAATCACTGCTCTCCATTCAATTGAAGAAAATTTAGACTGCAATACCCATAATGCACCAGCCGGGTCTGGTGGCTTAGTGGACTAATGCCTCCACTGTTGGGCTCTGTGTCTGACCTCATGGTCATATGTTGAAATCCTGGCAGAGCCTTTCATCCTTCTGAGGTCGATAACATGAGTACCATTGAGTTGGGTAAAAATAAACATCTGTTATTCAGCGCTAAGATGCCCACGGGTGAACGTGAGCTTTGCAAAATACACGTTATGTTTATGTGAGGTCGTCATAAGAATTGTCCAGGACTGTAAACAGAATCCCTGATGGCAAGGAGACCGACTGGTGGCCAGTTTAAGGACAGGCGCTGCAGATGGGCCAATTGAAGGGTCTCCATCTTCTGCCCCAAATGAGGCTCCTGCCATAGCCATGCCCTTTGGGTAGGGTGACCAGATCTTGAGAACCAAAAACCGGGACATTTGGGGAAAATAGAAGGACTACAATTTTTCATCCACGGAATGGCGCAGAATGACAGCTGTCATCAACATAGGATCACAGAAGATGCATTAAGAAAGTAAATACAATGTAATTTCTACAATCAAAATTATACCTATTAATTAAACTGCTTACTTATAACTGTTGCTAACTAGCAAAGCTTTACAACACCCAAAAAAGTGCCTCTCACTGTTTTCAGTCAACCCCTTCTAAAAACCAGGACATGAGACAAAATTGCCGAAATCTGCCCGGACAGCTGGTGAAAAACCGGGACTGTCCGGGCAAATCGGGGACGTCTGGTCACCCTACCTTTGGGGCGCCCATGTTTTTTAGTCAAGCAACGTTTTGCAGCGCTGGTAATTCATGAAGTTTGCAAAATCGCCTTTACCCGCGCAAAGATTTCTGTGGATTTCGAGATAACTGCCAAAAGTAGGACCAGGTGGCTGGAAGCAGGTTCGAGTCTGCCGTCAGCCTAACGTGCTGTAACTCTCGACAAATTACAATGTTCTTAAAAAAATATCAGATCTTTGTAATGTAATTTGATGCACACGCTCCACGCTCGAGCTAAATGAAAACGGAAAATAAGGACAACTATCTCTAATCAGTCCCAGCCTAAATGAAAAATGCGCGCGCCCATTTTCTATGCGCAAACGCATGCAGAATTGTTCTCTACAAATGTATCTTTTACGACCAAAATTGTCACATATTCCCAGATTTCACGCAAACGTGGAGAAAGAATACTTCCCGACGTTGTGGAATTCTGATATATTCCATTGAACTTCACAAACGTTCACTTCAGATGAAAAAGATATCTTTGCGCTCGTTTGCGCGCCAGACCCCGGCCCCTGGCAACTACAGCAGGCATGGATTTGAACAGAGATGTCTGGTATCACACATCGCGCTCCATCGACCCGAAGAAGCGCCTGTCACGGAGACGGGCCGTCCATAACTGCCTTACAGGCTCTTCTTTGTGGTTTGTTTAGTCTTCTATCTGCGCTGCATTTAACACCTCAACTGTCCTGACCTGGATGACACAAGAGTAGATGTTTTCCTGGCTCCACCTGCCGCGAAGCCCAGGTTTCCCGTGAATGGCGCCTTCTGTCACCGAGTACAGTTATTCCTGTCCGTGGCGGCGCGGCCGCTGTACCATGGCCTGCTGTTACTTGGTTTCTATGTGTGTCTATTCTCCCCACACACACACTTCTTGGTCGTGCGCTCCTGCCCGCGGGCCCTTTCTTTGCCATCTCTGCCCCCACACCTCCATAAAGCGGTCTACGGTTCTAGTCGAGGGACATTCCGGACCCATCACTCCTGCGTCTGTCTTTGCGTTGTTCTGCCTGGATGTTTGTGTCTGCCGCTTTCTGTTTGTTTAAGACCACAGAGCGCTGCTGCTGGCTGACTCTGCCTGGCGATCCCTGCAGCAGGTACACTGCTCTCTCTGTCTCAAGCGGCCTGACCAGGCATCAAAAGCGCTATTCCACCCCCAGTCAGCCAATTCCGGGAGCCTGGAGCTGTCTATTAAGTACTGTTTGTTGAACCAATAGTTTGCAGACCTGCCAACTTGAACAACAAGCATTTGCAATGCAATAGGTCTCTCATTTGCGAGAGTTTAAGCTGTTGGCATTGTACATGACAATGCCTTTTATGTATATGTTTTGATAATTAACACATAAATAAAAGGCATTGTCATTTACAATGCCAATAGCTCAAACTCTTGTAAATGCGAGACCTATTTCATTTCAAAGAGGCGGCCGATATTGTCCCGGACTGTTTGGAAAGTGAAAGCGTGCATGTCTCGCTGAATGTTGCAGGAAAGCATGTCCTGTCTGCAGTAAGAGAAACTCATTAAAGAAAATAGTGCTTACAGACTAAATAAGACATGCCGTGTAACAACAGAAGTAAAAGGGCCAGTCCTCATGGGAGGTTACAAATGAAGACAAGGCGGTACTAAGGAGGAACTAACAAGCCTATTAACGAATCAGAAGCCAGCATTTACAAAGGACAATGACACAAGCCAATGAAAAATATGGACGTATAGTGGGCGGAGCTTCAAGTCCATACTCAAATACAGCATACCTCGCAGAGCAGCGCATGCACTGCCCAGGCTCGACCTAAAAATCTAGCTGTGTCAGGAGGCGGCGAGGCTTTGGACAGGGCGGGGCCTCGTGCGAGAAGTACCTAAGCAACACGTTTGCCACCACCCTGCCCCCAAGCCCCCTCATTCAAAAAAGAAAAAAAAAAATCTTGCTGAGGCCCTGATGTCCTGGGGTGTTTTCACGCCCTTTAATGGACGTGGGCAGTTCAAAGCCTCGGAAATCGAGCTGGAAAACCACTATTTACAGTGGTTTTCAGCACGGTTTACCTGCCATCGTGTGATATCGGCTCCTCACCGTTGTGGCCGTGTGATGGGAGCCCATATTGTGTGTCACACAGTGGCAGCATGTAAGTTGGCACCCTGGAAATGAACCCACACTCACTACATTATTCATGGTGCCTGAGTCAGAGGACCACCTCCATAGAGGCAAGATGCCTTCCAGGGCACATAGTATGTATAAGCTGACAACCAGTGCCCCACACATTCTCAAATCTCTGATGCATGTGCAACCCCAACAACCCAGCCATTTAAAAAAAAAAAAAAAAATTGGCAGCCAGCCACAAAGATGCCCTTTCTTTACCTAGAAAGCAGGTACTATAGGTGTGGGGTATTAAATGGCATAGTCAATGTGCAATGATGTCTGTTTGTCACAGCAGGAAGTGATGTAAGTAAGTAATATTTTTTCTAAAGCGCGTGAATGCAGAGGCGTCTTAGCGCTAGCATGCTACAACTGAGCTGGCAAAAGAAAGGAGACTTCCTTAACGCTGAAGACAAAGAGCGATGTCTTCAACAATTTCCCAGAACGAACCCTATTCGTTTCAGATCTCCATGAGAAAGCCATCGAATTCCAAAGCTTGCAAGCCAGGTAGGAGAAACTTCTGCCACCCCAGTTTGCCTTCTTTATCTTAGGAACGACCACAAACTTAGAGGCCAATGATCTTAGGTCACGTCGTGGGGCATGCCATACAAAGGTCTTCTGAAAATAGAGAGGGCCAGTTCCACGCAGTGGCTTGTGTCCTATCAAAAGGCCTTACATTGCAACCTTTCACCAACAGGCAGCCAATGGTGGTCCTTAATACTCTTTGAAATGGAACTCAATTTTGGAATTTGTAGAAGCAAGCAAGCTGCTAAAGCCTGCAGAGACTGAATCTTTGATTGGAGACGTTCATAAATTCCCATATAGAGAGCCTTGCAAAAGTCTGTCTTAGGCAGAACCACAGCAACAATGACCATTTTTTCCATGTCTAATGAAATAAATGGTAAGACCTTTTTCAATATCTTCAGTAGATAAAAACATGAAGATCTAATATGATTGATCTGTTAGGAGAAACAAAGATGGCCATCAAACATGACCCCAAGATTTTTCACTTTTTGAGCTGGAGGTGGGAGCGGACCTGAATTAGCAGGCCACCAGGAGGCATTCCAAAAAGAGATGTCATTTTCAAAGAGTATCACCTCTGTTTTCTCGGTGTTTAACGTAAGACAGTTTTCTGCATCCAGCTTGTAATGTGTGCCAGACAGTTGTTAAATTCTTTGGCCACAACGTCGACATCAGATGTAATTGATACGACTATCCGCATAACGTCGGAGTAAGATATTGCGGAAAAACCTTGTGATCGAATACGTTTTGTCAGAAGGGGTGACATAGATGGTAAATAGTGTTGGGGATAACGATGATCCCTGAGGCACCCCGCAAGGAAGAGAAAAGGAACAGCAAGTGTTGTCACATTCCTATCAGACTAAAGTTCACTTTAATGACACTGATCTATTTTCCTATCTAAAGTAAGGAGCAAACTTTGCTACGTGTATTATAGATGCATGTAAAGTATGCACTGAGCATAGGTGCTCATGTATTATTTGATCCGCTTAAGCTGGGAATACTTGAGGTGATACTTGAGCCTACATTTAAAAATAATGTATGCATTTATAAGCATCCACCCAATAAACACAAAGTAAGGAATGAAACTAATAGCCTTTAGAAGCCCTGCACTTTTATGCTGCTATCCGCTGCATATGAAACTAATCAACTTATAAAATGATGTCTAACTCCGAATGCACACATTTGCTATACATTAAAGAGATAGCGCCAAGAGGCATGAGGGTAACTTACCATCCTGGGATCTCGAAGTTTTTTTTTTTTTATTGGTCATGTCTTGTTTTCATTAGTTCTCTTAAGTGGCTTCCTCGCGTGAGCACTATACATAGAGAAATGCAATAGAAATTATCACAAAGTGAAATGCTATAAGAACACGTAAAATTAACTTTACTTATCGTAAATCATATGTATGCCGTGCTTAATTTATAAAAATGTAAGTGCCAGGGCCCTTCTCTGGAGGCCACGGCAGCCTGCACACCCCATTGCCCCTGCCAGATCTGCCAATGACAATGCCTACACAATTACTAACCATCACACTCCTACAAGTGATACAATTCAGACTATTTTTATGTATTTTGATCTATTAACCACTCTGGTTGTGCTTATCTCAAACTTAAAAAGACAGCGCCATCATGCGGTGGACTGTCACTATAGCCGGTGATGACAATTAAGTGCCGGTGCAGAGCACCGTGAACCAACAGCTCAAATTAAGCACCGTATCTATGCATATTTCTTTCCATATAAAACAGAAAATTGAGCTAATACATAAAAACAAAGAGGAGCTTAGCTTGGACGATACATTTATGAAAGCTGTTTTACACGAGTAATTCAAGAGTCCTGGGTATATATTTAGTTTAAAAAAAAAAAGATTACGCTGTGGGGCTAATGTTCAGAAAAGAAGGAGAGATAACCTTCAACCGCAGGCATATATGTATCTCACTAGTAGCTTTGCTGGTCACCCTTATTAATACCTTGTCTCTCATCATACATGGCAATAGACCAGATTCAGGCTGGAGAAATGGAGAAAACAAAGTCCACCGATTTTTTTCTCAAAATATCCCTATTCGTAATTTCAGAATGTTCTCATGTAGGAGGGCGTGGCTTGGCGCTGCCGCGGGATGTCCGTTCTCTTCTGAGGCTCCCGTGCGGTCGGCGGGGAAAGTTTGAGCAGATGTACACACACGGCCGCTTTCTATCTCCATTGTGTGTTTTTTACCATTGGAACTTCTTCTGAGCATTGCAGCATGTTCTGAATTTAATATGCAGCTGTGAGGTATGTTTCTTTCTGTTACCGGCGGGCGCGTTGAAGAAAGGAATGCGCCCGTCATTTTGTTCCTCACATCGTGCTTCCTCATGCAACTTTGTGCTCCCTGCTGCCTTCTAATTTCAACGGCTAGAATTTCTCTAATTTAATCAAACAAGCGGTGGTTCTTTTCAACACATATTTTGGTTTGCATATACTTGCTCTATTATTTCTCAATGGCAATTCCTGTTTTTGAACGACTACTTGACTGAACTGAGTTTACTTACTGCCATTTTCTTCCTCCAGCTCATTTCTTCATTTCAATTTGTTATTCCTGTTTTTCACTTTTTCATTTCAATGAGCTGTGGTTGTTATATTTGAAATGGATATTACTCTTCTGGACCCATAACTGTATTCTCACACCTATTCTTTCTTGGTGGCGCTGAGTGATATGTTCTAAATAATTTATTTGGGTGTTACCATGATTTAATTTATAATTTGTTTGTATATAGCCAGTGCAATTCAACATTTTTGCTGTGGTGATTGCTTTGGTTTACGTTGTTGATAACTCACCTTATAGAAAAAAAAGGAACCTAAAACTACATGCTCCTGTGATGTCAGTTGCTAATTCTAACACCAAGGTTGATACTTTTAACTCTTTCTCTGTATTAGATAATATGGAGGAAAATATAGGTACTGGTCATGAACATTTGACATCTTCTGCTTATATGTCAGCTATCTCCACATCTCATACCAAAATGTCTTCTAAACCTGCATTCACATCTATTAATTCCGTGCCCAAGAGAGTTAATAATGATCCTCCTTCTCCGATTAAATCGAACACAGCAATAACAATGGAACTTCTACTTGAAGAGAATAGAGCACTTAAGCCTTATAAGGAGGATACTAATAAACAACTCCAACTTTTGGATGAGAAATGGTCTGTCGTGGAGAACAGAGTAAGTCAGGTGGAACACAAAGTGGATCCTCTTGAGGAGTCAATGCGGACTATTCATACATTACAAGCTGAAGTGTTAGCCTTAAAAAAACACGCAGAAGACATTGAAAATCGCAACAGAAGAAACAATTTACGCATTTAAGGTTTGCACGAAAGAGGGGAGAATTCGGACCCCAGCTTCTTCTTCCAAACATTTCTGCTTCAGATTCTTGATCTTTCCCCTTCGACTTCCTTAAACATCCAGCAAGCACTTAGACTTGCTCATCCCCCTTGCATTGCTTCACTGGCACACAAACCCAGAGGAGTTATCATATATTTTTGGGAATACCTCGATCTTCTCACAGTTATCAAAGCAGCAAAAGCTAAGGGTCGTATTTCCTGGTCTGGTTACAATTTATTTTTTTGCGCAAGATTTTTCAAAAGCCACAGCAGACAGAAGGAAAAGATTTCTTGACATACACCCGGCTTTACATTAATTAAATTCAAAATTTGACTTTTCACCCTTGTCTTTTTAAAGTGACGTAATGAAATAAAACCACAACTTATGAAGATCCTTCTCTTCTCCAGAACTTTATTAAAGGTGCAACAATGGACATTTCTAACAGTCATATCTGATATCTTCTGACTCTCCTGCTTTCTCGTTTGCTATATACTTGATATCAGTAGCGCCCCATGGAGGTAGTCCCGTGGGGCGGTGAGGCGGGGCGGGGGAGGGTCAGAGTGGGGGGGTAGTAAACACCGGAATATGGATGAACGGAGGTAAGTAAACATTTAAATAAATAAAACGAATTTCGTTGCGCGCGCTGCATTGCAAAATGCGTTGCAGCGCGCGCAACGAAATTCGTTTTATTTATTTAACTGTTTACTTACCTCCATTCATTCATATTCCGGTGTTTACTACCCCCCACCCTGCCCCTCCCCCGCCCCGCCTCACCACCCCACGGAACTCCCTCCACGGGCTGCTACTGCTTGATATGTCAAGATGTGAATTTCCCAGTTTTTGGTTGTTCTCATGCTTGTTAATTATTTGTTTTATATATTTTGTTTTTATATTTGGTAATATGTTGTTCTATTTTTCTTTTCCTTTTTTACATATGTTCCATGTGTATAGGCGAATACGTTGAAGTTCCTTCTATCTCGTCTGCTTCTTCGCTTGTGTGGCTGCGTAGAGTTTCAGTCGTGCCATTCCCTCATGTGGTCTCAACACCCTCGACTATTTGTTTGTTTTATAGGTATGTTATTTTCATTGTTTCTTGTATATTTTTTGTTATTTCTTGTGTTTTTCCTTTTTTATTCTTTCATCTGTCTTTCTCTTTTTCTTTCCTGACACTTTTCCTTCCCTTTCTCTGTTTTCTTTCTCCTTTTTTTCCAGATTCTCGGTTTCTATTTTCAAATTACGTTTATTACTTATACTTCATTTCTTAATATCCTTTCATTTTATTTTCTCATTGCTTATTCACTTACATGTTATTTAAAAATTACAAACTTGTTATTACTTATTTATCTTTATTAAAATCAGTTTATTTCAAAATATTTATTACAATATAAATGTCTTTGAGAGTTATTTCTTGGAATATCTGGGGTTTGGTTTCCCCTATCAAAGGACAAAATGTTTTGACGAACTTGTCTAATCTTAAGAGTCATATTGTCCTATTGCAAGAGACTCATGTTATTCAATCAGAAATTGCTAAGCTTAAAAAACAATGGGTTGGTCATGTCTTTTCTTCTCCAGGTACTTGCAAACACAATGGAATTACCATATTACGTAATAAATGTTTGAACATTCAGGTTATTTCCCAATAGACAGATTCTAATGGCAGGTGGATTATTCTTTCTATCACTATTAATACATTTTCCATTACAATTTTTAATATATATGCTCCCACACAGCAAGATAAATCTTTCTGGCCTGAAATTTTATCTAAATTAATGTCCCTTACATTATTTCTTTTGTGGCCCAAAAGAGAAAATCCTCTTGAAAAATTATGTTAACTTTTGAATCACATCAAACAATTAAAACATCAGTATTATTTATCAAATTCAAAGGAGTGCTTAGATACATTAATTCACGCTAAATTCACTTTTAATAAAAATTCAATAGAAATCGCTCATTCTTATTTACTTAAATCTAGCACCAAATATTATGGGGGGCAAAACAAATCAGGAAAATTATTGGCTAATTATTTTAAAATTAGAAAATAGCGTTCTAAAATTGACTATATTTTGTCCCCATTTGACATTTTTTTTCATAAAAATCTGGATATTTTAATTCAATTTGCTAATTATTTTAGTGCTTTATATACTCCTGAATCCCAAGCATCTCAAGATCATATTTTTCAATATTTAAATTCCATCTCACCACATTCCTCTACAAACATTGATTTTGCATCCCTAGATAAAGACATTTCTCTGGAAGATGTACTTTTTGCTATGCGATCTCTTAAGAAGGGAAAGGCACCAGCTCCAGATGGTTTTACCATAGAATTTTATTAACATTTTTCCAAATTCTTAATACCCAAATTACATTCTCTCTTTACTTACTTTACTTCTGGAATAACTGGAGGTTCGTTCCAGGATGCGCTAATTTGTCTTATTACGAAAGAAAACAAGGATCTTACATTGTGTAAAATTTATAGGCCCATCTCTCTTGTTAATTCGGATTATAAAATTGTTGCTATTTTTAAAGTTTACAAAAAATTTGTAAATTGTAACATAAATGTTAAATATTATTTCAATAATAGTTTTAAATTATATACGTTTAAATAAACATGCACACATGTATATGAGTATAACATTTAGATATAATTTTAAATTATTTAAATATATTTAAGTTACATTATATTACAGTTTAATGTTAATATATTTAATGTTTACTATGTTTAACTATGTTTTTATTAAAAAACAATATTTTTGTGTTCGATATTAGTGCATAACAATATTTTTATTCTCCATATTTTTGTTATTTGCATTATAAGTATAGGATAACAATATCTTTGTGCTTGATATTTTTGACACAATATTTAGGTCCCATGATATTTGAGGTTTCGATATTTTGTCAGTGAACAGTTTAATGACATAGATACATCTACTGTGACATTTGTCTGGGTTATATGTCTCCTCTTCACTATGTCAAGGTTTAATAATAACACATGCAGACATATAACAAAATTAATGTAGTCTATATTGGTGTCCTCTTTCCTTATATGTTCATAAGGAAACACCTGGGACGCACACCTTGATGCACATAATCTATGTCAGACATTTCTAAATTTATCTCAGAATTCCAATTTCTGATAAGATTTGGTATATAAGGAATGCCAATTGACCACTTGTCAAGAAAGGTCCCTCGCCCAGATTATCAACCAAGATTCTGCCAGAGACGGTCTCACCTACTGGCAGCACACTTCACACTTCGCAGATAAAACATGTTGCCTGAAGATGATAAAGCCACGTCCTGGAGGAAGCTGACTGACTGCTACCACAGCGCATGTTTGCCCTTCACTGGGAAGACTGTCTTCACTCTTCTGCTGTTAAAGACAGCCTTTGCTGTCAACCAGGTATGCAATGCGTCTCTTCTCCCTAAGAAACTCTAAACTGCAGGTTGCTCTGCCTTTCATGCTCTCAAAGGATAGCGCATAGAAGTAGGCATTAGGGTGTTAGGTTTTAGATAACATTATAAATGACATTTTAAACATGCTAAAAATGCTCATTTTATTCTTGTTATTAATAACGTGTCTAGTTGATGTTTTTATAATGTTCTGTGTAGTTGTTTTAGATATACTGAGAAACAAATTGTTTCTGTAGTAATAAATACTTTTACCTTAAAAGTGTTAATTCTTCTTAGTGCAGTGTGCGTAATATTGTGAATACTGAAATAGGGTTTGATGCTGTTTCCACGGTGCCCCCGGTCCCTTTATGGGATTGTTAGTAACCCAAAAGCAATACCTCTATATCAATAACACATTGAGTAGTGTTTTGCGGGCTACAATAATTTGTCTTTCACATTCATCGTGGTGTATTGAACCAAGTTCAACCTTGTCACTCGTGGGTGGGAATGCACCCCCTGTATAGTTGAACCAAAGTCGTAACTTCTGCATCATCCCTATCTGAGGAAGATGTCTCTGTCCATTTGTAAACAAACAAATTAATCCCCACATAGCGCCGCCACCTCTGGGCCTTCTCTTCGACACTATGCATGGATCTAGCACCTTTCCGATTTCTCCTTGGCCAATACTCCGAGCCTCAGAGGTTGGGACGATCAGGGATCTGTATCTGTATGTGGCGCTGCTAGCCTCGTCCCTCTCACCCCCTCCACTCACCTGAAAGGACATCTGCATGTAAACAGATTGAACTGGGCGGGATACATGGAGAATAGCATGCCCATACTTTATTAATTTTACAAAAGAAGTTCCCATACTTTTTGTTAAAAAACACAACCATCCGAGAATAGTTAATGCAGGCCTTGAGGTGCCTTTGTGTGAAAGTGAAGTCATGGCAGAGTCAGTGGTCTCCTGTGCTGTGAATCCCAGAGATGGTCAGAGAGCTAAAGAAGCAGCAGGCCTTCCCCACAAGAGTCCCTACTACCTGAAAGAAATGTAATTGTATGAAATTGGTTAGTCACCAAATGTAAATGCTTCTTGTGAGCAACTCCCTGCTTTAGTAGATAGAGTCACTAAAAGCTTAATGGTGATAAAGATTTTGGACCGCATTTATGAGGCCTCTTGCGGCACTTTTGCGCCTCCGGGACGTCACTTTTTTGACGTTCCGGTGGCGCAATGTGCCACAGCATATTTACAAGGCCACGTAAAGCAACTTTACGTGGCTTTTCATGGCCTCGTAAATATGTGCCCCTTTCACGCAGAACACTGCGTGAAAGATGCGTTTCATGGGTGTTGCTGTGGGTGTTCCCACGCAGCACCCATGGAATCTGAAGCATTCCCAGATTTACAAGAAATTGTAAACCTGGGAATGCATCAGAATCTAACGCCACACCAGGGGTGACATTAGGGAGGCGCAACGAGGGGAAATGTTTTCATTTCTCCTCGTTTTTTCCTTTTTCTTTGTGTGCTGCATTCTGCAGCACACATAGAAAGAGGAAATCACCTGAATTGATTGAGTTTGTGCAGGAAGGTGCCCCTTCCTGCACAAAATCAATCATCCCCACAATGCAGGTACACATGCACCATGGTGCAAGGGTGCCTGCGTTGGCGCATGGCAGCCCATTGTGCGCCAGCGCAGGGGAAAAGGACAGGAACACGCCGTATCATATAGATATATTCCTTCCCTTTTGTTTTGACGCAGGGCAGCGCAGCAAGATTCCTTGCGATGCTGCCCAGCGCCAAAACCCTATAAATGAGGCACTGCATCTTTTTGAGAGGTATTATAATGCTGTTATCAGCTGAGTCCTGGAAAGTGCACTTGTAATGGATACATAAATAAGTTTGCACTAGGTGCTGGCTGATTACATATTACTAAAACATATACTTTTAAACCACTTGTTTTTATCTCAAACATTAAATCATTTTACAGAAGCCCATCTTATACTTTGTATAATGTAGTTTTAAAATAAGAACTTACACATTCACAGTGCTTTCTATTACAGGCCGGGTCCTTGCAGCACTATAAATACAAAAGTCATTATTCACCGCTGCACCAAATTCTGTGACTATCTGATCAAACGCACAAACATCAGCAATGATCACATTGAGCAACTGAGATTTCATATCGAAAACGTGTGTGTTTCCCAGTGAGTAGTTGAACTTGCATTTATTTTCATCTGATGGTGCAATATGTTATATGTAGTTACCTGATGGTGAAAAAAACGACAAGACACTTACAGAATATTCTTTTTAGCCATGTTTTAGACCCCACCACCACGTACCCTTCAATTGTTGCATGTAAATGAAGACATCCTGGAAATGTCAAATAAACAAAGTCCTGCTTTCAGACCATCTTCATTTACAGGTACTTTTTGAGGCATTTGCACCCCGCCGGGAATACAGCCCCGGACACCCGGGGGTGGAGGGCTGTTTCAACCCAGCTCCAGTCCATTTGACATTCAACAGTGCATTACACTGATATCAGTGACTTGCATCAAGATAAAAGGTGCACCAGGGCAGATCCTAAACCAATTTTCATGGCAACAAAAGTATGTTTTTTGATGCAAGCTCTGTGGTTACACCAATTGTGGGGTAGATCCTTTGGGTATAGAGAGTGTTGCACCAGGGATTAAGTGCAGGGGCTGTGGGTGCAGAGTGATACTGCAGAGATGAAAGGAAAGCATGAGGAAAATTGAGGAAAGAGTAAACTTTTGGCTTATATCAGACCTGCGTCGTAAAGAGGAATTCTCTGTAATATTCTGATGAGTGTTCCTCTAGAAATGCCTCTGAAAACTATTGATTTTTGTTCAATTTCCTTTAGCAATTGAGATGAAATATAAAAACAAAATCTTGCTTGAAGAGCCTTCCTTCCGAATATCCCTCAGCATAATCATGCTTACTCATTGTGCTTGCTCAAGTAGGCAAATTCAGCTTTTTGTCTACCCCCTCCTGTAAGAAGCTGGCTCTGTATATTCCCATGAGGCACAGGGTCAGACTGATTTGCATATGGCCATGTCTGAACTGGGGTGGCGGAGTGAGCTAAAGAATAATGATGGATTAAACCCAGATCAGTTGACTGGGGGTGAGTGCTTGCAATGTTCAACACTCCGTCCATCATCCCCTTTGGTTTTGCTCTGTATATACTATACCAAAATCAGTTATAGTGTGCAAAGAGTCCAGTGGAACCCCAAAGGTAGGCAGAAGTAAAAGTAGATAGCACCTTACTCTCTATTTGTTGTAGTGTGGGCGAGCAATAAGGCTTTATTAGAGGGTAGTGTTAAGCATTTGTTGTACACACTCTGTTGTACAAGTCAAGCCAAGCCTGGTGCAGGTAAGTGAAATAATACTTTGCAAAATCTTATGCAGTGATTTACAGTTGAATGCAGGTACAAATGCAGGTGGTTGAATTACAGGTAAGTCAACAGTTCTAAATTACTTTTTAGTTACTTTACAGATTACTGTGCACGTTACGTTTTAGATTACTTTTTAAGTTACTTTTTCTAATCAGTGTGATATGCCTAGATATCACACTGAGACAAAAAGTAAGTAATTCGCTTTAAGTACAACTACAGTTTTTCAGTGTTTCATACAACCCAACTCCTCACTTAGAAGAATTTTCAAAGAAAACCAGTCAATGCAATCCTATGGGAGGAAGTGAAGTTATCGGTTTACAGGTAAGTACTTGTTTGTGGGAGTTGGTATTCTGGGGTTAGATCCAGGGTTCCCCCAGGGTCGAGGATGCACTCTCAGAACAACCTCAGCGGCACTAGGGTGGCCGGGTGCAGAGTGCTGAGGCCCAATGTTCTCCAATGGGGGATTGGGGGCCTCCGGTTGGTGGCTGCTCATGAGCAGGCCACAAGGTTGTGGGAGCAAAGCTCCTGGACTTAAGCTCACGGCAAAGGGGGATCCAGTTTAGCACACAAGGTGCACCCACAGCGGCGGCCGGGTGCAGGGTGCTGTTTTGGCTTTGTGTGCCCTGTTGTTTTCAATGGGAGTTGCCGGTTTTGGATATTGGCTGCAGGCTCGATCCAGGAGGAACCAACAGTTGGGCAGGTAAGTTGGAGGGCTCGAGGACATAGGTGCACCTCGGGTTCTCTTCTCCAGGGTGCAGGGCAGATGGATGCAGGGGTGTCTTTTGAGGTCGGATTTCACCTTACTGGGCTACTTGCGGTTGGGGGATCTCCGTGCAGAGGCTGCAGGTGACCTTGGGGAGTCCTGGAGGGGTCAACCCATGGTGGACTCAGACTCTGGAGTGCTGGGGGACCTCGATGGGACCCGTGGGCCACCCGGATTTGGGCCGTAGGCATCGGGTCAGTGGTGGTTCCAGGCATCGGTTTTCTTTGTCTTCAGCAGGCTCAGAGTCTGTCTTGGGAGTTTCTTTTGAACAGAGCTGGTGTTCACAGGAGATCCGGTCTTTGTTGAAGGTAGTCAGTCCTCCCAGGGGTTCTGGAGGTCTCTGGCTGCAGGACAAGGCGACTTTTGGCGCAGGATCTCTGGAAACTGCAAACAGGCCGGTAGGGCTGGGGCCAAGTCAGTTCTTCTCTACAGTCTCCTCTGCTGGGCGTCTTCTTTCGTCCTTCTTCTTCGTAGGTTGCGGGAATCTGACTTCTTGGTTCAGGGCTGCCCCCTAAATACTGTATTTAGGGAGCGTTTTAGGGGTCTTGAGGTCAGTAGCCAATGGGCTACTGACCTTAGGGTGATTACACCCTTGGTGTGCTCACCCCACATGGGGGAGTGGGCACAATCCCTAATCCTGATTGGAGAGTGCCTGTCATCTGCAAGATGGCGGGCACTGAAGAGTGGGATTCACCTCGCCTCCCCCACCTGAGGGGTGGGGTTGGAAGAGGTGGGCACACCTTCTGGGCTACTCTAATGTTTCCCGCCTGTCTTCCTGCCGAAAAGGAGGAGAGACAGGAAGGGGGCCTGCTCCTGATAGCAGGAGAGGCTGGGGGTCGCATTACAAAGGCGGCAAGGCCTTTGAAGCTCCCCTGCCACAGATGGCTCTTCCTGGCCTGGGGGAGGTGTGAACACCTCCGCCCAGGAAAGGCTTTGTTTCTGGGCTCAAGGAGTGAAGGCTTCCACCCCAGAGTTCCAGAAACATGTCTTGTTGTGGCAGGCTGGTGTGTACCAGTCAGGGAACCCACCAGAGGCTGGTCATTTTTAAGGGGGCACCTCTAAGATGCCCTCTGAGTGCACTTTTCATTAAATCCCACACTGGCGTCAGTGTGGGTGTAATGTGATGAGAAGTTTGATACCAAACTTCCCAGTTTTCAGTACAGCCATTATGGTGCTGTGGAGTTTGTAATGACAAACTCCAAGCACCACATACTCTTAATGGCGTTACTGCACTTACAATGTCTAAGAATTGGTCTAGACACTGTAGGGGTACAGGGCTCATGCACCTGTACCCTCACCACAGGTATAGTGCACCCAGCTAGAGGGGTGGCTGACCTAAGCCAGGGCAGTGGATTGTAGGCATGGCACACAGGGATGTGTGCCATGTCGACTCTTCACTTTGTTCTGCACCAAAACACGCAGCCTGCAATGGCAGTGTGTGTGTGTGTGTAAAGGTACAGGGCCTCTAAGGGTGGCACAATAAATGCTGCAGCCCTTAGAGGCCTTCCCTGGCCACAGTGCCCTTGGTACCCATGGTACCTTTTACAAGGGACTGACATGTGGCCAGAGAGGTGCCAATTGGGGGTACAAGGTACAGTTTTGGGAAAGAACACAGGCCCTGGGACCCTGATTGGCAGGGACCCAGGGCACATCAAGTCAAAGTGCATCAGAAATCTGGCAAAAAGTGGAGGGGGTTTACTGCAACAGAAACCCAGCTTCCTACACCTCCCTCCCATCATACACACTTTCAACGTTCAGCAGCCGCCATTGGAGGGAAGGACCAAAGGAGTAGGAAAGGGGGACTGCGGACCAGTCAACTGATGGGACAGTATGATGGGGAACAAGACCCCCAGATAAGCTCGGTGAGAGGATTCTCAGTGCCAGAGGCAAAAACCATTTTGTCAGCTAGTGTGCTCAAACTGCAGTGTTCTGACATCAGTCAATATTTTGATCCTTTTCCATTAATGTGGCACTGGCACTAAGTGGTTCTGCCTTACCTCTCCTTATAGAAGTGCCAGTCCCTACCCCAGAAGTAGGTGAACGAGTATCAGAAAAGATAAATCTTTAATAAAGCTCAGCAGTAGTAAGTTACCAACTGTGCCAACCTCTGAAGTCTGCTTGTACAGGTAGCACGAAAAGGAGGAATGTGATCAGATGCAGTGAGGCAGTCCTAAATTTGCTCCAAAACTTTTAATGCAGCCATTAATGTCTTTGCCCACATAAGCTGCTCAAAATGTGGAGAATCATGCCCCAGGTTCATTTTAATGGTCATGCAATAGTGGAAACATCGTGAATTACTTGTGACTTCAGACGTATCTCTTGATCACTGGAGCACCAAAACATAGAAACCTAGGACCTGAGGGACAAATGGATTTTAAAGTCACAGGCTTCCTGACTCCAAAATTCAAAGTAACAATGTATCAAAGGCACACTGCGGTGCACAAATGTCTTGAAGGTCTCATGGTGACTCTTTAAGAATTAATTGCAAAAAAGGAGTGCCCTTTTCCTAACAATTCACAATGCGGTGTATTCATGTTTTATGACTGCATTTCCAGCCGCAAACTATTGATTGGTGACTGGCACCCTAGAGGGGATGGGAATAAATCCATGAAGTTGAAGTTATCCATGAGGGACAGCTTCCAATCTATGGACACTGGAATGAGCAAACAGCAGTACAGAGAACCCCTGTATGTTCCTCCCAGTGCTCGGACCGCTGCATGCTGTTCTCCATTACTGGACCGTTGTATGCTTCTCCCAATGCCCAGACCGCTGCATGCTCCTTCCAGTGCCCAGACCACTGTATGATCCTCCCAATGAATGGACCACTGCATGCTCCTCCCAATGACTGGACCGCTGAATGCTCCTCTGAATGCCCGGACTGCTGCATGCTCCTCCCAGTGCCTGGACTACTGTAGGCTCCTCCCAATGCCTGGACCACCATAAGCTCCTATTATTGTCCAGACACTGCATGTTCCTCCCAATTGCCAGACTGCTGCATGCTCCTCCCAATGCCTTGACCACTTTAGGCTCCTCCCAATGCCTAGACCGCTGCTTGCTCCTCCCAATGCTCGGACCGCTGCATGCTCCTCCTAATGCCCAGGCCACTGCATGCTCCTCCAAGTGCCTGTAGCACTGTATGCTTCTCCCAATGCCTGGTCTGCTGCATTCTCTTCCCAATGCCCAAACCACTGCATGCTCCTTCCAATGACTGGACCACTATATCTTCCTCTCAATGCCCAAACCGCTGCATGCTCCTCCCAATGACTGGACCACTGTATCTTCCTCCCAGTGACTGGACCGCTGCATGCTCATCCCAATGCCTGGACCACTGTATGCTCCTCCCAATGCCCAGACGGCTGCATGCTCCTCCCAATGCCCAGACTGCTGCATGCTCCTCCCGATGCCCGGACTGCTTGAAAAGAAGACGAGATCTGGTAGGATGGCGGAGCTTCTTTATTTACATCCTGTAGTACAGTGTCCCCGGCAGCAACTGCCGTAACTACGCATTCTGTGTTCCATGCAAGGAACACTAATAATAGAATGCACACGAGAACAGCACTAGAGAGATCCCAACACACCCCCCTCCCTTCACATAAAACAATTCCCAACACACCCTCCCTTCACATAAAACGAACAGAACTAATCTAACTAAAAACAAAGGAAGCAAAACTAAAATCTAATATAATCCTGAAATTTGGTAGGAGGAGACCTAGTTCTAGAAAGGTTTTGTCGGGGAACAGAGTCCTTGGCAGGTACAGAATTCCTCGGGCACACAACCCCAGGAGGCAAAGTCATACAAGGAGTGTCTACTCCAAATTTGCTTTTCACAAACTCGACTTTTGACTCAGGCACTACCGAGACAGCACACTTATTCCAGACTTTCCCATTCTCCAGTACAACAACATGGTCTCTCACTTCACTGACTTTAACAGGAACAGAAAACCGAGAGGAACCCTTACGAACAAGCACAGGTTTTTTAATCCTCACCCAGTCTCCTTGACGCACCGGAGACACTCTGACACGATCAGATGCATACTTAGCCTGAGCAGCAGCCCTGACATCCGCCACTCTCCCCAGTTTCTGCAGATCAACCTCCTTCCTTGACATCCAGTCTTTGTTTAGCTTAGAACCTGCCACTCTACCTCTAAGCAAGGTGAAAGGAGACATTCCAGTACTAGAGTGGGGAGTAATTCTCATGGCCCACAGCATGTCAGAGATCACCTCCCTCCAGTGCAAACCGTTAATGGAGGCCAATTGTAATTGATCCTTGATCACCCGGTTAAGGCGTTCGACCAAACCATTGCTACAGGGATGATAAAGGGAGGTGAGAATATGTTTGATACCATGCACCTTGAGAAAATCCTGCATCTCAACAGACACCAACTGGGTGCCATTTTCAGTCACCAACTCTTCCGGAAATCCCTCCCGAAGAAAGACATCTTTTAAAAAATTGATGACAGTGGCAGAATTGATTCCTTCCACAAACCTAACTTCTGGCCATTTGGACATATAGTCAATTAAAACTAAAGCGTACTTGGGAGAACTGCCCAGACCACCAAATGGACCAGCCACATCAAAAGCCAATTTGCACCAGGGTGAGTCCTTGACTGGAATGGGACTGATGGAAGATGGATAGGTCACTTGAGTTTTATCACTCAAAACACAGGCACCACAATCACGAACACAGTGTTCAATGGACCTATCGACACCCGGCCACCAAAAATCTTCTCTAATCCTCCGCTTCATGGCACGGATGCCCAAATGTCCTTCGTGGGCTAAATCTAAAACCTTCTTGCGTAAGGACACCGGAACAAACAGTAATCCACCCCTGCGCAGAATCCCGTCGACAAGAGATAACTCATCACCAATCCTCTTAAATGGAATTAGTTGAGAAGGAAGAACAGTATTATTGGGCCAGCCATGAGCTACAAAATCTATCACCTTGCTGATCTCAACATCTTCAGATAGAGCCAGCTTCCAAACAACTTCAGACAAGGCAGCACCAGTATCAGCTATTGTACTAACAGCGCACACCATTTCCAAATGCTCACCCTCAGGTTCAAGAACATTCTCAGCGAGGGGTAACCTAGATAGGCAATCAGCTACACAATTTTTCACACCAGCTACATACTCTAAGCGGTAATTAAATTCATTCAGTCTGTACTGCCATTTGGCAATATGAGGAGTGGACCTTCCACCACCCTTGGTGGTAAAAAGATCCACCAAAGGTTTGTGGTCAGTCCTGAGAACAAAATCATTGCCCCACAAAAAATTGCGAAAATACTGTATACCCCACCATAGAGCCAATGCTTACTTTTCAATTGTAGAATAAGTCCCTTCAGCACCCCGGAGTGTTCTAGAGGCAAAAGCAATGATTTCCTCCCTATTGTCAGATCTTTTCTGCATAAGAACAGCCCCAAGACCCACATTGCTAGCATCAGTGGTAACAATGCAGCGATCGTTAATGTTGAACAATTTGAGTGGGCGTGCCTGAACAATTGCTTCTTTCAACAACTTGAAATCACATGCACACTGGTCTGACCATGCGTACTTTGCATTTTTTTTAAGCAGACCACGCAAACTCACTGTCCTGTCAGAGAAATTGGCCACAAATTTAGCGTAATACTCAACTAGTCCTAGAAAAGAACGCAGCTGGTCTTTACTCTGCGGTTCAGGTGCATTTTGGATGGCATCAAGGAGCTTAATCTTGGGTTCTACTCCACTTGCAGAAATATGATGCCCCAGATAATCTACACCCTCCTGAAGGAATTTGCATTTGTCTTTCCTCAATGTTAACCCGCTAGATTTAACAATCTCCAATACCTGCTTGACTCTGGCATTGTGCTCAAGAACAGTTTTTCCGTGAATCAAGATGTCGTCTTGGAAGAACACGACCCCCGCAGTGTTCTTAAACAGGTTTCCCATAAGACGCTGAAACACTGCGGAAGCCGACGCCAAACCAAACGGTATACGTAAATAACGGAACGCCCCGTCAGGAGTCACAAATGACGTGAGGTGTCTCGAGTCTTTGCACAATTCGATTTGATGGTAAGCAGAAGATATGTCGAGTGAAGAGAAATATTTTGCACCCTCCAAAGTTGACAACATCTCATTGATGTTAGGCAAGGGTTGGCGGTCCACCCATATGCAAGAATTAAGGTCGCGCAAGTCCACACACATTCTAAGGGATTTATCCGCTTTGCGCGCCAAAACAATGGGTGACAACCATTCAGACCCTTCAATAGACTCAATTACTCCCATGGTACACAACCGCTCTAATTCTTGTCTAAGTTCACTACGCATGCTAAGCGGTACTCTGCGCACTTTGTGTGCAACAGCCTTGACACCCTCCTTAAGAACAATGCGGTGTTGAAATCCCTTGAGCTTGCCTAACTTGCCACTAAAAATTTCAGGGTAACATTGAATCCAATCATTCTCAGCTGACAACCCAGTTGTAATTGTGTGCACAGGGGAAACATCAGGAAGACTGGAATAATATTGTTTGGCTTCATGTTAGGATAAGACCATATCAGGATGATTGGGATCAAGGATGATTCCGAGCTCACGCTGTTCCTCCCATCCAAACAAATTTGCACCTTCTTTTACAACAAATACAGTACCTCGTGCAAAATCCCCCTTGAATTCTAAGTTGCCTAAAAATTTACTTAGAACCTCAACTCTTTTACCACCATAAGCAAAGATCTTTATGCTGGACTGGACAACAGGAATGTCGCCCAAACTTTCAAAATCTTTGGCATTAATGAGGGTAAAAGGAGAACCAGAATCAGCAAGAAACTTAGGGGCATATTAGCAAGACCGGTGATAAAATTATCGCCGTTTTAGCGGCAGGAAACTGCAGCTAAAACGGCGATAATGGGCTTGCTAATATGCGTTATAGAATTCCAATAGAAGCCCAGGTTAGATGTCCTGCACATCTAACCTGGGCTCTTGGAATTCTACTAACGCATATTAGCAAGCCCATTATCGCCGTTTTAGCGGCAGTTTCCTGCCGCTAAAGCGGCGATAATTTTATCGCGGTCTTGCTAATATGCCCCTTAATGTTTTTGCCGTTCAAACTTATGGTACACGCGGGAGATTTTCTTCTATGAGGCTCTATAATGGAAGCAATTTCTACTACACCATCCGATTGAGTGGAGGAAGAGTACAACATCAATAATTCATAACTTTCATTATCTTCTCTATACTCAGCATAGTCTTCTTCAATAGCTCTCACAGTTTGTGGCGGTCCCTTGTGAGACACGGTCGCTTTGCACATGCGTGCCAAATGTCCTTTCTTCCCACACTTGAAACACGTCTGATTTATAGCAAAACAAAACTTGAAATTGCCCAAATGTGATCTACTTCCACAACGATAACAAGATAGATCTTGTCCCTCAGTTTTGGATTTAGACACAGGTGCAGGTGAAGAAATGCGAGGAACATTCAAGTTGATTCCCTTGGTCGGTTTGGCAGAAGGTTTTGTGCTAACTAATTTGATCTCGCTAGATGACGAAGATGGCACAGATACACTCAATTCCTTCATGCAAAATTGAGAATGCTCAATACTTCTCGCTAAAATGAGAGCAGTTTCTAAATCCGGATCTTCAGAAGATAAAAGTTTCTCCTGAATCTTCTTGTTGCATGTGTGTTCAATCAGTTGATCACGGATTATTTCACCCCATAACTCCCTGTAATTGCAAGAGACAGCTAAGGTCCTAAGGGCTGCAACAAAATCGTCTATGGATTCTCCAGGAATCTGTGCACGTTGCAAAAATTTGTGGTGCTCCAATACTATGTTTCGCCTGGGATTAAACCTTTTGTCCAACGTTTTGACAAGAGAAGCATATTCATCAACAATTAGCGAATCACCATCATTACCTCCACTAATACATGTTCTTACAAGTTCAAGAGGTAACGTTTTTAAAATAGTTCTCCCCTCCGCACCCAAATTATAGACAAGCAAAGCTTTTTTCTTTTTCGAGGTAAAAGTGTCACCATCAATCGCCTCAAGATAGGCCTCAAACGTCTCCTTCCACTGTTGCCACATAACAGGAGGAGTACCAGGTGACTGCAAAAAGGGGGGTGGTGCAATTACGTGATCCATTTGCGTGGGTGAGTTGCTGCCTCACAAGTCACAACCAAAAATGATCAAGTTTACGTGTCAGCGTAGCAACAATAATGTGAAAATGAGTAAAATGGTGCAGATGTGCTTGTTACCATGAATCACTATTCAGTGGTAAGAAATGCCAGCAAAATTCCAAGAAGACTGGCACAATATGGCATATACATCTACATCAAGCAGAAACTGTGCACCAAACAACCAGTCTAGAAGACTGTACTCCTGTGTCAAGTATGGCCAATGAGGGTGAGGAATTTCCACCTGAGAAGCAGCTCAGCAGTGAAAGTCCAGTGAAATCTGAACGCGAGGCACTGCTCGTTGGTATTGTATCGTCAATGGGGACGTCGGTTGCCAAGGTAACAATGTAATCTTCAGTAGCGTGACGCGCGCCAATACGCGCGCCGGTTGTCAAGGCGACGTGCGCCGATGCACGCGTCGATAGCCGCTACTAGTGACTCGCGCGCCACAACGGAGAGATGGCGAAAGCGAGAAAATGAAGATAAAGAGATAATCTCACCGGGATCACAGGCCCTCAGGGGAAAAGGCACGCAGCGTCTGTGATGGCAGATGAGAAGACTTGAGAGCTTCACAGGATTCGCAGAGGCGTCGAAAATCTTGACGTTGCCTCGAAGTGGAGAACAACCACAACGTCCAGCAACACACGGTGGGGGAGACAGGATACTGGACAGCCCGTCGCCACTGAAAAGAAGACGAGATCTGGTAGGATGGCGGAGCTTCTTTATTTACATCCAGTAGTACAGTGTCCCCGGCAGCAACTGCCGTAACTACGCATTCTGTGTTCCATGCAAGGAACACTAATAATAGAATGCACACAAGAACAGCACTAGAGAGATCCCAACACTGCTGCATCCTCCTTCCAATGCCTGAACTGCTGCATGCTCATCCCAATGCCTGGACCAGTGTATGCTCCTCCCAATGCCCAGACTGCTGCATGCTCCTCCCGATGCCCAGACTGCTGCATGCTCCTCCCGATGCCCAGACTTCTGCATGCTTCTCCCGATGCCCTGAGTGCTGCATGCTCCTCCCAATGACTGAACCGCTGTATGCGCCTCCCATGCCCGGACCGCTGAATGCTCCTCCAAATGCCCAGACTGCTGCATCCTCCTCCCAATGCCTGAACTGCTGCATGCTTATCCCAGTGCCTGGACCACTGTATGCTCCTCCCAATGCCCAGACTGCTGCATGCTCCTCCCAATGCCCGGACCGCTGCATGCTCCTCCCACTGCCCAGACCGCTGCATGCTCCTCCCAATGCCCAACCCGCTGCATGCTCCTCCCAATGCCTGGACCACTGTCTGCTTCTCCCAATGCCCAGACCGCTGCATGCTCCTCCCAATGCCTGGACCACTGTATGCGTCTCCCAATGCCCAGACCACTGCATGCTTCTCCCAATGATTGGACCACTATATGCTCCTCCCAATGCCCGGACCACTGTATGCTCCTCCCAATGTCCAGACCACTGCATGCTCCTCCCAGTGACTGGACCACTGTATGCTCCTCCCACTGTCCAGACATCTGCATGCTCCTCCCAATGCCCGGACCACTTTATGCGTCTCCCAATACCCGGACCACTTTATGCGTCTCCCAATGCCCAGACCTCTGCATGCTCCTCCCAATGCCCAGACCGATGCATACTCCTCCCAATGACTGAACCGCTGTATGCTCCTCCCAATGCCCGAACCGCTGCTTGCTCCTCCCAATGCCTGGTAAGCTGCATGCTCCTCCCAATGACTGGACCGCTGAATGCTCCTCCCAATGCCCGGACTACTGCATGCTCCTCCCAATGTCCGGCCACTTTATGCGTCTCCCAATGCCCAGACCTCTGCATGCTCCTCCCAATACCCAGACCGATGCATACTCCTCCCAGTTCCGTTCAGATCCTGAGTGCCAGGGGCTATAATTTCTGCACTTTCCAAGTGCATTTGCACGAATGTAGGTCTGTTGTCCCCTGCATACATCCTTACATTCGCAGCAGTTGGGGAGCAGCCACAAAGTAAATGCTATCTCATTAATATGGATGGGATTCTAATTATTAATGTTTTGCCCTGTGACAGATTACCACATCTGAAGCAAGTCAAAAAAATATTCCCAGGTGACAAACAGGTCACTGTGCGAAAACTGTGCCCGCATTGCCACCCAAGAAGAGTACACTGGGCTGCTAGATGGAAACAGGCCAGGGGTCTTAAAATGCACCTATTTCACTCCACGCAACCACCAATCAGAGGCAGCCTTGCACACAAAAGCCTTGTAATCTTCGCTGGAGACAAATCACGTGCGTTCTTTCGGGTGGCGGGCAAAATTGCTCTCTGATTTGGGAATTAGCTGTCGAAAATGAAAAATAAGTGTGGAAGGGATTTGAGTTGTGGCTGATGGCTGTGCTGCTGGCGCAGAGCCGCGGCTTCCCGCATAATGGTGTATAATGGGTGTAATTGTTTTCTGTGCGGCGTGATTTCAGACATAACAGCTCTAAGTGTGCGGAGTCTAATTTAACTAGCCCCGTGCATTTCATTACTGAAAGAGCCCTTTGAAGCTAAAACACACAATCTGAATTGCCTCCCGCACGGGTTTATTTTGTATGGGTATGAATCGATCATAGGGGGAGGAGGAGGGGAGGGGAGGCCATACATCTTACATGGAAATTGCAGGCCCTGGGAGGCAGGGAGTGCAGGGTTTTTATGGAGAGACACAGCGTGCCTTCCCGGAGCAGATCTGGTTCCAGATTAGATCTGGCCAGCTCTGATCTTTCTGCGACGCACTGCAGGTGCAGGGCGGGATGTCCCTGCCTGGCAGATGTCACTGTGCCCTGCAACAGCAGAGGATGGAGAGAATGTGTGGTCCAAGATCAGCAGGGGGATATTTATCACAAGGTAACAAGCTGTCCTTCCCCGGGACTCCCAGCTGGTTCCAAGGCAACCATTAGCATCCAGTCTGGAGGGGGTTTGAGACTGTTCTGTTTCACGATACAAATGTTTGACTTTTTCAAGTGGCTGCTCTCACAGAAAAGAAGAGATTTGTTTTTTCCCCGGTGGGAAAATGCACCTCCATAGGGTGTCTTTATGCCTCATTATACAGACTTATTTTAGACTTCGGCTAGTCTCAGAGGTTTGTGTGCCTGCTGCACACAGGCTGAAGTACTCAGTGCTTTACCTGCCTAATTCTGCCTTTATGTGGTTTATTAACTAAACCAGCGTGGAACTAACATCCCACTGGAACAGTCAAACTTACAAAACTGAACTCTCCGACAGTACAGCTTACATTCTTATAGCATGTCTTAATACTGCCATTTAGGGACATATTTAGGGGGTTTGGCATAGGGCAGAAAGTCAACGTGCTGCGCTGCCCTGCGTCACAGTGAAAGGGCAGGAATGCGCTGTATCTATGGCATGCGGCGCATTCCTGTCCTTTCCCACAGTGCAGACGCCATTTTGGCAGCCTAGCGCCAACACAGGCACCCTTGCACCATGGTTCAAGAAGGCCTGCGTTGCATGCAGGATTGTTTTTGTGGAGGAAGGGCCGCCTTCTGCACAAAAACAATCCTGAGAGGCTTTTTCCTCTTTCTAGGTGTGCTGCAGAATGCAGCACACCTAGAAAGTGGAAGAAATGAGGAGAACTAAAGGGGCATATGTACAAACCCCTATCGCCACTGGAACGTCACTTTTATCGACGTTGTGGTGGCGATAGGGACCTTGCCTTATTTACAAGGCAGCGTTAAGACACTTAGGGGTCGGTTCCGATCTCGGCCGGAAGCGCACCTAACACTATTCGTCCGGAAAAAAACCAAGCCGAACGCGTGTTTCCCGACCGATTCGAACATTCGTACGAACGAGCAAGTACGATGCGCATAACTGCCCAGATCCCGACCCAATCGTACTTACCCATTCCAGCTCCTGTTCCCCGCCCGAGCCGGATCCGTAAACGCAGAATCGAGTCGCACGGAAGCAAAAATACAGCACCTTCCGGCCGGACCAGTACGATGCGCCTTCCGTACGCGCCCGAACCCGTCGCTACGTCCGGCACGTCAGAGCATCCGGGAGAGCCGCACATAAGCTCTCATTCGCGCCACAAGGCGATCCACGGCTACGAGGCGAACAAGCCAGCGACGAGTGCGAGTCGAAGCAACGAGAAAGCCGAGCGAGGCGAGACTAACCATGAATCCCATCGCGCAGGTCCTACCAATACTCTACATCTATTACCGGAACAGGTACGGACGCATACGGCGCAGACGGTAAGTCAAACACCCACTACACAAACAAACGACACGTACCCGACATATGACACGCACACATAGGGATGCAGAAATGACGTACACTAGCAACAGCAGAACCATAGAGGCGGGATGGCTATCACCAATGCCATATACACCCATAGGGGCCTGGATGCCTACCACTAACACCACCCCTACTCAGGGGGGGCTGGATGCCTACCACTACCACCACCCCTACTCATGGCTGCTGGATGCCTACTACTACCACCACCCCTACTCAGGGGGGCTGGATGCCTGTCACTACTACCATCCCCACACTTAGGGGAATTGATGCCTGTCACTACCACCACCCCTACTCAGGGGGGGCTGGATGCCTACCACCAACACCACCCCTACTCATGGGGGGCTGGATGCCTACCTTTACCACCACCCCTACTCAGACGGGGCTGGATGCCTACCACTACCACCACCCCTACTCAGGGGGGGGGCTGGATGCCTGTCACTAGCACCACCCCTACCCATGGGGGGCTGGATGCCTACCACTACCACCACCCCTACCCATGGGGGGCTGGATGCCTACCACTACCACCACCCCTACTCATGGGTGCTGGATGCCTACTACTACCACCACCCCTACTCAGGGGGCTGGATGCCTGTCACTACTACCATCCCCACTCATAGGGGGATGGATGCCTACCACCAACACCACCCCTACTCATGGGGGCTGGATGCCTGTCACTACTACCATCCCCACTCATAGGGGGATGGATGCCTACCACCAACACCACCCCTACTCATGGGGGGCTGGATGCCTGTCACTACCACCACCCCTACTCAGGGGGGGCTGGATGCCTACCACTACCACCACCCCTACCCATGGGGGGCTGGATGCCTACCACTACCACCACCCCTACTCATGGGTGCTGGATGCCTACTACTACCACCACCCCTACTCAGGGGGGCTGGATGCCTGTCACTACTACCATACCCACACATAGGGGAATTGATGCCTGTCACTACCACCACCCCTATTCAGGGGGGGGCTGGATGCCTACCACTACCACCACCCCTACTCAGGGGGGGCTGGATGCCTACCACTACCACCACCCCTATTCATGGGGGGCTGGATGCCTACCACTACCACCACCCCTACTCATGGGGGGCTGGATGCCTGTCACTACTACCATCCCCACTCATAGGGGGATGGATGCCTACCACCAACACCACCCCTACTCATGAGGGGCTGGATGCCTACCACTACCAACACATCTACTCATGGGGGGCTGGATGCCTACCACTACCACCACCCCTACTCAGGGGGGGCTGGATGCCTACCACTACCACCACCCCTACTCAGGGGGGGCTGGATGCCTGTCACTACCACCACCCCTACTCAGGGGGGGCTGGATGCCTACCACTACCACCACCCCTACCCATGGGGGGCTGGATGCCTACCACTACCACCACCCCTACTCATGGGTGCTGGATGCCTACTACTACCACCACCCCTACTCAGGGGGGCTGGATGCCTGTCACTACTACCATCCCCACTCATAGGGGATGGATGCCTAACACCAACACCACCCCTACTCATGGGGGGCTGGATGCCTACCACTACCACCACCCCTACTCATGGGGGCTGGATGCCTACCACTACCACCACCCCTACTCAGGGGGGCTGGATGCCTACCACTACCACCACCCCTACTCAGGGGGCTGGATGCCTACCACTACCACCACCCCTACCCATGGGGGCTGGATGCCTACCACTACCACCACCCCTACTCATGGGTGCTGGATGCCTACTACTACCACCACCCCTACTCAGGGGGGCTGGATGCCTGTCACTACTACCATCCCCACTCATAGGGGGATGGATGCCTAACACCAACACCACCCCTACTCATGGGGGCTGGATGCCTACCACTACCACCACCCCTACTCATGGGGGGCTGGATGCCTACCACTACCACCACCCCTACTCAGGGGGCTGGATGCCTACCACTACCACCACCCCTACTCAGGGGGCTGGATGCCTACCACTACCACCACCCCTACTCATGGGTGCTGGATGCCTACTACTACCACCACCCCTACTCAGGGGGGGATGGATGCCTACCACCAACACCACCCCTACTCATAGGACGGGTAATGCATGACACAACCAGCATACTCCAACATAAGGAATGTCAGAAAAACACATCCCCCAACACCATGACAAGCGTGTGTAGACTGTGTCAAATGCCTACAACACTGAACATGACATTGAACATACAATGTGACCCCCTATCACATGTGTCACACATAAATGTGTGTGGCCTCCACAATGCAAGCAGACCATGACCACTGTGGCAATGGGGTATAACACCCCATCATCACAGTGACCAAAAGGTAAGTGTGGGGTCCATAGCTGAAGCACATTTTGAACACTGTGGCAATGGGGTCTAAACCCCCATCATCACAGTGACCAAAAGGTAAGTGTGGGGTCCATAGCTGAAGCACATTGTGAACATTGTGGCAATGGGGTCTAAACCCCCATCATCACAGTGACCAAAAGGTAAGTGTGGGGTCCATAGCTGAAGCACATATTGAACATTGTGGCAATGGGGCCAAACCCCCATCATCACAGTGACCAAAAGGTAAGTGTGGGGTCCATAGCTGAAGCACATTTTGAACATTGTGGCAATGGGGTCTAAACCCCCATCATCACAGTGACCAAAAGGTAAGTGTGGGGTCCATAGCTGAAGCACAGTTTGAACAGTGTGGCAATGGGGTCTAAACCCCCATCATCACAGTGACCAAAAGGTAAGTGTTGTCATGGAAAAAGCTGCAACTGCCAAACAGCATGGATGAGCCCTGGTCACAGAACAACAAATACATCAGTGGCAAAGTAGGGCTTGTGTCCCATAGCAACATACATTGGGTGAGGCAAACAGTGCAGTGCCAATAAGATATACCTTTGGCCATGTGCAGACAAACATCACCCATGGGGGCTGACATTGGCAACATTCCTCAATAACACAATGACAGAAGTGACCATCATAATGCAGACCCACATATCTGCACCAATGGACACACAAATGTAGATATCCTGTGGAGACTGTAGATGTCAGGTGAACAAATACCATACCATGGCAGCAAAGGGACATACAAACCATGATCATTGTGCTGACCGATGACCTAGGAGTCCCAGGGACAGCAGGGGAAAGCCAACAAACAACATACAGCCAATGGCACACTAAAGATATGCCAATGCAGTGGTGCAGATGCACAAACACAAACAGGCAGCCTCACACTGCAGATCAAACACAACAGGTGATGGGGGTGTGCCAGTGTCCCCAGGCAACCACACAACACATGAGGAGGCCTGAATCACAATTACACAGATGTGTATACAGTGCCACACAAAAGTAACTCATGGATCGGATTCCCTATGTGGGCAAACAGGCATTGTTAGATGAGAGGGAGCCCAAATTACACATGTCACACAAGCTTGTCGGAACAGCAAATAACACAGCAAGCGACAGACCCACCACAGCACTACCCCCAGGGACCCCACATCGTGTTGACCGTGGCCTGCATGATAATCCCACTGTGATGACAAAGCTAGATGTCGTTCACACTGTGAACCACAGTCATGTGTCCTGAGCAACAAACTACCATCACCCCTACACAAGCACAAATCAATCAGCACGGCCTGTCAGCCAAGGCCAATATGGAGGCAGGGGTCTAGCCGTGAAACAACTCTCATTTGCACACACTCAACACCACACACCTTGATCTCCACCAATGTGCAGCAGTGAAGCTCACATGGACTGGTGACATTGCACATGCACCCATGACAATCCCAGGGGTGGTGGTGGGAACTAAGGTGCAGAAACCCATCACACATGGCCAGTCAACAAGACTCGTGAATGTCTGACACACTGCACAGTACGCCGTACATGGGCATGACGTCAAATCCACACCAACCAATGGGATCCTGGCCACAGTCACACACCAATGAAGAAGCCAAGGTCACCCACAAAGAACACACATAGCCAACTTCCAACATTTGGGGGAACATAGGTCAACTCAGCAAGCATCACAAACAGGAACATCACTAGGGATCCCAGCCTGCATAGCAAAATGGAAGTGAACACATACAGACATGCTCACACAACACACACCTTGGGCTCAGGCAATGTCACGGAATTACACACTGCCATGAGGGCACTACACTCCTGTGTAAGGAAAGCTGTGCCATACGTTGTCTCCGCAGGGCTCTATCATGTCAGCAGAACACTTGGTCACTCAGTCAACAATTAGCACAAAATTAAGGCTCTCGTCACATCAGCTTGGTCATGGGAGTGTCACCGAAATCATCTGCACAGATCCAACACACATGTATAGCAAGTTGCACTGATAACACAGATGAGTCCTTCCCCATTGATGCCCAAACTTGCATGTCCAGTGGAGATGGTCACACGGTCAGGGAAATAGACAAATTGAACAATGGCAAGCACAACAGATGTGCAGGGGTGTAAGCCACAGATGTGATATTGCAAATAAAAGTAGGAAATCCCATTGCCAAATATTGAAAACATGACACCCTCATATTGCTGCAAAGGATGACATGGATACACACCACCAGGCGCGGTCGGTGGTAGGAGTGCCGGTCGGGCGGTGACGTGGGGCGGGGGAGGGGCAGGGTGGGGGTAGTAAACTACGGATTAAGGCCCAATACAGGTAAGTAAACATTTAAATAAATAAAGCGAATTTCGTTGTGAGCTCTGCATCGCCAAATGCGATGCAGTGCGCGCAACAAAATTCGTTTATTTATTTAAATGTTTACTTACCTGTATTGGGCCTTAATCCGTAGTTTCTACCCCCACCCTGCCCCTCCCCGCCCCACGTCACCGCCCGACCGGCACTCCTACCACCGACCGCCTGCACACCAGGATAGGACACATTCCCCTGGACCACATGGGGTCCTGCACAGTAACACTTCATTTTCCTGATATCAAAAATCACCATCACTGCAGCAAGGGCATGGTTAGCATCATCAACATCATGTACATCTGAAGCAAAACCACTAGAGAACAGAAAGTAGCTTTATACAGCATACATGGGTTTAAAATTGGAAGTCCTGAAAAAACACAAAGGCCAATGGCCAGTCCATTAGTAAAGTCCGAACAGGGTGGCAGTGGCAGATGTCACCCTTTGCTTGCCTGCACTGCTACGGACCAGGGACATTCACCTCGGAGGGGCATACGGGGGGCAGGCCAGGCACCGCAGGGACAGGATCAGGGCTCACCAGAAGGAGGTAGGGAAGGGGTGGTGGGTGCTGGAGAGTCACTGACAACTGCAGTGGAAGTGTCTGACATGGTGTGTGCCGGCACAACTGGGGGGCATGAGTCAGATGGTGTGGGTGCCGGCATGACTGCAGTGGGCTGGGCAGATGGAGTGGACAGGTTCCCCACTGCAGTGCCCAAGTCAGACGGGGTGGTAGTGGACTCCACTGCAGTGCCTATCTCCAGGGGAGTAGAATGGGGTTCAGGTAAGGTGGGCAGGACAGAGGGGAGGACACGGTCTCCACACCAGTGGCACAAACATGCGCAGCGGGGGTGTGGTGCTGGAAGAGCAAGTGGTAGGGGAGAAGGCCGGATCATTTTGGGGATGGTGTATCTGTGGGTGGGGGAACCTGGGGCAGGGTGTGGTGGGGGAACCTGTGTAGTGGGGGCCTGAGGGATGGAGGAAGGTGACTGTGTGGTTGAGCTGCAGGGCGGTGGCGGGGTCTTGCTCTTCCGGGTCCGGGGGACTTGCGGGTGGGGGCCTCCAGTTTGTCTGTGCCTGGGGAGGGTGTCCGGGGGTGAGGGGCACTCCCCTCTGTGTGGGTGGACTTCCTCTTCCCCCTGTATGCTGGATCAGCTGGATCAGAGGGGAAGAGGCCGAGGTCACAGAGGAAGAGCTGCTTTGTAGGTGGGGTTGCAGGTGAGGCAAGGGAAGGGGCCTTGGAGGGAGAGGTATCGGAGGACTGCGTGGAGTGACTGTGGATGCCTGTGTGTGTGTCTGTTCCCCATCCCTGTGGGTGTGGTATCAGTCCCCTGAGGATGCTTGCATGCACGTTTAGACTTTGTTTTGGGTGTGTCTGTGCTGCTCGTGTCTGTGTGTTTGGGTGATTGTGCAGGTGTGCATGTGCTTGGGACAGGTAGGGTGCCAGGCAGTGTGGATGGGGCAGAGGTAGGAGGGGTGAGGGACTGTTGGAGGAGGGACACTGCTGCCGTCAGGGAGGAGGCCATGGACTTATTGCTCCTATGTAGGGCAGACATGCCCGATGAGATGCCCTCCATGAACGACACCAGCTGTGTCAACAGAGTGGTGTGTGCATGGAGGACACTCAGCATTGCTGTCTGCCCTACATGGAGCTGGCGAAGTAAGTACACAGACTCCTCACTCAGGGCAGCAGGGGACACAGGGGCAGGGGTGCGGTGCCTGGCACGAAGGAGACACGCTCCCGAACACGGGAGCCTCCACGGCCCTCTGGAATGGGAGCCGATGGGGGCGGTGGTGGTGGTGGTGGCGGGGCCAGCCATACTAGCTGGGGTGTGGTGGCCGCTGACACCCACCTCCACAAGGGAGTCATCCTCCGAGCTGCTGTGGTCCTCAGCTGAGGTGGATGGTGCTGAGGACTCCTCGGTGTGGCTCCCCTCGCCCTCCGTGCCACTGGGTCCCTCCGACCACTCATCGGCTGCTGACCCAGTCTGGCTCTGCAGCTCCTCCTGGTCCGTGGAGCTGTCCCCTCCTGTGGCCGTGGATGTATCTGCAAACAATTAGGGAAACAGACAAACATCAGTCACCTGCACTGACCGCACACACCACAGTAAGTACAGCACATTACAGAGCAAGCCCTGGCATCCTTAGTTGAACATTGCCAAAAGTGCTCACACAGATTAGGAGAAGCCAATTGTCAGTCTGATGGTCAACCATGGCACTCACATCCCTCCTGGCCTTGCACCCATCTGTCTGGTGCCTGTCGGATGGTAATACCCCAGTGTGGACACATGCACCACCTACACAGTTGTTGGACATTGCAGAGAACACAGTGAAGTATGTGAACATGCACACATCACATCTCTTGCCACTGAGTCAGTACAGGTGTCCGGATAAAGGGATGGCCAGAGTCTAATTTGAAATGCATGTGATGCATACCAGCACCAGACACCATGATGCACCCATGTCCTAATAGTCAATGCCACAATGGGGTGCATGTAGCACATGTCACTCCCCTGCAGGATCACTCTTAGGAAGTTTAATGCCATGGCACAGGCATGCCTGCAAAGTCATACATCACTGTCTCCAGTCACATGGGCAGGGCAGCCAGCCAACAACAGTCTGCACTGTGTCACAATCCTATGTCATGGGGAATGCAAGTTCTGAGCTGACAAGTGCACATGTCCATCCCCCACAAACCACATCATCTGAACTCTTATTTGTCCACGTCACAACAATTGGACATATGGGAGACATGAAACACAACTCTCTGAACCTGTGCACCTCACAGTCTGCTGTGAATGAATAACAGCTGCCTGAACTTCACAGTCGCATACACCAGTCTGCACAGTCAAGTGATCAAACACCTATATGTCACACAAGTATCGTCTCCTATGGTCACATCTCAGATGGCATGCTGAGCCCTAACCGATAAACACCCTAGTAGTCCTGACAACGAAGCCACAGCACAATGACACAGAGGCAGACACCTGAGGGAACATTTCACTGAGCACAATGTGTCAGCTGATACACGGGAGTGGGAGTACAGAGTGTATTGTATGCCCTGGAGTAGGCATGACTGTCCTGCTCCACGTCAAAGAGGGATGAGCCCTGGACAGTAGGCAGGTGGCTAAGCATGTGTGACACACTTGATATACATACTCCTGAGGCCCAAACATTGTTCCCACCCGCAGCATGGGTGTGTGCCAAATACCCCAGGCACATGTGGTGAGTCAGATCAGCAATTGGACCACATATCAAAGTTACACGCAGATTACATGTCAGAACTCAGGCATTGTGTAAGCAATTGACCCACCCATGAAGCCCACCACAAAGTTACGGGAACAAATGCTGTCCCCCACCTTGAGCTAAGCAAAATGCAAGGACACAGTACCCAAGTGACACAATTTCCTGACTGTAAGGGCCACACCTGGGTATCGGATGAGGAGTGGGCATGTCACAATTGAGGGACATGGGTCCTGGACCACAAGACTGATGTACTGTGGAAGTTTAACCAGGCCAGAGGAGGGCACATAGCATGTCAGACAAAGTTCACAGTGCAGTCATGGACTCACCCCCTCCTTGCTGCTGTCTGGCCTTCAGCTGCCCATCCAGGTCCGGGAAGACCACTGCCAGAATCCTGAGCATGTGGAGGGTCAGGGTCCGGTGTCTGCCCCTCCTGCGAGGAGGTGACAGCTTCAGCTGGACCCTTGCGATCCTCCGGGTCCAGCCCCGAAGGTCCTGCCACCTCTTCTGGCAGTTGCGGATCCGGCACTTGTAGACCCCCACGTATCTTACTGCCCGGGCGATGGTCAGCCAGATTTCCTGCTTCTGGTGGGCATCAACCTGTGAGGATGACAAAGTGAAAAGGCCATTCCTACACATGCAACATTTCCGTGCATCACACAGTTGGATATTCATGTCTCAATCACAGGGGCATATGATGTACACAGGCAGTGCAACTATGGCTATGAACAGTTTGCCAGCAGTTACCAAATGGTATCATTGCCTGGGAAGTCAGACCTTGTTGGAATGCACTATTACTGCACTATACCTGTTCAGTGCATGTAACTACACACTTTGGGGGGTGACAACTACTCAGTGAGCATGCTAGCCATTGGTGTGCACACTGTACGTCTTGCTAGTCAGACAACATGCACATTTAGTAAGGCAGTGGACAGCACACTCACCTGCTCCCCTGGTTTCCCATACAGCTTGCTGTACTGTGGAAGCAGGCTGTCCAGCAGGGCCTGGTTCTCCTCAGTGCTGAAGGCTGGGGCTCTCTCCACAGTACGTGCCATTGCAGTAGCCAGAGGATGCAGAGACAGCAGCAGTGGTGGTGGCAGATGTCGTCCTGGAGCATGTAGTGCAGGCAAGTGAGCTCTCAGGGGAACAGCCAGCATTATATGTGTGCTGCAGAGGCAGATACTGTCCCATGTGTCCAAAGTGATAGGTCCAAGTCGTTTGCATCTTCTGAATCTGGCCAATCCATGGAATTGCACCACTTATACATGCCCACAGCATCCTTCAAAAGTTCAACTTCATGACACCATGAATTTGCAACATTGTTGTGGGTGGCCAACTGAATTCACTGCATCAGACTCGTTAAAGCTTTGAAAATGCGTCCCTTGCCATGCCAGGCCATAGCCAATGCGTGCGCACCGATCGGTCCATTGCTGTACAACGCGTATTTCGAAAAACAACACGCATCCGTCCACATCAAATGCAATGGCCAATGCGTGCACACAGATCGGTCCATTGCTGTACAACGCGTATTTCCGTCCACATCATATGCAATGTCCAATGCGTGCACACTGATCGGTCCATTGCTGTACAACGCGCACATCGGATGACAACACGCATCCGTCCACATCATATGCAATGGCCAATGCGTGCACACCGATCGGTCCATTACTGTACAACGCGCACATCGGATGACAACACGCATCCGTCCACATCATATGCAATGGCCAATGCGTGCACACCGATCGGTCCATTGCTGTACAACGCGTATTTCCGTCCACATCATATGTAAGCCTGGGCGTAGTTCGCGTAGTCGCGCTACGCGAAGCTACGCGAAGACGTCGGAGCGCTCGCGAGCTACGCGTAGCTTCGCGAGCGCGCGTAGCTGCTTGCCGCGCCCGTTCGCGATGCGTTTTTCTTGCTCGGGAACGCGTTGTGGTTGCTCTGGACGCTGTTTGCGTGCTCGGGGGCGCGAACTTACCCATGCGGTCGCCTATGGGCGCGGCCATTTTGTTTTTCACTTGTCCCGCCCGTTCGCGATCACTTATTTCCTGTTCCGGGTCGCGTATAGCGTGCTCGCGATGCGCATTCCTTGTTCGGGAACGCGTTGTACGTGTTCGCGACGTTTTTGCGTGCTCGGGGACAAATATCGCGCAAACTTACCCACGCGGTCGCGATGGGCGCGGCCATCTTGTTTTACCACTCTATGCTATGGTTCTGGGCCTGCTTTTCTATCCTCCCTCAATCTTTGCAATCCTTAGTTTTTTACACTGTTTTTCAATTTTTCTTTATTTCTTATCTATCTCACTCTCTGCTTAAGTCTATATTTTGCATTTTTTTCTACTTTTTACTGTGTTTTTTTAACTTTTTGACTGTTTTATATAACTTTCTTCTTTAAGCTCCTACTTCTTCCCCTAACTTTATTTTTCCCTTCTAACTTTTCTTTTTCACCTCCTCCCACCCCAGAACCATGGCGAAGGGTAGCAGCAGCGGCTCAAAGGGCAAGGCGCGTGCGCCCAATCGCCGCCTGCCTTGCGGCAGACTGCACCCTGCAGGGGTGCAAGCCCGCCAGCTGTTTAATGAGGCGGAGGTGGCCGCCCTTGTTTTTTTTATTTAGCGCCACCTCCCCTTGACTTTGGCAGTAGGCGGCAGGCCAGGCTCCGGGTACCCGACCCAGGAGCGTCACCGCCGGTGGGCGAAGGTGCGTCGGGCAGTGTTTCGCTGCTCCGAGGTCCGGCGCACCCATAACCAGCTGGCCCACCGGTGGTCAGACATCCTTGACCGGGAGCAGGACCTGTTGGACCTGCTAGGTGTCGAGGTCGTGGGGCTTGGTGAGTAGCCAATATATATATAGTAGTATAAGTATTGTGATTTGTGTATACATTTTTACAAATAACAAGAATACTGCTGCTTACATTGCAGGTAAATTACGTTTCAAAATCTTCTGTGATTGTAGGACACAGGTGCTGGGCGGTACTCTTACTTTTTTGCAACTTTGCGCTCGCTTGTCATTATGTAAGAGTTTACTTTAGAGAACTTCAGTTAGGTAATGCTATTGCTAGAGAGACTGTAGTCCTTCCTTTGTCCTCCTGTCAAATAGTGGTGGATGCATTTGATACTAGGTTTAGTTACTATTAGTTGATAATTTTTGAGCGGTCTGCGTGACGCATCCTCTGTCACTGAGTGCTGCTTACCCCAGTCCTTAGAACCTTTTGTAGTTTGTTTAGTGAGTGGTACTGGTAAGCTTAGCTTAGCAGTGTCAGTCAGCTGCAGAACATCAGATGCAACCAACCAACAATTTGGTGTATGCATTATGCACTTTATGCATGTGTCCTCCTTCTCATCTATGCATTTTTGATGTCAATAAAAATGGAAATGCAGGCTTAATGAACAATTGGCCCGCCTGGAATAGGTGGGCTAGGTCAGGTGGTACTTAGGCTTAGTTAGTGTTCTGGATTTTATTTGAATCAATCAGAATGGAACACTGAATTAGTGTTCCCAAATAAGTAGACTGTCCGTGAATCCCGCAAGGCAGTAGTCGATCGGATTAGATAGGTCAATTTTATTGCAATTTTTGTTTCCTAAAATGTTTTTTGAGCGTTTTTTTAGATAATTTATTTGTTTCACAGCAATCATTAATGTTTGTGTCTTTCTTTTTCTTTATTATATCTTACATGATCACTGATGTGCAGCACCCAGGGGCAAGAAGACGGGGTCAGATTCGGCGGGACAACCACCAGAGGACCGCTCCTCTACCGAGGGCCCTGCTGCTGGTCCCAGTAAGTCCTCCAGTGGTTAATATTAACAATTATATTGCCCTAACTTTTACTGCACCTTATTTTTTCAGAACTATTAATTCTGGCTCCACTCCCTAATTCTATTTTTTACAAAAGATTCTTTGATCTTGACTTGACTATCTGTTTCTAAATTCTGGTTATCCCTGCCTCTAAGTTCTAACTGCCTCTGCTATGAATGTCTGTACTCTGTACTACTAATATTAGTCTGTCGCTAAGCTTGCTCAGTTTGCATTGCCACTCTTTATTGTACGGTTTTGAATAAAACTCAGATTGACCAATACTAATAGCTCTAGCCACTGAGTCCAGTCCTTTCGGTTGTCCTCTTCTAGGCTTCTTAATCTTGAGGCTTTGACAATTACCACAAACAAAATGCCCAACCAGATATTTGACTATTTTTGATAGGATATAGTACATACTACTTGGATTATGCACAGCCCCATGCAGAACTATGCACAATGAAATAGGATGTTGGTGATGCGAGTTTGGAACTTGGACGTTCCTCACACCTCAGTCAGAAGTGAACCCACAATCCCCTGAACGACTAGCTATAGTGTCTCATTAGGTCCCCGAACCCCCACCTGAAGATACCCAATGATTATGATTACACAACCCAGAACATAACACCCTTTCGCTCACTCACTCGTGTAAGTCCACCACCACCACCACACAAAATACCACAGAGTCTATGTGTAAGTTCAAAAGGTTTATTTTCAACCAACAAGCTGTGTATGTATGTTCTATAAAATTCAGTGTACTCCAAAGCGATACAAAAGGGGATGATGGACGGAACGTTTGAGCCAATCAAACACTCACCCCCAGTCAACTGATCTGGGTTTAATCCATCATCATTCTTTAGCTCACTCCACCACCCCAGTTCAGACATGGCCATATGCAAATCAGTCTGACCCTGTGCCTCATGGGAACAGTCCAGCCCGAACTGCCAAGCCATGTCTTCCCTGGACCGGAAACAAGCATCCTAGGACCGGTTTCTGGCATTTCAGCCGTCATCAGCCAGGCTTGCTTGAATCCAGTGGCAAAGTGAGCAAGGGACCCACGTCTGGGCATTCCCCGCCAACTTAGGGCGACCAAAGCGATACAAAAGGGGATGATGGACGGAACGTTTGAGCCAATCAAACACTCACCCCCAGTCAACTGATCTGGGTTTAATCCATCATCATTCTTTAGCTCACTCCACCACCCCAGTTCAGACATGGCCATATGCAAATCAGTCTGACCCTGTGCCTCATGGAAACAGTCCAGCCCGAACTGCCAAGCCATGTCTTCCCTGGACCGGAAACAAGCATCCTAGGACCGGTTTCTGGCATTTCAGCCGTCATCAGCCAGGCTTGCTTGAATCCAGTGGCAAAGTGAGCAAGGGACCCACGTCTGGGCATACCCCGGCCAACTTAGGGCGACCAAAGCGATACAAAAGGGGATGATGGACGGAACGTTTGAGCCAATCAAACACTCACCCCCAGTCAACTGATCTGGGTTTAATCCATCATCATTCTTTAGCTCACTCCACCACCCCAGTTCAGACATGGCCATATGCAAATCAGTCTGACCCTGTGCCTCATGGGAACAGTCCAGCCCGAACTGCCAAGCCATGTCTTCCCTGGACCGGGAAACAAGCATCCTAGGACCGGTTTCTGGCATTTCAGCCGTCATCAGCCAGGCTTGCTTGAATCCAGTGGCAAAGTGAGCAAGGGACCCACGTCTGGGCATACCCCCGCCAACTTAGGGCGACCAAAGCGATACAAAAGGGGATGATGGACGGAACGTTTGAGCCAATCAAACACTCACCCACAGTCAACTGATCTGGGTTTAATCCATCATCATTCTTTAGCTCACTCCACCACCCCAGTTCAGACATGGCCATATGCAAATCAGTCTGACCCTGTGCCTCATGGGAACAGTCCAGCCCGAACTGCCAAGCCATGTCTTCCCTGGACCGGAAACAAGCATCCTAGGACCGGTTTCTGGCATTGCAGCCGTCATCAGCCAGGCTTGCTTGAATCCAGTGGCAAAGTGAGCAAGGGACCCACGTCTGGGCATACCCCGCCAACTTAGGGCGACCAAAGCGATACAAAGGGGATGATGGACGGAACGTTTGAGCCAATCAAACACTCACCCCCAGTCAACTGATCTGGGTTTAATCCATCATCATTCTTTAGCTCACTCCACCACCCCAGTTCAGACATGGCCATATGCAAATCAGTCTGACCCTGTGCCTCATGGGAACAGTCCAGCCCGAACTGCCAAGCCATGTCTTCCCTGGACCGGAAACAAGCATCCTAGGACCGGTTTCTGGCATTTCAGCCGTCATCAGCCAGGCTTGCTTGAATCCAGTGGCAAAGTGAGCAAGGGACCCACGTCTGGGCATACCCCGCCAACTTAGGGCGACCAAAGCGATACAAAGCCAGCTCCAACAGCAAAATGCATAAGATTAAAACAATAAACAGTGTTGCACTTGCAACAAGTGCATGATCATTGATGATATACAAGACAAAAGATCTGTGCGAATTCTGGGCGACTCCTCACCGTAGAACGTAGAATTACTGGTTACATGCATCATTCATAAGCTCTACAAATCTCTGGTTCGTAGAAGGGAATCCTCTGCCTGAGAAAAATGGTGCGTGTTATTATAGTATAATGCAAGCATTTCTCAGTCCTGCCCAAAAAGTGTAACATGTTACCTATGGCTAAGCAATACGGACTAACCGAACTCCATAACAAAGTGGCTTGTTTTTCGACCTCTTGTACGCAACGCTCAGACAGTAGCTGTATGTGCTCATGTGTGCTCAAAAAGGCGTCTTACTGTTACTGCGCAACAAGCTGCGAGGTAACATGCGCAAAAGACATGAAGCGGAAAATGGTTGCATGGCTCAGGCTAACTTTGCAAAGAGTAGAGTATAGTATATTAATGACCCTAGGGACCATAACACTACTAGTGTCTACTGACTGTACTCTAGTACCCGATTTGGACTATTGAATGTGATTTATAATAATATGTATGTATTAACTTTTTTTCAATCTTGCTAATGAAAAAGAATAAATAGGGGGAGGTGTACAGGCATCTAAAAATGTGTCATGTTTTTATCTAGGCGGACTAGCAACCACCAGTGGCGGCGGGGCCACCGGCGATTCGAGCCTTCCGGAGGGGCAGGAGAAGATGCGGCACCTGCAGGAGCTACAGGGGGGAAGCGAGCAGCGGTGGCGGGCGGTGGTAAGTTATATTCATGACTTATTGACATTGCACTAGCTGGAAGGGTGTGTGGACTTCACTCACTGTACTGTTGTTGAGACTTATTAGGTATGAAGTTGTAGTGAACATTATACAACGTTTAAAGAAGACACCCTTTACGTAGCATGAGCAATGCAGTAGCAATAGCATTACCAGCGTGACTTGATTAACCAATGGCCTCTTATATCTGACTCCAACTCAGCTGTGAAAGTTTTATGGAGGAGACTAAAAGTCAGATCAGATGACCTTGATGGATGTGTTGAACAAAAAGGGAAAGAAGGGTTGAAGGAGGAAGGGCGGGCGAGATTTAATATGATGACTGGCAGAGAAGGATACGTTGGAAGCATGGATAGGTGGCTGATAGGAATCAGATGCATGTGTTGTTGAAGGATGGGTGGAAGAAGGTGAAAGAAGAATGGATGCCTGCCTGGGTGGGCGACACAGTATGGGTGGATACTGTGGATAGCAAGAATCATCAGCGGTGTTTGGGTGAAACTCAAAGCCAAGGCAAGCAACGGAGTGAGTGGACGCATGCGTTGTTGTTGGTGAAACAAAGTAAGGTTGGTGGAGAGATTAAGAAGAATGATTGACATTTACTTAGAATGGATGGATGCCTGTATGTATTCATCATAGACAGCATAGGTGGAGACTGTCACGGGATGCACAGTTTTAGGGAATGTAAAAGAAACCGCGCCAGAGTAGCTAAGCCGATGTGGGGAGGGGCAGGGTGGGGGTAGTAGTAAACAATGTATTACGCGGGCAAATACAGGTAACTTTACTGTAAACATACAAATAAATAAAGCGAATTTCATTGTGCGCACTGCACCGCCAAATGCGATGCAGTGTGCGCAACAAAATTAGTTTCATTTATTTATATGTTTACTTACCTGTAATTGGCCGTAATCCATAGTTTACTACCCCCATCCTGCCCCTACCCACGTCACCGCCCGGCCGAACTCCCCGAGTCCCACCACCGACCGCTACTGACCTTATGTCGTTGTCCCATATAAAAGCAACGATCATTGGATCAGATATATAATCTGCCTTTTTGTAGTAGCCAAGGCACTGTGAAATAATTGAGCAATTGCCCTCCATGTAACAGAGAGAGTATGGCCAGTGCCACCCGTAATAGAAAAATACGAGCTTCCCCACCTGCAAACAGTAGTAAATCCAACTAACGTGAGTCTGCGTCATGACTCGTATGTTTGTCTTGGGTGCAAGCATAGATGACCGAGCTGGCAATGCCGGCTACAACCAGGTTATGTCATTTCGCTAAACTAGAAAAAAGAAGAACACTGGTGTACTGTGTACTGGTTGGAGTCCATAGTGCTAGAATAATGCCTGAAACTCCCACAAATGTTAGTGGCCGAGGAAGTGGGAGGATAGATAGATTATTACCACAAATGTTATGTACTGTGCTTCTTGCTAGTGCTACTGTGCCATTATGTGTTGAATTAATTTTGTGTTACTGTTTAGCTAAGAGTACTGGTTACAACAATATTTTTTTTCCTTTCTTGATATAGATGGTACTCCTGCCCAAGACAAACCATCGCGGAAGGAGTTGGCAGCCAGGGCCCGGCGCCGGAAACTGGAGGCCATATGCCAGGAGTACCGGCGGCTGGTGGCTCAGGCGGAGGAGGAGGAGGCGGCAGCAGCAGCTGCAGCCTCGTCCGATGCCCCGGGCCCCAGCCAGGCCACAACTCCAGCGGTACGGCGCCGCGGTCTGGTAGCCGCCCGCCGCCGCCGCAATTCGCTAGCAGCCAGCACTTCTGTCCCCCACCCTGGATGCCACTGCAGGGCATTTCGCAAGAAGATTCTCCTCCGGATGGCACGTCTAGAGGAGCAAATGGAGGAGCAGGTCAAAATCATGGTGGACAAACACCTCAAAGCCCGCCGAATTTAACATCGAGGAACCTGTTGATTTGCCCCTTTTATTCCTTGTTTTGGTGGGTGGGAATTGGGCGTTGGGGTTTCGGGACATTCTTTGGACTTTTTCGTTTTGGACATTTGTTGGGGTTAGGGAGAAGGGTGGGTCAGGTGTGGGATAGTTTATTTTTGTTAGGGTAATAAATTATATTTATACTTAAACATACAATGTTAATGTTTTGTGGGGGTTACTGTTTTACTGAATTAACGTCACATTGGTTTCCTTGCTGCTGCAGGGCCGCAGTCAGTGTTTGATTTAAATAATCTGCCGACGATGATGTAACACAAACAGATAGATGTGGTACCCCTCACTGAGTTATTTGTCCTACTAGTACTGTCAGTCTCTCCTCCTAGTCCATTTATACCTCCCACCAAACTTATCTTACCTGTGATTGATGATTACGTTCGGCACAGCGATGGCTGCATGGTTTGCAGAGAGAATGTAGAAGATGCCATGGTTGTGGTGGTAGTAGTAGAGTAGACACTGGCAGTAGCATTTGCTAAAAAATTAAAAAGAGACAGTCACTTTCCTGAGAGCGACTGTGGGAGGAGTAGTAGAACGAAGTAAAATACAGTACAGAAGAAGACTGCCAAACAAACAATATTGCAGTTGCAACTGCTAAAGTCAAATTAAACATAATGGTGGCGGGACAGCCTAGTACAAGAAGTTACAAACTGTAGTTGTGTCGATTGAGTCACTTAACTTAACACAATCGTAATTCGTAACCTTTACTGCTGTGTGGTAGGAGTTTGATGATTAATCCAATCAATGACGGCAATTAATTATGATGTACTACTATTAGCCGGTGACGGCTTGCACATAGACTGAGCATGGGTGGGCAAGCAGAAGAAGCTCCTCGCCCTGCCTTGCAATTGAATTAGTGTTGCTTTCACCACATTTGCCCCAGCAAGCGTGTGATCAATTGGTGTACATTTTATGTAGTCACATCACACCTCAATATAAATCACAGCCCGGGGAAGAGGGTTAGGGTTTGATGAATGGATGGGAAGGGGGTTTGGGGAAAGGTTTGAGAATGAAAAACAGTACGCATGGACAACAAAAGCAAAGCGCAATCTTGGCAGATGACCATGATCTTATACAAAAAATCTATAAAGGGAGAAAAGGGAAATGCATGCATGATGATGAAGATAACTTGATGGTTAATGAGTAGTACTTAATAACTCCTACTAGACAATTAGACAGTACAGGGCAGCAGTATATTCTATGCAATTTGCCTTGCCTGTAATATGCCCTCAGAGACCCAAATTCCATGTTGTACTGGGCTTACTTGTAAAGATAGCAAAGACAATTAAAAGAAAACACAGTTGTAGGGATCAATTAGCAAACAAACACACAACACACAGTCCTAATGATTGAAGAGAAAAAGGATTCAAATTAATTAAAAGATGAATGATGAATGATACTAAAGTTACTGTATTATCATGCTCAAATTGTGGAGTGGAATCTCGTCGTTCCTCTTGGTCCTATCTTCCATGGACGCTCCGCACATCAATCTTGGTGGCCTTCCTGATGCCGATTGGTAAGGTAAATGTGAGTTGTGTCTCCCAGTATAGCAAGCACAGGATAAAGGCCGGCCTGTAACGTCTAGATGGAAAAACAAAGGGGTATTGAAAAATCAATGAATAAAAAAACCCATCAATTACGGTGGAGTCCAAGAAGAGAAGAGAGAACACTTTCAGAGTGAGGCGGCTTGGATATATCGTGTAGATTCTGTTTACAGCATTAAGCTACAACAACAACAGGACAGAACAGGCCCACCACAGCACCAGCCCGTGACCCAACCTCCATTTACCTTAATGTTTGACATAGCCAGACAAAAGGCATACACAGCAACTTAGCATTTTCCTAATTAAGTGACAAAATCAATGCGCCGCTGTGAGTCATCACTACACTCGACTACACACCACTACATGGACATGTAGGTCTGCTGTGTTTACTTTCTTGTTGAATTGTTGTGTTTATGTTTACCTTATGCCAATTCATGAAATGCAGTTATTCCTTGAATCATCTCCGATCCAAATGAATGACTGCGTGCAAAGATAGTATGGTCATCATCATGGTGTGGTACGTGTTGTCCAACTACAAGTCAGTCTGTAGTGACTCCGATTAAGTCCATATTCCATATTAAAAAATTGCAACAGATATTGGCCTGCACCTGCAGTAGTAGGAGTACAATTTGGTTATTAAACAACAAGAAGGGAAACATTGACTGTCACTGACTTGAGTCACTTTGTAGATTAACTAGTAGAGTAGAGTTCGACTTCATGCACAACATCAACAAACAACAGCAATCGCTCAGAGTCTGCAAGCATCCAATGCATTCCATCATTACCTGTCTTGCTCTTCTCTTTGGCTGGCAGATCATCAGATGCCTAGTTCTGACAGTTGTTATTTTTTTTTTACGGGGCAGTGGCCTCATCATTACTCTAGTCCACATTCATTTTGAGTGTTAGTCGCTGTTTCGGTTTTCGTCTTATTCTTCTGTGGCACTTTGTCACAGTTTAAGTTGCTTCCCATGGGCAGCACTGTGATGATGGGCCGCGGCCTGGGTAGCGCTCATTGATGGTCATTTGAGTTTGCACAAATGTCAGCAAGTTTCTTCGAAGAGTCTCTTGTCTTTCTCTGCCAAGTACCTTCTGTCCTGACAGTGAGGACCTTTGGATGCCTGCTGAGGCTGTAGCCTTCGGACACTGATGAGTTTCGGCTCGAAAACAAAACGGAGGATAGCTATAGTCACGTTTCACTTCTTATGGAGGCGGGACTGGTAAAGGCAACATTTCTTGTACTAATGTCTGGCTTGATGGAAATGTACTTGTGCGAGACAGGAAGATGAAGCAGGACTCTGAAGAGTGGACAGTTAAATGCACAGACATCCAACTCCAATAGGGAAATAAAAAGAGAAGACGGTGGTGATGGATTTGTTGTGATTTGAACCAGAAAGACAGATACACAGACACATAAAGGAAGGAAGAAAGTAACAATTTGAAAGCCTAGTTGTCAGGGAAGAGGAGCTCGTCCTCAAACTCTGGTGGTTCGGACAGAAGTAGGTCCTGTAACGCACTATTTACGTCATCCAAGTCGCTCTCCTCTTCCTGCTGTGATTCACGTATTTTGTAATCCGGTGGTATAAAGTGCTGATTCATTTTGATCATGGTTAACCTCTCCACGCTTTGGGCCGAGAGACTGGTCCTTTTCAAAGTTACAATGGCACCAGCAGCACTGAAAACACGCTCAGAAGAGACACTTGCGACAGGGAAGCCAGATACTTTATCGCCAGCCTGCTGAGCACTGTCCATTGGCTTCTTTTCCCATACCAATACACCAATGGGTTTTGATCCATGAAGACCTCTGTTGGGTCATCCAGATAGGCCTGGACCATCCGCTCAATGTTCAGGGGTGCTCCGATGTGCTCGGCCTGTTTTGCCTTTGCATCAGCACTGGACTTACCATACCCCTGCTGTAGAAACCAATCAGTTGCACATTGTGCTGTGGATGATCCTGTTCTTGATGTTATTGTTGGTGTAGGTGACTGCTGGGAGGCAAATGCACTGCCCTCAGGCTCCGAAGTAGAACTTGACTCTGGATGCCCTGTAGTACTGGTTATGGCCTGGGGTGGGGGCCTGTAATTAACAGCCGTTCTCTTTCGAAAATAGTGGCTTCCTTAGCTATCAAAGTTTTGTAGTTGGCAACATCCACTTCCGAAAAGGAATTACTGCCTTGCTGTTCAGAAATACTTTGTACCGTGGATCCAAAATTGTGGCACTAATGTAATGTGGTTGTGACAAAATTTTATTTTTAATCCTTGTATTTTCCGATAAGCGAGCGGCTAAGGTCTCCGCCAAATGATATGCGTCTTGTTTGTCATCCACACCTGCGTACGTTTCAGACACATCCTTCAGCTGTTGCTCTAGCATGTGCAACAATGGGATAGCTTGGCCCATAGTACAGTCCTCCCTGCTGACTTCACGTGTGAAGATCTCAAAAGGAAGTAGCATCTCAGTCAGGCATTTAATGAGGTCCCATTGAGCCATCTCAACGGTCATGCCTTTCACAGTAGGTTCCCCTAATCTTTGCATGACATAAGCATTGAGTGGTATGTACAGTTCAAACAGACGATCAAGCATGTAATAAGTTGAGTTCCAACGTGTTGGCACCTCCTGGATGAGCGCTTTGACTGGCATTTTATGCTCACGTTGAATGACCCTCAGCTGCTTCCGGGCTTTAAAAGAATGGTTGAAATGTGTGCATATTCTTCTGCAGGTGACCAGTAAGTTGCTGACTTTGGATTCATTTTTCAAAAAGTCTTGAACAACAATGTTAATGCAGTGTGCCAAACACGGGACCCGAAATAGCCACCATTGCGCATGGCCAAAACTACATTACTGCCGTTGCCCGTGGCAACAAAACCAATCGTAAGCCCTCTTGGGTGCAGCCACTCAAAGACCTTGGTGTTAAACTCGTCCAAAATGTTTGCAGCAGTATGAGATTTCTCCATGGCAAACATGGCTACAGTTGCATGTTTACGAGTGGCATGAAAAATCTCTGCAGTATCAACACCAGCAGATATCTGTTCTCTAACCCCCGCAAAACAGATCCAGTGTGCAGTGATGCACATGTAATCTGTGGCTTGGCAACTGGTCCACATGTCTGTAGTCAGGTGGATACTGTGAACAGCACTCTGCTTCAAGGCCTTTCCTAGCAATTCCAGCACGTCGTGATGTAGTGCTGGAACTGCAACTCTGGCAAAATAGTAGCGGCTGGGAACATGCCATTTTGGGCAGATGGTTGACACAAATTCCACAAAACCCACCCCTTCAACAAAAGAAAAAGGGAGAAGGTCCAGTGCTAACATTTTAGCCAGCTTCGCATTGTACAAACGTGCTATTGGGTGGTTGCGTTCAGTACTGCCCCTCACCCCCAAACATGCTGATAATGGTAGGCTGCATGGTTTTACTTTCTCTTAGGCTCAACGCACTTTTTGGTAGTGCGGACCTGGTACTTCTTGGTGTCTCCGGCTGACTCTTACTCTTGTGCCACTGAGATGTTGCTGAAGATGTGTGCAACGTTAAGACTGCACTGCTGGGGTCAGGGACACCTTGTGTACCACTACCAGAGAGAATGTCTCCCTGTCCTTCCTCTTCCACCGTGATCGGATCTTCTTCTTCTACTCCTTTATCCCCACCAACACCAATGGTTGCAGTTTTTTTTCTGCCGCGAAGGTGGTCCTCCCAGCTGATCAAGTGGTGTTTTTTCAGATGGGTCATTTGGCCTCCGGTACCATAGTTTGTACCAAGCTTACCATGACTAACAGAGGTATTACAAATGGAGCATATAGCAATGTTCTCCTCCTTTTCGCTAACCGTAAAGTAGTCCCAAACTGGGGAGCATAACTTTGGCCTCCTGCTGGAGGTGCCACTTCCAATGCCGGATGATCTGTAGGGTGTGTGTTGAATTTGACTCTGTGCTGCTGTACCACTACCTACTCCTACAGAGGTGGTGGTTGTGCTGGATGTAGGTCGCTGCCGGGCCTTTGCTAATGCAAATATGGAAGCTGTAGGTCGTGTTGGTGTTACCTGTGGAGGTATGCGTGCTACATCCCTCGCAGCGATTTTGGATAGGGTAAGAATGTTGGTCTCCATCTCCTCGGGGCCGGGAGTGATGTTCGTGATGACTGGCTCGTCGTCATCATCATCATCTTGCTGTTCTACATCGACCTCCATAAGTGTAAGGCTTTCCGGAACCTTCCTTTTCCCTATCTTGGTCTTGGAACGTGGCTCCCTCTCAGACTCAGTTTGTGGCTTCCAAGTGGCATCTAGATAATCAGAAGGGGGCTTGGCGAAGAACTTGATGGACTACCCCTCCTTTTCCTTGCTGGGGATTTGGAAGACAATGGATCTTCTGAATGAGTGGCTTCTTCTTCTACCTCTGCATGAGGCTCAATTTCCTGAACTGCCCCTACTTCAGGAGGAACAACAACTACTATTGCGGGCGGTGGTTGCGGCTGTTGTTGTTGACCACTTATCTGCTGTGTTTCCTCCTGCGTTGATTGGGTACTACTTTGAGATAGCGATAAGTTTATCTCAGGCTCAGCATCACTGCTTTCCACCATTAGGCTGGCTACCTGTCAGCGCAGGTCAGCAGCACAAGATAAATAACCCCACTAACCTGTACCTCCACCAGCAGGGACGATGACGTGTAGAAGAGCCCCCCTACTCCCCTGAGCGCAACCACCTACAGGGCAAGGAAAACCACTATGTGAGGGAGCACTCCGGGGAAAAGGGAAGTGGTTAAAATAATAAATGAGTGCAGGTTGACTCTATGTACCCCTCCGTCTGGTCTGTGGTCCGGGACGTCTATGGGTCCCTCTTCCTGACAATAAGCTGTGTTGAATAAGAGAAAGAAAACGGTGTGAGTGGGAGTCCGAGGATATAAGTCATACAAACGAACAGATAACTCTGGCATTCACACTCACTCTGTGTTTTGGAATATTCACGTCCTTGAATCCTAGGAAGACCACCTTTCCAGGTACACCTTCTGGATAACCTTCTATTCCGGCGGTCTCCAGCAAAGAATCGACTTGCATAAACAGCAGGAAAGTAAATAGAACCCTCGAAGCGTGGGGGCTAGCAGGAGAGTAATCCAGACCGGATCCTCTTTGATTACCAGAACGGAGTGCCTGTAAAACGCTGTTCAAGTCACGGCGTTGAAACTGAAGGAAAACGCATTCAAACGCTGTTCAAGGCACAGCGAGTGCGTGGAATCGATAGAGGGGCTAAATACCTAGGAGTAGGGGAAATTAAACTACAAAGGAGGAAGGAATACAAAATAGAAGCGCTACTTCAAAATTGTCTCGAGTCGGGAGGAGCGCCTCTGCGCTTTCTCCCGATAAACAGTACCTGAGCAGTTCTCCACGCTGCACCAACGGAATCGGCATCAAAATCGGTTGGGCTCTGAACGAGCGTAGAACGATGATCGGGAAGACTGGAATCCGGCGGGGAATACCTTCCGCCCTTGAAAACAAATCCTCTCTGGCCAAATTGTCAAGCACCGCCTCTATGGCAAAGAGGGTTTATATAGAGGCGGAGTTTCCTCTGCTTCTTGATCCAGGTACCTCCTATTTTGCCTAAGGGATTCTGGGAGTTGTAGTGCAGTGGGCGCTTGGTTGATTTACACCTCGTACTATACGTATAGGGGAGGGACGCTCTCTGCATGCATGCACTGCCTGTCTGTCTACTCTGACCTCGCAGCGCGACCGTGACACTACCTCTTCCACACTCATGTGCTTGGGCCTGGGTTGGTGGGTTGGGTCCACTGATGCGTAGGTGCTGTCCCCAGCTTGCCCCCCGGACACCGCTGCTGCAGGCGCAATTTTTTTTTTCCCAAAAAAGGTATTGGCCGGCACACCAGACTTCAGTGTCACTTGCTTCTTCTGTTCCTTCTTCTTCTCAATAGCAACTTTCTTGGTACTGGAGGACCTGGTACCTGCTTTCTTTGGGCCCATCTTCTTCAGATGTCAGCAGCACTCAGTTGCAGAGATGTCTGGTCAGGTCACACGTCACGTTGTGTTGTGTGTACAGCAGCAGGATGTCTGTCTGGAAGTGCAACAGGCAATGATGAGAGACACACCTCCTCCTCAGTCTTTGTGCACCTAAAAGCAAAAAAGCCAGAACATCAGTCAAACATAGCACAAATCAAACAAATAGAATATAGAACTTAGTGTGTGGTGGCCTCAATTATTAAATTTCAGAAACTCTGTGAACAACAACACACAGTCTAGCCATTTATGAGACGTTGACAACAAGGCCAGGGCTTTCCTGGCTACTGTGTAGTGCTAGTGTACACTCTGGAAGAATAAGAATAGTAAAGAACAAAAACTAAAATGTACTGGAGCATGTTTGGCCTAAATTTGTGCATCACGTGGGATGTATTATATAGCAGCATCAGGGAGCTGCAGCTGGCAATGGGGATGGATTTGGAAGCAGTAAGACAAGAGGAACAATGGAAAGACACGCAGGCCTATGTGGCAAAAACAGCACACTAATAACTACCACAACAAAATGGCCCCCAGAAACATGGTGACTCACAGGCACAAGGCACGGCAAACAATGAACTCAAGCAGGCCTATATACGGGCAGACAAAGGATGCCTTATAAAACACACACAGCTTTAATGCAAAAACTAAAATCCACATGGCTAAAAACACTTTGGAAAGTTAGACAACCACTACAACAACACAATTATAATTACACAGTACACACGCAAAAAAGGCATTTATTTAACACACCCAAAAAGTGAAATAGTCAGACCCTCCAAAAAAAACACATTTCGCAATTCAATTGAATCAATTCAATGCCATCCATGGCCTAAATGATGTCAAAATTCCACAGACTACACAGAAACAGTTTTATGCACCCATGGTGACTACCTCTGGGCCTACTGGCATACTGGGCCGCAAGCTTGAGGCCTATGGCAAAAGCACAGTGGCTGGCTTTACAAAATGGCCGCCACCCACATGGCCAGGCCACCCAAAATAACAAAAAAGTGAAGACAAAGGACAGGACCAGGCAGTTGGAGACTCTGGGCAACTTGCTACCTCTTGAAAAAAATTGTAAAACAAAAAAAAGTGACTCCTTGCTCACCAAACTACATCTAAATGACAACCTGAGGAGTTTTTGTGCAAAATGAACTAAATCAACATTTTCGAGAAGGTTTTATGATGCTCGAGAGATATTGTTCGCCAGATTGTAAATTCTGCGTGTTCGGCATCGCGATCGTCACAAAAAGTCGTTATTGCGCGCGCAAAACGTACATTGAGCGCGCGAAGAAGATAAAAGTGTAAGTCCGCGTTGTCGCGCAGTGCGGACTTGCCCAAAGTCCGCGAGCTGAACGCCCAGGGTTACCTACTGGCTGAAAAGGCCTATTTATTTAACAAACACCCCAAAAAATAAAATACAACCCCAAAACCCACATTTTGCAAATCAATCCAATGCCATCCATGGCCTAAATTATGTTACAATTCAACAGACAACACAGAAACAGTTTTTAAGCACCCATGAGGATGACTACCTCCGGGCCTACTGGCACACAAGGCCGCAAGCTTGGAGGCCTATGGCAAAAGCACAGTGGCTGTTCACACAAAATGGCCACCAACACATGGCCAGGCCACCCAGAACAACAAGAAAAGGAACACAAGACAGACAATGCAGGCCTATGGCAAAAGCACAATGCCTGGCTTTACAAAATGGCCGCCACCCACATGGCCAGGCCACCCAAAATAACAAAAAAGTGAAGACAAAGGACAGGACCAGGCAGTTGGAGACTCTGGGCAACTTGCTACCTCTTGGAAAAAATTGTAAAACAAAAAAAGTGACTCCTTGCTCACCAAACTACATCTAAATGACAACCTGAGGAGTTTTTGTGCAAAATGAACTAAATCAACATTTTTGAGAAGGTTTTATGATGCTCGAGAGATATTGTTCGCCAGATTGTAAATTCTGCGTGTTCGGCATCGCGATCGTCACAAAAAGTCGTTATCGCGCGAAAGGTACATTGAGCGCGCAAGAAGATAAAAGTGTAAGTCCGCGTTAGTCGCGCAGTGCGGACTTGCCCAAAGTCCGCGAGCTGAACGCCCAGGGTTATCTACTGGCTGAAAAGGCCTATTTATTTAACAAACACCCAAAAAAATAAAATACCACCCCAAAACCCACATTTTGCAAATCAATCCAATGCCATCCATGGCCTAAATTATGTTACAATTCAACAGACAACACAGAAACAGTTTTTATGCACCCATGAGGATGACTACCTCCGGGCCTACTGGCACACTAGGCCGCAAGCTTGGAGGCCTATGGCAAAAGCACAGTGGCTGTTCACACAAAATGGCCGCCAACACATGGCCAGGCCACCCAGAACAACAAGAAAAGGAACACAAGACAGACAATGCAGACCTATGGCAAAAGCACAATGCCTGGCTTTACAAAATGGCCGCCACCCACATGGCCAGGCCACCCAAAATAACAAAAAAGTGAAGACAAAGGACAGGACCAGGCAGTTGGAGACTCTGGGCAACTTGCTACCTCTTGGAAAAAATTGTAAAACAAAAAAAGTGACTCCTTGCTCACCAAACTACATCTAAATGACAACCTGAGGAGTTTTTGTGCAAAATGAACTAAATCAACATTTTCGAGAAGGTTTTATGATGCTCGAGAGATATTGTTCGCCAGATTGTAAATTCTGCGTGTTCGGCATCGCGATCGTCACAAAAAGTCGTTATCGCGCGCAAAACGTACATTGAGCGCGCGAAGAAGATAAAAGTGTAAGTCCGCGTTAGTCGCGCAGTGCGGACTTGCCCAAAGTCCGCGAGCTGAACGCCCAGGGTTACCTACTGGCTGAAAAGGCCTATTTATTTAACAAACACCCAAAAAATGAAATACACCCCAAAACCACTTTTACCAATTCAAACCAATGCCATCCATGGATGCCCGGCCTACATGATGTTTAAACTTTAAATTCAACAGACACCACAGAAACATGCACCCATGGGTACCTCTGGCTCTAGTCCGGGCCTACTGGCTGAAATTCCAATCAAAGAAAAACAACTAGGCCCCTGCCGAAACTACAGGCCACAACAATACATTTTAAAAACTATGGAAATCCCCCAAAAAATGTAGGTACAAACAATCCCAATCAAACAAACAAGTACACCAATTCTCCAACTTACTTGTAAAATCTCAAATCCAAGAGTCCTCAAATCCAATCCAATGATATGATGCAGCAGACAGACACAAAAAGTGATCCTTCCAGCTCCAAATCCAAATGAAAGTGAACAGCACATGGACAGAACACTGGGAGGAGCCTGCTGGACAGGAACAGGAAGTTTGAGAATCAGGGGCACTTCCTTCCTCTTGGAAAAAAGAAAAAGGACTCCTTGCTCACCAAACTACATCTCTAAATGACAACCTGAGGAGTTTTTGTGCAAAATGAACTAATTCATCATTTTCGAGAAGGTTTTATGATGCTCGAGATATATTCTTCGCCAGATTGTAGTTTCTTCGTGTTCGGGATCGCGATCTTACCAACACTGCCGCCGGAAGTCAGATCGCGCGTCCGAATGACGTGTTCGCGTTCGCACACTCTCGCGGGATCGTGCGGCCGGATTCCAAATCTCGTGGCGCCCGCGAATGGATAGGAAGTCACGTCGGCGAACGCAGAATCACGGTAGGTCGTTACCGCGCGCGCGAGAACGTATATTGAGCGCGAGAAGAAGAAAAGCAGCTACGCTACGCCGCAAATTGCGTAGTGCACGGTAACTTCGCGTTCTACGCGAATCACGAAGTTACCCTAACTTCGCAAATTCCGCGAGCGTAACGTAGTTCACCGCCCAGGGTTAATCATATGCAATGGCCAATGCGTGCACACCAATCGGTCCATTGCTGTACAACGCGCACATCGGATGACAACACGCACCCGTCCACATCATATGCAATGGCCAATGCGTGCACACCGATCGGTCCATTGCTGTACAACGCGTATTTCCGTCCACATCATATGCAATGGCCAATGGGTGCACACCGATCGGTCCATTGCTGTACAACGCGTATTTCCGTCCACATCATATGCAATGGCCAATGCGTGCACACCGATCGGTCCATTGCTGTACAACGCGCACATCGGATGACAACACGCATCCGTCCACATCATATGCAATGGCCAATGCGTGCACACCGATCGGTCCATTGCTGTACAACGCGTATTTCCGTCCACATCATATGCAATGGCCAATGCGTGCACACCGATCGGTCCATTGCTGTACAACGCGTCCCTGTACAAATAACTCGCATATGTCACCATGGTTGTCACTGGTGAACGTATGCCAGCCACAATTACTTGCCAGGGACTCAGGGGCACACCTACAACACCACAGCCTGTCCACACTGTATCCTAAGGCATGTAAGGCTGCATTACCTGTGTGTGTATGGGGGTCAACCTGTGTTTTTTGGTGGCACTTGGGGGCAGCCACTCCCAGGCCGTGCACGTGTTCATGGGGACAGAATCCTTTGTGTGTTGTGCACATGACCACTGTGATGTGCAACTGTTCAGTTCAGGGCATGTGGCATGGTCACATTTCCAGGTTGTGTATGTGTATGTCATGTCACATACACCCTGAGTCCCATGTGGGAAGGTATGTACGTCACAGGGTGACCCATTGCCACAATAGTGATGGCCCTCCACAGTCTGTGTGCATGTTGTGTTTCAGATGTCTCTGATTCAATGTGCACAATGGGAGACAGTCTCCACATCCACGTTGTTTGTGCATCTACTTTGATGTTGTGCGTGTGTGTGTCACAGACGTCAATGTCTGTCCTGCAGAGGCAACAGGGGCCACTACCTGTGGGAGTCATGGTTGTATTGCTGACGTGTACATGATACGTCATGTCATGCCAATGTCCATGTGGCAATACAGGGTCCCTGGAAATCTACCTGTCAATGAGCTGTGATGCCTGTGGCACATCTGTCCTCACTTGTCACTGTGGTGTGTGTTTGGAACGTGACAGCAGTACATGGGTACCCGTGACACAGCCTAATGATTTCCCATAGCACGACCTGGAACTTGTTGTCAACACATGTTGAACTGTGATGTTAGATGTTGGCCATGTAGGTGCCATATATGTCCATACAGAACGGCACACACATCAAGTACTTGTGTCTTGTAATGATGTATCATGTGATATTGAGTATGGTCAATGCCACATATGTGGGGTGACTGACAATCTTTCTTTGTTCACCTATGCACTGCAGGGCACCAGCTGTCCATAGACCATTCCCTGACCTTGCAACCATGGTTGAACGTGACTGCATCCGACGGTACCACTTCAACAGGCCGCTGATTGAGGAATTGAGGGTGCGGTTGGCCCCACATTTGCAACCTGGCCGGACATACCCTACAGCGCTGACCCCCAAGGTGAAGGTGATGGCAGCCCTACACTTCTTTGCCACCGGTACCTTTCAACACACTGTGGCGTCCGCTGGTGGGATGTCACAGACCATGTTCAGCTGTGTGCTACGCGATGTTTTGGAGGCAATGTTGAGATACCTGAACCAGTACATCTATTTCCCTAAACGTCAACAACTCACTGATGTCAAGAGTGACTTCTATGCCCTGGGGAGGATGCCACATGTCATCGGCTCCATTGATGGGACACATGTGGCTTTGGTACCACCACAGGCACATGAGCAGGCATACAGGAACAGGAAACATTACCATTCTATCAATGCTCTGGTGGTATGTCTTGCAGATATGACCATCTCACATGTGTGTGCACGTTTCCCCGGTTCTGCACACGATGCCTACGTGATGAGGAGTAGTCGCATCCCGAGGACGATGTCACAGATGGAGAACCAGCGTGCCTGGCTTGTCGGCGTGTACTGACTTTTTACCATTGTGTGTGTTCTGCAATGTTGTATTCCACCCTCTTTACCCAACTCAGCTAATGTGCAATTGTCTGTATGTAGGTGACTCCGGATACCCCAACATGCCGTGGTTGCTGACACCCCTCAGGAAGACTGTGACACCAGCCCAGATGCGCTACAATGAGGCACATGGTCGGACCAGGAGAGTGATCGAGCGGACATTTGGTCTCCTGAAGAGCCGCTTTCGCTGCCTGGACAAGACAGGAGGGGCCCTCCCATATGCCCTAACAAAGGTGTGCAAGATTGTCATCGTCTGCTGCATGCTACACAACCTGGCAGTGTGGAAGGAGTTGGCTCTCATCCTGGATGACGATGACCAACATCCGCCACCTGTGGAGGATCCTGGCCTGGGCCACGATGCCAGTGATGATGATGATGATGATGGTGATGTCCGCACACAGCTCATCACCAACTTCTTCAGCTGAATGTGAGTATCCAGAGTTGTCATGTCAATGATTTGAGTTTGCATGATGTGTTGGTGGTGCTCTGTTGCTGTTTGAGTGTGGCCATGTGCTACTTGACTGGATGCGTGCAGCGATGTGTCCTTACAGGTAGTCTGTACTCCCCAACAGTGTTGACATGCTAACTTGGTTTTGTGTAGGTATCTTGTGACATGTATTGGGCATGAGTATTGCAGTTCTGTCCTGTTCTTCAGTGCTTTTGACTGTGTGTCATGTCTGTCCTTCACAGGGTGCTTTCAGAGTTGTTTGGTCCACTCGGATCCCCCGACACCATGATTCAACTTCCAGGGTGGAAGCAGTCGTTTCCCTACAGGTGATGTGCCCCACACCCCAGGACTTTATTTCTTCTACAATTGTTGACTGTGTGGCCACAGCCACGTGGGATTACTTTGCATCTGTAGTGGAAACAACATGTTGCAAATGTGTAATAAACCTGTGCTTCACTTTGGGATGTGCGTTGTCTGTGGTCACACATCTGACTGACATTTGCTTACTTCACCTGTGGGCTAGTTAACACAGACTCTGAATAGGTGTGGTATCTGTGCATTCCACTGTATTTCCTGGCAACATCAGTGTAGGCGATGAGTCAGATGGCCCTGGTGTGTATGTGTTGTGTAGCCCTAGTGGTGTGTCTCCGTCATATGTGTCACGTCGCCATGACTCACATGACGGTGTTGAACTTGCTGTAGCAGTTAGCATGCACAGTGTCATTTAGCAGATCATCATCTCCATGACAAAAACAACGTTGGAATCACAACAGAGGCAAGTATGGTGTATTAGTGAGTTTATTTACATACATGTGTGAGGATAGTGCACAGGATGGTGGGTGCTGTACATTGGGATTGGAATCCAAAGTTCCCAGATGAGTTGGAAGTGTTGGTAGCAGAAATGTCCTGAGTAAAGTCCACAGTCATCTGATACATTGGTCCAACTTAAACTCCCCATGTCATGTGGGAGAGTTGGGTTGCATTCGACAGGGTGAACAGTGTGCACACAAAGGTGGATTTCCAGAACAGGAGTTGGGTTCCTGGGGATGTACATGGCCATCGGCCTCTCAGTTCTCCTTCCTCGGACGACCCCTCTTCTTTGGGGGGGGACCCTCAAGTGCAGGCTGCTGCGGTGCAGAGGACTCTCCGCCAGAGTCATCCTCCCTCCCTGTGGCAGTTGCAGTTGTTGCGGCACCAGATGTTGTGGGCACACAGGGAGGTGTGGCCATGTTGGTGCTAATCTGGCGGAGGCATGTCAATATGTCCCTATGCACCGCTGTCAGTTCTTGCAATGTGTCCCACTTGGACTCCATGCGAGACATGTGTGTCTCCACACGGGACATGTGGGAGTCCAAGCGGGCATGATGGGCAGCCTGCTGCTGTTGAATGTCCTTGAGGATCCCCACTACCTGGCTGACCTCTCCGGTGCTATTCTGGTACGCATCAGCAATGCGTACCAGTTGTGGGTCATCATGCAGTCCAGACCCCTCTGCAAACAGCGACCTCTGCCTACCACCCCTCCCACCACCCCTGGCCACACGTGCGGGACCTGCGGTGGCACGCACAGGTGACCCTGTGCCCCCTTAGGGGTTGGTACTGGGGTTGTTGTCCGTTGCTTCACGGTGGGCCGGGGTCCCTGTGCTGTTGTCATAGGTGGTCCTTGGTCTGTCCGTGTCGGCGGGGGTGGTCTGTGTGTTGGCAGTTGTTGGAGGAGTGGGTGCAGGGGGTGCAGATGGTGGTCCTTCTGGTGCTGCATGATGACTCACACCGGAGGGGTCAGGTAGGTCTTCGCCATCCGAGGAAGGCAGAGGCTGTTCCACACCAGAGAGCTCCGGGTCCCCCGGAGCCTGGGACAGGGACTCCTCATCGTCTGCTGCTGTGTCCCCATCATCACCTGTTTTTGGAAGAGACACACAATGTATGTTATGTTTCTACAGGCATCAATGGTTCAAACACCTGACAGTTGTGACTGTACCTCTGGATGCGGGCCTGTACATTGCATTGTCCTAAGTTGTCACAGTCAGAGGTTGATATTGGTGTAGCACATTGTCCTGCCAACATGAAGCATTTCAATGTGAATGTTGAGGTGTGTGCATGGCCAGCATTGGTGGTATTTGGTTGACATCTGGACCTCCTACTCCCTCCAGCCCAGTTATCCCACCATGAAGCATGCAACCCTTGCAGTGGGTGCAGGTTGACTCTCAGGATGTCAGTCAGTGGTGTCCTGCTGTTGGTTGGTGCCCAGTTCCCAGCAGGGCCTTGTGCTCCCCACAACAGAGCACCAGTGTCAGACATCTTTGAAGTGGCTTTTCACTCCCTGTGAGGTGTGCATGCTTCAGTGTGAGCTTGCTGGGCCATGTGGGTGGGGGATGTTGAGCTGTGACTACCACTCCCATCATGCTATTGCCTACACCCCCTTTCCCAGCATGCCATACTTCCTTCCGTTTGAGTGGACTTCACTGTGTGTGAGTGTGACAGCAATGGCAAGATGGCTGACAGTGGTGTCCTGTTGTTTGTTGGTGCCCAGTTCCCAGCAGGGCCTTGTGCTCCCCACAACAGAGCACCAGTGTCAGACATCTTTGAAGTGGCGTTTTACTCCCTGTGAGGTGTGCATGCTTCAGTGTGAGCTTGCTGGGCCATGCGGGTGGGGGATGTTGAGCTGTGACTACCACTCCCATCATGCTATTGCCTACACCCCCTTCCCAGCATGCCCATACTTCCTTCCTTTTGACTCTGCTTCCCTGTGGGGTAGTGTGCCTGTGCTGACAGGATGGCTGACAGTGTTGTCCTGGCGTTAGTTTGGCTACAAGTCCCAGAAGTGTCTCTGTGCTTCACACAGCATAACCCAGGGTGGTGGTTCTTTGTGGGATATTTAATTAGAGTTGAGGCAATGCATTCTCCCAGGTGAGTTGTGTGTAGTTTGTGTTAAGGGTGTGTGTGAGAACAGCTTCTGGTAACTATGGTCAATGCTGTCAGTCCTCCTTCCCACCCAGCCAGATATCCCACCATGGAATGTGCTTCCATTGCAGGGAGTGCAAGTTTGCTTTCAGGATGTCAGACAGTGGTGTCCTGCTGTTGGTTGGTGCACAGTTCCCAGCAGGGCCTTGTGCTCCCCACAGCAGTACCCAGTGTCAGCCATCTTGTCAGTTCTTTTCCACTCCCTGTGTTGTGAGCATGGTTCAGAGTGGTGTTGATGGGCCAATTGTGAGGGTGAGCAATATCTGTGACTACAACTCCCATCATGCTATTGGCTACACTGACTTCACCAGCATACACAGAATTCCTTCCTTTCAGTGAGCTTCCCTATGAAGTGGTGTTCTAGTGGTGGCAAAATGTCTGACAGTGTTTGTTGGTTAGATTTGTGCCACTGCCTTGCTCTATTTGTTGTTAGGTTTGTACATGTCATGACACAGTTACATATCACTATGAGATGGCAGGTATTGTGTTTGTCAGACTAGCATACACATCTTGGGATGATTATGTTTTGGTTACTGTGGCTTTGCTAACGGTGCATGGTTTCACTATGCATGGTTTGACTATCCCCTTGACAGTGATGTGTGTGTATTGTCGCACGATATTGGGTATATTGGTTGTGTACTCACCAGGCTCTGGGATGTTTGATAGTCTATGTACGCTCTCTGGTAGTAGGATGGCCCGCACCTTCTCCTCCCAGGGTCTGAAGTATACTGGTTTGGCAGGAGGGCCACTGCCGGTGCGATGGCTCAAGGTGTAATCCTTCTTGAGTAGGGCCTTGACCCTTCTGCGCACGTCATCCCACCTGTTCTGGATGTCTTCCTTTGTGCGCAAACATGGTGATTGTGCGTTCACCCTGTCGACGATCCTCTCCCACATCTTGGTTTTCTGCGACATGGGGGTCTGTTGGACCAGTGTACCAAACAAGTATGGCTCTACCCTGAGGATTTCATCTACCAGCACTTCCAATTCACTGTCTAGGAACTTTGGATTCTTTTTTTGGGGCATGGTGATGGGTGGTGGTGGGGATTGATGTGTGTGTGAGTGTGCAAGTGAGGGTAGGTGAGTGTCAGTTTTGTTGGGTGTATGTGAGGGTGCTATTAGGGAGGTGCTAATGGTGTGTGGCTTGTGTGATGGATGAGTTATGGGTGTGTCTGTGGTTGCTGTCTGATGGTGTTCTGCGCTGGCAGGTCAGTTGAATTTGCAAAGGATCATGGTAGGGATTTGTGGCCTTTATATGGGTGGAGTTGTGGGTGTGTCTTTGTTCCATGTTTTTTTTCCCCAGTATTTATTGACTTTGTCATTGCTTGTTTGGCCCTTTTTATTGTATTTTTTCCTTTGTAGTTTTGGGGCATGTAGGAGACGTTCTTTCTGACCGAGTAGGACGCTGCAGTTGTCTCGTGCGAGCTTCTCCGAGTCTTTCAAGCTGTGTTTCTGCTGTGTTTTATGTGCGGCGTACGCGTCGGTCGCGGAGTATTGGGTTGCTTCGGCTCGGTTTTGTATGCGTGTCGGTCGTACGGCTTGAGCTCCGTGCGACTCGGTCTGGTTTTCCACGCATTGCATCGTACTCCGCGGGTCGGAGTTCGCGGGTACGTTTCTGTCGGGTTCATTCCTGGTGCGTGTCGGTCGGTTAGATTCGCGTGGTTTCCCGGCCGGATAGCTGTTTTCCGTGCGGTTCGGTCGTTCGGCTTGTGTTCCGCACGAGTCGGTCGTGATTCACATGCATTGCATCGTACTACGCGGATCGGGCAGCGCCGGTACGTGACTAAATTCCCGTACCGAGCCGGTCGGTACGTTTTCCGGCCCGAATCGGAATCGGCCCCTTAACGTGGCTTAACGCTGCCTTGTAAATAAGGCCCCCTTTCACTCTATGTTTAGCGTGAAAGGGGTGGGCAGTGGGTGTTGCGGTGGGCGTTACACCGCAACACCCATTGATTTTGATGCTGCCCCCTATGTACAAGGGCAGCGTACATAGGAGGCAGTGCCAAAATTAAGACCAGGGAAAACCTGGTCTTAAGTTGGCGTAACGAGGAGAAATGCAATATTTCTCCTCGTTGTTGCTTTTTCCCTGTGTGCTGCATTGTGCAGCACACATGGAAAAAGCAAAATGCCATGGATTGTTTATGTACAGGAAGGTCCCCCTTCCTGTACATAAACAATCTTTTTTTTAAAAAATACAATTTTGTGACTTTCATGTGTGCTGCATTAAGCAGCACACATGAAAGTCACAAAATGGCATTTCAGGATTGTTTATGTGCAGGAAGGGACACCTTCCTACACATAAACAATCCTCCCCTGCATGCAGACACCCTTGCACTATGGTGCAAGGGTGACGGCGTTGGCGCTACACTGCTAAGTGTAGCACCATCGCAGGGGGGAACGCAAGGTTGCAACATATCCTTGTAAATATGGTGCAGCCTTGCATCTCAGAAGTGGCGGAGTGAGGCACTAAGCCATGACGGCTAATGCCCCACTCTGCCACTTCCTTGTACATATCCTCCAAAGTTCTTTCTCCTCATTGCGCCTCCCCTGTGGAGGCGTAAGGTTTTGGCGAATCCTCAGTTATACATGGTCTTGCAAAGCTGGGGATGCGTCAAAATCCAAGGGTGTTGTGTGGGAACACCCACCACAACGCTCATGGAACGCCTCCCTAGCGCAGAGTAAGGCAACACAGCGATTTGCGCTGAGTTGCCTTCCTCCATATCTGTAAGGTCATTAAAAGCCATGTAAAGTGGCTTTGCGTGGCATCATAAATATGATTTTGTGGATTGTGCCGCCGTTACATCACAAAAAGTGACACTACGGCTGCTCAAGGGGCTCGTAAATGGTAAAGACTCAGAATATCGAGTAGGAAATGTCGACTTGCACTAATATTGAGTGCAAAATATCGAGATACATAAATATCGACTGCAAGAATATCGTGGTCAAGAATATCGAGTTTCAGGTAAGAAATATCGTTTTCCAAAATATCGAAGTAATTAATATCATTTGCAAAAATATAGTTGTAAAAATATCGTTTTTTTAGTTAGTGTTATGTATTTTAGTATGTATTTTAAATGTATGAGCTCTATTTTTTTGTCTAAGTATTGCATTTGTTTTTTAATATATGTGTTACATTTTTAGAAGTTATTAATTTTATTTTAATTAAATTTTGCGTTTTAGTTCCGTAGCGGGTTGTGGGTTTATAGGGGAATAGGGTGGGAAGTAATTTAATTATAATAAATTGAATATTAATTTTTATTTATTAGTATTTATTTATTTTTGATTTTATAGTGTTAATTGTGGGAATTAATTAATAATTAATTAATTAATAATTGGCTAATTGTTATTGATTAATTAATTGGTAAACATGTTAATTGTGTCATTTTTTAAGGAGCGTGTTGTGGTTTTATAGGGGAATAGGGTGGGAAGTAATTTAATTAAAATTAATTTATTAATATTTTTTATTAATTAATATTTATTTATTTTATATTTTATATTGTTATTTGTGGGATTTAATTTATTATTAATTATTTATTAATTGGTTGTTAATTATTATTAATTAATTCGTAATTATGTTAATTGTGTTATTTTTTTAGGAGCGGGTTGTGGGTTGATAGGGGACTAGGGTGGGAAGTAATTTAATTTTAATACATTAATTAATATTTTTAATATAATATTTAATTAATTTTATTTTATAGTGTTAATTGTGTGAATTAATTTATTAATAATTATTTATATTTTGCTTGTTAATTGTTTTAATTAATTAATTGTTAATTAATTATGTTAATTGTGTCATGTTTTACGAAATTGGTGGTGGTATTTATAGGGGAATATAGTGGGAGGTAATTTATTTATAATTAATTAATTATTTGTTAATTCATGCTAATTAATTAATTAAATTTTAAATATGCCAATTGTGTAATTATTTCGAGTTGTGATATGTGGGGTTTATAGTGGTAAATGGTGGGAAGTAATTTTTTAAAATTAATTAATGATTTGTTGTTAATTGATATTAATTGATTAATGTAAAATTAGTTATGGAAATTGTGTAAATATTTTTAGGTGTGTGTTTTGGTGTTTTTTGAGGTAGAGGGTGGAAAGTAATTTAGTTTAAATTAATTAATCATTTCTTGATCATTAATATTCATTTGTTAATTGATAAATATTTTTGGTAATTGTTTAGTTTTTATTTTGTTTGGGGATTTAGGTTCAATAGCTGTAACGTTTGGTTTGTACATTAATTTTTACATTTTTAAATGTGTTTTATGATTATTAATATTTGTTAAATTGATAATTAATTGTGTTAATTATAGAGGTACACTTTTTTGTCTAATTTAGATGTGTGTTGTAAATTGTGTGGTGTTATAGGGTAGGAAAAGAAATATTACATTTATATAATTTTTTATTTTTTGATTAAGATAAATTTCTATTACAAAATATTTATTTGTTTGTAAATTGTTTGTTAAATTAAAAAAATTAATATTTTTATGTCAATTTTAGATTTTTGCTACATTAAAATATTTTTATATGTTTTGTTAATTTTTATATTTTTATATATGTTTTGTTTTTGTTTTTTTTATGATATTTTGTATTGTAGTTGATATTTTGTTTGTTTTTAAATTTGAATTTTGTTCTGTGGGAAAAGTAATTTTTACCCCTCCCCTATCCAACACTTTCGCTACTGTTGCATTCGCAGGAGTGGGAATAGTAATTTATACCCCTACGCTATCCAACACTTTCCTTACTGTTGCACTTGCTGGAGTGGGAATAGTAAATTTTACCCCTCCGCTATCCAACACTTTCCCTACTGTTGCACTTGCAGGAGTGGGAATAGTATTTTTCTCCCCTCCGCTATCCAACACTCTCCCTACTGTTGCACTCATTGGAGTGGGAATAGTAAGTTAATACCCTCCGCTATCCAACAGTTTCCCTACTGTTGCACTCATTGGGGTGGGACTAGTAATTTGTAACCTTCCGCTATCCAACACTTTCCCTACTGTTGCACTCCCTGGAGTGGTAATAGTAATTTTATCCCCTTTGCTATCCAACACTTTCCCTACTGTTGCACTAATTGGAGTGGGAATAGTAAATTATTCCCCTCCACAATCCAACACTTTCCCTACTGTTGCACTCGCTGGAGTGGGAAAAGTCATTTTTACCCCTCCGCTATCCAACACTTTCCCTACTGTTGCACTTGCTGGAGTGGGAATAGTAAATTATTTCCCTCCGCTATCCAACACTTTCCCTACTGTTGCACTGACTGGAGTGGGAATAATAATTTTTTTTTTTTGGAATGTGTTTATTGGCATTTTCTTGATTTCAGTACAGAAACAGAATGGGTCTCCAGAGCAAATGATTTTCTTCGGTGTTACATCGACAGTATCATTTAATAGCAGTAGTATACATGCAAACAGCAAATGGACTTTCATCGATGGCAACAGGAGCCCCCCCCCACCTCCCCCCACCCACCACCCCACCCTGGGGTATCACTGTGAGTCTGTGAGCGTGAGGCCATAATGCTTTAGCCACGGCTTCCATATTTTCCGGAACTTTTGGGACAGCCTTCCCACTGCTGGAGCTGTTTCTCTGGTCTCTGGTCCCTCTGTCTCTGTCTCTGCAATCTCAAAAACGTACATTCCTGCTATTTTGCCAAGTAACTGAGTAAGAACCCCGACCCCCCACCCCACCTCCCCACACTCCCCCACTACCCAACCGACTGCCCCTTGGGTCAACATGGCCAACTGTGTCGTGTTCGGATTGGAGAGGTCTGTCGCCCACACCCCCAAACTTACTTCCTCAGGTGTCTCCCTGCACTCTCCAGCCCCCTGGCTCAGGTCTGCTGGCCGGTATTAGGCTATCTGGGGGCCAGGTTCTCGGGCTACCGGTATCTGAAGCTGTCTAAGAGGTGAGGGAGACTCTACACGAAAGTGAACAGTTCAAGAAGTCCAACCTAGAACAAAAAAATTGGGGACAAAGAGGGGGGGGGAAGGGAGGGGAGGGCGAGGCAACGAGGGGGGAGTGCAAGGGAAAGGGAAGAAGGGAAGTCAAATACACCAGGGGAAGCTGAACACGCGGGGCGGCGTGCAAGCTCCTCTGTCGGCTTACTGTCCTTGTGGCTCCCCGGGCCTGCTGCTGCTCATCGTTCTTCTATTTCTGCTTGACGGGTCTGAGTGTCTGTGTCATTCTCAGCGCCTGCACCTCCCGGATTTTCAAGGAGATTAATGTTGTGCAACAAGGGGTGATCCTCCTCCGAGTCCATTGTAATGTCCTGATCAGTGCAGTCCGCTGAGCGCTGCGGAGCGGGTTCCTCCGTCCGCAGTTTCACGCTGGGTCTATCCATGTGGTGCGTGCTTTCAGAGTCCGAGGCCCATGGCGTCGACCCTGCCACCATCCTGCTCCGATACGGCGTCGCCCTAAGTTGTGCACTCGGGGCAGTCGCGGTGCTCCTCCATTTAAGATGTTGCGATCTTGATTTGTTACTGCATGCCGGCGGGGCTTTTCCTGGGAGTGGTGCCGGGCTCCCCGCTGCACTTATCAGAGGGCGCTCCTCTAACCAGTGCCAGGCCTCTTCTGGAGTATTGAAGAACAGTGTCTTGGACTGATAGATCACTTTGAGTTTAGCGGCGAGGAGGAGCATGTATGTGATTTGTAAATGCTGTAGTTTATCTTTCACCGAATCAAATGTTTTGCGTTGTTTTTGCACCTCTCGTGAGTAGTCCGGGAACACAATTATTTTAGTATTGTCCAACCGTATTTCCCCCTTGTGCCTGATTTCTCGGAGGATGAGGTCTCTGTCTTGATAGTTAAGAAACCTCGCGATCAGCGGACGTGGTGGGGCTCCCGGTGGAGGCCGAGTCCCCGGTAGTCTGTGTGCTCTTTTGATTACAAAGCATGGTGAAAAACGTGCATCAGGGAGTGAGTGCAGTAGCCATTTACGCAGGTAAGCGCCACCGTCTGACCCCTCTATGGCCTCTGGAAAGCCAAGAAAGCGGAGATTGTTTCTCCTAGCTCGATTTTCAGCATCATCGACCCTCCAGAGCACATCCTTCATGGCCGCTGTTAAGGCCGTGACCTCTCCTCGGAGCGTGTGTGCGGTGTCTTCAACTTCCGATATGCGGTGCTCGGCTTGCGTGACTTTTTCGGAGATGTTCCGAACGTCTTGACGGAGCAGGTTAACGTCTATTTTAATTTCGGCAATTTTACCTTCCAACGCCTCTCTGGAAGATTGAATTGCCTGAAGGATAATGTTATTATCCGGTGCGTCCGTGGAGGCGGAGGCAGAGGGGTCCGACATAGGCAGGAGTTTGGCAAATTTGTCCATCTTCCCCTGCCTCTGCGGTTTTGGGTCTTTGTCCCGCGCCATCTGGGACCACTACCAGGGTGGAGCGGCAAGGTTGTAGAGGCTATGAGGACCGTGGGGCCACCAGCGTCTGTGGGTTGCGTGCTCCTAGTGGGTGTCCTGCTGTAGGGCCGTGTCGACGGCGAGTTTCCTCAAGAGCCTTCCCTCCTGCCACCCTTGGGGGATGTCTTCCCCGCTTTTCTGCGATCTCCAGGGGGCATGGATCGTCGTGCGTCAGGAGTCCCGTACATCCCCTTGGTGGCGGGAGTACCTTACTGCTGATGGTCCGTAGTGGCGAGTACACGCCTTTTTGGCAGAGGACTCTCACACACTTCAATCTGCAACCCCTGCACCAGCACGGCAGAGCCCCTGTTCCTACTCGCTGGGTTGCATATGGTTCTTGGGCCTTCTCTCGGGTCCGCGTGGTCCCCACAGAGGAGGGCTAGGCCCATGTGGCATGTCGTCTATTCACCCCTGGGTGTCCCCCGCGGCCCCAGGCGGTAGCCCAGATATCGCAAGACTCAGCCCCCGTCCTCGGGTGGGGTCTCCCTGCAGCGTATCTGTGGTGCCCTTCGCTGGGCTCCTTCGTGCCGCACTTCAGTTCTCCCAGCGCCACACCAGGTGGGTCCCCAAGCGTAGATTCACTCTACAGCCTCGATCACGGAGCGAGTGCTCAGGTGGCAGGCAGGGAGTGTGGGGGGGCGCGCTAACTTTGGCCTGATGTGCCTCTGGGCCCTTTGCGGTCGCGCTCACCGGCCCCCCGCAGGATCACCTTACCGCCTTTGTTGCTGTCTGCCTGCGCCTCTGCGGCGGTCACCGGTCCGCCCTCGTCTCGGCGGGCCCCTCTGTATCTCTCACCCCCTCGCAGGCAGTTCTGGGGCGCAGCACGGGTCCCGACTCGCCTTCCCGGCCGCGCTCGCCCCGGTCCGACCAGGCTCACACTCCTTGTGGGCACACCGGCCGGTGGGCCCGTGCTGGCCGGCCACCTCGAGGACAACCAAACGGCACAGGGCGTCGAGCCGGGGCACAAGCCCGGGCAGACAGCCTTCAGCGGCAATGTGGAGAAAGACGGTGTCGTTACCAGGGCTAATCCCCGTTGCCGCTTTGTTCGCGTGTGCAACGGCGTAGGCAGGAGACGACGTACTGTCCAGCGACCCCAGCGGCCCAGCGCCGCTCGTCGTACCCGGAGTCGAACGGACAAGAGGGGGGGGCCCCGCACGGAACCCCCCGGCACCACCAAGTCCCTGCCTTCTCTCGTGGCATATGGCCCCAGCCCGGTGTCTCGCAGCCGGGGTGCACAGCTTCGCCCAAGCCTACGCCCTCGCCGATGCCGCCATCTCGCCACGAGGCCGTCACACATCTTTTTTCTCGTTTGCAGGCGAATTACTGCAGGTTTCCTCCGTCTGGAGACTTCTTCGTGGGTGCGCACTGTCCGCGCTCTCGACCCTCCTTATTGCAGGTCAGGATGTCTGTTTTGAGCCGAGGATTTTGTCAGGATCATTGACAGGCTCACGGAGCTCCGGTCGGACACGACTAATCCGCCATGCTGCTGGCCGCGCACCCCCCCCCCCCCGGGAATAGTAATTTTTACCCCTATGCTATCCAACACTTTCCCTACTGTTGCACTTGCTGGAGTGGGAATAGTAATTTTTATCCCTCCGCTATCCAATTCTTTCCCTACTGTTGCACTTGCTGGAGTGGGAATAGTAAATTATTTCCCTCCGCTCTCCAACACTTTCCCTACTGTTGCACTCATTGGAGTGGGAATAATAAATTATTCCCCTCCGCTATCCAACACTTTCCCTACTGTAGCACTCGCTGGAGTGGGAAAGTAAATTATTCCCCTCCGCTATCCAACACTTTCCCTACTGTTGCACTCGCTGGAGTGGGAATAGTAATTTTTTACCCTCCGCTATCCAACACTTTCCCTACTGTTGCACTCATTAGAGTGGGAATAGTAAATTATTCCCCTCCGCTATCCAACACTTTCCCTACTGTTGCAATCGCTGGAGTGGGAATAGTAAATTATTCCCCTCCGCTATCCAACACTTTCCCTACTGTTGCACTCGCTGGAGTGGGAATAGTAAATTTTTTACCCTCCACTCTCCAACACTTTCCCTACTGTTGCACTAAATGTAGTTTAAAATGTAGGTTTAAAAAATATTACATATTTTAATATTTTAATTTATATTATAATTTTTTTATTTTTTTTTATGTTACAGGTGTATGTATATATATATTTATCTTTATTTTTTAATATATTTCTAACATTTTATAATTAATATTTATTAATTATTTTTAGGTAAATATATATATTACATTTTATATATGTATGTTTAGTTTATTTTTAAATTACTTTTATTACTTATAATTGTTAAAATTTACAAATAAATCTAAATATTTTTTTAAGTAAAATGTATTATTTAGTTTATTTTACATTATTTATAATACATATTAAAAACGATATTTTGTACTTCGATATTTTTAACAATGATATTTGTTTTTCGATATTTTTGTACTTACCATTATGAAGATAGGAGGTCGATATTTTTGACAACGATATTTATGTCACGATATTTCTGTAGGTCGATATTAGTGTTGTCGATATTCTGTCAGTGATCCCTCGTAAATATGCCCTTTAATGTTAGAAGGGCTATTAGTTTGAATCTTAGTAAATACCAGATTCTTGTCCCTACAGAGTGGATCCATCGCGAGTCCCGGCCTTCCCATTATCCTGTCTAGAGTGATATAGGAAACCCTCTGTCCAGAATTTGGGGAACAGAAGGGGAAGGTGTAGAGAGAGAGAGACACTGGACACTGGGTTAGACAGTTCCACAGGACACTATGCACACAGCAGAGGCGGCTTCTGCCAATCCGACGTGAGGGGGGGGAAATCCAATAATAATAAAAATATAGACTTACCTTTCCTGCTGGCCGCCACAAACTTCTGCTCCAAAACCACGCCTCGCTGCTCCTCTGCTCCCGTCCTGGTACATCAATTCCCCTGAGCACAGGCTCCCAGACCCCACGCAATGCCAGTTCTTCTCTCATGCTATTAATCCCAGTATGAGAGAAGTGCTGGGATTGGGCAGAGTGGGCCGGTTTTGCGCTCCAGCAGGGACTGGGAGCCTATGTCCCTGAGCCTTGCGGACATCTTCAAGGATGTGCTGGCCAAACCGGCATGCTCATTTTTTGTGCCTACCCCTGCTGCTGACGCTGCGGCATGGCCCCACCAAGCCCTAGACTCCCGATTGGAAGTGAAAAATAAAATGACAATAAAATAGTTTTACTGTCAATGTTCTGTTTCAGTTTATTGTTTATTGCATGATTACTTAAAATCATTACAAATTACATAAAAACAGTTTCACTATAAAAACCATGGTGTCACATAAAAAAAAAGAATTTAAGACTAAGGGGCCGATTCCGATTCGGGCCGGAAATCTCTCCGATCGAGCCGGACCCGGAGAGATTTCCGACCGAATCGGACCCTAGCAGCCCGACCGAACGAGTACGATGCGTACGCATGCTATCGGACTCGATTCGGTCAGACTCCCATTGAAGTCAATGGGAGCCTGTCGTACAACGCGTACCCGGGCTCCCATTGACTCAATGGGTGCGAGGCGAACAAGGGCGCCCCCTACAGCGTGTACGCGGCGAAGCGACTCGCTCCGTACACGCACAGGTAGGGGGGACCCATGGGTCCCTGCTGTGTGCGACTCACGCGGCTACGCGTATAGGGGGGTCCGACACGGACCCCCAAAGTGCGGCTCCGACTGCTTCTTCGAGCCAGACGGCGCGAGTCGGTCGGACTGCTCGCGGCACGCATCGTACTTGCCCGGCCGGGGAACGTCTCCATTGCGCGGTGCGAGGCGCATCCGTGCGAGTCGGTCGGTGCGGTTGGGACGGGCGTACGAGTCGGTCGGCGAATTTGCACGCGCATCGTACTCGTTCGCCCGGACACACGTACGAATCGGTCAGGAAAAAGGGCTCCGAATCGGATCCGGTTCAGCCGAATCCGATTCAGTGCCCTACCGGCCGAGATCGGAATCGACCCCTAAGTATTAAATGCAAGATAGTATGCCTGAAAGGCAAATGTCTTTCTATGTACAAGTAACATAATAAAAAACATTATCACAACCCGCAAAGTGTCTCTTATTTGCTGGTACGCAAACAGCAGAAGTGGATAAAAAGCTGTTGATTTAAAACCAGCCATACAGTTAAAGTGCTAACATATCTAGGAAAATAGAGCCTTTAAAGGGCTTAATGCTAAATAACCTGTAATGTTCGAGCCGCCTATAACGAGATTTTTCAGCCAGCATTCTTGTTTGCTAGGGCTGCTTGTCGGAGGAATTTCCTGATTTGTGTAAAATATTTTACGCCCCGACAAGACAGAATAATTGATGAGCCCTCCATCCATCTGATCACAGCTTGTCTGCATGTATGGATATTTAACTCATTAAAAATCAGTTTTAAAAAGGATTTCCTTAAGTCCTTAACGGCTGGGCATACACACAACAAATGGGTTAGTGTTTCGTTAGGATAACCACATAAACGACAGTTCTCCTCTTGATTATTACGTTTCCATGATGGCATTAAGTCCTTCGAGTCATGGATTCCCAACCGATAGTAGATGAAACTCTTTTTATCTCGGAGCTAAAATGGGCAGCTAGGTAGGCTTGGGGCTTTGTGTGAGTATAGGAGTTTATTACTGTCCACGCATGGCGTCGTTTAGACAAAATATTTTTGTCTTCCAGGAGCGATTTCTTCTTTGCGGACGCATTACTGGCTTTGTTGAATATTGTCTTTTCTGCCATACTCTCCCATACTACTTGGATGTCAAGTTCCACCAGAGATTTCCTCAAATAAACTCCCCATAATATAGGTGTTTCTAAGGCCATTTGTACCTTTATCTCTTCCCAGCATAGATTGTTCAATGTGCTGGGCTCTGAGGATCGAAATTTATGGCAGAGCTTCACGAAAGAATTCATACTCCGGAACTTCTGGTTTTGAAGGCCAAATTCTAGCCGTACCTGTGCGGGAGATGCAGACTTAGGAAGATTAAAAACAGCTTTATATATCTTGGTCTGGAGCTCATTCAATACTCGGCCTCCTTGCCGCACCATGTTTCCAAACCATAAGACAGAGTAGGTAAAGTTTGTGCTGCCATCATATTTAGAAGGTGGGTGTAGGCCGGACAACTCAGTTTTTTGTTCAGCAATCGAAAGGCAAAAATTAATGATTGGGCTTTAGCATTTAAGTCCAATTTATGGTCCTTGTATGAAGTGCCTCGCCCCAGTTTTATGCCTAGATATTTATAAGAGGCTTGCTCTTCCACTTGGTCGCCCTTGACGTACCATTTAAACTTATTTTTCTTGGGGTCCACTAGGCGTACAACCTTCGTTTTCATTTTTGTTCAGCTCTAGATTTTCCTGGTCTAGGTAAATTGCTAAGTTGTTTATTGCTCTTTGCAGACCAATCAGACTTTGACTTAGCACAATGATGTCATCCGCGTATTGTAAAAACGGTATAGGCTCTTTGGCCAGCTTTGGCGGGCGACTCATTGCTGATTGCATATGATCGGTTATGTCTGCTAGGAACAAGTTGAATAGGCTCGGAGCCAGGACGCAGCCTTGTTTTAAGCTGTGCTGAGTGTTTATTCTTACGGATACTCTACTTCCGTCGCCTAGTTTCACTCTCGCCCAGGTTTCCGTATGAAGGGCGATCATTGCATCCAGTAATTTGGTCGGTAGCCCCCAGGTTTTTAGTCTGTCCCAAAGTCGGGTTCTAGTCACTCTATCAAACGCAGATTTCAGGTCGATGAAGCATGCAAATAATTGGATTTTCCTTTGTAGTGCTTTTTCTCTTAAAAGAGCCAGGGTTGCCAGATTTGTAGTTGTTCCCATTCCCGACCTAAAACCTGTTTGACACTTTGGGATTATGCTCTTGTCGTTTATCCATTCTTGAAGGTGGATTAGGAGACATGATGCATATAATTTGGCTTCTACACCAATCAGAGATATCAGTCTATAATTTTATGGCTTACTATGGTTGCCATTTTTAAATATTGGATGGATTATGTTCCCTCTCCAGGAATTTGGTACCATATTCTGATTATAGATGTAGTTAAAAAGGGGCGTGAAATAGTCTGCCCAAAAATCGGGTGCATTCTTAAAAAGAGCATTTGAAAGCCCATTTGGTCCTGCTGCCCCCTCCGTTCTTCGTTTTTTTATTATTCCTTTTAGTTGTTTAGTATTGGTAAGATTTTCTAGCTTGTTACTGCTGATCTCTGGCTTTAATTGATAGCGGGCTTCATGAGGCTGGAGACTACAATATTCTTCTCCGGACTTTTTCTCTCCAGGTACTTCCGAAACCGTAACTGCATTAACGTGCTTATTATTATCCATGTTGTTGTACATGTTTTGGATGTGTATAATCCACGTCTTCACCTATTCCAGTGTCTTGTTGGAGTCTTGGGCCCTTGGTCAGGTTATTAATTATTCCCCAAAACTCCCTGCTTTTTGGCAGTTTATTTGCCCACAGTAGTTTATTCCAAATGGTTTCTTTATACTCTGTTTTTGCCTCCCTTAAATTTTTCTTATATTTTTTCCGCATTTCCTTTAGGTTACCTTTATCGAATTTTTTGCCAGTTCTTGCTGCCGTTGCTTGGAGGCGCACCTCTCTAGCGATGCTCCTTTTAAAATCTCGTAATTGAACATTAAACCATGGCTCCTTCCTGGTTTCTATCTTCTTTTGTCGTCCAGGGATAACTGGGAATTTTCGAATTAGAAACTGCCCCAAGAGTTCCCAATTTTTTTAGTGCTTCTTCTTATTTATGTGTCCCTTGTTGCTTCACATAATCCTGGATTGTGTCCATTATTATCTTTGTGTCTAGTCCTTGCCACTTCAATTTCCTCAGGTTGTATTTTTCTGGATGTTGTACCAGAGACTTTAATATTTGTGCCTGGGTTAGTGTGATATTAATTTTCGTAATCTGCGGAAGATGATCACTTTCTGGGCGTGGACAAGTTTGAAAGGAATCTATCATAGGAATGAGATTGTTGCTGACGATGGTAAAGTCTATGATTGATTGGCTTTTTCCACTCAGAAACGTGATGGCCGCTGGTCTGTCGCCGGTTACGTTACCGTTCAAGGTAGTTAAGCCTAAAGCTTCCAACTCTCGTGTTATTGATTGAATTCCCTGGACATCCTTCCTCTTACTTCTGGGCTGATTGCTAGTAATGAGGTTACTGTTAAGATCTCCCGAAATGATCAAATTGCAGTGTTCGTGGGTCATTTGCAGTACCTTAACCCGTTCCATGCTCATGACGAGCTCAGCTCGTCATGTGTCACGCTGGGCGTGTGCTCATGACGAGCTGAGCTCGTCATGACCACGCCCGCGATTGGAATGTCCAGCACCTGGCTGGAATTCCTGCCGCAGGCAAGCGGTTAATTAAGTTCACCAATGTGAGGAATTTTTCCTTCTGCCGCTTTCTCTCTGGGTGGATATATACATTAATTATTATTAGTTGCCAGCTTAGCTTGTTGGAATGGTATTTACACTGGTATTTACACTGATGACTGTGGCCGCCATTTACTCCAGCTCCTCCTGTGGCGCAGGACTCCCACCTCCATTCGCCGTTGCTGCCTTCCTGCAAACTGCTCAGCCGGCCCCCCCCTGGAGTGAGGGGGAGTGCAGCCGAGCAGTTTGCGAAGGCCGGTTTCGGCCGATTTTGTTACAGGGGGCTGATATTACCGACCCCCGGTAACAAAAACGGCCCCCCAGGGGCACAAAACCGGCCCCCACCCTAGCGGCCTACCGGGGAAACGCCTGGTGCCCGCTATGGCCAGTCCGGCCCTGGCAGCGGGTTTCTGCTTGGTTTGGCTTTTCACATCATGCCAGCGCATCTTGGCCTGCTCCGCACTCCGACTGCATTCACTGTGGGATGCCATTTTTCCGTCTGTATTGCCAATGACACGGTGGTGGTGAGGGACAGTTGTTGTTGGTGCTCTGTCACCTCCGTGACGACAATCGGGTTTTCCTGCGGACTGGACTCCGTCTTCCTCTTCCTCTTCTCCTTGGCCTTCCCCGACCCCGAGGTTCATTGCTGGTGGTCTGTGGGGCTTGTGTGGTTCGCGTTGACCTGGGCACTCGTTCCGGGTGCATCCATGTTGCTGCGCAGTTTGATTTGTTTATGGTGTGTTTTTCTTGTTCAGCTTTTATGGTGCATTTTCCCACTTGTCGTGTGGGAATTGCAGGCCTATCGCTGGTTGTCGCAGTTTTTTTTTTCATGGTTGGCCTCATCGCAACTTTATTTGCGTTGGTGTTTCGCATTTTTTCGGTGTCGCGTTATTTTTAACGCGGTCATTTGACGCGTTATCGTGGGACTATCGCATGGTGACACAAGGTTGAGAATGCTACGTTAACACAGCGTTTTCCCGCGATGGACTGCGATGTGAAAAGTTGCGTTAAGCTAAACTTGCGGTGGTTATCACACGTTCTTGTGAATATGCCCCAATGTCTTTAGAATGTAAATACTAGAGTGACACTGGGAGTAGGACAGAAGTGCCCCATATCTCTGTTAATGACTAAGCTCTTCTTGCATGCCCACCTCTCTTCCTCCTCACTTCTCATAAATGGTGAGTCCACACCATCAAGCCCACACACACCAGTCGCCACTGGTACTAGGCCTTGGGCAGAGTTACTCCATATCTCTGTTAATGGCTACTCCTCGATGGCTGGCTCTGTACAGTGCACAGAGCTTTCCACGACACAATCAAACTTCAGGAACTATTCCCCATATTGTGTTTCCACTTGGACAAGCCAGCCAATTCTAAAGCTGGGATTCTGGAAACAAGAGTCAGAGAAGCACTCCTGTTCTTGTTCGGGACCCACTCTCTTTTCAATCTGTATCTCATCCTGATGGAATGAAATTCTACTTGATCACCAAATTACCAATGCGCTTTTTATCTTCTTTTGCAAGTTGAAGAACTATCTATGTGCTGCATTAAAAATCTTTGATGACTGTTTTGTGAAATTTTGAATGTTGCCAGTTGCAAAAGACCAATTTCTGTGCCATGCAAGTATTATTAACATAAAAAAGAAAACACAATGCAGCAGACAAAAGCACAATACAACACAACACATTTGGCCCTATAAGTTTCAAAGTATAGTGGCTAAAAACTGAAAAGATATTGCCTAGGGGTCTGAGAGGCTGTGAAGTGCTAGACCCGGCAATTCCATTTGTTATAAACAATGCCAGAATCACGTAGCTGGCAAACTTTAAACAAATACATGAGGGTAAGTGTTGGAAATGGCCCTTTTTGCAGGGTTATCCCCAAACTTTTTGCTTCTTCCTCCTATTTTTTCCTAACCTGTGTATGTTGGCTATAGGACTCTGGACACTTTACCACTGCTGATCAGTGCTAAAGTGCATATGCTCTCTGTGTAAATTGTTATTGTGATTGGTTATCCATGATTGGCGTATTTGATTTACCAGTAGATCCCTAGTAAAGTGCACTGAGTGTGCCAGGGCTGGTAAATCAAATGCTACTAGTGGGCCTGCAGCACTAATTCTGCCACCCACATGAGTAGCCCTGAAAAGATGTCTCAGGCCTGCCACCGCGGTGCCTGTGTGCGGTTTGTTAACTGCCATGTCGACTTGGCAAGTGCACCCACTTGCCAGGCCCTACCCTTCCCTTTTCTTACACATTGGACACCCTTATGGTAGGTCCAAGGTGCCCCCCTGGGCAGGGTGTAGTGTATGTGAAAGGTAGGACATGTACTGGCGTGTGTATCATGTCCTGATAGTGAAATACTGCCAATTTCGTTTTTCACTATTGAAAGGCTATCTTGCCAGATAGGACGGAATGGGGAATGCTTTGTAACATTTTACAAGCATATCTTCCCATAGGGATAAGTTAGAAAAATTGAGTTTGGTATCCCTGAACTCAGAATTTGATAACACATCTTTTAGTAAAGATGGTTTTTAAATTGTGTGTTTGAAAATACCACTTTTAGAAAGTGGCTATTTTCTTGTCCAACCATCCTGTGTGCCTCTGCCTGTTTGTGGATTGACTGACTGGCTTTAGAGTGACAGGGGCTGGGGAGGTGCAGTGGCTCCAGGAGTCTGGATGAGTCAGCACTAGGCTGAATAGGCCTGATCTGCATTTGGAGGGGTGGGAGGAGTAGCACCTGTACCTGAATAGGGCTGTGTCTGCCTTCCACAATGCTGGCTCCGCCCCCCCCTGTGGTGTGTCTGGAGCCAAGGCTCCCACTGACAATGGATGTTGTTGTGCACTTGCAGAGTGCCCCCCAGAACTGGTTTGAACTGGGCACAGAGCCCCTTGCACAAAGATAACAAAGACATTTTGGGGGATAAGTATCAGACCCAAAACCCCAGACTTTTAGATCATTCCTGGAATTCAAGAGAAATCTTTGCCAAGGAGAAGAGCTGGAGAGACTGAGGAGAAGTACTGACCTTGCTGTGTGTCTGGGGTTGGCCTACAGTTGCTGTTTCTGCCAAGGAAAGGAGAAGGACTTTGCTGTGTGCTGTGTCCCCTGCTTGAAGGAGATCTCCAAGGGCCTGAAGTGAGCTGGCCTCCTGTTCTGAAGTCTCAGGGACACAAAGACTTTACCCCCAGCTCCACTGAACTCTGCTGCTGTGAGTTCTGACCTGCCAAGAGGTGCCTGTGCCAGTTTTGGGCCTCTGGAGGTTGTTGCTGCTGTTTGGGAGCTGGAAGAAAGAAGAAACTCAAAGAACTACAGAAATCGACGCATCGAGGGATCAGGGCTAAAGAGGACCGACGCAGCGCCGCTCGACGCCGCTGCATCAATCGCCGAAGCATCCCGGATTTCCACGCATCGTACCTGTGCGGCAAGTTCGTCTGACGCATCACCTGTGGACCAGAACCGTCACGAAGAATCGACGCATCACTCTCCATACAGACTGGATTTGACGCAACCCTTCCTCTGCGTGCAGCTGGACTGTCGCATCGCCTCCCCAAGGTCTCAGGAGTGTCGCATCTCTTTGTTTTCCGACTCTGCGGCTGTTTGGCTTTTGGAACTTTGACGCATCTACAGGTACTTTGGTGAAAAGTCACGCATCCATAGTTTTCTATGGTACAAGTTCTTGAAACCTTTTTAAAGTCATATTTTTTACTGTGTATGTTGGATTTTTGTCGTTTTGGTCTTGTTTAGTTTAGATAAAGATACTTTATTTTTCTAAACTGGTGTGGTGCCCTTTTGTGGTGTTTTCACTGTGTTACTGTGAGTGTTGGTGCAAATACTTTGCACATTGCCTTTGGGATAAGCCTGTCTGCTCGTACCAAGCTACCAAGGGGGTGAGCAGGGGTTATCTAGAGTGTGTATCCCCCTTAGCCTGACTAGAAGCAAGGGTTTCTATTTGGTCAAAGGTACCTACCTCTGCCAACGAGAGACCCCCATTTCTAACATTGGTGGTAAGCGGTGAGAATTTGAACCGGTATTTGTACTTGACCCACAGTGATTGGTGTACATCACTAGTTTAGTGCAGACCACTACGCAACCACATACTGTGTTTTGTTTTTGGTTCTATTTTTGATCCGACCCTTGAAGTATCCACGCACCATGTCTCAAAAGGGTAAACTAGCAATTGATGTTGCAGAACTGGAGCTCGATATTGAAATGTTAAGTAGTTACAAAGTAGGTCAACTCAAGCAGTTCTGCAGGAACTTTGGATATCCCATGAAGAGCAGCTCCAGGAAGGAGGAGCTACAGAAGGCCTTAAGGGCCCAGTGGGAGGCCAGAGAGGCTGGGGAGACAGAGGATGCAGAGGTGGATGAGGATGCACAAGGGGATGGTTTCAGACCACAGGATCTGCCTGTGGGAAGAGCAGCCTCTAGGGCTGGCAGCAATCATTCCTCTAGCAGTTTTTCCCCAGAGGAACTGGAGGAGAACCAAAGGGCCAGGGAGCAGGAGCTAGAAGTCCTGAGGATCAAAACAAAGCAGATGGATATGGAAATCCAGGCCAAGGCAGAGAAGAGCAGGAGAGCTTATGCCTGGCGAGAAAAGAAATTGATATTGGCATATGAGCTGAGAATGAGAGAGCTCAATGAGGAGTTTGCGAGGCTTGAGGCCCTGAGTGTCTCAACCAAGCAAAAAGAAATGTGTGCAGCTCATGAATTGAGCTTGGCTGGGTTGGAAGTGGAGTCCAGCTCAGATGGTGTCAGGAAAAATTTAGTGTCTAGTGCTGAGGGAGAAGTACACACACCCAGAGATGTGGCGCCTGACTTGAAGGAGAGGATTAACATACACCAGGGGGTTCAGGTTTAGGAGGTAGCTCCAGTGGTGTGCAGTGTCTCTGAAGTGGATTGGGGAACTGACACCGGGGATCATATTCCTAGTGATGGGAGGGACACTCTACTGACTCTAGATGAGAGGTGCAGGGAGAGGGGTTCCCCCATGGTAGAATCCTTGGTGTGTGAATGTGGAGAACGCCCAGAAGAGTGTGGGTTGTGTGACAGAGACAGTCAGACACTGTCTTGCCAATCTCAGGAGAGTGGTGTGGGGTACTTGTGTGAGGCACTGGATGGTGTGGCAAAGGGTAGCTTGGTTAACAACTGTGGGGGGCTGTGTGATTCAATTGTTGGAGAGCATATTTTAAGTCCCTGTTTTCCAGAGCTATGCCAACACCAGGTGGAGTGTGAGTTCTCTGATTCCAGGGAGCTTGCGCTGGAGGCAGACTTTTTGGTGGATTCCACAGTGTCTGAAGAAGCTTTTGGGAGTGATCCTGAAGGGGATGGCTTAGGTTTTCCCCAACCAAGTGAGGTAGGGGAGGTTTGTGGTAGCCCAGATAGGTCCCAGTGTAGTGGGAGGGGTGTAGGGTCCCACGTCCTGTCTCAGAGGAGAAGGAGTGGGATTGGGCTGTGTCCCAAGGTGCCCGAAACCCTGTCCCAGGACCTGGTTGGTTCCATAAGGGAACACCAGGAGGGGGTCCTAGTGTGTACCGGGAGGGCATTTCCTGAGGGGGATCCCAAAGTGTCAGGTGAACTGGGGAGGACTGCTGTAACCAGCATCCCACCACTTCTGGTGTCTGGCAGCACCGCTCCAGTGGAGAGGGTGCATTCGTCCAGAGAAAAGGGTGAGGGGGGACGCAGTCCCCAGTGGAAGGACCAGTGGGTCAGAGGTTGCCAGCTCTGAGGTCAGATAACCCCAGGACTGACCCTGGTGAGGCCACTTCTGGCCTGGGGGGTCTTCATGCTCTGGAGGCTGGAGACCTGTGCCAGGCAGACTCTCATACAACTCATGAGGAGTGTGATTCCCTTGGGGGGGTTGGTGTACTCCCCGAGAAGTCCTGGGTTGCCAGGCACAGGTCCAGCCTAAGGGTACAGACCCTGGGTTGGAAGACCAGGTTCAGGGTGTCCCCCTGACCTGGAGGAAGGTGCGACTGCTAACAGTGCCCCTACCAAGTTGTCTTCTGGGGGTACCGCTCCAGGTGGGAGGGTGCAGAACCCAGGGAGGAAGACAGGGTGTGGGAGAGCCCACCCCAGTCTCTTGTCCAGACGCAGGATACAGACCCTGGGCTAATGGGCCAATGTCAGGATGCCATACCTGACTTGGCAGGAGGGAAAGTGGAGAAAAGGTGCCAGGCACCTGGGGCTACTGCCCCCCACTTCCTGACACCACAGAGGTTAGAAAGGCCTGAAAGACATGAGACCTGGCTCTCATCACTGACAGCTGTCAGTAGCCACTGTGGCTGGCTGTCCTGGTGGACAGATTGCCCCTGGGAGGGGGGCAGGAGTCACACCCCGGGGGTGGATTGGGCCTTACCACTGTGTTGGCCATGTGGGTACTGTCTACCTGTTAGGATACATCTGTGAGCAAAGTAAGTTTAGGCGCTGCACATACGGGGTCCCCAGGTGAGGAGAAGGGTCCCCATGGGTTAGCCTAGTGGGCCCTGAGAGTATGGATAGAGGGATCCAACTGGGTTCAGGAAGGCGTAGAACAGGAATAGACCCCTGCTATTCGGGCCAGGTTCCATGTTCTGTCGCCCCAAGCCGGGAAGACCATTGAGGTATTGATTGGTCTACCCTGGCTTTAGGCTGGAAGGGGGTTGTGTTGGAAATGGCCCTTTTTGCAGTATTATCCCCAAACATTTTTCTTCTTCCTCCTATTTGTTCCTAACTTGTGTTTGTTGGCTATAGGACTCTGCACACTTTACCACTGCTGATCAGTGCTAAAGTGCATATGCTCTCTGTGTAAATTGTTATTGTGATTGGTTATCTATGATTGGCATATTTGATTTACCAGGAGGTCCCTAGTAAAGTGCACTGAGTGTGCCAGGGCTGGTAAATCAAATGCTACTAGTGGGCCTGCAGCACTGATTTTGCCACCCACATGAGTAGCCCTGAAAAGATGTCTCACGCCTGCCATCGTGGTGCCTGTGCGCAGTTTGTTAACTGCCATGTCGACTTGGCAAGTGCACCCACTTGCCAGGCCCTACCCTTCCCTTCTCTTACACATTGGACACCACTATGGTAGGCCCAAGTTACCCCCCTGGGCAGGTTGCAGTGTATGTGAAAGGTAGGACATGTACAGGTGTGTGTAACATGTCCTGATAGTGAAATACTGCCAATTTCGTTTTTCACTATTAAAAGGCTATCTTGCCCCATAGGACAGAATGGGGAATGCTTTGTAACATTTTAAAAGCATATCTTCCCATAGGGATAAGTTAGAAAAATGGAGTTTGGAATCCCTGAACTCAGAATTTGATAACACATCTTTTAGTAAAGATGGTTTTTAAATTGTGTGTTTGAAAATACCACTTTTAGAAAGTGGCTATTTTCTTGTTCAACCATCCTGTGTGCCTCTGCCTGTTTGTGGATTGACTGTCTGGCTTTAGAGTGACATGGGCTGGGGAGGTGCTGTGGCTCCAGGAGTCTGAATGAGTCAGCACTAGGCTGAATAGGCCTGAACTGCATTTGGAGGGGTGGGAGGAGTAGCACCTGTACCTGAATAGGGCTGTGCCTGCCTTCCACAATGCTGGCTCCGCCCCCCAGTGGTGTGTCTGGAGCCAAGGCTCCCACTGACAATGGATGTTGTGCACTTGCAGAGTGCCCACAGAACTGGTTTGAACTAGCCTCAGAGCCCCTTGCACAAATAGAACAAAGACATTTTGGGGTATAAGTATCAGACCCAAAACCCCAGACTTTTAGATCATTCCTGGAATTCAAGAGGAACCTTTGCCAAGGAGAAGAGGTGGAGAGACTGAGGAGAAGTACTGCCCTTGCTGTGTGTCTGGGGTTGGCCTGTATTTGCTGTTTCTGCCAAGGAAAGGAGAAGGACTTTGCTGTGTGCTGTGTCCCCTGCTTGAAGGAGATCTCCAAGGGCCTGAAGTGAGCTGGCCTCCTGTTCTGAAGTCTCAGGAACACAAATACTTCACCCCCAGCTCCACTGAACTCTGCTGCTGTGAGTTCTGACCTGCCAAGAGGTGCCTGTGCCAGTTATGGGCCTCTGGAGGTTGTTGCTGCTGTTTGGGAGCTGGAAGAAAGAAGAAACTCAAAGAACTACAGAAATCGACGCATCGAGGGATCGCAGCTGAAGAGGACCGATGCAGCACCGCTCGACGCCGCCGCATCGATCGCCGCCGCATCCCGGATTTCCACGCGTCGTACCTGTGCAGCAAGTTCGTCCGACGCATCACCTGTGGACCAGAACCGTCGCGAAGAATCGACGCATCACTCCCCATACAGACCGGATTTGACGCAACCCTTCCTCTGCGTGCAGCGGGACTGTCGCATCGCCTCCCCAAGGTCTCAGGAGTGTCGCATCTCTTTGTTTTCCGACTCAGCTGCTGTTTGGCTTTTGGAACTTTGACGCATCTACAGGTACTTTGGTGAAAAATCACGCATCCATAGTTTTCTATAGTACAAGTTCTTGAAACCTTCTTAAAGTCATATTTTTAACTGTGTATGTTGGATTTTTCTCCTTTTGGTCTTGTTTAGTTTAGATAACGATACTTTATTTTTCTAAACTGGTGTGGTGTCCTTTTGTGGTGTTTTCACTGTGTCACTGTGAGTGTTGGTACAAATACTTTACACATTGCCTTTGGGATAAGCCTGTCTACTTGTGCCAAGCTACCAAGGGGGTGAGCAGGGGTTATCTAGAGTGTGTATCCCCTTACCCTGACTAGAAGCAAGGGCCCCTATTTGGACAAAGGTACCTACCTCTGCCAACTAGAGACCCCCATTTCTAACAGTAAGAATGGGCCATGCCCTACAGTGGGAACACTCTCACAGCATGAATTCCAGGAGCAGAGAAAGGAGGTGACACACGGCTGAGCGGTGGCTCTAGTGTTTTATTGCTGTTACACAGTACTCAGCAGTCTTGAGTCACAATGGGGAAACCCAGTGCTTGCAGCCTGACTTCCTGTCTATGCAAGGTGTCCAGTTGCAGGGAGTATGGTCAGGAAAGTGAAACTGCACTTCAGGCAAAGTGAAGGAACTTCCCACTTCTTCCCAGAGTTTCCTGAAATAGACTGACTTCATCGGCATATAGATATACTCCATCCTCCTCTTATAGGAGGAAAGCTCATGTATCATCTAATAACTTAAGGCAATGCCAAAGTTCTTAAGGTGCAATTTTAAAGCCACAGAAGCAAATGTACTTGTGTGCTAAACCAAGAATGCTGTGCCTCAGAAATACATTGGATATAGAACAGATACATATTTTGCCAAAGGGGAAATAGTGCACCCCTGATACCTTGTGACCCAGCAGGAATGATGAATAGTGTAAATCCTGGCCAATATTATGTACCGGAGGGTATAATTCCCATGACAATTTCTGGGCATTTGTTATCAGGGGTCATGTACCATAAGTCAAAATACCGCTGACATCCTCTTGCTATATGCCAGGGAGTTTGCACCATATGATAGGAAGTGGCATATATATGACGATTAATGAAATATTCCAGGTTGCTTCTCATCATGAACTGGTTCTGCTCAACCTCTGGGACGGATACCAGTTTAATGTGCTAGGAGGGCTGCTCAGTATTGGAGGATGCTGTTCAATATGCCATGGGTGATGCTCAGGGCACCAGGATGCAGTTCAATATGATAGGCTGCTGCTTCCTATACCATTGACAGTGCTTAATGTGTGAGGAATGCTGCTTAATATACTGCATCCTTCTTTGATATCCATCACAAAGACTCTTCTTCCACAGGTTGCCTCTCCAGAGTCCATCTCTGAGGAACATTATTTAAATTGGACAGGATCCAGACCGAGATCAGGGCTACTCGATCAAATGAGAGTCAAGGCAATCTTGCAGCCTTACTACTTGCACACCAAGGAGCCAGTTAATCCACTTAACATTTTTAACCCAGCACTTCCAATTTAGAGGTGTAACAGGAAGCACAAATCCTGGACTCCAACACCTCAGTTTTTTAAATTAATCATTGGTCAGAGGTGATTGTGTCAGAGCAGTGTCATTCGGGTTAATGTCTGCATCCAGTGTTGTCCCTCTTCCCCCACATTCAGTGTCTCCCTTCTCTGGATTCCACTTCACACTAAAGTGTACAGAAAAGTGATGGATGGAATGCTTGAGTTAATCTCAGCCACTGCTAATCACTCGGGCCGCATCCCAGTCCATTGTTACTTTGCACACCATGTCACCTCAGCACGAACTGCCAGGCTAGGTCCTCCTTTAACCGCAACACAAGCAACCCAGTACAGTTTTTTCCCCTAGTTAAGGGCTCATCAGCTGGGTACAGCTTGTTTCCAGTAACACAGTGTGCGCAGCACCCACGGCTGGGCATACCTGTCCCACTTAGGGTGATAGAATAATTATACGAAACAGTGATGGATGGAATGCTTATAGTGATCTCAGCCACTGGTAATCACTCGGACCGCATCTCAGTCCATCGTTACTTTGCACACCATGTCACCTCAGCCCGAACTGTCATGCCAGGTCCTCCCTGAACAGGAACACAAGCAACCCAGGACCATTTTCGCACTGGAACCAAGCTATACCTGGCTGATGAGCCCATAACTAGGGGGAAAAATGGACCTGGGTTGTTTGTGTTCTGGTTCAAGGAGGACCTGGCCTGGCAGTTTGTGCCGGACTGTTCCCACTGGAGCAGGGTTAAGAGTGATTTGTATATGGCTGAGTCCAAGCTGAGGTAGCATAGTGGGCAAAATAAGGATGGATTGGGATGCTGTGAGTAGCAGTGGCTGAGATTAATTCAAGCTTTCTTGTATACTTTACTGGATTCTACATCAGCATGTGGGGCACGATCTTGACCGTTGGACATTGTGGCTTTTCATTGGTCAATAGGCTAAGTAGTCCCTCCTTAGTACCTGCTTGTCTCATTTTGTAACCTCCCATGGCAACACCCCCTGTTACGTGTGTTGCTGCTCGGTAGGCTTTAATTACAGGCTCTGAGCACTATTTTCTGAAATAGCTTTGTCCTGCCTGAGGTTGCAGGCAGGACATGCTCTCCCTCTATGCTTAGTTTTTTTGTTTTTCCAGCGCTGCATGCCTCCACAAGTATAATGGCTGCTGCGCTTTTATTTTCATATTTGTTGGCTCAACGTGCTCGCATAACTTACTTTTCTATTTTAATAAAAAAAATGTAACATGGCCGCACCCACGCTGTAGATTTTAACACCTTAAGCTAAAGCTTGCGTGTCGCAATCACTTTAAAAGTAAACAGGTAGAATTTTTTTTTTTCTATTTGTTTACTTTTAAAACAATCGTGGTGATCCAGCGGCGTACTAACAACAGATACTCCACTGCCATATACTCACCTGGGTCCATATAACTTCTTCCACTAATACCAAGTAGACCGCTGGAGCTTGTAGTTTATAGATTTCATGCTTCAGGAATAGTTATTGTTTCGTTCTAACTAAACCTTTCACTGATCAAAAAGTTCTTTCCTCTGATCGATGGACCATTAGTTGGAACTAATTGATGGTGATAATTAACATAACTTATTAAACATTCTTTAAAATAAAATAATCACAGACTCGGGAAGTTTTAATATCTTTATCTAAATTAATTGAGTGTGAACCATCTCAAAGTTTTCAGTACAAACACCCTCATTCGCAAGAGTGTCAATTCAATCAATAACCAATAAGCAAAAATATTTCAGGCTCACACAATGACTTTACTCAGAAAGGAGAGGACAGAGAGAGAAGAACTTCTATCAATACGATGAATTTATATTTACCAAGAATGGTGTGAAGACCAACCCCCTGGCCAAAGGGCTGGTAAGGGTCCCCCGGGACAGATCAGGAGACAAAGACTTCAGGACAGGAAATCAGGACAGGATACTTCACCTCTCTAAATACCGACGACTGCGTCGCACCCCTCTCTGACACTCTCTTCCTCCTCGTGGTTCTTCCGCGATCTTCTTTCTAACCCAATTAAATTAAGTTGGAAATTTCTGCATTCAGTTTCTACATCAGCGTTTTCTCAGCATCAGCACCACCCACAGCATCCCGAGCTCTACAATTCAGCAAATCTCAGTCTCAGCTCCTGCACGCTCTCTGCTTCAGCTCTGCTCCTGTGTCTGCTCTCGCGCTTCTGCTAACTAACTAAAACTACCTCAGTTATACCTTTCACTATTCATGTACCACCCATTAATGTTTCAATATCATAAAATACTAACTCTGATTGGTCAGGCAAAGGGGGGATGATCGTCACACCATGCTTATATTTCACTTATTTCATTGAATCATTGTTTTCAAACCCATCCCCTTAAACTTTATTAAATCATTTCCTTTCCCATACATCTCCAAACTTTATTAATACAAAATGCTTCAATTTCATGAATAAAGCTTTTTCATATGAACTCTTCACCCTCATGTTCCCAGGGCACATCTTCTCTGGCCTTGGACGCGTGACAAATCCTTACTCATCCTTCCTTGTTCTCTCTCATGTGCGCATGTGCGGGGTCAAGTCAGTCAGCTCAATTCAGACAAGTGTGGAAGGCCCAAATGCGCACTAATAATAAAGTCAAAAGAAGAAATGTTATTTTCAAAAACAAATGGTTTCACTGTATACCACCAACCTCTACTCTAACCCACTTTAATTATTAATACCCTTTCTGCATTTGCGTTAGTATAAAACTTATTTTCTATTTAGCCAAGCAGGTGCCATGCATGTGAGCTTTCAAGCTGCCATTTTAATGCCTTTTGCGCATGCGCAAGATTTTCCCTCAAAGCGTTAAAACGTCATACTACGTAGATGCAGTAGACGCATGCGCAGTAAAGATCCCTTGTTAGAGTGCGTTTTAGTCCTTCGTTCATATTGTTAGAGTTAGTAAACACATATGCAAGCTTCGTTGTCCTGTGTGTCTTAATGAAATGCGAATTATTAATTACAAACACATAGTTAGTAATTCGTTAATGAGTTAAAACGAGAGTTTTGCTTCCGAGCAAGTCTCATTTACGAGTCCTTGCTCCAACAGTGGCACCCGTGCTTCAGCTTAAGATGTTCAAAGCGAAAGCACGGGTGCCGCCATAGTAACAATAGTAAGTGAATAGAAACAAAACATGCACTTTTTCAACTACAGACATATGGTAATTTTATATTCAGCTTGGCTTCCCAAGTAAAGGCTCACCTAACCCAGTTACAAGTCCTCCAACAATTCCTCTAGGTTTTTGCTGTAAACAGAAACTGAGCTTACTCTGCTAAACAAAAATAAACACTCCATCTATTCAGAAATGCAAGGACGATTTTGGATGGGAGCATTTGAGTAGGAGTTATGATTTGTGAGTTCTTGTCAGATTTACCCACAAAATTTCCCAGTCAACAACAGATACAAAGTGAACTGATAATTAGCAAGTCAGGGCAGGCGTCCAGAAGCCCTCTTTAAAGCACTTCCTACAGTGTGGAGGGAGCCATGTCGCTCTCTGACTGCAGCATATCTCTGCCCGTCCCCCCGCCCCCCCTGCCCCCCTCGCACCCACAGGCAGGCAGTAGCCAAATGCTGTAGCTAAAGAAAAGGACTGCGCTCTTGCCAGCATCACAAGGCCTCTCTGAAGACATGCAGAGTGACGCAATGACATGCAGTTTATCCGAGCCAGTGACAAGATGTCATTTATTTTTATAAAACGAAAGATGGGAACAACAAAACCAACAGGATGGGAGAAAATGCTTGTTGTTTCCGTTTTTCACGGAAAGTTAGTTTAATTACGCGGCCATAGTGGGACTTCATAAATATTGCGGGAATTGTGTGAATTGCAAAATCTCGATATCCTGGAGGGTCTGATATTTGGCAGAGTATTATTAGTACTCCCTCTATGAACCAGACAACGTTCTCCATCCCTATCATAGGTCATATTTTTTAAGGAGCTTGACTGTGGCCTTCCTTTCTTTGTTGTTCATTGAGAGGCCCTCCTCCACCCACAGGTGGTCCAGTGGGAGAGCACTCTGCTGTTCTGCCTATGCCTCTCTTTGCCTCTTTCCTTTTGTGCCCTTTTTTTCTCTTTCCTTCGTGTTGCCCTTCTATCACTTTTTACTTTTTCACTTCTCACTCTGCTCACTCTTACCTTCGTTTTTTCATTGCTTTCCCCCTGCCGCTGCTGCCCTGTGGCCCCTCCAGTGTGTCCTTCACTCTCCCGCCTCCCAGCTGACCCCCCCTCCACCCGATCCATACTTATTGGCAGCCGCAGCACGGCCGAGCCGCTGGCACGCCACTGGCGCGCCGAAGACAAGCCCTTCTGCACCCGTCCATGACCCAACCATGACCAGCACCAAGGACCCTGGTCCTCTGACCCACCAATGTTACAACTCCAGCACCCTCAATGATCTGAACCCCGGACGCAACAACAACTGCCAGCTCTCGACACCGAACAACACCCACGGCTCTCTCTCCTGTCAACACTGCCGCCGCACCTTCACCCACCTCCGTACCCCAGCAGCATCTCCCAACTTACCGGACATCACCACTCAGAAACCACTTAACTGCATCCTCCTCAACGTACGTTCCCTACACAAGCACGCCATAGAAATCTGAGACCTCCTTAACACCTACTCGCCCGACATCGCCTTCCTCACGGAAACCTGGACCAACGCCAACTGCACCCGACATCGCCACCACCATTCCCGATGAATACAAGACTTTACATCCGTCCAGGAGGAGGCATCGCCGTCGTTCACAAAAGCACCCTCCGCATGACCACCCTCCCGGATGACACAACGACACTCATGGAGCACCTGCACTTCCAGATCCAGATGAACTCCAAAACGACTCTTCGTGGAACCCTCATCTCCGTTTACCGACGCCATCATTGACCACATCGCACCCCACGCCCTCGCATCCACAGACTACATCCTACTTGGAGACCTAAACTTCCACCTGGATAACCACGATAACTCAAACACCGCCTCCCTCCTAGAGAACCTCGCCAACATAGGACTGAAACAACTAGTCACTGCCTCCACACACACAGCGGGACACACACTCGACCCCACCTTCATCGGAGGAAACAGCGTCTCCTACAGCCAGACAACGGAACTCTTCTGGACAGATCACCACTGCATCCACTTCTCCTTCCATAAACCCACTGTTAACAAGCACACCCCCCGCCTCCCCCGCAGAAGCTGGAACAAATTCACAGAAGACCAGCTCACCTCCGCCCTCGTCAGCAGGCCACCACCAACTATGTCAGACGCAAACACCGCAGCACGCAACCTCCACCGCTGGAGCTCGAACTGCGCTGACACACTCACCCCCCTCAAGAAAGCCACAGGAAGACACATCAAGAAAGCAAGCTGATTCACCCCTGCACTCCAAGAATCCAGACGCTCCTGCAGATGACTCGAAAAGACATGGAGGAACAACAAAACCCCAGAAACACATGGCGCCTACAAAGCAGTCACCACCGCACACCACCAACTCATCAAATCCACAAGGAAGAAATCCCTCCAAGACAGAATCCTCACCAACACACACAGCACCAAAGAACTCTTCTCCATCATCAAGGAATTCGCCGAACCCTGCAGCGAAACAACAGACGTCCCACCCTCCCAAGACCTCTGCAACAGACTCAGCACCTTCTTCCACCACAAGATCAAGATGATCTACGACAACTTTGACAACCAAAACCACCTCACTGTTCCAGCTCCCCCCTCATTCAACACCACCCAACAGACCCTGCTCAAATGGATCCCGCTCATGACAGAAAACACCTTGAAGACCATGAAAAGCATTCGCTCCGGAGCACCCTCTGAACCCTGCCCACACCACATCTTCCACAGAGTCACCTCTGTCATCGCACCCAAACTATGTCGGATGATGAAATGCTCCTTCGAGACCGCCACCTTCCCCGATGACTGGAAGCCCACCGACGTCAACCCCTTGCTAAAAAAAACGTCCGTGGACCCAATGGACCTCAAGAACTTGAGGCCCATCTCCCTGCTTCCCTTCGCAGCCAAGGTCATCGAAAAGGCCATCAACACCCAGCTAGCAAACTTCATCGAAGCTAACAATGTCCTGGACATCTCTCTATCTGGATTCCAAAGCAATCACAGCACCGGGACCGACCTACTTGCCGCCACCGACGACATCCACTCCCTCCTCGAACAGGGCAAAATGGCAGCCCTCATCCTCCTGGACCTCTCGGCTGCATTCAATGCTGTCTCCCACCGCACCCTAGCCACCAGCTTCCACGACGCAGGCATCCGCAGCAAGGCTCTCGACTTGATCCGATCCTTCCTCACCAGCAGAACTCAGTGAGTCAGACTCCCTCCCTACCTCCAGGAATATACAGAGACCAACTATGGAGTGCCCCAGGGCTCCTCCCTCAGCCTCATCTGCTTCAACATCTACATGGCCCCCTCGCAACCATCGTCAGGAACCACAGGCTCAACATCGTCTCATATGCCAACGACACTCAGCTGATCCTCTCCTTCACCAACGAACTCAACATTACCAGACACAACTTTCAAGAATTGATGAAAGCCGTCGCCACCTGGATGAAGAACAGCTGCCTGAAACTCAACTCATAAAAGACAGAGGACCTCATCCTTTGCTCCACCCTTTCCGCATGGAATGACTCTTGGTGGCCCTCTGCCCTCGGAAATCCCTCCATCCCAATGGACCACGCACAAAACCTCAGCATCATATTAGACTCATCGCTCACAATGAACCACCAGAGCAATGCTGTCTCCGCGACCTGCTTCAAAAGACCTTCAGATGGATCCAACTGAAGCCAGAAAAACTGTCACGCATGCACTCATCAGCAGCAGACTGGACTACGGCAACACTCTCCAGGCCAGAATCAACAAGAAACTCCTTCGCAAACTCCAGACTGATCCTCGACATCCCCCGTCGCAGTCACATCTCCCAACACCTCAGCGATCTCCACTGGCTTCCAGTCGAAAGAAGAATAACCTTCAAACTCCTCACCCACACATATAAGGCCCTTCAAAACACCAGACCTGCATAACTAAATAGCAGCCTCTCCTTCCACACACCCAAAAGACACCTCTGATCAGCCCAGCTCTCACTGGCCACCATCCCACGTATCAGCAAGACTAGAACGGGAGGAAAGTCCTTCTCTTACCTCGCAGCAAAAGCCTGGAACACCCTCCTCCTCCACCTCCGGCAATCTCCCACATTGCCCCAGTTCAGGAAGGACCTCAAGACCTGGCTTTTCAGGTGACCCCAGCACTCAATGGAGCCATCCAACCTCCCCCCCAGCGCCTTGAGACCCTCACAGGTGAGTATTTGTGCTTTACCAATCCTGATTGATTGAACATTAAAATCCCATGCAAATATGTAGGCTTCGGGGAAAATAGCCAATTCTGCTGCAAATTTTCTATTGGCAGGAGAGCCATCTATATTTGGTCTTTGATATAAGCCCAAATCATATTTCACCTGATATTTTAGCTACGAACAGCACCCATCTACCTTTGAGGCTAGTCTATATACCTTTAAACCTTTTAAGCTGCACCCAGATATGCTTTATATTCATATTGTGCAGAATATGATTGTGTTGAGCCTGCATAATCTCTAACCTAGCCTCGATTAAACTGTCTCCCTAATGGGAAGACACATTTAAAATCTGTTTGTATTATGTTTATATATTCCTATGAAGTGCCATTTTAACAACACACGTGTAGTTATGAATGTATTGACTATTAATCAAATGTGGATGTGGCCTTCTATGTGCTTGAAGCGTCCAGTGACATTGAATTGTTTGCAGAACTTTCATGGCTTTAACAGGCCCGGTAGAGATAGTGTTCAGTTTTGTACTTTGCACAGGCTGCAAGAGCATAACCTCGTTTTCAGACCTGGAAAGAGAAGTGGGATTTTGTGTGAATAATGGGGCCAGTACTGTACACATGAATGCATGTATACATCAATGATGTATTCCGCTAAAGGCCGTTCTGTACTTTCTTCAGGGAGGGTTCTGACACGACACATTAGGTAAGCTTTTGCTGAGAGTAGCACGTTTCTGTCACATTATCATACTGCATTGACTTGTATTGAAAGAAACTGTATATATATACTAGGTTGATTTTATATGAATTTTAGCTCCTAGCTCCAACTGACAGCCCTGGTGAGTTGAAATGAGAATTTTCTTTGAACTTTTTCTTTGCTGTCTGCTATTCTACATGAAATGCTAGTTAGACTTCAGGCCTCCCAATGTGTTGTGTTTTTAACACTACCTTTAAGTTGAATTTCTTAAAGAAGAATTATATCTCTAGTAGGCACTCCCAGTAAAGGCATAGTCAAAACCAAAGTCAAACCATGATGATTCCTTACTAATCATGGGTAAATCACGGATAACCATGGTGAGTCAATACGCTTCAATACACAAAAGAACCAGTTTTGTTTTTTCAACCGACCAATAAGATAAGTTCAAGCAAGCATCTTGGCCAAATTGGTTCTGAGTATGAGCTAATTTTTATAACAACTATATCCCCTACTTGCAGTGATAGATATACTTTTGAAGATTTCCTTGCGCATATTTATGAAGCAAGCATTCAAGAAGCATTCACTGACGTATCGAGAAATTTTGTGTTGGTGAGCACAATCACCAAGACATTGTCCACAAGCAGGGTGACTCCGGGACCAGCAACAGTGACAGTGCACATCCTTTCCCTGGCTTTTTGTCAATGGTTTATCAATATTCATTGATTACTCTTGATTATCTGTACTTTACCATGTTCAACAATGGATCAACCTTGATTCGACCATGGCTTTGACCATGCATTTGACAAGGATTTTCCTGGCCTATAAGAGGATGTTTTGGAGTTAATACCATGTAGACCAACCTTAGCAGACAGTCATGTGCAATTTGCCAGATTTATAAACAATTAGGAAGTCAATCTTGGTGCAGTCCTGCAAAATTACGACTGAGATCAACCTCAGTAATTCTGGATAAGCAGATTCCAACGGCTTACAGCTCACAACTTACTCTTCCCTTAATTGCATGATTTACCTCCATTACTACCTTCACTATTAAATACTCTGAGCAGAATTTTAGAATTACTCTTATTCATGCAAGAAGTCGAAAACACCATGTTAGAGCGTCAACCTGCGATGTAGGGCTCCGAGCAAGAGGTATCGACAAAGTAGTTATAAAGTGCTTTTTAAACAACTAGGCACTTTGAAGGTGACATATTTGACACCATATCAACACATTAAATAAATAAATGAAGCAAAATTCAAACAGACTTCAGCATCTGGTGCGGAACATCTGCTGTCAGTCAATGTGTCTTTTACTTTTTTTGGGAGCTGTTTGTGTCTGAACGGCAGGAATGAAACCCCACTGAGTTCTTGCTCCTCAGTCAAGCATGCACGTTCAACTCCCCAGGACCTTTAGATCCAGGATGTTTCATTTCTCACCTGGGTGCTTTGAAGTCTTAAAGCCACTTCAAAATGGTGATGTAAAAGAGATTGTGATGTCAGTTCGCTCTTGCACAACATCAGTGATCACAAATGGGATGTAAGAAGGGTGGTCGTGATGCTAAGGAGCTTTTCTGAGTTGGGTGGAAGTGCATTTACGGTGTTAGCGGACAGCATTGCATCAACAAATGCCATACTTAGGCTGTCCAGTTTTAGGTTTAAACCTATAATAACTGATAAAACCCCAGTGAAAGAGAAATAGCCCTCACCAGTGAAAACATATAAACACTGAAAAAAACACCTGCACAACCACAAACTAAATGCCATTCAATGAAAGGAAAAAGAGATGCAAGAGTCATTTTTAGGTCTCGCAGACCTAGCATTGCAGAGCGCATGCGCTGCTCGCTCTGCGAGGCATATTGTAGTAGGGTATTTTTTAGAAGTGGAGTGGAAGCCCCGCCCCTATTTTTCATTGGCTGGCGCCATCGTCTATGGTAAACGATGGCCTCCGATTGAAAATGAGGCTTCTTAGTCCCTCCTTGTTACCACCCTGTCTCCTTTTGGGACGGCCCATCAGGACTGGATCTTTTACTTGCGGCGTTAGACTGTCTCCTTCATTAGCCAGTAAGCACTATTTTTTTTTCACAATGGCGACAGCTTGTTTAAAATGCACCTCGGGCGGGCTCTCTTACCTCATCCTCGGACCCCAGGTGGCGCCACGTCCTCCTGTCGCCATCTCCCTCGGGCGCCGCCAGGACCGTCCAACGTGTCGCCATTACTTCATGTCGAAATGAACAGCAGTGAGAGGCCGCAATGGCAAAGCCGGGGTGAGAGGCTGGCGGCGGAAAAACAGAAACCTCATCGGGAAACCCAGCGGGGCCGAGCGTGTCCTTTATTTTTCAAACCACACACCAAATTTATATTTTTGATCCAGAGTTGCCGGTGCACCGCGGGAGTCCGCAGCTTTCGTCGGGTTGAGGCAATGTGTTCCCAGCTGCAAAGGAGGAATGAGAGACGGTGGACATGTCAGATGTGCCGTGTTTATGCGAGACATACACACACAGACACGTGGAAGCTCTGGTGTGGGCACCTGGGGTATACCTGCACACAACCGCCGTCGGTGGGGGACTGACGGCTTTTCTAACCACGGTGTGACACTTTATATCTCAGCCAGGTTCTTTTGATGATGACAGTGGCACATTTAATATAGTAGTGTTCTCTTCCTAGCCCCCGGCTCCGCTGTGCGCCCCTCCAGCTGAGAATCTGTTTCCCGGGATCACATAACATGGTAATAATGGGATGTCTACCCTTCCGAAGCTTGATGAATAAAGTGCAAACAATTCGGTAATTGTTTCAGAGCACGAGGCGCTGTAAGAATTGAGGTCAGCCAGCGGTAGGGTAGTTATGAAGTGATCAAACTGGCATGCGAGGCTCATTTGATATCTGCTCAGATCTACAAAAGTAACTTTTTGGAGGGTCCCGGTCGGATATAGCTGTGCAGGCGTAGCAGCCTGTTAGCAGCAGGGCTTGCTCTCTAACGAGCTTACACGTGTTGTATTCAGTTTTGTGATTGTGGTTGTTCTCGGTTAAATTATTGTTGCTCATCGGCGTCTGCACACAGTGTAGCTCTCACATCGTGTTCGTCTGTTTGTTTTCGGCTGAACACGCTTCTCATGTTATCCACCGCAAAGATCGAATTTCCCCCCCAGATCTGTGCAGTGTGCCAGCTTGGTCCCCATTCCCTCCTCTTTGCTGACGTAAAGCAAGGGAGGGACCAGACAACTAAAGTACCCCCAACTGTTAACAATATCCCAAAATGACAGCCATCAAAAACGCACCTGTCCACCCTTCTCCATCCATGCATGTCTTCACCCGTCCACCTAGCCAGGGTTCTCACCATTCCTGCCCCCCTCCTCCCTCCCCATTGCTCTTTTCCCCTCCCATTCTTCCTTTGGCTTCCCTCGCCCCACAGCTCCAATGCGGCCCTGTGTGCAGTTTTCACCCACATGAATTGGAGGGGTGGGCCGAAGCCTCCTCAAGGATCGGCTAGTTTTTGGCTTGAGTTTCCAAGTAGACGCCGAGCCAGGGTCCAGGTATCTGACTGGAGCCTTCATATGGTCGCCGACATTAGCAGCACCCCACAATGTTTCATTGCAGAAATGGAGGCAGCTGCCGCGCGTTATCCGTGGCCCGCGGGGCCTTCACTATTGGGCCCTTCTCACTAAGTGTTTACAGCTCCAATGCGGACGTGTAAGTACCCCTTATGAGGGAATCATAGCTGCAACTCGCCCCCCCGCCCCAATAGACAGGGCACATCACAAGCACTCATTTAAGGGCCCTCAGTCATTTAAAGGGGCCCCATTCATCTTCAAGGTCAAATGTCTGTGCAGTGTGGGAGATTCATTCTGCTGGGACTCCAATCATTTTACGTTACCCTACTGGTAGCTCGCCTCTGCTTCTCAGTTTTGGCATGCAAGACATGCACTCATTCCTTGAGGTGCCATTCCAGGCCTGTAGGCACTCCCCCCCCAGTTCCCCTCTCCTCCCAAACAAGCATTTGCAATGCAATAGGCATTTGCGAGAGTTTAAGCTATTGACATTGTAAATGACAATGCTTTTTATTTATGTGTTTTGAAAACCTGCAAGAGGTGCGTAAACACGCACTTTGTACTTATAGTCCTTGCTTCCGAGAAGCAAGGCTGTCAGTAAAACAGGCACAGTTACTGCCAGCCTTGCTTCTTGTAAGCAAGGACTATAGGTACAAAGTGCTTGTTAACGCACCTCTTGCAGGTTTTCAAAACACATAAATAAAAGCATTGTCATTTACAATGCCAATAGCTCAAACTCTCGCAAATGCGAGACCTATTGCATTGCAAATGCTTGTTTTTCTTCCTGTAGGGGCCAATACAATGTAACTTTGTTATACAAGCTAGCAGTAAGAAAGTCTGGGATAACATTATTCTGCTTGAGTTTTGTTTAGGGATGCCACTAAAATATTGTTTCTTCTTCCTTTTGTTTTTTTCAGTTTTGTGGTCTTTGGTCTAAAGATGCAGGGTTTAGAAGCATGTTTTAGGTCTTGTTTAATTATTTTATAAACTGTAGAGAATCAGGAAATATCAAAATCATATTTGATATTTTAGCTGTGTTTGATTCTTTCACTGATAGGTAAAATGGCTGGTTTCATAAGAATCTTTCCCAATATGTGCCATCACATTTACCCACAGAGAATGGTTAAAAACCCTTAATACATCAGCCCCCAGTTTATAGGGAGTCAGTATTGATAGTAGGCGAATTGCCAACACTTCAGGCTTTAAACATTCAATGCAAGGTATAGTGACAAATATATGTGAAAAGAGCGCTATCAACAAGCATCTGGGATAGTGGTGAAAACATGACACCAGACTTTTGGAAAACACGGAACGCAGTGTCACTTGGAATGCTCTGCAAAAAAGGTTCTTTCCAAGTTGAACAAAGATTGGAGTGATATTGTTTGTATTTGCAGTGATTCAGCTACGTATATGAAAAAGTTGTGTGATGACCTGTCAAAATTGATACCTGAGCTGAAGTGCTTCCCTGTAAGAGATCCTGGCAACTTGTTAGATGGTAAGCTGAAAGCATCTTTACAATCTTCAGAGGTAACGAGGAATGCTATTGACTTTTTAGTCCATTCTGGTGCACTGTTTTCTTATGCACAGGAACTAAAATGCAAATATTTATCATTTCGTGCTTTGTGTGGCATCAAAGAAAGAGTCCTCCCAACTGTGTCCCTTAGCTGATGGTTCTCAGTCCTAGAGGCCATGAATGCTATATTATCCATGTGGCAACCTTTTACAGAATGTTTGCTGAGTGATGATGCCAAAGGCAAGAAATGTGAGGATCTTTGGTCACATATTGATAATGATTTGAAAAAAAGTACACTCTACTGCATTCTTAGATTTTTACAGGAAAACATAACTGCTGTAGTGGACATAATAAAAAAACTAGAGTCTGAAAACACCCTTGTCTGCCAAGTGTTCAGCATAATTGGTGTAGATGTGAAACATCTCCTTGAGAGTAGGCTGGGCGACACCTTTAGTGACTTTGGCACAGCAACATGTTCCATGTTAGAGTGCCTGCCACTTGGTAAGCAAAGCAATGGTGAAGAGCAATTCAGGAATTGTTATCTTACAATGTATGAGAAATGGCTTGCAATGATGCATAGAAATATCCCTTCATCACCAATGGCATTTGAAGTCAATGAAAACTCACTGATCCCGTCCGTACAGGGGAATTTCCTCCGTAGTTTCAAAAGTGCTGCTTCATTTTTGACTTCTTCAATAACTCTGATGGCATAAGCGCCCAGATCAGTGCAAATATTGCAGACCCTGCCCTGAGAATCGCAATCTTCAAGTTAACCAGTATTGGCATGGAAAGCTATGTCAGTGGCCAGAGTTAACAAAATGTGTACTGGCTATTTTGGCGTTGCCCATCTCAAGTGCCAATGTTGAGAGGGCCTTTTCACAGAAGTTTACATGGGAAGGAAAGAGCGAGCGCACATGACCAAATACTCACTGAAGAAGTATTGTATGGTGTACTACAATAAGTTTAATTTTCAAAAATCTATTTGGAACTCATATACACTATACTTACACTGTCTATATACCATGCGCTATCAGTGCAGAAAGCAAGCAATAATAAAAGCAAAACGTTCCATAAACACCGGAAAAACACTCTTTGTGTAGTTTTTAATGGCGCGAAAATGTGTAACCATTGATAACCACTGTTTTTTTAAGGTATTGAAATCACTTGAAAACACTGAAAAAACCCCACCAGAATTTACCAAAAATAGAAACTGAAAACAGGAAAGCCTAGCCTTACTATAAGCACTTGCAGTGTATATCACTTTTTTAATTATTATATCATTTTGGAATAGTATTCTGGCATCTGGAGCATTAATGTGAAACCAGGGAGCCCTTTTGGAATGCCACGAAGTTCTGTTGTGATGCCAGGTAAATGCACTTTGGTGCAAGGAGCATCACTGAAGTATCAAAAAGTCCCAAGGTACTGTGAAGGGGCTGTAATGCGACAATAATAGCCTGGTGATATTTCTACTGTGACCGCGTGTGCTGTGGCTGCGTGTTGCCATTTTATCCAACTCTGCAGTCCGATTGTGTAGTTTCAGACTGCGCGTTGTGATGCCAGGGAGCTTTTTTGCACCATATTTTGTGATATGAATGAAGGTGCCTTCTATGACGACATGGAGGCCGGTGGTGATGTCACAGAGCCCTTCAGTGATGTCAGAGGGAACTCACGTGATTACAGGGACTTCTACTGCAATTCTATACAGTGATTATAAACCATTTGCGAACATCCTTCTAAGTTGCACGAGACAATACAATTGCCCGGTACAAACCACGGGCCGGAAACATACTTGTGTAAACTGATGTTTTCGAGCCCTCAGCAACCCTGATATTTTATCTTGAAAATCTGGGAATAGGAAATTGGGTTTGGAAATTGGTTCACTGTGGTAGGCCCACCACGGTTCAAATACAATTCCAACCCCTCATTCGGTTCCCAAAACATTAGCTAAGTGGGGTTATATTTTGTTTCTGGTCTTCGTGGTCTTGGTGGTGAACCAGAAATCCTTAGGGACATTTCTTGCTTGGGAACCTTAAAACGTCACCAGATGTTCTTGCCACACAGGACAAAACCATATGCTCAGACTCATTAGCTCTGCGAGGCAGCTGTGAAACGTGCCAGGCGCCTCGTCCTACGTGGGATGCTTGAAAAACACACACTAAGTGCACTTCCGCTTTCAGCATGATGATTGGACAACCGGCGAGGGCCGCCACACACCGGGATGGAGGTTTCTGAAGCCAAGTCTGAGCTTTAATGACACCTTTAGGGGAATGCGATATATATATTGCCTTGTATCAAAGGAGGTAGAAATTAGTAGCTGAATATTCTAAATTGATAACAGGCACCACTTGTAAAATATTTAATCGCACCAGAATTACCGTAAGAAAAGTATGGTCTCGTCAATTCAAAAACAAATATTATTTGATCATTAATATAAAAGTATGCAGAGTCTTAAGTACATTGTATACTGCATAGTAAGTTATACATTATGATAGATGTAGCACGGTATATGGCTTTCCTTTTGCAATCTGTTAAGTGATGTCGTTATATGTCATGAATTAAACAGTTTTGTCATATTGTCATACTGTTCTATGTGTTGTAATTCGTTAACTCATTAAATGCTTTGGCCCATGTTATGTGAGATAATTTTCACAGCATTGCAAACTTATTGTTACTCTGGTCTGACCCAGCCAAGCTGGGGGATGTGAGCAGATGTTGCTCTGCAGGTTTTTGTCGTTCAGCTTTTCTCTGAACAGTGGCATTGGGCATGAGAAGGCTCACAACTTTATTCTGAGTGCTTCCTTCTGTGTAAAACTGGGAATGGACTTATCTTGCCCGCTGTTTTAGATTGAGAGCTCATTATGGGGTTGGGCTGTGCCTTGAAGGCGCACAAAAGGCCATAAAGGTGTTACGAGTTCTCAAATCTGCAATCTGTCCAACTTTTTCCCCGAAAAGCCTAAACCATTGTGAGCAGTATCTTAAGAGGAAAAGGTGTTTGGAAAAGTTTTTCTTTTATTTCAGAAAGTAATTCACTTACCTTCTGGAATCCTCCATATTGCCTTCTATGTTTCATAGTTTCACAGGAAGTGGCGGAGCTGAACTAGATGATCATTCCCAATCCAAGATAGTGGGTGCTGTGGACTCCTACTGCTGCTTCCCAATCCAAAATGGCTCCTTTACTTCCCGGAGTGTCACTTCCTGTCTGTTTATTATAAAAGGCTTCTGAGTTCAGGGGAAAGAGTGTTAGGACACAGCTGACAGCGTTTTTCATTGTGTTCTTCACCCCTTGCTTTAGGTTTTTGACCCTTTGGCTTTCCTCAAGATTTTCCTTGGAATCAATAATGTTCTACAAGTCTCTGGATTCTTCAATTCAGCCTTTGGGCAGTTGTGTCGGATACTGATCTTCAAACTTCTTCTTCATCTGCCTTTGGAGGGTATTTCCCCATCAGGGTATTTCTCCTTTGTGACCTTTCTTGAGGGCACATGCTTACCACATGCTTATGCTCTGCATAGGTGGTATGGTGGCTACAATAAGCCGTGCGCTAACGTCAGGCATTGCCAAAGTCAAGTCAGACTCTCCAGTCCAGTCTCAACCTAGCAGTTTGTCAAAAATTGTGGTGGTTTTTGCTTGTACTTTCTTCAAATAAGTGTGTTAAGACCATAACAGTGTGCAAAACATGGTCACAAAGATATTATTCCACATTAAACTAAAGTTGGAATTGAAAGTAAAAACTGATTACAGACAGTGTACAAATTGAATTTCACCAGATGCACAGCATCCATTTTAAGACATCTTCACTCCTCACTCCTCATCCCTACTTCTCATCCATTATCCCAACTTCTCTTCCATCATCCCTATTTCTCATACATTCCTCCCAACCCTACTTCTCATCCATCATCCGTACTTCTCATCCGTACTTCTCATCCCTACTTCTCATCCATCATCCCTACTTCTCATCCATCATTCCTACTTCTCATCCATCATCCCTACTTCTCTTCCATCCTCCGTACTACTCATCCCTCATCTCTGCATCTCATCCCTATTTCTTATCCTTCCTCCCTACTTCTCATTCATAATCCCTACTTCTCACCCCTGCTTTTCATCCCTACTTCTCATATGTCATGCCTACTTCTCATCCATCATCCCTACTTCTCATCCATTCCTCAGTCCTACTTCCTGTTCTATCATCCCTACTTCTCATCCATCATCCCTACATCTCATCCATCATCCCTACTTATCATCCAGCATCCCTACTTCTTATGCATCATCCCTGCTTCTCATCCCGACTTCTCTTCCATCAGCTCTACTTCTCATCCATCATCCCTACTTCTCTTCCCTCATCCCTATTTCTCATCCCTGCTTCCCATCCCTACTTCTCATCCATCATCCCTAATTCTCATCTATCATTCCTGCTTCTCATCCGTCATCCCTACTTCTCTTCCATCCTCCCTACTACTCATCCCTCATCCCTGCATCTCATCCCTCCTTCTTATCATTCATCCCTACTTCTCATCCATCATCCCTACTTCTCATCCCTGCTTTTCATCCCTACTTCTCATCCGTCATGCCTACTTCTCATCCACCATCCCTACTTCTTATCCATCATCCCTACTTCCTGTGCTATCATCCCTACTTCTCATCCATCATACCTGCTGCTCATCCCTACTTCTCATCTGTCACCCATACTTCTCACCCATCATCCTTACATCTCATCCATCATCTGTACTTCTCATCCATCATACCTGCTGCTCATCCCTACATCTAATCCATCATCCCTACTTCTTATCCATCATCCCTACATCTCATCCCTTGTCCCTGCTTCTCATCACTGCTTCTCATTCATCATCCCTACTTCTCTTCCATCATTCCTACTTCTCATGGCTCACCCGTTTCTCATCCCTACTTCTCATCCATCATCCCTGCTTCTCATCCCTCGTCCCTTCTTCTCATCCCTATTACTCATCATCATCCCTACTTCTTGTTCATCATCCCTACTTCTATTCCACCATCTCTACTTCTCATTCCTGCTTCTCTTCCATCATTCCAGTTTCTCATCCATCATTCCTGCTTCTCATCCATCATTCTTACTTCTCATCCACAACCCCTGATTGATGGATGAGAAGTAGGGATGATGGATGAAAAGTAGGGATGAGAAGTGGAAATCGTGGATGATGGGTGTGGAGTAGGGGTGAGAAGTAGGGGTGATGGATGAGAAGTAGTGGTGAGAAATAAGCATGATGGGTGAGAAGTAGAGATTATGGATGAGAAGTAGGGATGAGAAGTAGAGATGAGAGATGAGAAGCAGGAATGAGGGATAAAAATTAGGGATGATGGAAGAGAAGTTGGGATGATGGACTAGAAGTAGGGATGAGAAGCAGGGATGATGGATGAGAAGTAGGGATGATGGATGAGAAGTAGGAAAGATGAATGAGAAGAAGGGATGAGAAGAAGGGATGAGGGATGAGAAATAGGGATGATAGATAAGAAGTAGGGATGGGCAGCAGAGATGAGGGATGAGAAGTAGGGATGAGAAGTGGAGATGATGGAAGAGAAGTACAGATGATTGGATGAGAAGTAGGGATGAGAAGTAGAGATGATGGAAAAGAAGTGGGGATGATGGATGAGAAATAGGGATGATTAATGAGAAATGGGGATGATGGATGAGAAGTAGGGATGATAGATAAGAAGTAGGGATGGGAAGCAGGGATGAGAAGTAGGGATGAGAAGTGGAGATGATGGAAGAGAAGTACAGGTGTTAGATGAGAAGTAGCAATGAGAAGTAGGGATGATGAATGAGAAGTAGGAATGAGAAGTAGGGATGACGGATGAGATGTAGGGATGAGAAGAAGGGATGAAGGATGAGAAGCAGGGATGATGGATGAGAAGTAGGGATGATGGTTGAGTAGTAGGGATGAGAAGCAGGGGTAGTGGAAGAGAAGTAGGGATGATAGAAGAGTAGTAGGGATGATGGATGAAAAGTAGCGGTGAGGAATGAGAAGTAGGGATGAGAAGCAGGCATAAAGGATGAGAAGTAGGGAAGATGGATGAGAAGTGGAGATGAGATGCAGAGATGAGGGATGAGCAGTATGGATCATCGGTGAGAAGTAGTGATGATGGATGAGAAGTAGGGATGAGGACTGAGAAATGAGGATGTCCTAAAATGGATGCTGAAAGTTTTAGAAGCGAGTAAGCTACAGCACTCAAAGAAAGGCCAGAACTCTTATGTGCAAAGTATGTGTTTAGCAGAAATGTTTTGTCACTTTTAAATGAGGATATGTGACATGAATAGTTCCCAAAGTGACAAGTTTCATGTGAATGTGGCTAAGTGAAACAGCCTTCAAACTTTGCGGGCTTTTGTTCCATAAATCTTTGCAAAGGTTGCAGAAAATAACTTGAAAACTTCACACATCATTTTTCATGTTGCATCAGTTTATGGGTATTTTACACAGAACTATACACCCAGAGAGATCAAGTACTAATCAGTCTCAGAGGGGGAGGCGTTAGCTTGTGGTTTCAAGCAGATGCTAACAAAATGAGTCCTAATAATTAACATATTTTTGTTTTTCACTCATATTAAGCTTCGGACTGTTCCTTCTCAAAGGAGGGACCGTCTTCAAGGCTTTGGGATCCGAGCAGAGGAATGAAAGCCACTCAGTGCACAACTCGGCGACTTAATAAATTTAGCTTACAAAGTTTTGCTAAGTTTCAAACTTTACTCTTTGTGAAGGTTGGGTAATGTCACCTTGGCAGATCTATAATTAAATATCTTGCAGAAAAAGTTTTTGCAGAATAATTTTCTCACACGACTTACACTAGATTTTATTTATGCAAAAACTTACGTTTGTGGCATTTACAGAGGCAAAACCTTGCATATTATAAATCTTACTACACGGTTCAAACAATGTGACAGTCATAGCCTTCAGTAAGTTAAAGTGGCATAAAGGTCCTTTGCAACTATGAGAAAAAAGCCTGCTGTGCGAGAGTCACCTTTGTTGGCATTCAAAAGGCTGGGGAAGTCTTCAATATAGCTAAGAAACCCGAACTCCTGCAATCCTCCCTGATCCTTTTGTAAAGATCTTTCCCCTCATATGTATCGATTGTGAGGCACAACATACTCATTTTTTTGGGGAGTTTTATATAGCGCGAACTCGAGCACCAGTTGCGTTACAGACGGACACATTCATTTTGTTAAGCACGGGGAGATTAAGCGATTTGCCCAGAACCACACGATGTTGAGCGTCCCTGCCGAGACTCGAACCCGGTTCCCCAGCTTCGAGGTTGACGCTCTAGCTGTTAGGCCACATCCTCTCCTATGAACTGTTATTTATTTATTTAAACTGTTTATAAAGCGTGGACTCTCACCAAACTGGTATCCTGGGGCTGCAACATATAGGTAGGTACAACACTACTAAACTAAATGACCATGCAGCAGGCAGGGAAGAAAATGTGAGCAAGATCACTTAGGAAAAAGCCCGGTCTTCAGAGCTTTCCTAAATTGCTGCAACTCTGTTGAGGATCTTAGGGAGGGCGGCAGCTTGATCTATAGTTCGGCCACTTTGACTGTGAAGGCCCGACCAACTTGTCTTACTGTTGTAGGTTGAAGTTAGAAATGAATATCAAAAACTATATTCGCGAGTTTTTCTTTGTAATGCTCCTGTAGTGCCCTTCCTTGCGTTATGATGCAAACAAAATGATCTGGCTCTTTGGAGGCAAGGATTCATTGTCATCACTTCATGGCTTTTTCAAGCTTTGGAAGGTCATATGACTCACAAGAGGCGAGGCCTTGAGTGGGTCATAAGGCACCCTTTTTATTGTACTCTCACATACTTTTTTGATTTATCCCCAAAACATCTAAAATGGGAATTTTCAGGGAATATTCATATACTGTTCGTACAAATAGAATGGACTGTGCCCTCTTTGCACTTTTACTAATCGGGAAATGCATGTTTTGGTGCATATTCGCAAACACATGTAAGACTCCATGAAAGAGTACCACAGGAGTATGTTTTTGCATTCCCCAGCATGCCTTTGTGAATGGATCCCCTTGATTACCTAGCACGGATTCAAAACATCAAGAGAAAACCTATACTGAATATCCAAGATGGCCGCCACTGTTCCCAAATGATGTGAGAGTTCACGAATCATGAGCAATGTAGTTCCTGCTAGGTGCCGTTGTGCGGTGTATGGTCCAAAAGTACAAAACCTTTCGCCAATTGGTACTGATGTTCCTTGTCCAGGGCCAGCCTCTCCGTCCTTTCAATAGAGATAACACAAGTTCACTCAAAGTACAATGCATACATGCCAGCACAGTATGGAGAGGTAAGCTATGTTTCATGGCACCTCCCTTGTGTTTTAGTCATGTGATCAACTAACGACTGTTCGAGTCATTAGTTGTTAGAAATGGGGGTCTCTAGTTGGCAATGGTTTGCACCGTTGTCCAAGTAGGGACCCTTCTTCCTAGTCAGGGTAAGGGGGATACACTTCTAAAATAATCCCTGCTCGCCCCCTTGGTAGCTTTAGGGGTGGGCGGAATTTGCGTAGTCGCGCTACGCAAAGCTCCGCGAAACGGGAAAAAATCTCCGCGAGCACGCAAAAGTTCCGCGAACACGCGGAATTGCTTGTTCCGCCCGTTCGCGATGCTTTTTTCCTGTTCGCGAACGCTGTTTGCGTGCTCGGGGAGAAATATCTCGCGAGCATGCATTTTGAAAGCGCGAACAAGCAAAAAACTCCGCGAAGCTGCGGATCGCGGAATTTTTGGCAATTCCGCGTTCTCCGCGGAACGCAAAATTACCCAAATTCCGCAAATTCCGCGAGCGGAACGGAATTTACTGCCCAGGCCTAGGTAGCTTGGCAGGAGCAGACAGGCTTATCTCAGAGGCAGTGTGTAAAACATTTGTGCACACATACAGTAATACAGTGAAAACACCCAAATGGACATCACACCAGTTTAGAAAAATAAGTAATCTTTATCTAAGCCAAACAAGACCAAAAGGGCAAAAAACCACAATACAATAATCAAAATATGACTTTTAAAAGGTAGAAACAGTTGTGTCCATAGCAAAGTATAGATGCAACACTTTCAACACAAAGTACCTTGGATGCGTCAAAATCAAAAGCAAGAACAGCCGCAGGGAAGGTGATGCGTTGGTTCTTTACGCGCAGGGAAGGTGATGCATCGGTTCCTTACTCCAGGGGAGGTGATGCGTTGGTTCCTTACTGCCATGCAGGGGAGGTGATACGTCGGTTCCTTACTGAAGGAGAGGTGATGCGTTGGTTTCTTACTGCGGCCCCGGTGTCCTTGTAGACTTGGCGCCCCGGTGCGATGCTTGATGATCGAGGAAGCGTCAGTTCTCGTTGCAGCAGCGGCAATGGCGCTGCATTGGTTTCTTCAGCCGCGGTCCCACGATGTGCTTGTTCTTGCAGCCGCACAGCAGGGCCTGCATCGGAATCGGTGTGGTGATCTCAGACTCCGTAGATCGCTGCACTCGATGCGGAGTGAGGCGATTTCTCCAGCCGCGGGCATACGTGGTGTCGGTTTCTTCGGCGATGCGTCGGATACAGGTGCGGATGCGTCGCGCTTCTCGTTGTTGCGTTGCTTTTCCAGCTCCCAAAAGCAGGCACAACCTCCAGAGGCCCAGAACAGCAGCAGGCACCTCTTGGTAGGTCAGAACTCCCAGCAAGGAGGTTCAGTAGACCTGGGGGTGAAGTCTTTGTATCCTTGAGACTTCAAAACAGGAGGCAACCTCTACTCAAAGCCCTTGGAGATCTTCCTCAAGCACGGGACACAGCACACAGCAAAGACCTTGTCCTTTCCTTGGCAGAAATAGCCATTGCAGGCCAACCACAAACAGCACACAGCAAAGGGGCAGTACTTCTCCTCAGTTTCTCCAGCTCTTCTCCTTGGCAAAGGTACCTCTTGAATTCCAGAAGTAATCTAAAAGTCTTCTGGGGTGTGGGCCCCACTTTTTATAGCACAAAATCCTTTGTTCTCTAGTGGTAGAGAAGCTCTTTGCCCATCTAAAAACAGTTCTGCCCTCTCTGGTGCAGCTGCCCGGCAGGAGGTGGAGACAGCATTGTCCAAAGCAGACCAGGCCCATTCAGGTGACAAAGAAATCTCCTCCCCCTACTTTGAATGCAGCCCAGGTCTATTCAGCCCAGCCCTGACTCACCCTGGAAAGGCAGGGCACACCTCACCCCGCCAAGTGGCTGTCTGAACAGAATGCACATCCCCAGCCCCTGTCACTCCAAAGCCAGGAGGCATACAGGATGGCTAAGTAAGATAATACCTACTTTCTAAAAGTGGTATTTTCAAACACAGAATGTAAAAATCATCCTCACTAAAAGATGCATCTTTAGAGTCTGAGTTCAGGCATACTAAACTGTACCTTCCTATCTTGTCCCAATGGGAAGTTATATTTATAAGATGTTACAAATGAACTCCCATTCTATCATATGGGACAGATAGCCTTTCAATAGTAAAAAACGAAATTGGCAGGATTTCACTATCAGGACATGCCACACACATCAGTGCATGTCCTACCTTTCACATACACTGCACCCTGCCCACAGGGGTACCTTGGGCCTACCTTAGGGGTGACTCACATGTAAGAAAAGGGAAGGTTAGGGTCTGGCAAGTGGGTGCACTTGCCAGGTCGACATGGCAGTACCAAACTGCGCACAGACACTGCAGTGGCAGGTCTGAGTTACATTTACAGGCTGCTCATGTGGGTGGCACAATCAGTGCTGCAGGCCCACTAGCAGCATTTGATTTACAGGCCCTGGGCACACACAGTGCACTGTACTAGGGACTTACCAGCAAACCAAATAAGCCAATTATGGAAACACCAATCCATGACAACAATTTACAGTGGGAGCACTTGCACTTTGGCACTGAACAGAAGTGGCAAAGTGCCCAAAGCATCTAGACCAGCAAAAACAAAGTCCAACGCACAGCAAAATAACGGGAGGCAAAGGCAAAAATACAGGGGAAACCCATGCCAATGATGCCAGGTCTAACATTAGTTGATTACATGACTCAGCAATAGATAACATTATTTAATTAATGCTATATATTGAATGTAAAAAAACACAGAGCCAGTGCAAATGAGCATGGCAAATGTATTTATTGTTTTCATTAACGGGGAAAACATTTCTCGCCATGGAAAAACCCTTTGCCCTACACTCTCACTATTTGGGGGGGGGGGGGAGAAGGTCGATCTCTTCCCACCAGTAAACAGACTTTGACAGCCATTGACAAGACTAACTTTGCGACAATTTAATGGATGGGAGAGGGGGTCAGAACATGGTTTGTAAATACCAACACATGTGTAACTTTTTAAGGGTGCATTTCCTGTCCTAGAGTATTTCATCCACACCGCAGGAAGCTATTTACTCCCACAGATCCCCCGTGTTGGTAAATCAGGCAGCAGTAGCTGTAAGTCTGACATTCAAGCACATCTGGCTTTACGAATGACGCCCATGAACGAAAGTCGAGGGGGCCCCCTGGAGCTTGGGGCCCCCCGCACCGCGGGGGCTGCGGGGGCCTGTGTTACGCCCCTGCCATGAAGCTGCCTTCATCAGGAGCCTCCTCTCCCTCCACCGCTCGCTGCTGTCCCGGTGCCAGAGGCCGCAGTTTCCATCCTCATAAACGTCAGGTCTGTCGGAGTTCATTTGTCTGTGCCTTTTTTGGGAGTTAGTATAAGCTGGTCTCTGTTTTGTAAGTACAGCAAATCTGATTTTATTTCTGCAGAGATTTAGGTAATTTTGTGGCATGCCTGGTTAAGTTTTCCACTCAGAGATGCCTATTTTTGGAGACATGCGGCTCGGGGCAGAGTGTGTGACCTGTGGTGCTTTGCATGTCTTTGCTTTCATCTTTCAAAGGGTCAGCCTGCCGGTATTTGGACAATGTGTTAAACATGGTTTGCTGTTCTTCGGCCATTGCACTGTAGTGATACCTGGAGCTTGGGCTGAACATGTGTTCTGCACCCCTACTACCACAGATCCAGACCATATATCCGCACCTCAGAGACACACTACCCTTCCAGCCTTGGATTATCAAAGTCGTCTGATATGGGAGTTGTAGTTTTGGTTTGATTCGATTGAACCATGTTTTATAACACACCTGATAATAATGCTTTATTAAAGGAAAGCTCAGAATTGGAAGAGTGTTTACTCTATAAGTGATGGATAAAGGTACACATGGGAAGAAGGTAACATTTAGGGAGGAGGTGAATGTGACCATTGCTCCACCTCTTTAGAAAACATACGCCACCCCAAAGGTGCAAGCTTATTACACACTCAGGGCCCCATTCACTAAGGTAAATTTAGATCAAAAGTCAAACTTTACTACTTTTCGGTATTCACAAAAGTAAGTTACGATTAGTATCTTTATGACTGTGGAGTTTCGGCACTCGGGGCAGAGTGCGGAGATTCTGCCCCGGGTGTGGAAACTCCGCCAGAGTGCTGAAACTCTGCAGTCGTAAAGATACTACCCGTAACTTACCTTTGTGAATACCGAAAAGTAGTAAAGTTAGACTTTTGGTCTAAACTTAGACTTTGGTCCAACTTTACCTTTCTGAATCGGGCACTCAGTTTGGCCTATTCACCAAGGCATTATGGAATATGTAAAGTAGCACTCTTTTTTGTATACATATATGACATGATGAATTGGGCAAAAAACATGTAAAATAGGAATAAAATGGGACTATTTAAGGAGTATTCATACACAGTTTGTTCAAACAGAAAGGTCTGTGCCCTCTTTGCACTTTTACTAATACGGATTTAGGCGCTTCAGGGACGATTCACAAAGGCGTGTAAGAGTGCGTAAAAAAGTACTCCTGTAATACTGCTTCTCAGAAATGCTTTTGTGAATTGGCCCTTTTATGTGCCTCTGTGCATAATGACACATAGGTAGGAAGACTCGGTAATGAATCCAGTACGTGTTTCAAAGATATGAAGAAAGCATCGCCCAAACAAAGAAATTGGCTCATGTGCAAAAGGGTTGTCCGAGGTCGTGTTCGATGCCTAGGTACCAATGTCCTCCTCGAGAGTGCTTGATTCTGGCATCAGAGTGGCCTTCATTTATGGGTGTGGTTTAACAACTCCCTAGTGAGGTCTTTGTGTTCCTGGTGCAGATGTTGTGAGTGGTTAGTGTTATTGATGGAGCTGTTTTGTTCAGGATATGTGTGAAATTGTTTATTGTGTTTCTGTGTCATCTCATGGCAGGTAGTGCAGTAAAAGTGAACATGGAAGCCGTCTATGAACCCCACTAAGAGAGCGACGGTAATTCGGGGTGGTAACACAGGATTCAGAGTTACCGACTCTAAGTGGTTGGCTCCAAAACGGAAATAACATGCAGGCCCCGAAATGACCAGGTTCATCCCTGCATGGAATTCCCAGATAATCTGCCTTTTTCCATGCGCATTTACCACTTGCTTTCAGCAGGTGGAAAATGTACTAAGTAAAGCATTCTGCACCTGGTAGAATGAGCAACTGTGTGTGGTAGTACCATGATAACTATGTGGAGTTAACACACTACTTAGAGTAGCGGCCCTTTATGTCTGGAAAAGCGCGTACTATAAGGAAGCGCGCCATTAGGACACGGGACCCCGGCCACGCCCTTGTGGCTCCTGGCCGAGGGATTGGGCGACGCTAACGGCAGGAATTACTTCCGGGGCGAGCCGTGACGTCACTTCCTGCCGGGGCCGGTAATGGGGGGGAGGAGATGGTGGGGGGCCTATTTAGGGCACCCTGCCCAGGCCCTCATCCTCTCTTCCTTACAGCGCCCGCCCCGTGTACAGTGGACTGACTCCTGTGAATCTCAACGCCGGCGCTGGAGCGTAGGAGTCACGCGGTGGGAGACGGGAGAGGACGGCAGGGAATCCGGATCGGTCGGAGTTTCTCTTTCTCTTCCCTTTCTTTTCTTGTAGGGCAATAAGCGCACTGGGCGCACCGCTGCGGGAATCCGTTGGGGGGCGTCGCGCCGCCTGAGGACCGGAAGCAGTACGGGCTTGAGTGTTACTCGCCCAGCTCGTGTGAAGTGCTCGGTAGAGACTTCATGCGGGAGCAGGTTGGCCCGGTTTGTCGTCGCGAGTGATCTGGTAAATATATAATCAATGTAATATTAAGTGGGGCGTCTAGGGCGGTAATTAGTTGTCTGGCTGAGGCGAGTGCGATGGTTCCACCCCTCCCCGTGCGGACTTCATAGTGCTCCAGGATGCGGGTCAGGGGTTTTGCTGGGGCGGACCGATCGATGGATTGCGTCGGGGGTCTTCGCTGTTACATTAGATGAGTCCTGGGTTCAGAACGGGTAGAGCGAATCCCTGCTTTGCTCGCCCTGCCTAATGTAGGCATTTCAATTGGGGCCCATTTTATGAATACTGTATTGTGTCTTGCCTGGAAGACAATAAGTCTCACAGACTGGCGACTTTTGATACAAAGTTCCATAACCACAGGCAGTTCCTTTGCTATCAACGCTTGTGGGGTGAGCTCGCCGCGCTTAGCATTCACAGGGCGGCTATTTTACACGTGTGTAGCTGAGTTTTGGGAATCTGGCCCTACAGTTCGTAGATTGGGGCAATAGCTTGGTGGTAGGCACTGGTCTCGGGGGTATCATGTTATGGCATGCGATCTCACGGTGGTGGGCGCAGTGAAAAGTACTTTATGCTGAAAGGGGCATTGGGGCTACGAATCGGCCTTTTTTCCGTACCTGAGCGGTCCTGAGCAGGCACAGCTATTGAGGCTTGTGTTGACTAAGTGGGGGGGGCGGGTGTGATTCTGGTGGCACAGCATCGGAGCCCGATCCCGAACCACCCTTTCCCGGGCGGCGTTTTCTCCGGTCGGGAGGAGAGCCGCGAGACACCCAGCTCAAAGCGATTCTGGGAAGAAAAACGAGTGGTACAGTTACTCGGAGGTCCCCTGGGGGAAATGGCGGGCAGTCTTTGGTTGAAATAGGAGCGCCTGGGACAAGGGATCTCAGCCTGTCGTTATGTCGATCGTCTTTGCTACAACCAGTGGGGCGCGGCAGACGCTGCATGGATCAGATGAGGTCTTGGCATTATTTGCGGATATCAGATGGTCTTTTTTCAGTTATACTCGGTAGAGGGGCCGTCTATCCGCCACGGTGTGGTAATGTTCTTAAGCGTGTGCATGCACACAACACACGGGAAGTGTGTGGGTATGCCACTCCTCATTCGCGGGGTCGGGTTGACTCGCTTGCAAGCTCGTCGGGATCGCTAGCGCAGGCATCACTGTTATGCCCATTCCGTTGAGCTGGGGGGGGCTGTCCACGTCTCTGAGGCGCGGCCGGTTCCGGTGGTAGCGCCAACGGGCTCAAGGAGGGGAACAGGTACCCGCAGCAACCTCACGGTGGGGTGCTTGCGTCAGTAGCTTCGAGAAGTATACCAAGGGGTGGTACCGACGGCGGGAAGCAGGACTAGTAACATGCTGATTCCTTGGATCTCGACGCACAATTTGTTAGGGGCAGTTCGAGATGTGTGTAGGCATGGGGAGTCATTAGTGAAGGTACAAAGGGCAGATTCAGCCACTCGGGCAGAGGATCTGGCCTTACGGCTAGGGCGGTAGTCCGCGAAGCTGAGGAGCCGGGTTCGAGCTTCGGCAGGAAGGCTCAACAATTTGCGATTCTGGGCACATCACGTAATCCGCATTGGGTGTGTCCCTCTGTAGCGTGATTGGTGCTCACACGAAGTGCTCTGATACCCCTATTGCGATTAGGTGCTTTGGTTTGAATAATTTGACAGGGTTGCTAGTCGGGATGGTCACACCGATGATATTGTATTCCAGTAAGATATTCAAAGCGCAAGGCATTTAGGCCGGGTAGCTTGGCTGCACTTTGACACTGTTTTGATGGACCATTGTGGAGGACCCCGTGATTGGGTTCGAGTTTCGGCAGGGACACTCAACATTTGATGATTCAGCGGCAAATCACTTAGGTTCGCAGGGCATGTGTCCGTTTGTAACGAAATTGGCTTATGTAAAGCGCTCCGATATCCCATCGCTAATTGGTTGTGTGGGTGTTAATCTTTTGACAGTGTTACTAGTGCTAAATTCATCGGTAAACTCATAGTACAATACGGTGCACTGGTACGCGCTTTTGAGGGGCTGTGTTGCTTTTCTGCAGTGTAGTCCTCGGTGAGGTTAGCGTCACCAGCATCACAATGGCATCCATAACACGAGTGGGAAGGAGTGCAGTAGGGACACATAGTGTCGCAGCGGGAGTTGAGGGTGTGTGAGTAGTAGGTGCTTCATGAACCTCGGGTGGGGGAGAAGCGAGTGGACAGTGATGACTAATGGGGTAATCATGATGATGCACAGTCCCGGGAGCGATGAATGTGTGGTGATGTCCTAGGTTACACTCCAATGATTCATACAATACAGACATTAATGTGGACCTGGAATCACGCCTCCTGACTGCGCTGAGAAATGAGGCATGCAGTAGGACAACCTCTTTTCTCTGGCCACCAATTGTGTAGTAAAGGGAATGAGATCTATTCTCAGGCGAACGCTGCTCTCGGAGAGATATTTGTACCTGCGTAGAGGAAGCACAGATGGAAAGAGCGCGGTGGGGTCAATGTGGTCATTCCTGATATGCACTAAGGTGTCAGCGGAGCATTGTGGGTAGCAGAGGTAGCTTCTTCCTTAAGGCTCTCTGCCCATTCTCCATCCCTGGGTCCCATACCTATCTGCTGCATTACTCCTTCCAGTGTAGAGCGCTCAGGTGCTAGGGGTGCGATGTGGACCGTACACATGCATGCATGCATGCTGGCATTGAACGTGATCAGTTCTTTTCTGTCAGGTGTTTCAGAGGCGCCCTTATCACGGGGGCCGCCATGCGTTCCAGGGTTTGCAGCATATTGACAGTTGGCATACTTTCTTAAGATAGTGCTTCTTTGGCAGCATGTTCAGGTTACAAGATTCGTAATTTCACCTTCTAAATACCAGTCGGTCGTGTTCCCTTTCTTCGGATATTTAGGGCTAGGTAAAGTGTATTGCTTTGCCGCCCATCTAAGCATCATTTAATTCCTTTCAATTAGCCCCATCTCGTCTGTTTACGGTATTTTCCGTCCCTACTCCAGCTTACTCCAGGGTCAGATCTTTCATGGGTTCAGTGCTTGATTTAATTCCCGTGGCCGGGCTAGAAATCCTCCCTCTAGTTTAACAGTGCACTTAATACACCCTTGTGTAGCCCGTCCATCGTATTGTTTTAGTCTCTTTTTCAGCCAATGAGAGAGATTTGCGGCTGCTAGCCAGGTACAGGGCACAAGTTGATGGTGCACACTGGTAGATGGCACCGACCCATTATGTTTCGAAGGGAGGACGCTGTACACCCGCCAAAGAGGTGGGGTTCCACAGGAATATGCAGAACATACTTGTCCGGCGGTAGGTTGCGGACACTGGGACACTTTCAGCTGCACCGAAAAATTTCTGTTCTTGTTCTGAGCGGCAATGTCAGCCGGAGAAAAGGCTTAGCTGGTTCCAGCGGCGCCCATAACATAGGCGGAAATCAAGGGGCCATCAGGCCTCCTTTCAAGCAGCGGCTCAGATGGCTAGGTTTTCGACATCTCTTCGGTGGTTTGGAGTCCGGCCCTATCACAGTTGGTAGGGGCCTCGCTACGAGCTTACTCCGAGGTCATGCCAGAAGTGCATGGGGCTTAGAGGCAGGCCCACTTAGGGCGGCTTGCAACTGTTGAGATCACAAAGCAGGCTTGTGTCATACGCGAGAGCCCAAGGGGCGGTGATCGGTTTCTTCGCCAAGCTTAGGGGATACAAAATGAGGGCAATTCCTCCTTGGGGAGTAAGACCTTAGCAGCATACATGTTGGCTAACCCCCACTTAGGGGGCAGCTTTCCGACAAACTTACCTGATCTTCTGCAGCTTGTGCGGTGGCATTTTAAGGGGCCTGCAGAAGGATCAAATTAGTAGGGGCATCACAACTCGGTGCACTGGAGAGGTCTGCAGTTCCTGGATACTGGGATGTAGGCGGACAGGGCCACTCCCAAGGAGAGGTTCAAACCTGACCCTACTGGAAAGGGGACGGTAGTGGAGCGCGAATCAACATAAAGGGAGAGAGTAGGCCTGTTGAGGATCACGGGGGAATACATGTCCATCCGTCCTCAGGTTCAAATCTTGCATAGTTGTGCATAGGATAGTTTGGACTACCTATCGCAGCTGGGGGATGGATCTAGTTGGTTACTCAAAACAGAATTGGGGCTGCGACATGCGCAGCGGGCCGGATGTTTCACCGGACGAGATTAAGGTAATATGTCTTCCAAAGTTGTGTGCGTCACTTGCCCGTACGATGGGCCACCTATTGTTTGCAGCGGCGGCGTGGGTTGAAGCTAGTGGGCTTTGAGAGTGTCTCCCTTTCGTTTGATTGAGGTTGGGGGGCCCTCAGATCGCACACATTCGCCAGCTGGTGGAAGACTCCATGTGCCATGGGGGACTGCAGTTCCCAGAGTTGGTTAGCCTACATTTAGGAGGTAATGATATGTTTGGGCTGGGTCACAGGGCCGCAAGGGAGACTCTGTTATCTGGATTCGCCCAGTTGAGTTGGACGTTCCAAAATAGCATGGTGTCATAGTGCCATGGCGGAAGTGGGGGCCAGGACTACGGTCTAGTGCCCCCCCCTTTTTAGGTCTCGCATAGGCAGCGCATGCGCTGCCTCTACGAGGCATCAAGTAATCAGTATGTTGGGTGAAACTCCGCCTATTGCCGGGTCATTTCTGTTGCTGCTTGCCATTAGTTTAACTTTGTCATTGCTCTTGTTAGCTGTTTTTTAATTGGCTGTTGATGCGATACTCACTTCCGTTTAGTCCGGAAGCAGCAGGGCCTAACTACTGTGTTCGTCCGCTTTTTGTCTGGGTGATCGCACTCTTTCCGTGCGCATATCCGCCTTTCATAGCCGCCGAGTGCAACACACATCGGGTGTTCGTCCGCTTTTTGGCTGGTTGATCGCACTCTTTCCGTGCGCATATCCGCCTTTCATAGCCGCCGAGTGCAACACACATCGGGTGTGCCGGAGCCCTTCTTAGCGGGCGTCGTGATGTCACCGGGTTTCCTAGTAATGTATCTTTCCCTGATACACAGCCGGTTGACGTGTTTGCAGCAGCAGCAGCCTGTTAAACGTGAGTGTCCAAAGCTTCAGTGCGACCAAGCACAGTCCCGTCACACCAGGGGTGCACGAAGTCGTGCTGTTGGAAGCGACCCACCGTACCCTTAGTTAATTCGGGGGCGCCCCGCGCAAAAATTTGAACTTCTCGGACATTTTGTTGAGCCTCCAACCTTCCTGCGATTCAGCCTCCCTCACACCCCCAGTGGGGCTGCAGACAGTCCCCGGGGGGCTAATCCAGCCAGGCACCTCCTTAGCAGTGCAGGGCTTCGCAGTGCGCGATCAACTTTCGCTGTTCAGATCCAGCCTCCCTCACACCCCCAGAGGGGCTGCAGACAGTCCCCGGGGGGCTAATCCAGCCAGGCACCTCCTTAGCAGTGCAGGGCTTCGCAGTGCGCGATCAACTTTCGCTGTTCAGATCCAGCCTCCCTCACACCCCCAGAGGGGCTGCAGACAGTCCCCGGGTGCCGGATCCAGCCGGGCGCCTCCTTGGCAGTGCAAAGCTGCGATTGGCACAGCGCTGGCCGGCGGCCGGCTGCCACCTGGCTGCACAGAGCCGCTGCCTCTAATCCCCCGGGGCTCCGCTTCCCACAGTGCAGCTGCACGATGGGGCTCGGGCTACCACTGCCGCGGGTCGCCCTTGTGGGGTTGTTGCGGGTGCTACAGGCAGTGTCGGTGTGTCCAGGGCGCAGCCGTCCCGCGTGGAAGCTCTGGTGTGGGCACCTGGGGCATACCTGCACACAGCCAACGTCGGCGGGGGACTGAAGGCTCTTCTGACCATGGTGTGACACTATATCTTAGCCAGGTGCTCCAAGTGTGCATGGCAGCTTTCACAGCCTTATTTGGCTCCCGTTTACTCACCACACTGCCTGCCATTTCTAGGCCTCCTTGTCTAAGCGTCCTGCATTGCTCTCGAGTTCTGAAACCGTTAATGGAGTCATCGCATTTCCTTCGTAGATCTCCAGTATCAAGGCTGTTGGCGTGGTCGCAACCCCTTTGCACTAGATTTCTTCCCAACGTGATTTGTTCTGCTGAGGGCCCGTGCTCTGTTCAGCATCGTTCATGTGGGATTTGTGTGCATTTTGGAAACAGCGTCAGTCAATTAGTCCTTCCCTGTCCCTGTGAGGATTTCAAATGAATGCACAGCAGGTGGGCCCGCCATAAATCCCGAGGGTTTGCTAAATATTGATCAAGCTAAATAATTTGCCCAACAAAACCAGCAGCCTTGCTCGGTGAGTTCAATGCTCGCTGCTGACGTCTGCAGCAACCTCAAGGTCACAATGCAGCCTCTGGGTCGCATCTTCCAGAGGTCGGGAAAATGTACAAAATTAAATTGGCTAACAGTAATGTAGGCTATTTATAGCACTAGAAGAGGACTGGCAGCTTTGACTGCTGCTGGGGTACTAAACTTCAGCACTTACCATGGTTCAATGGGCCTATCAGCGTTCTTGACCCCGGTGCCACTGCACCTGCTGCACCGATGCTAGCTTCGCCCCCGAGTGAAGCACTCATTAAAAAGTGCATTCTCGTTATTTCCTTCGTAGATCTCCAGTATCAAGGCTGTTGGCGTGGTCGCAACCCCTTTGCACTAGATTTCTTCCCAACGTGATTTGTTCTGCTGAGGGCCCGTGCTCTGTTCAGCATCGTTTATGTGGGATTTGTGTGCATTTTGGAAACAGCGTCAGTCAATTAGTCCTTCCCTGTCCCTGTGAGGATTCTCTCACTTTATCCCGTTTCTTTCTGCCTCTACTTTCTCTTTGCTCCCTCACTGTCCCTCCTCACTGCCTCCTGTTATCTCTTTTTCTTCTGCCATCGCACTCTTTCTTTCGCTCGTCTCCATGAGCCACTGGCGCTCTCTTGTCCTCCTCTCCCTTTATCGCCCCTCTCTCTTTCTTTTTGTTTTTCCTTCTGTATTTCTTGCTCTTGTTTTCTCGCTCCCTCCTACAAACTTAAGTATCAGCCCCTTGCACCGAGTTCTTCCTTTCTCCCCCTCCTCTGCGCCTCACCAGGTCATTATTTTACCACATTGCAAAATACCTTTCATCGCATTTTCGAAACTTTGACCTATTGGTGTTGTAAATGACAATGCCTTTTATTATTGCAGGTTTTTTTAAACATATAAATGAAAGGCATTGTCATTTACAATGCCAATAGCTCAAAATCTCGCAAATGCGAGACCTTTTGCATTGCAAATGCTTGGTAATGTTTTGGCCAAGTGCCTGGAATGCCGGACTGGCCTAGCTGTGCCCGGGGCAGGGGCCAGCTTGGTAATGCACCCATAAATTACGCATGGGGGTTGTATGGTTCATTCCAATGGTGTACACATGTCTACTTTGGACTCAGACTCGTAGATCCGTGGCATCGGAGTCTGACATGGCTATGGGCCTGTGGTTCGATGGAACCTGGTGGTCAGAAGTTGTCTGGTGGTGGGGAGGGCAAAGGACCGGTTGGCCCTGGTCGCCCTTGTGGCAGTAAGGAGGCCACATAAATTGCCTTACATTGTTAAGGGAGTCCTCCTGCATACTCCCTAGGCCAGCACTGAGGGGGAGAGATGGTAAGCTCACCCCAGAGAGAATAGAGACACCGGCTGGGGGCAAGGGCATTGGGCTGTGGCCCCTGGTTATACCCTACGAGCCCCGGTGGGCAGCCTGGTGGTGGAGGGGTGGGCCCCTAGGATGGCGGACAAGGACCAGATGGCATGGGCTCACCTCTCAAGGACGCAGGTGGGTTGCGCCTTGCGTGGTTATCAGTTGGGGGGCGCGAGCCAGAAGGCCCCTTAGTGTTGGAGCGATAGAGAACATTCTTGGTCGATAAATTAAGTTCTGTCATTTCTGCTGATAGATTATGATGTTATGATCAACATAAATGTAAATGTCGTTCAGTGATCGAATTTGATAAATCTATGTCGTATGAAATTTGAATCTTATTGGTTATATATTGTCATGTTTATATGTGATGGTTTATAATAAACATGGCCTCTTTTACCCACAGCTCTGGTTGTCAAGTCTTGATTTGTGGGTTCTGATGGGGGCGGGGCCGGGAACAACCTGGGGGTCCGGGTCCTAATATCTGTGCTCCATTTCATCCTGGTAGTTTGTGGCTGGTACTGATGGGGGTATCTATCCTGTTTTGGGTATGTGTGCAGTGTCCTATCAAATGTGTTCTTTTTGATGCTTGTGTGTGGTGTATTGTTGTGGAGGAACCATAACAGATGCGGAAAGGCTTATTTGTGCTTTGTCTCCATGCCCAATTCTTCAGCTACTCCCCTATGGTGCTGAAATCTTTGCAAATTAACATGCCTTTTGCCACTAGCACCTGTGCCAGACTCAAAAACGTGGGTATTCTAAAGTTCAGACAAACTTACCCTGAAATCAACCAAACGTCTCCCTGCTGGGAGTATCATATTAGACAGGAGCCTACCCCTGAACCCTCAATCCTACAGCGGCAGGAGCAAAAGACACTTACAATCGTATATCTGAATACGCGTTCACTGATCAAACACCAATTAGAAATTTTTCAGCTACTGGACTCAGATAAGCCAGATATACTCCTTCTTACCGAAACCTGGCTTACTGTAGAGTCTGCCCCTGACATACTGGCAGCGGTGCCTAACAGTTACTATATTCTTCAGGCTAATAGGACTGCGTGTAAAGTAGGAGGGGGTGTTGCGGCCATTATACACCAGACATTACAGTTCACATCACTAGTGGTTGCAGGTCCACCATCAGTTGACAGCTTTATTATCAAACTCAAGTCTCCTCAGTCTCCTTTTATCTGTGCACTGTTTTACAGACCCCCTTGTCATATGCCATTATTCCTCCAGTTACTGGGCGAAATGATCTCTCACTTGGCCATTAATTATGCAAAAAAATTCTTATAATTGGTGACTTTAATTACTGGGCTAATGATGTCAGGGAGAGCACTTACTCTGCTGAATTTACAGATTTACTCTCAGGGATGAACTGCACACAGCATGTGACTGTTACGACCAAGGCCGGACTGGGAACCGAAACCAGCCCTGGCACACTGCGGGGCCGGAAGGGGGTGCGGCCGAGCTGTTTGCAGGGCCAGTTTCGGCTGATTTTGTTACAGGGGGCCGATATTGCCGGTCCCCGGTAACAAAAACGGCCCCCAGGGGCCTAATACTGGCCCCCAACCTGGCGGCCCACCGGGGAAACGCCCGGTGCCCGCTATGGCCAGTCCGGCCCTGGTTATGACCCACATAAAAGGTCATATTCTTGACCAAGTTTGGACATCTAATCTGACGATCTCTAATCTATTGATCTCTCCGTGTACTTGGTCAGATCACTATTTTATAACATTCACCCTCTCCAATGTTCACCTTACCACGCCCCATTTGAAGGGGAGCCGCATGGCAAGAAACTGGAGACGCGCCAACATAGGCGATTTCTGCACGCTGCTGGCTACTACAGCCCCTTCAGAGCAGCAGCCACTTAACAGCCAAGCAGAAAGTATTAAATCCTGGCTTGAATCTGCTAGCGATAGCTTCGCCCCCATTAAGAAAACCAAAATTATGAGACCTCATGATGCTCAACGTTGGTTCTCTGACGAATTAAAACTTAAGAAACTTGCCCTGCATCAAGCCGAACGCAAGTGGAGGCGAAATTACTCCTCAGACAAAAAAGATATATTCCTAACTCAGCTTAAGGAATACAAAAATGCCATTTTGCAAACCAAGGAACAATACTTCTCCAACAAGATCTTAAACTCTACTACCAGGTCCAAGGAAGTCATCGCCATTGTGGATGAACTATCCAAACCAGATAGGGTCACAGTAAAACCCGCCCCCACTCAAACCTTATGTGATTCTCTTAATATCTATTTTATTGAAAATATTGCCACTATCAAGTCCAGTATCCCTACTAATTCTTCTCCTACATCCTCATCGTTCATATGTAGAAACCATCTTCTGTTAGATCAGATCCCTTTCATCTCTAGGGAAGTATTTTTTAGCCTTCTAAGGAAGGTTGGATCCGGCTCTCCTAATGATTGCTGTCCCCAACACATTTTGCGGGAAGCTTTTCTCACCTGTCCAGATCCTCCTCTCTTGCTCCTGAATAACTCCCTTAGAAAGGGCATTCAATATGTGGAAATAGTTCCAATCCTGAAGAAACCGGGGGCAGATCCCTTAACCTTAAATAACTATCGCCCTATCTCCCTGCTCCCCTATCTAGCTAAAGTTCTGGATGCTCACGTGGCTAGTTGCCTCAGTTCCTTTATTGAACGTTCCTACTATCTTGATACTCAACAAGCAGGCTTCCGACCGGCACATTCAATAGAGACGGTCATCCTCACGGTCATGGATGAACTTAGAAGGGGGGCTGATAGAGGGATCACCCCAGGCCTTGGTACTTCTTGATCTCTCAGCGGCTTTTGACACGGTTGACCATGACCTTTGGATCAACCGTGTCGATAACGCCGGGATCCAGGGCTTGGCTCTTGAGTGGCTCTCATCCTTTCTTAGTAACCGCTCTCATGCGGTCCGCCTTGCGAATTTCTCTTCCGCCAAAATGAAACTGACTTGCAGAGTACCCCAGGGCTCCTCTCTTTCACCACTTCTTTTCAATCTGTACCTATTACCCTTGATCCGATCTCTTGGAGAAAGGACAGTCATCATCTTCAACTATGCTGATGACCTTCAACTGATATTTGAAATCGATCAATCGGCATCCTCTCTCCTCAACTTTCAATCCACCATGCAATTTATCAGTGAATGGATGAATAGCAATCATTTAAAATTAAACCCTGATAAAACGGAGTTGATCCTAATGGGTGGGCAACCAATCCATGGAATTCCAACTTCTGGCCACCCCAATTAGGAAACCCCTCACTCCCAGCATGCTCCATCAAACGTCTGGGTATTGTTATCAGCAGTGATCTGTCTGTGAAAGCCCAGATTGGGACAGTGGTTTCCTCCTGCTTCTTCCAGCTGCGACGAATCAGGAACATTAGTAGATTTCTGACTACAGGAGCCCTAATCCAAGTCATCTTGGCGCTGGTAATCTCCCGCATTGACTACGCCAACTCACTTTTTGCAGGTATCCCAGCATATCAACTAAAACGCCTGCAGTTGGTGCAAAACCAAGTGGCCAGAATAATCCATCACCAGCCCAAATGGCACCATGGCAAACCACTAATGAAAAGTCTACTCTGGCTCCCAGTTGCCAAACGCTGCGCATTCAAGCTGGGGTGTATCACCTTTAATGCTCTATACGGCAACAGCCCAGCATTTGTATCCTCTCGGATTCAGCGCTATGTTCCCTCTCGGGACCTTAGGTCTTCGCATCTGAATTTTTTGGTCATCCCGTCCTTTAAACGTAAGAAACATGGAGGCCTAAGGTTTGCGGTCTTGGCCCCTCAATCATGGAATTCTCTCCCTATAGAGATTAGATCACTGACCTCTTACGCACAGTTTAGGAAACAGCTAAAGACCTGGCTGTTCTGCCAGGCATATGACTAATTCCCTCACTGTTGCATCACTCCATGGACTCTAGCGCCATGAAACCGCTTGGTGTACGTGCGCTTTATAAGCTCTTTTAACATAACATAACATAACATTTGTTGGACGCATGTGAGGTGCTCTGTCTAATGGTTATTGTTGGAATGCAGCTATGTATGTATATGGTATTTGTTTAGCGCAAATCTAGCCAAAATGCAGTGGAGCACTGTACAGCACCAAAGGCAAAGGTGCTATCCATGAATGGCTATGGCCTTGTGACAAATGCAAAAACAACAATTGATGGACAGAATGCAAAACAATGTCATACATTCACCCCAGTACAGAGATCTGTGCCTGAATCCATCGTTTTTTTGCTCACCATGCCATTCCAGTTTGAACCCAGCCATATGCAAATCAGTTTTGACCCTGTGCCTCATGGGTACAGTCCAGCCCGAACTGCCAAGCCAGGTCCTCCCTGGACTGGAAACAAGCATTCTAGGACCGGTTTCGGGGTTTCACCCCTCTTCAGCCAGGATAGCTTGATTCCAGTGGCATGGAGAGCACGGGACCCACGTCTGGGCATACCCGTCCCACTCGGGGTGACAAATGCAAAAACAACAATTGATGGACAGAATGCAGAACAATGTCATACATTCACCCCAGTACAGAGATCTGGGCCTGAATCCATCGTTTTTTGCTCACCATGCCATTCCAGTTTGAACCCAGCCATATGCAAATCAGTCTTGACCCTGTGCCTCATGGGAACAGTCCAGCCCGAACTGCCAAGCCAGGTCCTCCCTGGACTGGAAACAAGCATCCTAGGACCGGTTTCGGGTTTCACCCCTCTTCAGCCAGGATAGCTTGATTCCAGTGGCATGGAGAGCACGGGACCCACGTCTGGGCATACCCGTCCCACTCGGGGTGACAAATGCAAAAACAACAATTGATGGACAGAATGCAGAACAATGTCATACATTCACCCCAGTACAGAGATCTGGGCCTGAATCCATCGTTTTTTTGCTCACCATGCCATTCCAGTTTGAACCCAGCCATATGCAAATCAGTCTTGACCCTGTGCCTCATGGGAACTGTCCAGCCCGAACTGCCAAGCCAGGTCCTCCCTGGACTGGAAACAAGCATCCTAGGACCGGTCTCGGGTTTCACCCCTCTTCAGCCAGGATAGCTTGATTCCAGTGGCATGGAGAGCACGGGACCCACGTCTGGGCATACCCGTCCCACTCGGGGTGACAAATGCAAAAACAACAATTGATGGACAGAATGCAGAACAATGTCATACATTCACCCCAGTACAGAGATCTGGGCCTGAATCCATTGTTTTTTTTGCTCACCATGCCACTCCAGTTTGAACCCAGCCATATGCAAATCAGTCTTGACCCTGTGCCTCATGGGAACAGTCCAGCCCGAACTGCCAAGCCAGGTTCTCCCTGGACTGGAAACAAGCATTCTAGGACCGGTTTCGGGGTTTCACCCCTCTTCAGCCAGGATAGCTTGATTCCAGTGGCATGGAGAGCACGGGACCCACGTCTGGGCATACCCGTCCCACTCGGGGTGACAAATGCAAAACCAACAATTGATGGACAGAATGCAGAACGTGGGTCCCTAGCTCACTTTGCCACTGGATTCAAGATAGCCTGGCTGATGACGGCTGTAAGCCAGAAACCGGTCCCAGTATGCTTGTTTCCGGTCCAGGGAAGACATGGCTTGGCAGTTCGGGCTGGACTGTTCCCATGAGGCACAGGGTCAGACTGATTTGCATATGGCCATGTCTGAACTGGGGTGGCGGAGTGAGCTAAAGAATGATGATGGATTAAACCCAGATCAGTTGACTGGGGGTGAGTGCTTGCAATGTTCAACACTCCGTCCATCATCCCCTTTGGTTTTGCTATGGCCTTGTGACATCATCATTCTTGCGAAATTTCAGGTTTTTTGTACTTGAAAAGAACAATAGAAATACACATTTTATTTTACACACTCATGTAGCACCATTTACGTATTGGCGGAGAGGGTCGGATCTGTGTCACGTAAGAGGCTGACTCACTTATTGCATTAATAAAGCGATTATCAGCAGAGTAATGAGATTAAATAATGAATGGATTATTCCCTCCCACTTACCCCAGAACCATGATCTCATTGTTTCTGCCTTTATGGCAGACATTGTTTTCCTTTATCCAGGAGTGCACATGGCCCAAACACTTTGTAACATTGGCCCAGTTCCTGGTTTGAGTTTCGGGTATCGATGCATCCGGGTCATCAGCATACATCTTGAATCCAGTTGCTGTTGTTTGATACCTTGGGCCAGTAAGGGCTCACAAATATTAAAGCAAACACACAACAGGTGGTGGAAGAATGCTTGCAATTAGTCTAAACACTGGCAATTGCTTGGGGTAGCATTCCAACCCATCACTCTTTTGCCCACTATGTCCAGACTTGGGTCCAGTGCACACTATGCCATTGGAACTAAGCTATTTGTGGCTGATGAGCCTTAATCAGGGTGAAACAGACCCTAGATTGTTTGTGTTCCGGTTCAGGGAGGACCTTGTCTGACAGTTCAGGCTGGACTGTTCCTATCGGAGCAGGGTCAAGACGGAATTGCATACGGCTGGGTCCAAATTGGTATGGTGTGCAAAATAACGATGGACTGGGGCGTGGCCCAGAGTCACTACCAGTGGCTGAGATTAATGCAAGCATTCCATCCATCACTTTTTTGTATGCTGAATAGATTCTAAAAGGCAAGAGAGGGTAGGGCAGCCTTTCGAGCATGCCGTATGAAACTGCTACAGGATATGACTCAACCAATTGTGATCTGTCAGCAATGGTTCTGGAGAAAAGAATTGACCCATTGCAAAGAAGTTCTTCAAAATTCCACTCCATTCTTCTGCCACTTGGTTTGGATGGCATGGTCTGTAGTGTCCCAGGTGCAAACTGGTCAGAAATATCAATGATGTTTATTTGTCTTCCAAGAGGTAGAAGAGATATTAGTTATTGCATTGTCTTTACCTTCCCTTCAATCCAAGCCTTAACAGGCGGTCAGGGTGGAGATTGTGGTATAATAAATATTAAAGTTGTCTGGCTTGTCTCTGGAATATTATGGAGCACCAGTGGTTTGAGATGGGTCAGCTGCTGGAGGCCATCTTGGATCAGAAGAGAGATTCCTCTGGAGGGACTAAGGATGGGCAATTCTTAATCCCTTGTAGAGGGACACAGAGGACAGCCATCATCTTGTCAGTGAATGTTACAAATGCATTGATGCATGACCCTGGGCATAGTTCTATAGGAAAGTTAAAGGCCCTGGTCTTCAGTGCTGGCTTCATCATCACACCACATCACTGCTTACAGGTTCAAAGGTGGATAATGATGTCTGTCAAGTAGGAAGCTTTTAAGGATGTTTATGGATTGACCCTGTAGTTTCATCAGATTTCTACTTTTTTGGACCAATGAAAATGAACAGGTATTTTCAGTTTTATTTATTCATGCATGGTATTTTTTCATGTCGTGTATGTCAGATAATTTCCGGGATATTTTGTTCCACCAGATGATTGTCTTGGAAATAGTATGCACTTTTATTCCTTTAAAAGATTTGTAGCATTCTCTTTTATGTTTTCAGTGACGAATCATGTCCTTGTTGGCATTGTACTAGTGTCACTAGAGTTCTAAACACCATCTGTCCTTTTCAGGTTTTTGCAGCATCTTTTTTGCCATTTAGTGATAGCTTTAAACCCCGTGGGCACAGTTTTTTTCAACAAAAGCATTGGTGCTTTGTGGTGGAGGTGGGATCCCAACTGGAATCTTGGCTTTGTTGGAATTTGTAGTTTTAATTGGACTGTGCATACTGTAAGTGCATTATCAGGCTTGCCTATGTTTTTTAGGTGTCTTGGTACACTTGGGCAAGACACTGCACATTACTGCGCTATGGAGATATGTAGGGTGCTCAGCACATGGCCCTGCCATAGCTGTGGTAGTTCTGCCACATATGTTATTTTCATGGTACAACCTGGGCTGTCTTTGGCTCCATGTGTGCTGGCTATCCCAGCTTGATTCGTTTCAGACTGGTCCTTCAGTTCTAGCATTAGTTTGATGGGCTCTGACCTCAGGGCTATCTAACCTTGGCTAGATATCCCCATCTTCCAGCATTTAGGATGCACCACCAGTTCCAGCAATGGGTACAAGAAGACATGTATACAATAGTGCAGTAAATCAACGCTGTGCGGATACATTTAGTGAGTTGCCAACTTGATCTCCAAGCACTTCAAAGAGGTGTAAACTGCTACATGTGTCTCTGTGCCTGTCAATACCTCAGGGTGCTGTAACAGCATTTTAACTGTTCTCCTGGTGAGTCAACCTCAGAAATGTTTGCAGCCCTTCTCATGCATGACACTGAGAAAGCTGAATTAATTTTCACCCAACCAATTTCTTTGTGTCACAGGATAAGATAGTTTTTACCAGAGACTAATGCATTCACCTTTTGTGTTTTTGATGTACTGCCCTAAGTGGCAAGGGTATGCCCAGACGAGGGTCCTGTGTTCACTGTGCCACTGGAACTCAGATACATCCGACTGAAGAGCCCCAAACAGGCCACAACCAGTCATGGGTTGCTGATGTTTCTAATTAGGTAGAGGCTGGCCTTGCAGTTCGAGCTGACCTGTTCCTATTGGAGCAGGGTTGAGACTTATTTGAATATTGCTGGCTCCAAACTGAGGTGGCATGGTGGGCAAAAGAACAATGAGTTGGGATGCTACCCCAAGTGATTGCCAGTGGTTAGACTTGTTGCAAGCATTCCTTCCATCACCTTTTGTGCGTTTAATTAATATTTGCGGGCCCATGTGACTGTCTCAAACTCAGAATTAGTGGCCGGCAAGGACCAGCAGACCCCCATCCCTGTGTCTGCATTACCAAACAGGAAACATTTTTTAAGCACCCCGTGTTCCTTAAAGGAATCAGAGCTGCATTAAAAACATTTAAAGCTTACCATTTGTGGAATCTCCATTTGCAACAGTCAGTGGTCCTATGGACTAATGCGTGTTTCCTGAGACTGCCAACACCATTCACAACGAGGAAGGTGTCCCAAGGGAGCATGCCACCTTCTCCATTGAAAATCAGTTACCATGTCTTTAGAAGCATTGGTAACTGATCAATGGTTTTGTGGTCTAATTATTGAAACACACAATGCCAAACCGCAGTTAGGAAGGAAACACGTTTCACGTCCCATCCTGATTTTGATTGGATGTGGGTCGGTAAACCTATTTTGCGAATTGGAAACAATTTTCATACTCACAAAATGGGTTTTAAACATACCAATTCGCCATTTTACAGTCACAAATTGTGTGATTTTGCAAATGACTCGGTTTGTGATCACAATAAGGCTTTGTACATCTGGTCTAGGCGCGCAACACCCATAGGGCTAAAAGGCCTTCACCCCCCGTGTGTCTCAGCCCAGGCTGCTGCAGCTCGAGCTGATGTGGGCTCCGCTGGGCAGTGTCTGGAGTCTTATCTCTGACACGCCCAAGTTTTTCACAGATCTTTAAAGACCATTTGCATATTTACATACCTTTGCAAACCGGTTACTGAGGCTTAGTTTTTTTTCTGGTTCCAGTACCCCCTGTGCCCCCACCCTGCCTATTCCTTACATCTGTATTTGACATTTACTGCCGTAGTGTGAGAATGCATTTCATGAAAAGGAATATAAAATAGGTTTGCCAAAAGAAAAATGCCAGCCATGTGTTGTTTAAAGAGCCTGCAAAGACCTTGTCTGGACACTAAATAGGGTTATAAATAAAAAAAAGTATGTATTCATTTGTAATGTGACTTCTCTGTCTTTGTTCCTTTTAATGATCCGTCATAGATCATTCAGGCAGCCCTAGAACATAATTAAAAGGGCTTTCTATTTATATTTGCTGTTCGAAGTATGCACAGATAAGTGCTGAAAATATGGCTTTAGGTGACTGCTTATTTTTGTACCGTCTGCGGCATCAATATAATGAGCTGGCAACCCTAATCATAATGCTGGAAGTTTGTTGTAGGATTAACACATTATTTATATCCTACGGCCTCGATCCCTGATTAATGCCATAATTGCAGGGCTTTAAGTGGGCCGGGTCCTGCCAGTGCTCAGCACCAGCAGTTCTTAAAAGCAGGTGCCAAGACGGGTCCGTATCAGGCTCTCCATTTTCACCCTCACACTCAGAATGGAAAAAAAATCTTAACTCTGCAGCAGTTCACTGTTTTGATGTAACTTTAATTTTTTTGCAGTTCTATATTGCTAAACTCAAAGCGCTTTGCATGAGCACCAACAAACACATCTTCATTTATTTTTTGGTAGGCACGGACGATTAAGTGATTTGCCCAGAAACACAGGATGTTGAGCCGACGCTGAGACTCAAACCTGCTTCCTCAGCTCCAAAGTTGGCAGCTCTAGTCATTACGCAACAACCTCTCACGCGAGAACTAAAGCATTTTCAATATTATATACAACAAAGCCATAGTTGTATGTATGCATGTAGTATATTTATCTTATGCAGCTAACAACCTTTGACAAAGCCAATAGTCGTGGCTTGTTGTAGGTGTGATGTTACTTATGTCAAGGCAATAACTGTAGCAGCGAAATAGCAGTCAGGCGGCACATTATGCTGAGCACAGATTTTTAGCATTAATGTTTTAAGCCACGCCCTTAATTGTATCGGCCATGCCCCTTTGAGAGACCCCCCCCCAGTTTTTCCATCCCACTTAAAGCCCGGCATAATAGCAATAGTTTAACTTATATCTGAAACCCTACGCCACCGTCAATAATATGCTGAGTTATTTTAAGTGTCTGGGTATGCACCCTGCATTCAGACAACTCACTCCTCATTTTCGCCCTTCACTTTCACGCTCACCCTGCACTCACAGCGATCACAATGCACTCACACTGATCACCATGCACTCACACCATTCACCCACTCACCCTGCACTCACACTTATCACTCTGCACTCACAATGCACTTGCGCTGTTCACCTTGTACCTCACGCTGCAGTCACACAAGCACACTATTCACCCTGCACTCATGTGACACTTCACTCACCTGTCCCCCTCACTGCTCAATCTGCAATCTCACTCAAACAAGCCCATCACTAACCATGCATTAATTCGTCCCACTCTGCACTTATATCTGCACCCACATTCATATGGTCACCTCACTCACCCTGCAGTCACTCCTCTTACCCTACTCTCACACTGTTGCATCGCTCACCGTGCACTCACATGGGCACTCCTGCCACCCACACAGTGCAGAGGGTTAATGTGCCTGCTACAAAGAACGTGTACCATGCAGATCACAGAACCGAGTGTTAGTAGACTATGAGTAGCAGTATAAAAAAATGAAATGTTTGTCAGAAAGGTGCTATAGAGAAATGAGGTGCATTGTTGGTGAGTGGTATTCAGGGAATTCGTGGAGAAGGAGGAAATGGGGGAGGGGGTGCCAAAAAAGACTGTTGCACCGTGTGCGACCAGTGCTAGGGCCAGCCATGGCTGGGAGTGTTAGCCCACCCGATAGTTCGTGTCGAGTTGCTCCCCTGATCTGGTACAATGCTTTTTCATTTCCTCATCAGAGCATCTGTTGTGAAATTGCTTTCCAACTCTCTTTAGCTAAGTATCTTGGGCTAGAATTATTCTTATCCTCTGGTCTGCGTTTCAGTGCATGTTTGCCTTTTAACTTCACCTATCCCTCCCTCAGTCAAACTCTTTCTCTTTCCCGCTTCTGCTTTGGCACCTTCCGTAGCTGGTGGTTGCTTGCTGTGTCCTGATTTTCCCAGTCCCTCTGGTTTGATAGCTAAAATGGTCCCTCCCATAGCACCTTGACTGACTTCTTTCCTGATTTTTTCCTGAGTATTTTCTTGCTCTTTTCCTCTGAGACGTTGTTTCTCTAGCTGCTTTTCCCTAGCCTCCCACCTCTGGTTAGTTTGCAGGGTTGTATTTATTTTATTTCCTTCTTTTTCCTCCTCGCTCCCTTTTCTGAACTACTCTTCCATTCTCTTTCCAAATCCCCTTCTTTTATTCTTCTTTGTTTTAATCCATTTTCAGTCATAATCTCTTGGTATCTCTCTTTCCTTCCTCATTGACATTCCTGTCTCACTTATTCACTGTCCTTGTCTCTAATTCTGGTTCTTTCCTAAAGCATTATGTTTTTCTTTTTCTTGTAATTCATATGGGGGCAAGGGTGGCTGTAAGGAGAAGAGATGATTAGCAGCCATTTTGCTAGACTCTGCTAAATCTGGGGCCTGAAATTTCTTGAAGACGTATATTTTTGCACTCATGTACATTTCTTACCCCTATGGCCAGGCCAAGGCATAGGTGTGCTCGGCAGTGTCCCATTGTAAAATGGCTGCTTCTCCTCCCCTGTGGATCAGAGTTGACATTCTTCGACTCTGATGTACCATCTGAGATGATCCTGATCTGGGGTTGTTAATCAAGGACCCATGGTCCAGTCTGTCTCTTTGCTATTGTCTCTACTGCAATAAGGGAGATCCTGCAACACCACTTCCTCCCTCCATCCATCTTTTGAGATGGTCATTGGTAAAATGCTTAAGCCATTGTTCTTGTTGTGCCAACTGTGCAGACAAGGGGGCATATGTACAAGAACTGCCGCTAACTAACGCTAGTTAGAGGCAGTTTTCTTAACGCGGCCTATCACCAAAAACTATCGCCCTGTTAGCGATGTATTTACAATACGTCGCTACATGGCTATAGTTTCAGGTAGCTGCGGTGAAAACTGCTGGTAACACTAGCGTAAAGGCGATACAAACTCTGGCGTTAGCGGGCGAAAACTGACGAAAGGCCCATTAGCGGCAAAAAAACTCACGTTAGTCAGCCCAACGTGACTTTTACCTATAAGTCCACCTCCAATGAAAAATAGGAAATAAAACCAATGGCATGCAGAATGGAGCAGCCAAGGACAAGTGCAGCACAGATCAACACCCCCCCAAGGCCCCCAACAGACAGGATGACCAGCCAGAGTCCCATTGGAAGAGGAAATTCAGGGCTACATCTATGAAAAGAGGCGCATCGCTATGCCAAACCAGTGATGCATCACTTTTCATTGCGCACTCCTTGCAACACCATGGCATCCAAAATCTTCAAAAGCACGGACAGTCCCCATGGCCCGGAGACCTCGCTGGGCCTCCGTCTGGGACCAGTAGTGGGATGCGGAGGTGCTGTTGAGTCGCTGGGCCGTGGCGGTAGACATTGAGGCATGGCGATCGCCCTTACCTGGTGGTGACACCTGGCAGGTCACATGGAGACACGTTGCTGACCTGTGTCAGAAGACCGCCTTGCGCCCCCTGGAGCAGTGAACGGTAGAGGCGATCCTGCGCACCAACGTAGGGAGGCCTGCATCGCATAATACGATCCACCACTACCACGGGGTGCACAGAGGTGATTATCAATGGTGTGCCGAGCCTCTCCGCATCACAGGATGTAGGATGTTGTGCTGGCCGGATGCTGTGGAGGGTGAGGCCCCTGAGCTGTACCAAACTTGTGTGGCGGGAGCCCTGCAACTTTGTGCCTAAGGGGGCCCTGTTGCCACAATGTCACTGTAAGTACCCAACTTATATCACAAAAATGGTAGGGAAATGAAGTGCACTGGGTGTCAACCACTCAAATGTGGGAAAGGAAGCAATTCCATTTTGTTAAATAACCCTCACACACTCTAGTAGTGTCATGCTTCATCATCGGGTTCACCCTGACTCCTAAAGGTCAGGGTGGGCGTAACCATAGTTCAGGGAGCACTAATCCTCCAGCGGTTCCTGGTATCCCTTTATTAGCGGAACCGTAGGGTATATTAAAACTAGAAAAAGAATATGTGGGTCGTCAAGAGGTGATGGTCCTATGACCCTAGTGCCAACATGTTTCAGTCCGTTAAAAATGGCCCATCCGGGTCCTGGACTTTCTTCAGGGCAAAAATAATGTCTTCCCTGGTTAAATTAGTTTCAGGAATGTCCTATGTTTTAAGTATGTAGAGGGCAGAAAGCTGCACCTCTACGAGAAAACGGGGAACAGATTACTTATCTCTTCTCCTGTTGCTTACTGTTTCACTCCATCTGTAAGAGAAACATGTCAAGTAATTTGTATCTGCGCTTCATTTTCCCAACTGCACTGCGCTTTTCTCACCCATACTCGCCATTCGGGATGGGTGTGTAAGTGCGATTGGATTCCGAAGTTGTGCATGTAACCGTGACTCACGGCACTTATTCAATAAAACATGCACTCGTATGTGGTGGTGATGTCAATCGCATACTGCCACTCAACCCAAAAATGTGGTGTGATTACACACCACCATGTCAAAACAACCATACACATCACCCACCAAACCAACCCGCTACTTCCATACAGCCCGATATTCTCAATGTCTCACTTTCATTCATGCCACTATGACCATCTTACCCCGATTTGGAAGTATAAGCTCTTCTCAAGCACTGTGGTGTTCTGGGGGTAGCCTTGTAGTCAGACTCTAAAGGTCGAGTCCAAAGTAGAGGGGGAGAGATAAAGGGGAAAGGAAAACACACTCACAGCAACAAGTGGCGCTTCATTGTTTTTTGCTCACATACCGTGTCAGTAGTATTACTAATTTCCAAGCTTACTCCAGCCTCATACTCAAAGGCCCTGCCCCGCTACCACACCTACTTGGTCCGCGTCTCCAGGCATTTGCAAAGTCGAATGCCGGAGACCGGCTTTTATCATGCATCTTGAAAGCGTTTCCGGGCGGTCAGTGAGCGTGACTCCGCCCCCGTGCGCACCGTGATGACGTCATTAAAGACTGTCACAAGATGGACTACACACAGCCGCCTGCATCATGGAGATTGTGGTTTTTTAATCTGTGATGGTGTGTGTCCGCCCCATTGGCGGGGGCGGTGTCATGCCTATTTGTGCATATCGTATAGTATAAAATTGCAAAATTAGGTTAGAACATGTCATTGCCAGAATATTTCGTAAAGCCCACATTGCGGGTATGTAAGGAGCCCATACCCCCTCGAAAGAAAGTGTGGGGATGTGCGGGCAGAGATCGCTGCTGTTGCACCATGGGGATTATAGTCTCAAGCCAAAAAAGTGTCTTTGGGGTGTACGGGGGACTAACCCTTAGTGGACTTCCTCTTTCCACAGCGCTGCACCGTCTGGTTGCTGCTGCTGCTGTCCCCATCTGCTGCTGCTGGTTCCTCTGACACGGAGGTCAGGTGTCGAGTCCCTCCTCCAGGCGCAGGCTCCTGCCTGCACCTCATCCCTGGTGGCCCAGTGGTAGAGCGTCACTGCTCTGCAGCTTGACTGCCCTCCTGTCCCTCTCGTCTGCTGTTCCTGTTCATCTTTCTGCTCTTCTCCGTTGCTTTCCTACCTTTTTCTTTATTTTTTTTATCTTTGCTGTGTTTGGCTTTGTTTTTCCTGTGCATTTTTGCAGGTCCTTTTTCCCTATCCTGTCCCTCGTTGCCGCTGCGATCACCCGCGTCCCCGCCCCCTCCAGTGTCCTTTCCCGCATTTCCCGCCTCACAGCTGTCCAGCCCCCCTGCAGCACTATTTAATGGCGGATGCTGTGCGGCCATGCGCAGCGGGCGTGCCACTGGTGCACCGAAGGGAAGCCAAAGGCAAGTTAGTCTGTGTCCGTCCGGCCCTGTACCGTGCCCACCACCAGGGACACTGCCTCTCGGACACTCCACCACTACAACGCCAGCACTTTCCTCGCCCTCAACCATGGATTTCACTACAACAATTGTAGGATGCCACTGCGTCAGTACCTTACGCCTGACTCATGGCAAGCGTAAGGGTGACACAGTGCCACAGGGATAGGCTAGCCCCATGCATTGCTGGAGTTGTGTCATGCTTGTGACACAACAGCAGCAATGCGTGACTTTAGCGCTGACAGATATGTCAGGATTCCAGACGTATCTGTCATTAATTTCGACATGGAGCGCCACACAGTGAATACAGCACATCCATGGTGTCGCAAGAAGGGTGTAGTGAAAAGTGGTGCAACGCTGTTTTGTCGCAGCGATGCAACACTTTTCATGAATGAGGCCCAGAAATGCGTCCTATCTTATTGATTGTGCCCATTCCTGCCCTGTATTTTTGTCGCAGGGCAGCGCAGCATCATTCCTTGCAGCGCTGTCCAGCACCAAAACCTTCAGAAATGAGGCCCCATGTGTTTGCACCATTTTTAAGACCAGCTATTTTCTGGTCTTAAAAAACTGCCTCTAACTGCAGTTAGAGACAGTTTTTTTGGTTTTGCACTATACAAGGAATTCCTTGTAAATATCGCAAAGTGGGGTTAGCTGCAGTGTTTGCACGGGGACGCCTACCTTGCATCTCATTTTCGTTAACTCCCGCTAACAGAAGTGGCAATCTTAAAAATTCACGTTTTCGCCAAAAAACGGCCGCTAACTAAGGTTAGCGGCAACTTGTAAATAAGGCGATTTAAAAAAAGCTGCCGTAACGTCAAAAAATTGACGCTAGAGCGGCGTTAACTCCTTGTACATATGCTCCAGGATGCCTCCACTTTCACACTGCATCACTCATAAGGCTTCTTGAGGTCTCTCAGTAAGACCCTGGTTATGAGTTGGACATTACCATGTTGTAAATTCACTCCAGTACTATCCAACCAACAACGAGTTAAACCCTATGGAATGGGGATTTACTGTGTGGGACAGATTTTTCCGGTCATGAAACCAGTTCCATGGGTTTTAAGACATACATTTATCACAAGCTCTGAGTAGGTGGTAAATGTATTAAGCGACCTCTGGGTGAGCTGATGAGTGAGGGGGTGGGGAGCATTAGGGGAGGGAAAGGGAAGCTATGTTATGGCGGGGGGAGCATAATTACCACATGGTAAAACCCGGCCTGGTTTCCAACACCAACACTGACCCACTCAGGATTTGGCAAAGCGGAAATCTGCTCCAACTGACTCATAATCAAGGCCTAAGTGTTGAATGGTGGGTGGAAAGTGGTGGTGGTGGATAAGGGTACAGGAGTGCAGCTAGCGATTGTGCTGCAGGTGCAGCTGCACCAGGTGCAGATGTCTAAGGGGCCCACTCCAGCCACCCTAATTGTAGCTGTTTTTTTTCTACCAAGCCATGAGGTATTTTCCTTGTTTGCATTGGGGCCTATAGAATCATTGCTATGCCATTAAGCAGGAGCAAGGTTTCTTACAAACACTGGGTTTAGTGTTAGAGTTAGGGAAAGGGGCATGGTTAGGTTTCTCTTTACAGGAACGGAGAAGGTTATGGTTAGGTTTATTGTTAATGACTGCGAGAGAAGTATGGTTAAGTTTATTGTTAGAGTAGGGAGAGGGGTATGGTTAAGTTTATTGTTAGAGTAGGGAGAGGGGTATGGTTAAGTTTATTGTTAGAGTAGGGAGAGGGGTATGGTTAAGTTTATTGTTAGAGTAGGGAGAGGGGTATGGTTAAGTTTATTGTTAGAGTAGGGAGAGGGGTATGGTTAAGTTTATTGTTAGAGTCATGGATAGCGGATGGTTTGGTTTATTGTTAAAGGCAGGGAGAGAGGTATTGCCTGTTTAATTGTTAGAGGAAGAGAGAGGAGTATGGTTAGGTATACGTTTGGGATCAAGGAGAGGAGTGGGGTTAGGCTTATTGTTAGAGAAAGGGAGAAGGGTATGGTTAGGTTTATCCTTATAGGAAGTTAGAGGGGTATGGCTAGGATTATTGTTAGAGGGATGGAGAGGGTATAGTTTGGTTTATTATTAGAGACAGGGAGAGGGTAATATTAGGATTATTACTAGAGGAAATAGTATGGTTAGGTTTATTGTTAGATCAGGGAGAGGGGTTATGTTATGATATATTATGCAGATTTGTAAAGTGTAGTATTCCTCAGAAGGACATCCTGGTGCTGAGCAGATGTGAGTCTGGGTAAACTAAGGGCCTACTGGGGCTTCTTAAAAATTCAGGTCTTCAGCTCCAGGCGGAATGCAAGAAGTATGGAGGATGCTCTTATTTGTAGCGACAGGTCATTCCTGGCTTTAGCAGTGATGTTGAAGTGGGCGCTGCCAGATCTGGTTTTTCTTGTGTGGGATTTCTGCAAGTAGAAGGATGGATGAGCGGAGGTGTCTGAAAGATTAATTAAAGCAGGTGCGATTGTTGGGGTATGCTGGGCCAGTGTCATGTAGAGCCTTGAAAGTGTGGATGAGGAGTTGTCATCGTGCTCGTGCCAGTGGAAATTCTTCAGGTGGGGGGTGGTGTTATGTGCGAGGGAGGTTTAGAGTGATTCTGGCACTGAGTTCTGAATGGTCTGCAGCCTTCTGGTGACTTTTTTGTTGATCTCGGCACAGAGGATGTTCTCAAAGTCCAGCTTGATTGTGACCAGGGCTTGTCTGTTTGTTTTGTGGGGGCTGATTGGGAGCCATTTGAAAATCTTTCTCAGCATCTTCAGGGAATAGAAACATGAGGCGGTACCGGAATTGACTTGGGCAGTCATGGTGAGTTGCTGTTGATGATGTTGTCGGTCTTTGTCCTGTTGGCCAGCAGGTGGAGTCCCACAGTGATGTGGTCTTCCCAAAGGTCATGTTTTCGATCTCTTCAGTGTTCAGCCTTAGACAGTTGATCTTCATCCAGTGGGCAATTTCAGTCATGCAGGCATTGAACTTGATCGAGGTAATGGGCGTCTTGTCCATGAGGGAGAGAATGAGTTGCATGTCATCGGGGTAGGAGAGGACATTGTTATCGTGAGAGCGGATGATGCTGTCTAGAGGGCTAGAGTTGGGTTTATTGTTAGAGGCAGGGGTTCAGATTTATTGTTAGAAGCAGGCAGAGGGGCAGGTTAGGTTTATTGTTAGAGGGAGAGGGGCAGGTTAGGTTTATTGTTAGAGGGAGAGGGGCAGGTTAGGTTTATTGTTAGAGGGAGAGGGGCAGGTTAGGTTTATTGTTAGAAGCAGGCAGAGGGGCAGGTTAGGTTTATTGTTAGAGGGAGAGGGGCAGGTTAGGTTTATTGTTAGAGGGAGAGGGGCAGGTTAGGTTTATTGTTAGAAGCAGGCAGAGGGGTAGGTTAGGTTTATTGTTAGAGGGAGAGGGGCAGGTTAGGTTTATTGTTAGAGGGAGAGGGGTAGGTTAGGTTTATTGTTAGAGGGAGAGGGGCAGGTTAGGTTTATTGTTAGAGGGAGAGGGGCAGGTTAGGTTTATTGTTAGAGGGAGAGGGGTAGGTTAGGTTTATTGTTAGAGGGAGAGGGGCAGGTTAGGTTTATTGTTAGAGGGAGAGGGGCAGGTTAGGTTTATTGTTAGAGGGAGAGGGGCAGGTTAGGTTTATTGTTAGAGGGAGAGGGGCAGGTTAGGTTTATTGTTAGGATCAAGCAGAGGGGTAGAGTTAGGTTTGTACTAGAGTTAAGGAAAGCTTATTTCTAGTGTTGGGTTTAGAGTTAGTTTGAGAGCTAGGATTAGGGATAAGGTAATGGGGCACTGATTGGTTTGGGCTTGGAGTTAGAGTTAGGACCGGTTGAATCTTCCCCTGCCATTGCATCCTGTGTGCTGCTGGTATCCAGCACTCCCACCCCCTGCTTTACAATATGTACATGCATGTTTGCTTCCCTTCAGGCTGGACTGAGTGCCACCGGGGCTTGGCCAATCCCTCCTGCTCCCATCACCCACTTGTACTACCCAGTCACTTTCGTGTTGAAGAATGAAAGATAACACTAGGAAAAAAAAAAGAAGAAACAGTGAGTGAAAGAGACACAGAGCGAGAGCACAGAAACCGAGACAGGGGAAGAAGAAGAAGGAAAAAGAGTCATTATGACAGAGAAAGGAGTCGGAAAACAGGTACAAGAAAGAGCAGAATTGACAGCACATTAAGGTATACATGAAAAAAAAAAAAGTCTGTCATGAAACCTAAAATGAATACAAACAAGCAGTTGTCAAATGGTAAACAGCGTTGGAGAAATAAAGAAAACAAAAGACGAAAATAGAAATGGAAAGAGGGAGAGAACAAGACATAAGCAGGCAGTGAGAGGCACCTCACAACAGCAAAGAATGACATGACAATTGCTTTGTCGCGCCTCACAACAGCTGTTTTGTGCAGGGTTCTCACTGAATGCACACTTGAAGCTGATAGTGGGGTAGATGTAAGTGAGAAATAAACTGAAGGAGCTCCTATGTGTATCAAGCATTCCAGCGCTAAACATATCTTCAAGAGCTGAAAAGGCACTTGTTGTCTATTCTTTGCATTTTGTAAATTGTTATTTAAATCGATCACGTTCAAGACCAATGCACGCTTGATATAACTGTCATCTTACATTTAACTGACAGAAATGACACAATAGGTATCTTTTGAAGTGTCTTAGCAGTGTTTCACTTTAAAACATTAAACCAACAAACGGTATTACAGGGGTAATGTGTAAACTGAGAGCTTGCAACACTCATTTTACACCGCAGTACACACAGGGAATGCCATTAAATCCTTGATATAAGAAGTGCCACTCGAGGTCCATGATTGGAGCCTTTAAAGCTGTGCTCTGAAGAAGGACGGTAAAAGGACACAAACTGGGCACTTTGGGCCTCATTTGCAATGAGGCTGCGCCACAGCGCTTCACTCATTGCGACGCTCCGGTGGCGCTGTGCCCTGCTCCATAGTTACCAGGTAGCACTAAACCACTTTGCATGGCTTAAAGCGGCCTTGTAAATATTGTTCCCTTTAACACAGTTTTCTGCATTAAAGGGGCGTGTAATGGGTGTTGCTGGGGGCGTTCCCTGCAACACTTATATGGCTTTTTGACACTGCCCCAGATTTACAAGGAATCGTAACTCTGCGGCAGCACCAAAAACCTACACCTCCCCAGAGGAGGCGTAAGGGAGGTGCACCGAAGAGAAATACCTTTATTTCTCCTCGTTTTTCCTTTTTCTATGTGTGCTGCATAAAGCCTCTTGTGATTGTTTTTGTGCAGGAAGGTTTGCCTTCCTGCACAAAAACAATCATCCCTGCAACGCAGGCACCCTTGCACCATGGCGTAAAGGGGCCTGCATTGGCGCTAGGCAGCACATTGTACCCCAGCGCAGGGTAAAGGACAGGAATGTGCCATATCTGGTAGATACGGCGCATTCCTGCCCTTTTCTTTTGCCATAGGGCAGCGCAGCAGGAAGGCCTGTGGTGCTGCCCTACGGCAAAAACTTCTAAATAAGGACCTTTGTATCCTATCACTGTATACAGCGCCGATTCACAACAAATGCACTCAAAGTTGAACTGGGTTGCATTAAGCTCAAAGGCCCATATTTATCAATATTTGGCACAATGCAGTGCAGCAAGACAGCTTGCTGCACTGCGCTGCGTCAAATGGAGAGACCGAGAATGTGCCATAATAAATAACATATGGTGCCTCCTGCTCTCCCTCTGCGCTGGTGCACTTGTGGCTGCCAAGCACCAATGCAGGCACCCATGTGTCATGGTGCCAGGGTGCCTGCGTTACAGCCAGGATTGTTTATGTGCAGGAAGGGGCGCCTTCCTGCACAAACCATTCCCCAGAGGCATTTTCCTCTTTCTATGTGTGCTGCAGAATGCAGAATACAGTTTGCAGCACACATAGAAAGAGGAAATAACAACGCCTCACCTGGACGGTGTAGCATTTTGACGCATTCCCAGGTTTGCCAGTCTTAGTAAACCTGGGAATGCGCTAAAAACCATGAGTGGATGCCTGGGAAGACCCACGCTCCAGCCGTGGAACGCCTTCCCCATGCAGAGTAACACAAGGCAGCAACATGCGCTACTTTGCGTTACTCCAGATTTACTATGCCGCGCAAAGCCTTGCAAGGAGGCTCTGAGTGACATAGTAAATCTAATTTAAGGACTTGCTTTGCCTTGCCATGGTGCGCCTTGCATGACGCAAGGGCAATGCAAGCCCTTGATAAATCTGGGCCAAAGAGTCCATATCCTGATTACTGACTCAGGGGTGGTGGAATGTAAGTTATTTATCGATATGTAAATGAGCGCAGTGCTGCATAACTAACTCAGTCACAAATTTGGTGTAAGGGGTAGAATTGAGGGTATTGCTGAATAGGACAACATGCTCAGCACAGCTAACATCCACACATGTTATGGGTTCAGTGTGTTGTATTGCAGTGAGCGTTCACCTGGAAAAGCATAGATATTTGTATTTTTCAAAGGCAGAAGAAAGCGCTGTTAGGGAACAGCCAGTGCTTAATTTATACTGGAGTTAACAGGCGATGGGAACAGGCACTAGTTATGGGTGACAAAGACTTCGTTTTCATCATCAGACCTGGACCCAGAGCAAGAGGAAGAAAGGCAGAAAAAAGGGAAAGAAAGGGGAGCCAAAGATATGAAATAAGTGATAAGGGGGGAAAACAGGGATTAAAAAGAACTTGCAAGAATGACATGAAGAGTCAGGACGTGCAGGGGGCGGTGTTTGAAAGAGGCACGAGGTGGAATAAAGACTATGCATCCTTGGTGTTCTGCAGCATTGGCTTTCAGCAGCCCTGGGCTCCTACAAAATCATTGGGCTGTTAAAGTTATTGCTTTATTAATAAGGAGAGTACTGACAATGACCCTTATATTTAATGGGGATGAGAAGGGGGGGCTTCTCCAATGAAAATAACATATCTGTGTGGAGTATAAAAACAGCAGTAACGCCTGCAGAGCCCATGTGTAAATATTGCACGTTAGGAAAGTCTGTCAAATCTAGGAATCTTGTGGAGTTCTTAGGCTACTCACTCCATTGATGTTTGTAAATCCTTGAAAAGTTGGACATCGTCTCCAAACTTAGGCGTCACCACTTAGAAGTGTATTTTCAACTTTTCCACATGGCCTTTGTGAATCAGGCCACAGGGCATGGTTACAAATCATAATACTATAATATTCAATGACTGCGGATCCTATCTCTTATTACAGATGTTCACCTACAATAACTTTGGCTGATTGATTAATTGATACTAACATCAATCTCTTTTCATTTTCATCTTTTTGCTTCTAATTATAAATGTTGACCTGATGCGTGAAGCCGTGTCTAATGAATTACAATGAAGGTCGGTATATTGCTTGTCAAGAATAAGGGTTGCTCTTGTGAGGATGGTGATGGTGCCCACTTATTGATCACAACCAACTTAGCCCTGAAAATTATTCTATACAACCATATCGAAAGTCTCATGCTGTAGGGATGGTACCAAGAACCCTTCGAACCCAGCTACCATGGATACCTGTTGGACTCACTAGTCAAAAAAAAGTTGGGAAGTCCAAATTAGAGGTCAAAGAAAGCTGCAGCACTCAAACACAATGTTCACAATGGATACAGCAAGACAACACTGTATGTTCAAAAAGTGCTTGAGTTATTTATTTAAAGGTGATACACCATCTACTGAGAATATATATGATGCAAGGCAGATGGCACGTGCTTCATTTGCACAATTTTATCAATTAATTTTTTAGCTCAACAAAAATGATTGTAACCAACTGGAAATCTGGAAGCAGTTCCAAATGTATCCTGGTGACCCGTATCAAATACTGAAACCAACAAATAATTGTGTCAGGTAAAAGGTAGAAGATCACTTCATTAATTATAGATGGGAATGAGGAGACAGAAATCGACACAGAGGGGGCTATCCACAAACTGCATTTTGTAATACATTTAACAGTACTACAATAGTCCCACTAAAGTACTACAAAATGCTAGTCACAAATGTACAAGGTGGAGAAGGTACAACAAGGTTGGACTCCTCCAACTGTGGAAACTAACGCATAACCTGTCATTCCAATTCCTGTAAAAATGGTAGTATGCACAGGGATAGAAGAGAAATGGTCAGCCGTAATGAGTGCTTAAATAGTAAATGTGGGAGGGACTGGGGGAGTGGCTGGAATTTTGATACCCCATTTTTAATGTAACATACATTTCCATTCAATTATAATTAAATTAGTTTTAATTAGGTCTATACATCAATTATAATAATGATTAATGCATAATAAAAATGATCTTTTAACATTATGAGGGCTAGAAAAACTATTTTGAATATAATTTAATATAATCAAAATAATTAAATTTTTAATTTAAATTAAGTTATTAATGCTGTAACTTTTTATTTTTTCTATATTTGAAATAAATATAAAAATAATTTACAGTAAAATGTAACTGAAAAATATTTGTATTAATTGTTTCAAGAAAACCTTTTACTTTTCACTAAAATTTACCATAGAGTGATCTTGAAAATTATTTTGCTGAAGTTTAAATTTTTAAAAGTCCCATCTAAAGTTAAAAGTATGCATTGTATTGTGCATTAATAATTATTAAAAGTGATGTATAAAATTAATTTAAACTAATATATATTTTAATAATGATTTAGCTTAAGATTTGTTAAAATAAAATATAAACATGTTTTATTTGTAAATAATTGTGTCTCACTATTAAATTATATTCCTTTATGTTTTCAACTATTTTAAATATTTTAATTTAATTTAGCATTTTTATACACTGGGGTTTTATTTTAAGTCCCTACCTCCAATGATTTCTGTTGGAGGATGTTGCAGTAGCAGTGGTTGGCCAAGTATGGTTCTGGATTTACAACTGGTACTTTTTGGCAGTAGTAATTTACAGCTGTAAATTAAGCTACACCCCCTTTTTCGGGGAAGGAGATGTTTAAGGCTAGACTTTTAAGTAACTTTACATGCTGGTTTTTGTGATTAGCCAACAGTAGTAAAGTTACTCAACTTATTTGTGTAAATTACTCACAAGTGTAAGTAACCTTTGTGAATAGCTCCCTACGTTTTCAATGACTGGATGGTTTCCAGTAACCGTGGGTTCCCTAAGGAAACTATCTGGTACATGTCAAGGATGCTAACAAAGGTAAGCTTACACTTTTGGTGTAAGTTTAATATTTTTTTGCTATTTACAAACTACGATGTAGTTTTACGTATAGTATCTTTAATACTGCAGAGAACTCTGCACAAACAAAAGATAGGATAGTCTCTTCAGTCATAAGGAATCTACACGTGAAACTACACTTGTAGTTTGTGAATAGCAAAAAAAATGGTAAACTTACGCGAAAAGTGGACGTTTACCCTTGTGAAAAGGCCCATAGTGTTTAAGCATTGTGTCAGAGCCAGAAACACGTCAGCTGGCTCGAACCACATAATGTCTTTGAACATACTGCGTTATCTTGATGTACTTAGAGAACCTTGAGTCTGAGAGTTGCCCCTTTCGTTGACCTCTGTTACCCACACATGCAGCATGCCTGTGCTGTGCTGGGTTTTTTATGGTGCTCTGTCTAATGTGTTCTGTTGGATGTTGTGTGGTTTGTTTCCAAGTGGTTAGAGTTATTGTGAGCACAGTGAAGCCCAGCTATAGATTGGTGAATGCATTGATGGAGTTCTCTCTAATGTGTTGCACTAGTGATGCCGCAAGCACGAGACGGTACACATGTCTGACAGCGGGGGAACAACACTGAAACAGAAGGAAGAGGTGTATTACATAGTAAATGACAAAAGTAAGATGTAAAAAGACTAAGATAAAGCCAGGAGGCAAATCTCGTTAGGCGTGAAGTGTGCTCAAGAAGAAAGGTAAAAGGGGAGAGCAGGATGGAGTAGACAGAAAGAGATGAGAAGAATTCAAACAGAGAATTAAGATGAGATAAGATGTATAAGATGCTGGATGAAATATAAGAGGACAAAGATGAAGCAGGGGGGACAGTGAGAAGGTACGTCCACATGGGGTGGGGGGTGAGGTGACGGGGAACAGTTGCAGAGAATATCGGGAGGCGGGTGAGGTGAGGAGGGTATGAGGAGTTTGGACAAGAAGGATAGATATAAAACAGTTCATGTGTGTTGTTTCTAAATGATTTGAGCATATATACCCTACTATGGCCTTTCTTGCAAGTGGTCATTTAATTCCAATAGGGTCAGTTACGACAATTACCAGCCCCATTGGAATTATGAGGTCCGCTGTGTTTCAGTAAATCAGAGTTACCAATACCACTGGTGCCAGTAATTTGGAGAGTGGGGAAAATCCAGGTGGTTTTCCAGGCCCCTCGTAATGAGGGCCTGTGTGACATGTCTGCGTTGTTTTGCATGTATGTCTACTCTCTCATGGGTTCTATCACTTTTGTGTATGTGCTTTCTTAGGGCCTCATTATGATGTTCCCTGAATTTCCTATGAGGTTTGTCAGGGCTCACAAAAATCAGGAGGTTGAGGCTGATTATTCCCCGGGCCCTGCACTTTTCAGGGCCCCACGCTCAAGCTGTAAAATGTATAGATTCTGAAGGAAGCCTGCCTTGTTTATTGATGATGATGGGAGCTCACACAACGAAAACCACTTCAAGGTACCAGACGATGGAGCTGCTGTGTCTCCCCTCTCTACGAGGAAATGTATTTAATTTATAAACATGTGTTCATGGCATGTGGGGCCTTAGGACTCTGGCCCCTCAAAAGCTTCTGAAACGTCTGGGCCAGTAATGGGGGTTACCTGCCCATCAGATTTACAAGAGCTGTAGAAACCAGTGCATGTCACATGAAAGCATGTAAAATACACGGCAGCATTGATGCAATCCAGATCGGTGACCGGAGGCGAGTATTTGGAAAGTTTCAACCCTCCATCCATCGTTTTATTTTGTGATGTTGCTATGTGCACCCTAAGTGGCTAAAGGTATGCCCAGACGTGGGTCCCTTGCTCGCTGTGTCACTGGATTTAAGCTAGCCTGGCTGATGAGGGATGTTATCCCGAAACCGGTCCCAGGGAAGTCATGGCTTGGCAGTTCGGGCTGGACTGTTCCCATGAGGCACAGGGTGAAGACTGATTTGCATATGACTGGATCCAAACTGGGGTGATGTGCCGTACAAAAGAACAATGGATTAAACCCAGATCTAGGGGTGAGTGTATGAAAAGTTTCAACACTCCGTCCATCATTTTATTTTGTGATGTTGCAGAATTAATGAATCACCGAGGAATCAGGTGTGGAATTCCTGCTTCCTGTAGTAATTCCTCATTTAACAGGGGGCCATCAGGGTCCCACTGATAACCCAGCCCCCCTCACTAACCGATGCACCCAGTATTGGTAACTCTGGGGGCTCGGACATTCCTAGCCCAAGCGCAGGTGTGAGCACAGCAATACATAACTAATGTATATGACATATATAAATTACATGTTGAGTGAGTGGTGTTCTGTGCAATATCTTATGTGCAGCGCTGTCTTGCATCCCAGCTTAGGCTGTGCTCTATAACTATGAATGGATGGATATCTTGGCCCTGTTCTCCAACTTCCACGAGCCACTAAACTGTACAGCGTCGCCTTGTTATTATGTAGGACACGTTTGTGTAAAAGGGGTATATTTAGTTTCTGTAACTAGAACAATGCTCTCTTCGTTCCTAACTTGGAAGCCCTGCAGCTTCAATGAGAGAAAGTACAGGTTATGGCCCCTCTTCTGGGAGACGCCGATAAGCGCCGTGGAGGGAATGTTTTAATCCGCTGCATAATTGCCTAATTTATGACTGTGGACGAAACAAAATACTTTGGATGGTTTTCCATCGGTTGGCAGCCTCTGTGGGCGCAGCTCAGTGTTTTCTTCCCGGCTGCGTTTGAAGAGCTGGAATTGACAATTTTGAAGGGAAGCGATATTTCAAACTCGGCATCATTACGCATGTGTTCCTGCCGCGCGCGGCGGCGCACGCCTCGTTTCCTGATATAATAGGCAGCCTTGCTCACTGTGCATGGGGAGCGGCAGCCCGGGGGCGGCGGTGGCACGAGATATGCCGCTGCACTGCGGCATAATGTATACATGCCCCCTATAGCATGTCTACTCGCACTTCTACGCATGCGCTGTCCAACAGACCGACGACCCAGGCTGGCAACTTCCAACAGCCTTGTAGACTTTATAATAACTTCTCCGCATTTTTCAGCATACTTCAAGAAACTAAACCGGGTGAAATTAACATGTGGATGGTGCTTTACAGATGCTCTTCTAAAGTTACAGCGAATCAGACCTGATCACGACATAGTGTCTGTGTAATTTTATGAGAGGTGTTAATAAATGACAGCTTTGCAAGATTTCAATTTCAAATTATTTAAAAAAAATGACTTTTCGAAATGTTTCAATTTAAACCCGAATTTCGGTAACTAGGTAGTGCGGTACCAAAAGTATTGTTAATTTTTATATTTGTGAAACCCACCGTTGTTGCCTGGCCCTCCGAAACCCTTGTTTACCCTGGTACTGCCAAGACACTTATGTCTCCTGGTCCCAGCCCCCCAAAGTCCGTGTGTCCCTGTCAGGGTCCGGCGTCTGGCAGTTCCTGCACCACGGTCTGCCAAGGTCTTGCACAAAACCCTTTGCATTTGCAAAGCCACTGCAAAGGTGCATCTCTCGCTGCACAGCAGTGCTTTGCACCTCGTATGTGCTGATATGAATAGCAATGCACCCATAACAACCTTTTGCAAGTTACAAGGGAAATTGACGGCTAAAGGACGTTCTTTCCTATTTGCGACGCCAATGATGCTTTGCAACGGCTTCAGGGGTCTCAAACCATGCAACGTTCAGTGCCTGCCAAGGGCAGGAGGTAGCAGTTTGCCAAGTGTAAGTGAACACTATTTGCCATCATGCACTGTGCTTGTGCAGGGTGGGTGGGGGCAAAGGGCGGAGCAGAAGGGCCACAGGCCTCTGCATGCAGTTCCTGATGTGCAGTTCACAATGCACCACTCTTTGTGGCCTTGTAACCCCTTCTCCTTTAGGGTGCATGGACCACAATGCAGGGACGTTGCAAATATGACTGCTGTGATGAAAGGCTGGTGTGCCTTTACTCAATGAGCCACAAGCAGAGTGTGTCCTATTAATATCAACAGAGTAGGCAGCTTGCAACTCTTCTGCAAAGTACCAATGAGCTGCGAGGGATTTGATAATCTATTCATCACTAAGGGGCTGATTTTGAGTTTGGAGGTGCGGTGCTGGGTCCGCCCTGCCGCCGCATTGCTGCCACACTGCCAAACCCGTGGCCTGGCCACCCTCCAGATTACGAGTGTTTCTCGTGTCTAACCGGCCTTTTTTGATGTTCCCAAGGCAGTACCTCTGAAAATGGGCACCGCAATGGGAACGCCAAAAACAGTTCCTGCATGGCATGGACTTAAAGTCCATGCTGTGCAGGATCTGGGGTGCATGCACACAAGAGGGGACATGTTGTGCCCCCCTGCATGCACCTAATGGCCCTAAGGCACAAGGGGCGGGGCCGGACTGGGACCAGAAACCACCCCTGGCAAACTGCTCAGCCGGCCCCCCCTGGGGTGAGGGGGAGTGCAGCTGAGCAGTTTGCGAGGGCCGGGTTCGGCCGATTTTGTTACAGGGGGCCGATATTGCCGACCCCCGGTAACAAAAACGGCCCCCAGGGGCCCAAAACCGGCCCCCACCCTAGCTGCCTAACGGGGAAACGCCCGGTGCCCGCTATGGCCAGTCCGGCCCTGACAAGGGGTCCCTGTAGGATCCCCGTTGTTTCCTCTCCACCACGGTTTTCATGGAGGAGGAATCGCCTTGAAAACCGTGGCTGAGAGGAAACTTGTAATATGCTTGGCAGGCACGCAGCTGTCCCGCCAAGCATATTGCTGCCTCTACACCGCCACACCACCGCCCGGAAATGGCGGTTCCCTGGCAGCTGCGGTGGGGCAATGGTGGTGCAACCGCCCTAATTGTAATAGGGCATTCAGAAGACCGCCACTGCCACGCCCCGCGAGTCTGGTGATCCATGGACCTTCAGACACGAAATTGAACCATAACTGTAAAGCTAGTTGCAGCGCGATGCAAAGTATTGCACTGCGACCAGCCTCTTTCTGCACGTGCCCCCTTAACTTCCCTGTTTCCTTCTTCTGCCAGTAAAGTACATTTAAAATCATGCTTGTGCATTCAGCAAGCGATATGGCTTCCCTCCATGCTGATAGCGTGGATGTCAAGTGTAAATTGTTTTGCCTGGGGCCTGAGTTTCATATTCTATTGCATATAAATGGCACCACTTTCTGTGCTTGGCAATAACAGAGCAGCTTTTTTCCAAGGAACCATCTTGCAGGGCGAAAGCAAGTCCCGCATCTCATTGTATATAAATTAAATCACTTCCTGTATCTTAGAAATAAAACAGAAGACCCTTGTGAGAAGCAATTTAAGTGACCTATAAATAGTCACTCTGGGTTTTACCAGGTCACGAGTCCAGAAACTGACACTATTCACAAGTGTGTATTGCAGACATTTTCCTGTTTCCCTCCCCTATCCACAAAGATTGGGCTGGTGTAAATTACTGATACGATGCTCATATCGCGTTGCATATAAATTACACCACATGCTGTAGCCTAAGGATAAATGGGACCTTTGCAATATGCCATCTGGCTGCCCCTTTCTGGTCACCTGATCCCCTTCCAGGTCACCTGATCCCCTTCCAGGTCACCTGACCCCCTTCCAGGTCACCCAACAAGGCACTCGGCCATACTTATTCCACCTTCGAGGATGCCGTAGATAAAGGCCATAGCAGGAAGGGGTATCTTTCTAGGGTAACTTCCCTGTTTGGCTATATTGAGCCGTGAAGGACTGAGGTCCAGGATCCACAGTCCATCTTCCAGCATGTGTTAAAAAAGAAATCAGAGACATTGTGAACAATCACCCTCCCTCTGGCCTCCTCAATGCTTTGAACTTCATAATACACCTCTGGGGAATTGCCACCCCACCTCTGATTGCCACTGCACCTGGGTCCTGTCACCGCTTTATTAGCCCAAATCTGTGTGCTGCTGGTGAACGGTTTGGATGTGCCTAGGCAATGCATGTGTGCCTTTGACCATAAGGATATCTTTGAACTGTGTCACTTTCCACCTAGTGCTCCCTGTGAAATTCTTCCACTTCGGGGCGCTAATTGTGTACTGCTTTGTGCTCCACCCATGTGCCAAAATTGAATCGCACCTGCTCCAGAGTTCCTCCTAGAAACGATTTCACACTCCACGTGCTACACATGAGTTGTCTATCTCTATCCAGGTGCCGCGTGTGACTGTACACTCAGAGTCCGGGTGATTCGCTTTGTAGCTTAAACACAACATGTCCAATAGAAAGAAGGGTCATGAGAACTAAGGAGAGACACACATGTTTGAGAAAAATAAATGGGTGCCCCCAAAGGAACTTGAAAGAATATTTTCCTTCAGAAGAGGGAAATAAATAATTGTGTTGAGGGTAGAGTTTATCTCAAACATGGCTTGGATGGTGATTATAAACAATTGAACAGCATCTGCAGAGGAAACTTTAGACACATAGCATGAAGCGTATTGATGTCCCACATATTTATTTAAATCTATATCTGTTTGGCAACTTTTGATTTGGTGAACCATTCGGCGCTGTTGCTAAAGCTCTGGGAGTCCAGAGGATAGCAAGTCCCTCATTAAACTGGGTCTGGTCGCTTTTATTGAACCCTTCCACCTGTGTTAAATTGGGATCCTTCGAATCCCTTCTTCCACCTTCACGAGTCAGGTTGGCCACAGTTCTCTGCTTCAACTTTGCCTCTTCAACATCTATCTCCTCACTCTACTAACTCCCATCCATGTTCAGGGTTTTTTATGCCAGTCGTATGGGGCTGATCCCCAGATTTAGATACCTTTAAATGGAAGTCCTTCTCAATGAGACATTTTAATCAACTATATAAATACCATTAAAATCTTTGATGCTTAATAAGTGACTCAAGGCCAGTCAAAGAAAAACCTAGGTTATTCTGATCAGTACACAAGATCAATAGAACTGGAGGCATGACTTTCATCCCATCCATCTTTCGACACAATATTGGGCCTAGGACCAAGGTTGAGAATCCGAGGGCGTTCATTGACTAGCCTTTGTCCAGGAAGCCACAAGCGTCTTATGTCTCAAAGTATATTTTCTTACACCTTGGTTGAGAAACCACTATCTACTTTCTCCCTCCTTTTTTTCTCTGATGTTGGGTACCACAGATGGTTTGCATTTGACAAGCTAAGTCTATATTTGGGGATGACCTTTTTCCTGTACAAGAAACTTCAGACTGCGCAATCTGCTGGTTTCAGTCTAATCTCTGGACCACGTGGAGGCGATCATGTTACAAATGCCAGAAGTGAACTTCAGTGGCTTAACCTGGAGGCCCAGCTCATATTTAAGGACACATGCTGAATATATATATATATATATATGCCTACATAATTTAGCACCCCCCTACTTGACTGACAAACTGCTCTTTCCATTATATATCTGGGAGTGGCCATCATCAAACAAGAGCTTCTCTGATGTTTGCCGTCATCCACAAATCCTTGTTTTCAGTCTCAGCATTCCGCGACCTCTGCCCCTGATTATGATTCGCTCTTGCTAAGATGCAGCCTCTCTTGCAGTGCATTTTCTCCTTCCTTCTCATTTACTGCCTACCTCATCAGGCATACTTTGGTTCTATCACTCTAGACATTGCCCTGACAGAACACACACCTATTGATCATCTACAGCAGAATCACCGGTGATCTCTGTTTCTTGGCACTCCTTAAGTTCCAATATCACAGTCATGACTACAGATTCTCCGAATGGTACGCCAATTAACTTTTCACTTGCAAATCCATAAATTGCATTTCTGAGCATAAATCTAAGAACAGCTGAGATCTAGCCATCAAACTATTAGCAAAGTGTATATGAAGATTTATATACTGTTGATCATAAAAAATGGTATTACGTTTAACAACTATTGGTTGTCTCTCTGTCAAAAGAGCTCTTCAGTTTTCACTCAGAACGCCATAGTCTTAAATCAACATTTTTTTTAATTAACAAGACTCAGTACCACCTGTACATCTCTACTCAGACAGCTCCAGCCTCTTTGCTTCTCTGCTTTCCTCAGTTGTCTGATTTCTCTAACATACTTGCTTCATGCTGGAAATCTAAGTTGGATGCTGACTTCTCTCTTTCTGAAAACCTCACAGAGACCCTGGCATTTACCTCAGCCTCACTGGTCCATCCCAAACTGCTGCATTGAGTATGGAAGGTGTCACCTTAAGCTGAACTCCTCAGACATCAAGCAAATCCCAAAGAATTATTTCCTTGAGTTCAGGAGCCTGAACAATTACAGACTGATTTTCAATGGACCCTTCAAAAAAGCAGAGGTCACAATTTTTTGACAGATGTCCCAGTGAGTTTTCAATCCAGTCATGGGACAGAGTCATCTCTTATCAATTACTGAGACAATCTCAACAGCCAAGTGTGTGGGAATAGGGATGTCTCCCTGATGGTGGTGGTCTCTCATCTGTCTTTGACATGTATCATCAGTTTACCCTTCTCCATATCTATGATGTTGGCATCTAAAAAAAGAACTTGTACTGGATCTCTTGGTGCCTCTTGAATGTTCTCCGCTTCTCCTCATCACCCCATGGTCTCCTGCCCGGCACTCTCCAGGGCTCCATCATTGCTCTCATGTTATTCAAGGTCGATTTCGGAAACCTACCTATTTGAATTCATCAGTATTACTTGCTACAATTTTCCAAAAACATATAGATCAAACGTCATATTGGAACCACAGGACATAGCTTGATGACCACATGTTCAGCTGTGGGGCCATGTTATCCGCGCATTTCTGCGTGATCTACAATGTCCTCCTGTAGCCAGACGTATCTCTGTCAAGGCCATGTGTATACCACGCAACATCCTACATGGATTGGACCTGCTTTAATACAAAGAGTGCTTTGGATCTATTAACCCAGGTGAAGCCTCTGCTCCATAGAGCAACAGTCAAGAAATGCCCATCTTCAAAAGAGCTTGTCGCAGAAGTTTGACTTTCTCAATTCAGATGATCAAAAAACAGGCTCCCTCTCTCGCCAGGTTTAGAAATATTCACCATCATTCACAGCATCAGCAGGATCATCATGAGTCATGACATGGTTGCTCCTAACCCCATGATTCCATTATCTCTGCAAGTTGCTGTCCACCGCACACAGTCTCACTCCTGTAGCATGACACAGCTCCCACCAAATTTTGGCACATTCCCTTCCTAACCCCCTAGCTGCACTCGCTTTCTCTGCACCCCAAGTGAAGTACAAGGGCCTCACGCTACCTACATAATACATAAACATTTCTCTGCTAATATATTGTTGCTGGCATGGGTTAGCAGACTCCGCATTATAAAACCTCCTATCTGGGACTCTAATGTCCCTTCAATTATTTTCATTGAATTCAAATATCTTTACTTACACGGCACTATTAACTAAATCTTTCTCCGTGTATTTAATTTTTTTCTATTTAAGTACTTTTCCAGTGCTCTGCGTATGTTGCACAACAACCAAGGTCAGTGAGTAGTAAGCACAGATGTGGCAGCTGACCAGTCCTTCTGTCCAGTAAGTACAGGCCATAGCTATAAGCCATGTTGTATAAGCAGCTTGTGCTGGGCACAGTATTTGGATGGGGTCTGTGCCCACAAAGTACAGATCATGTCCTTTGACCCTGCCTTATATGCAGATTTCACAGGCCTTGGCCACAGTGGTGTCCTGCATGCATCGGACTTAAAGTACAGACTGTGAGTACCAAACTCATGGCAGGGCCTGTGCAATGTAAACTGTACTTATAACCTATCTGCATACAAAGGAGGAGGAGGCAATCATGAAGTGTGTTCCCCTTTGTGTCAGAAGTTGATGTATGCTAATGAAACACATTCTACATCCAATAATTATTCAGTAAGATATAAATGTAAGTATAAATATGTTAAGTTTTGCTAATACAATTGTGCGAGTTAATTACTAGGAGGGTGAGTGAACACTAATGCTTTCTATAAGGTATGAGTTGGACACCCTATTGTGAATCTAGTAATGCTGTGAGCCATACTTGGGCCACCCTGAGCCATGCAGATAGCCTGTGGATCAATCAATCAATCATTTGTATAGCGCGACAAATCACCCGTGAGGGTCTCAAGGCGCTGGGGGTGCTAGCTGCTCTGTGGATCCACAGAGCTGGGACAACAATCAGGATCTCACCAACCCTCTCCCCCCCACCCCCCCGGGTGTGCTTCACTAGGGTGGATCACTGTAATGACTTCCCCAGATCAGCCAGACTCTGCATTTTTAAAAATACTAAACAAGAGTTAAGAAATGCTAGGCTATTATTGCCAAAATAAGTAGAACGTTAGCACATGTGTATGTTAGAAATGTAAACAAATAGAAGATACCTAACTTCCTGTTAAGGCCAGGAAGGGCCTGCTTTGGGATGTCGGGTGATCTACCGGAAATGGAAACCATCAAAGCAGCAAAGGTGAGGGCAGCCTTGATAGAGATGCTCTTCAGAGCTCATAGGCACTCGGTGCCCCTTGGCATTAAAAGTCCTTCGTTTGTATAGACTTTTACTGAGAAAAGCACGTGAAGGGTCTTTTTTTTAATTTCAAGGGTGGTCACGGTGGGAAAGAAATGCAAAGTAACATGGTACAAGGATTGTACGATTGACAAGGCTCAGTTGCAGGTGCTCACTTAATAATGCTTGCTAAAAGCAATAGTAAACACTGACTGTGTTTACTTATTTTCATATATTTTGTATGCAACAAATCAAAGTGGATGAACCAACAAACACTTTCACAATATGAATTCATGAGTATTTAAAAATTTAACATCACACAGAAGCTACCATAGATCACAGGACTGAGGTCATAACTGATGCTTATTCATTGCACCTCCCGGTGTGAATTTGAAGATGTTTTCAGAGGTAATACTAATGTAAACCAAATCGCAACGCTAATCTAAAATGTATTATACACACCTCTAGCCGCTGTTGAAGGTGAGCCTGTGCATTCAGCAGGTTGAATTCACTTTAAAGTAATCCTACTGTTGAATCAAAACCACACAATAACACAATGCTGCATTATAATACCCTCTCTGTGGAAAGGGTAAAGAAAGGGGCCCATTGCCAACTGGAACAATTGTGCAAAATCATTTCAAGTAATGCTTGACAAACAATGGTAATATCAGGCGCAAAATGAAAAATGTGCAGAAATGACAAAGGACGGAGCATCGTGTCAGTGCTCAATTTGTGCTGGTGTTTGCAGGTACTTGGCACTGGTACTTATTTCTTTAACACCGGCATATTTATGACAGTCCACCACATGGTGGCGCTGTTAGTCTATTTTTAAATGAGCGCAGTGGTTATTCAATATATCATTAGAATTAAAAGATAGTACAGGCATGCCCAAGCCATTCCTATTGCTTTGGTATACCTGGCATAGCTCAAATCTTTCTAGCAGTGTAATGGCTAGTAGGTGGCATTGGTACTGGTAGTTGGCTGAGCTGGCAGGGATCGTAGGTGGTGCAAGCTGCACTGACCTCTCGAGAAATATATTGAGCCCTGGCACTTATTTTATTTTTACCAAATATGTACTGATCATCATCAAATTACAAAATAATTATTACCAAAGTAGTCACAAGTGCTAAGCAATCTGTGATAAATGGTCAGCAAATGCAAAAGGCCAGTCTTCAGCTGAAAGTTCAGGGGCCACAAAAGAGGAGAAAACTGCACCTGGTGAGTATAAAGGCAAAACTGAACCTGAACATCATTCTCCATCAAGGATTTGCATCCAGCAATTTTGCCAAAGTTACTTATAGTAAGAGCCAGTGTTACTGGCTGTCATGTAACTTCAGTGAACAATGGTGTTGGTGAATCCTGACAATACTTTCAAGGGCTGCAGGTACGACAGTGAAAACTGAAAAACATCCAGCATGTCGCTCAGAATAGTAATCTGCAAGGCAGGTATTGTGAGACAGGAGAAAATGCTATGTCTGATGCATCAGATTTCTGAATCAGAGGTTCAAAGTCGAGATTCACTGGCAAAAGTTTATTTTCAGTCAAAGTAGAACACAATAAGTTATTTTCAAATTCTGTACAGGGAGTCAGGATAAGCAAGCTAAAGCAAAGCCAATATATCTGGCCTCAACTGTGTATATTATATGTCAATATTGAATGCATCCATGCAACCCTAAGGTGTAAAAGGTGGTCCTCCTTTTACCTGGAATGCCATGAGTGGCAAACAAGCTAGGAGGTGGAAAAATGCAGTTTTAAATTACAGCCACAATATCTCCTTTAAGGAGAATACAATTGCCTGAACCCTGAAGTTGCACTACATAGCCCAAAAGATGTTCACAGAAGAATGCAATAAGGATGGAAAGCTGGAGTTGAGCTATGCTACCAATAGAGGTCCTCTCAGAAGAGTGCAATGGAGATAGAGATGGAAAGCTGCAGTTGCACTATACTACCAATAGAGGTCCTCTCGGAAGAGTGCAATGGAGATAGAGATGTAAAGCTGCAGTTGAGCTATGCTGCCAATAGAGGTCCTCTCAGAAGAGTACAATGGAGATAGAGATGTAAAGCTGCAGTTGAGCTATGCTACCAATAGAGGTCCTCTCGGAAGAGTGCAATGGAGATAGAGATGGAAAGCTGCAGTTGCACTATGCTACCAATAGAGGTCCTCTCGGAAGAGTGCAATGGAGATAGAGATGTAAAGCTGCAGTTGCACCATACTACCAATAGAGGTCCTCTTGGAAGAGTGCAATGGAGATAGAGATGTAAAGCTGCAGTTGCACTATGCTACCTATAGAGGTCTTCTCAGAAAAGTGCAAGGGAAATTGAATGTTTTGTGCACTATACTACCAACAAAAGTCCTCAAAGTCAATCATTCAGTCAAACAGCATTTGCAAAGTGCAGCACTGTCACCCCTAGGGTTATCTGGGTGCTGTCTCTCCATCAAAGAGCCAGATCTTGCATTTCTTTCGAAAGTCTGCTAGTGAGGAGGCTGTACGGAGCTGAAGGGAAGGTTGTTCCAGGTCTTGAAAGCGATGTAGGAGAAGGAGCAGCCACCGCTGTGGCTGCGACGGATGCGGATGGTGTGTGCGAGTGAAGAGGAGCGTAGGTGTTTAGTTGGGTGGTGGAAGTGCAGTTGATGGTAGATGTAGGTAGGTCCTAAGTTGTGGAGGGCTTTGAAGGCATGCATGAGAATCTTGAACTGGCAACTCTTCTGGATGGGGAGTCAGTGGAGGTCTTTCAGGTGGGGGGGTGATGTGGGTTCATTTGGGAAGGTCCAGGATGAGTCTGGCTGCAGCGTTCTGTATGGTTTGGAGTCTAATGAGGAGCTGGGTAGAGAGGTCGGCATAGAGGGCGTTGCCGTAGTCGAGGCGGTTGGTGACGACGGCCTGAGTGACAGTCTTTCTGGTGTTGGGTTGGATCCATCTGAAGATTCTGTTGAGCACGCAAAGTGTGTGGAAGCAGGCGGAGACGACTGCATTGACTTGTTGTTTAATGGTCAGTTGGCTGTCGAGGATGATGCAGAAGTTGCGTGCATGGTCAGGCGGTGGTGTGGGTGTAGGTCAGAGTTTTGCAGGCCACCAGCTGTGGCCCCTTGCAGAGGTGTTATTCCTGAAGATCAGTACCTTAGTTTTGTCGGAGTTGAGTTGGAGGCAGTTGTCTGTCATCCATTTGGCTAAGTTGGTCATGGCTTTGCAAAAGTTGGTTTTGGTGTTGGAGGGGTCCTCGGTGAGGGAGAAGATCAGTTGGGTGTCGTCTGCGTAGGAGATTATGTTGAGTCGGAGGGATCTGACAATGTTTGCGAGGGGGGTCATGTAGATGTTGAACAGAGGGGGGCTGAGGGATGATCCTTATGGTACGTCGCATCTGATGTCTTTAGGTGTGGAGGTGAAGGGAGGCAGTCAGATGCTCTGTGAGAGAAGAATGTGTCAGAAGAGTACAATGGAGTTGGAATGCTGCGCTTGTGTTATACTACTGATTGTAGTCCACACAGACATGCCCAGCGAAGACATAGATGAAAAGCTACAGTTGCGACATACTCCCAATAGAGGTCCTCACAGAAGAGTGCAATGGATACAGAAAGCTTTTTGCACTATACTTCCAACAGAGGTCCACACAGAAGCGCACAGTGGTGTTTCAGCCCTTCCTGGGTGTCTGATTACACTGTCGAAGAGCGAGTTATGCAAAAGCACACATTGTTGATATCTTGAGAATATACATACAGCACTGCTTCACATGTTGATCCAAGTTTTCCTCAAACAGGTGCAATAAACATATTGGGCCCGATTCACAAAAGTAATCTGAGACAAAATCCTAACTTTACGACTTTCGGAATTCACAGAAGGCATTTAGGAGTACTAAAGTTAGGATTTTTCTCAGTCAATCTTAAGTTTTGGTCTTAAGTTAAATTTAAGACAAACTTAAGTTTAACTGAAACAAAATCCTAACTTTACTTCTAGGATTTTTTCTCAGTTAAACTTAAGTTTGTCTTCGGTTTAACTTAAGACCAAAACGTAAGTTTATCTGAGGCAAAATCCTAACTTTAGTACTCCTAAATGCCTTCTGTGAATACCGAAAGTCGTAAAGTTAGGATTTTGTCTCAAATTACTTTCGTGAATCAGGCCCTTTGATGTCTGCAAGATCACAATTACCATGAACTGACTTTCACTGTTAAAGTTTTCTTTCCTTTTAGGAATTAGAGTGTACACCCCAATGGAGAAAGGCAACTGCACAAGTATTCCAGAATGACGCTAGTATACTGGAATTTTTGCACACAGTGACCACATTTAATGACAACACCGGTGTATAAGAAAAAAATGCAAGGGCTCCAAAAATGCTGCAGTTCCTCAAATTGTTACTAGCGGTCCCTCTCGAGTCAGATACCACTGCTTGAAATGCCAGTCATAAAGCTGAGGGTGTGTGCCTTCAACCTACACTCCTGCTACTCTAATGTCTCATGCTAATATTTCTAAAGGATAAATAAATACACCAAAGCTGGTTGGTAGTAATGAGTCAACATTGAAACTTACAATAAATATCTTAAGTGTCATGGAAATAGTTGCTGACACCCTGCAATACATAAGGAGTAGCAGTCACTGGGTAGTACAAGTGTCAAAAAACTATAATTTGTCAGAAAGTGTTTGTCAATCAATAAACTGAGGGTCTGTATCTTTAATTAAGACATTTGCAAGTATAACGTGCAGCTTTATGTGCTGCTCTGAATTGCGTGATTCCTTTGTTAATCTGGGCTGTAGAGGCTAGCAGTCACTGCGGAGTATAATTGTCTAAAAAGTTTTAATCTCAGGGAACTATTTTTTAGGTTTATGTATACATGGGGTGCCCCAGGGTTCGATCCTGAGCCCCACTCTTTTCAATGTTTATGTGGCTCCCCTGGCAAAACTCATAATGTCATGTAGCTTTGAAACCATCTCCTATGCTGACTACATGCAATTGGTAATTACTATGGATCCTAACTCGACTCTTACCAAAATGTAATTCAAGGATTGTATGTTACAAATTGCCTCATGGATGACCGTAAACTTTCTGCAGCTTAGAATAAAATGGAGATCTTTTTATTCGGAAAAGCCCACTCAGTCTGGTCGGCAGACGGGTGGCCATCAGAGCTGGGTTTACCACATACCCCAAAAAAGAATGTAAAGAACCTAGGAGTCCTCTTCGATGATAATCTCTCCATGAGTGAGCATGTTAAAAGCATCTCCGGAACCTGTTTTGGACTCATGCGCATTCTTAAGATAGTGTTTCAGTGGACCCACCTACAGGCCAGGAAAACTCTAGTCCAAGCTCTGATAGTAAGTTGCATCGACTACGGAAATGCCCTATTGGTAGGAGTAAATGAAAGCCTCTTTGCTAGGCTTCCAGTGATGCAGAACGCCGCCGCATGCTTTAACTTGAACTTCCCTCCTCACTCCCCATCGGAACCCACGTTGCGCTCTCTCCATCGATCCAAAAACGGGCTCTTTTCAAACTTCTATGTCTAGTCTGCAAAACTCTGCACGGAAAAGGACCGTGTTACCTCAAAAACAAACTACAGCCGTATATTCCTATCCGCCAGCTCAGATCCAGCGATCTATTACTATTGCGCCTCAAACGTATTCAAACGACCAGATTTGGGAGTCGCTCCTTTTCATTCCTGGCCCCGCATCACTGGAATCAGCTGTCCTTGTTCATCTGCACCTGCTCCGATTTCACTCTCTTTAAAAAACTTTTGAAAACATGGCTGTTCAACCTTTAACCATGCCATTGTACTGCAATATGTCCACTGCTGCTATAGCGCCTAGAGATCCCTTCGGGGATGATTAGTGTGCCTAATAAATGAATAAATAAATAAAATGTTGCACTATACTACCAATAGAGGTCTTCACAGAAGAGTAGTACAATGTAGATGGAAAACCTGTGCACTTTACAGCAACAGAGGTCCTCACAAGAATGGGATACTTAGAGGGAGATAGAAAGCTGCAGGAGTTCTTTACTACCAACAGAGATCCTCACAGAAGAGTGCCTTGGAGATGGAAAGCTGCAGTTGTGTTATAGTACCAACAGAGATCCTCACAGAAGAGTGCCTTGGAGATGGAAAGCTGCAGTTGTGTTATAGTACCAATCGAGGTCCTCACTGAAGAGTGCCTTGGAGATGGAAAGCTGCAGTTGTGTTATAGTACCAATCGAGGTCCTCACTGAAGAGTGCCTTGGAGATGGAAAGCTGCAGTTGTGTTATAGTACCAATCGAGGTCCTCACTGAAGAGTGCCTTGGAGATGGAAAGCTGCAGTTGTGTTATAGTACCAATCGAGGTCCTCACTGAAGAGTGCCTTGGAGATGGAAAGCTGCAGTTGTGTTATAGTACCAATCGAGGTCCTCACTGAAGAGTGCCTTGGAGATGGAAAGCTGCAGTTGTGTTATAGTACCAATCGAGGTCCTCACTGAAGAGTGCCTTGGAGATGGAAAGCTGCAGTTGTGTTATAGTACCAATCGAGGTCCTCACTGAAGAGTGCCTTGGAGATGGAAAGCTGCAGTTGTGTTATAGTACCAATCGAGGTCCTCACTGAAGAGTGCCTTGGAGATGGAAAGCTGCAGTTGTGTTATAGTACCAATCGAGGTCCTCACTGAAGAGTGCAATGGAGATGGAAAGATGCAGTTGGGCTAAACTTCCAATAAGGGTCCTCACAGAAGAGTAAAATGGAAACATCTTTAAGCCAAACCAATAAATGTTATCACTGTGCCTTCTCAGGTTATGAATTCCACAAACTAAAGCATATTGCCACTGCCTTTTACAATATAAGAATTTTTAGTTTGCACCTGAGGAGTAAAACTGATAGCAACATGTGTGTATTTCTGTAGAACCTAATATATGTTCCCTATGTAAAAGGACAAAGGTCCTCTCAACTAATATTTCACCTATAAAGTGGACAAGTGAAGAATCCAAAGCCACGATTTAGTATAACATGAACTGATTTACATGAAGCTCATATGTAGGTGTACTTTTAATAATAACAATGTCATAGTAGACATTGTTGTAGGCATTCCCGTCTTAGGCCTCACTTCTGATAACAATGTTATTTATGCATAAGGTAAGGGTTAGACCCTGATGATGAATGGGATGACCTCTGACCTTTGGTCTCGAGACATGCTCTCTCCCCAGCAGCTCCGTCGGCTGTGTCACCGCCGCTGACCTCCAGAACACCCAGGAGGAGGTGTTCGAGGCTGCCCAGGCCTCTCTGTTCCTGATCTGTGACTGTGATTGTGCCCCTTCTTTGTTCTGTGCCCGTCTTCAGGTATTTGTGCCCGCTCTGTAGCCTGCCTGTTTCTTTAGTTATTGTTGCCTGTTTTCTTGCTGTGCCCGCCCTTTATTCTGTGCCCATTCTTTATTCTGTGCCCATTCCTCAGTTAACTGTACCCACTCTTTAGCCTGCCCATTTTAGCTATTGTTGCCTGTTTTTAATTGTAATTGCTGTGCCCGCTCTTTATTTGCCTGTCTTGTTAGCCGCACTCTGTTTTTATTTACTGTTGCTATTGTGTGCCCTGCCCATTCCTCCCCGCCGCTGCTGCCCCTGCGGCCCCTCCCCCTGCCAGTTTCCGCTCCCGCCTCCCAGCTGCACGTCCCTCACCCCTCCCCTATTTAATGGCGGCCGCTGCGGGGGAGCACGAGCAAGACCTCTGACCTCTGGTCTCGAGACTTGCTCTCTCCCCAGCAGCTCCGTCGGCCGTGTCACCGCCGCTGACCTCCAGAACACCCAGGACGAGGTGTTCGAGGCTGCCCAGGCCTCGCTGTTCCTGATCTGTGACTGTGATTGTGCCCCTTCTTTGTTCTGTACCCGTCTTCAGGTATTTGTGCCCCCTCTATAGCCTGCCCGTTTTTTTAGTTATTGTTGCCTGTTTTCTTGCTGTGCCAGCCCTTTATTCTGTGCCCGATCTTTATTCTGTGCCCGCTCCTCAGTTAACTGTACCCGCTCTTTAGCCTGCCCATTTTAGCAATTGTTGCCTGTTTTTTAATTGTAATTGCTGTGCCCGCTCTTTATTTGCCTGTCTTGTTACCCGCACTCTGTTTTTATTTACTGTTGCTTGCGTGTGCCCTGCCCGTTCCTCCCCGTCGCAGCTGCCCCTGCGGCCCCTCCCCCATGTTGGTTCCCGCTTCCGCCTCCCAGCTGCACATCTCTCCCCCCTCCCCTATTTAATGGCGGCTGCTGCGCGGTCATGCCGCTGGCGCCGAAGGCACGCCAAAGGCAAGCCCGTCTGTGCCCGTCCACGACCTGACCCGACCGCGACCAGCACCAGGGACCCTGGATCTCAAACCACCCACTGCTATGACGCAGCTGCCCTCCTCGCACTCAACCCCGGAAGAAACAACAACTGCCAGCAGTCCACATCGAACTCGACCCACGGCCAGTTCTCCTGCCGCCACTGCCACCAGACCTTCACCAATGCCCCGGCCGCCAACACCACCGACGCCCTAAAATGCATCTTCCTCAATGTACGCTCCCTGCACAGACACGCCGTGGAGATCTGGAACATCCTGGACTCAGTCTCACCTGACGTCGCCTACCTCACGGAAACCTGGACCAACGACTCCTCCAACCCTGACATCGCCATCGCCATCCCAGACAGATACAAGATCCAGAGGAAGGACCGCCCCAACCACCCGGGAGGCGGCCTCGCCATCGCACACAAAAGCTCCCTCCGCCTCACCACCTCCAGTGAAACCTTCCCCGCCGCCGAGCACCTGCACTTCCAGATCCACACCAGCCACTACTCCACACTCTGTCGCACCCCCGCCTACAGACCACCCGGCCCACGGGCCCTCTTCGCTGACACCATCACTGACCTCGTCGCCCCCCATGCCATCGCCGCCATAGACTGCGTACTCATCGGAGACCTCAAATTCCACCTCGACAACCCCAGCGACCCTAACTCCACCACCCTCCGTGACAACCTCGCCAACATCGGACTAAAACAACTTATCACCACACTGACCCACAAGGCAGGACACACCCTCGACCCCATCTTCGCAGGAGGAAACAGCGTCCACTTCAGTCACACCACTAAACCACCATGGACCGACCACCACTGCGTACACTTCCTCGTCGACAAACCCAAGCCACCCAAACCCGCTCCGCGCCCCCGCGAAGAAACTGGAGCAGAGTCACTGAGGAGCAACTCAACTCCACCCTCAACCACACAACCCCCACTGCTGCAACCAACGCCAACCTCGCAGCCAGGGAATTCCACACACGGATCTCCAACTGTGCAGACAAGCTCGCCCCGCCCGCAGCCCCGACAAACAGTGCCCCAGGAAAGCCGCCTGGTTCACCACCGACCTCCAAGAAGCCAGACGTACATGCAGACTCCTGGAGAAGAACTGGAGAAACAGTAAGACACCTGAAAACTACACCACCTACAAGGACGCCATGACAAACTACCACCAACGCATTAGAACCACCAAAAGGACCTTCATCCACAACAAAATCCTCACCCACTCCAGCAACTCCAAGGAACTCTTAAGTGTCATCCAGGAATTCACAAAGCCACGGACATCACCCCCTCCCAGGACCTCTGCGACAAGCTCAGATCCTCCTTCCACCTGAAGATCAAAAACCTCTACGAGAACTTCAACGACCATACGCCCGACTCCACAGCCACCCCAACCGCCGGCAACACCAGCCAGTCCACCATATCCTCCTGGATGCCGATCACGACCGAAGAGACCGCCTCAACCATGAAAGGCATCCACTCAAGTTCCCCCACAGACCCCTGCTCACCACACATCTACCACAGAGCCACCACCACCATCGCACCCGAACTACAACGCACCATCAGCACCACCTTCGAGACTGGCACCTTCCCTGACAACTGGAAACACGCAGAAGTCAGGCCCCTGCTCAAAAAGCCCTCAGCAGACCCATCGGATCTTAAGAACTACCGGCCCATCTCACTCCTCCCCTTTGCGGCGAAAGTCCCGGAGAAGCCCGTCAATGCAGAACTAACTAGGTTTATCGAAGACAACGCCATCCTCGACCCTTCCCAGTCTGGATTCCGCAGCAATCACAGCACCGAGACCGCCCTACTCACCGCCACAGATGACATCCGCACCCTCCTAGACCAAGGCCACACCGCAGCCCTGATTCTACTCGAACTGTCAGCAGCATTCGACACCGTCTCCCACCGCACACTCACAGCCAGACTACACAACGCCGGCATACAAGGAACCGCCCTCGACTGGATCCGATCGTTCCTCACCGGCAGAAGCCAAAGGATCATACTGCCACCCTTGCTCTCCAAACCCACGGAAACCAACTGCGGAGTCCCATAGGAATTATCACTCAGCCCAACCCTCTTCAACATCTACATGGCCCTCCTCGCCGCCATCGTCCGTCAGCACGGCCTCAAAGTATCCTATGCGGACGACACCCAGCTCATCCTCTCCCTCACCAAGGACCCCGCCACCACAAGACTCAACTTCCAGGAAGGAATGCAGGACGTCGCAGCCTGGATGAGCAACAGTTGCCTAAAGCTCAACTCGGAGAAGACAGAAGTCCTCGTCCTCGGAACCACCCCTTCGGCATGGAACAACACATGGTGTCCCACCACCCTCGGCCCCCCCTGAACCCCACGGACCACGCTAGAAACCTCGGCATCATACTCAACTCCTCCCTCTCCATGAACCGTCAGGTCAACGCCGTCGACTCCAGCTGCTTCAACACCCTCCGCATCCTCCGTAAGACCTTCAAATGGATCCCCCTCGAGTCAAGGAAGACAGTCACCCACGCACTCATCACTAGCAGGTTGGACTACGGAAACCCCCTCTATGCCGGCATAAACAAGTCTCTACTCCGCAAGCTCCAGACGATACAGAACACCGCTGCCAGACTAGTCCTTGCTATCCCTCGACACGAGCACATCAGCCAACACCTACGAAAGCTCCACTGGCTACCCGTCGAGAAGAGAGTCACCTACAAGATACTCACCCACGCCTACAAATGCCTACACAACACCGGCCCCCAATACCTAAACAACAGAATCACCTTACATGTACCCAAAAGAAACATCCGATCCACCCACCTCGTCCTCGCCGAAACCCCTCGTTTCCACAGAGCCAAAGCAGGGGGAAGATCCTTCTCCCACATCGCAGCCAAGACCTGGAACAAGCTCCCGATCGACATCAGACGCGCCCTGTCCCTGAACACCTTCAGGAATGCTCTCAAGACCTGGCTTTTCGGCTGAACGGAACTGCTGACCCCTCCCCCCCAGCGCCTTGAGACCCTCGCGGGTGAGTAGCGCGCTTACAATTCACTGATTGATTGATTGATTGATGATAAATTCCCATATATACGGTAACTTTTGTTAGCATGTATATCGGAATTATGATTTTTGTGATACATATTGGCAGGTGAACGCAGTTGTTATATTTTGGGAAAAATGCCAGAAAATTACCAGAACATGTGAATTTTTATGCTATTTAGCAAAGCTCACCCGGAGTGTAGTTGCCTCCATAGATCTCAAAATCAGGGTGAAGAAAAAGGCAAAAGGTTAGGTGCTTCCCAATAATTGAAACATTTATATGGTTAAAACTAACTTGATGCAGTAACACCTCAACTGATTGATCACATGTTTGATGGTGTATTAGATCACTGCCCTTTGCCTGATCAATGCTGACACCCAATAACACCTGCCACATCAGTACATGTCAATCATATAAGTGATATAATATTTACATGGATTATCTGATACAATATCAGAGCTTCTTGTGGGGATGTTGAGCAGCAGCTCTGCTGTGGTCATGGCAGGTGCATGCACAGAAATAGAAAGTGTTAGCATTTGATGTGAAATAGCACAGAAGCAGCTGCAGTGACCTATGCTCTAAGCCGTAGTATAATGTTGACGCTCACTAATTTTAAGGAGAATGGATAATATTTACCATCCAGCCTTTTTATCTGCTTCTATTTCCATATGTTTTTCACCAGTTTTAGATGTTTTGGATCAACCTGAAATCTGGGGGATTCTCCTCATGCTTGTTACAGAGATGACGTAATATTGTACATAGAATAATACAGAAAACCCTCAAATATGCTGATTAAAACACTCTAGTGTTATCCTACTTCTTACGAATTTTGGATTTTCCTCGAAATCTGAACCAGATCTTTCACTTTCACCTTTTTAAATCTGCTTGTTGCATTTGACTGCAGACATTCTCTTCCTTGTATATGGGCGGGTGCAGAAAATGGGCATTGGGGGCTGTAACCTTAAGATGGTTTATCCTATTCGCTTAGGCAGTTTGTTGCAAATGACCAGAAGATATACCATGACATGCCCTACAGAGCTAAATTCAGCCCTTCTCATCTTACCTGCATTTAATTGCCCTCTGAATTCTGGTGCAGTCTTTTTGCCTCTTTATCAAAGGTGACACGTTGTTCTATTTTTTTGATACTGTTGGTCTTGAAATCAATCACGGATAGATGACCCTAATTTGTATTGATCTAAAACTGAATAGCCTTTGAGTAAAGCAGAGCAGAAAAGGAAGCACAACAAAAAGTCTGTGCTCCAATTTCCCTGTTGGTGCGCTGACGTGCTGGAAGGGTTGTATGACAGAGGCACGCATGGCTAAAGCATGCATGCCTCTACAACGCGGCCTGAACAACGAATGCGTCTTAACACCGCATTCCTTTACCACACATGCTTTTTACCACGCATGCCTTTGCCATGCAATTTCATGGTAAAGGCATGTTTTGTAAAGGAATGTGTGGTAAATATCACACCCCAGCCCCTCCGCCCGGAGTCCTAAAACCCAGCCCCACGTACTTAAAATGACCCTGACCCCAGACTCGCCCTTGAGCCCTAAAACTGCCCCCAGCCCTGAAAACTGTCCCTTCCCCCTCCTTGCCCTGAGCCCTAAAACTTGCCCCAACGTCCTAAAAACGTCCCCGACCCAGCCCCCCGCCCGAGCCCTAAAACTGCCCTAAGCCTTGAAAACTGTCTCTTCTCCCCCAGCCCTGAGCCCTAAAAACTGACCCCCAACCCTGAAAACGACCCGACTCCAGCCTTCCCACCCTGAGCTCTAAAAACTGACCCCCAACCCTGAAAAAGACCCGACTCCAGCCTCCCCACCCTGAGCCCTAAAATCTGACCCCCAACCCTTAAAACTACCCCTCACCCCAAAACCCTGCCCCAACCCCACTTACCAGACTGCGTCCTCTCCCGATCCTTCCTCTTCCTGTGCCCGCCCATCCGCGCATCAAGGCCGCGCACAGCCTTAACCACGCATGTGCGTGGTTAAAGCGTAAGCGTGGTTATGCGGCCCCCGGGGGAAGTAAAGGTCGCAGACCAGTCTTCCCCCAGGGTATTCGCGCAATGGCCGGAAGGACAAGGTGGGGGTGGGATTAGAGGGAGTAAAGGAAGGGCGGGAGCCGGGTGGGTATATAAGGTGTCAGGAGAGGAAGATCCGGCCTCTTCCTGACACCTGAGCACCACCGGGAGGTAAAAGAAAAGTTTGTCCGAGATAGTTAGGCTCCTAGCTGATTGGTCGATCGGCGGGGTTTTTTTTCGTAGTGTAGGGCAGTGTTAGGGAGGGTCACCCACCGTTTTTCAGCCACATTGGCGTCGTGCGACGCGGAGACCGTCCGCGCCGAACCGTGTGTTTGGCCGGGTGGTCGTCCTCGTTGATGTTTGGCGGCGGACATGGGGATGGGCTGGCCTGCCCGTTCAGGATGGCGCCGGCGGGAGCGGCCGGTACGGTGGTGGCGTGTCAGCAGGAGCCACCACCGTGTATGAGGATCGCACCAGGTAGGGGGCGGCTTTCACTGGAGATCAGGGAGCGGGCGGCAGGGCCTGTTGCGCGTCTGCCCGCTGACGCGTGCATGCTAAGAGCGCATGGGAGGGAGGCCTTCGCGCACCTCAGCAAGCCTTGGGGGGGAGGGGAGGCCTTCGCGCACCCCAGACTCGCCCTTGAGCCCTAAAACTGCCCACAGCCCTGAAAACTGTCCCTTCCCCCTCCTTGCCCTGAGCCCTAAAACTTGCCCCAACGTCCTAAAAACGTCCCCGACCCAGCCCCCCGCCCGAGCCCTAAAACTGCCCCCAGCCTTGAAAACTGTCTCTTCTCCCCCAGCCCTGAGCCCTGAAAACTGACCCCCAACCCTGAAAACGACCCGACTCCAGCCTCCCCACCCTGAGCTCTAAAAACTGACCCCAACCCTGAAAAAGACCCGACTCCAGCCTCCCCACCCTGAGCCCTAAAATCTGACCCCCAACCCTTAAAACTACCCCTCACCCCAAAACCCTGCCCTAACCCCACTTACCAGACTGCGTCCTCTCCCGATCCTTCCTCTTCCTGTGCCCGCCCATCCGCGCATCAAGGCCGCGCACAGCCTTAACCACGCATGTGCGTGGTTAAAGCGTAAGCGTGGTTATGCGGCCCCCGGGGGAAGTAAAGGTCGCAGACCAGTCTTCCCCCAGGGTATTCGCGCAATGGCCGGAAGGACAAGGTGGGGGTGGGATTAGAGGGGTAAAGGAAGGGGCGGGAGCCGGGTGGGTATATAAGGTGTCAGGAGAGGAAGATCCGGCCTCTTCCTGACACCTGAGCACCACCGGGAGGTAAAAGAAAAGTTTGTCCGAGATAGTTAGGCTCCTAGCTGATTGGTCGATCGGCGGGGTTTTTTTTTCGTAGTGTAGGGCAGTGTTAGGGAGGGTCACCCACCGTTTTTCAGCCACATTGGCGTCGTGCGACGCGGAGACCGTCCGCGCCGAACCGTGTGTTTGGCCGGGTGGTCGTCCTCGTTGATGTTTGGCGGCGGACATGGGGATGGGCTGGCCTGCCCGTTCAGGATGGCGCCGGCGGGAGCGGCCGGTACGGTGGTGGCGTGTCAGCAGGAGCCACCACCGTGTATGAGGATCGCACCAGGTAGGGGGCGGCTTTCACTGGAGAACAGGGAGCGGGCGGCAGGGCCTGTTGCGCGTCTGCCCGCTGACGCGTGCATGCTAAGAGCGCATGGGAGGGAGGCCTTCGCGCACCTCAGCAAGCCTTGGGGGGGGAGGGGAGGCCTTCGCGCACCTCAGCAAGCCTTGGGGGGGACGGGAGGCCTTCACGCGCATCAGCGAGCCTGCAGGGAGGCGGGCCTGGAGTGGAGAGGCGTCGAGGGGGGAGGGCCGGGCGACAGGGTGTGCCGCAGTTTCCAGTCCTGTGTTTTTATTTAATGCAATTTTATATAGCGCGAACATTACCCGAAGGTGTGAGAGCGCTTTAGAGAAGGGAATCTTTGTGGGATGTCCCACAGTGTGCTTTCTGGATGCGGGGACAAGGGCAGCTGCATGGGGGGGTGCAGGCCACAACGGGCTGGGGAGATTTTTTACATGGGAACTTGGCCGGGAGCCATTGAAAGGGGCCTACCCAGTCATTGCAGGAAGGTGGGGTCCCCTCACATGCGGACACGCACTACGAGGGGGGGGAAGTCCCGGGGGGGGTTTTTCGTGGGGCGAGGGGTGAGCTCCGGGTGTTGGCAGAGGGGGCAGCAGCCCCCCTTTTGTTTCTCTGGTTGGGGGGTCCAGCTGGGAGGGGTAGTGCCATGCACAGGGGCTGCAGCTCGGGCAGGTGGGGGGTGGCAGGCGGTGGTTTCCTGGGGGCGGGGTGTGGCCCCTTGCTCTTTCGGCCGGCGCAGTAATTCTGGGGGGAGGGGGGCCCCGGGGGTTTTTTTCAGCTGCTCGTCGGTCTTTCAGACTAGGGTTGAGGGACTGCCAGCACGGCACGAGGCCCGGTGGTGCCTGGGACCCACCAGGTTGGTGCGACCTGTTGGGGGGGTGGGGAACCAGGACCGGCGATTGAGGCCGGCAGAAGGGGGGCACCGCCAGCGAGGCGCACAACGGCCTCGAGACGCTGGCCGGAAGCAGTAGGGGGGTCCGCGGCGGCCTTCCCTCCGACGAGGGATCGCGCAGCGCACATTGCAACGTTATGCATATTACACAAGTTATGAATTCAGTTGTTTGAAGATGGCGTGGATGTTGGGGGACGACGGGGGATTTGTTGGCATGGATGTTGAGGGACGAAGTTGGAGGAATGCGCAGGTGTGTGACAGGGATGAGAGTGTTGACTGGACGATGAAGTGCACAAGGGGATGATGCTGAAGGGGGTAGTGAAGGGGGGTGGGGGGGAGTTCAGGTAACCAGACTCTTCTCGTTGTTTGTTGCAGGAGTCAAAGGCGGCCACAGTCAGAGCTGCGCACGAAAGAAAGTGGGGGAACAGCAACTCCCAGTCGGGAGGAGGAGGTCCCGGACGGACACTCAGGTACAGATCTAAGGCGGAGGCCTTGGGACGGGGGAATTTGGGCGAACGATAGAGTTCCGGCTGGGGTATGTAAGGGCTGTGAGGGATGGGGCGGAGGCATGGGTCCAAACGGACATTGTGGTGCCCAGGGGACAAAAGAGAGTAATCAATGGGTCACTGATCATTAGCTGTTATATGGGAGGAGAGTGAAATATGGGGCCGGGGGTGCCATTTGGCACACAAGCGTCATTGGTCTCAGAAACAGCGCGTCAATGCAATTTACAGACTCTACCCGCAGCTGGGGCCTTTGGCGGCATGACGATGGGTTCCCTTACGTAGTGGAGAAGGGGCAGAGAAGTCTGATCCGGGGGGGGGGGGTGCGGGTTCATTGAGATGTTATGTAACAGGCAGGTCCCTTCGGGGACAAGGGAGACCGACGGCCCCGGTGCCGGATAACTAATGGCGTTCCGCAGGAGGGTGCGGGCGAAGGGGAGTCATACACCCGTTCGGGGCAAACTGGGCCACCATGGCAAAACGGGGGTGGCCTGGGGGGGGGGTGATGTCGGGCCAGGAGGTCCTTCCCGGTTAGCTGGAGGCCATGGGTCCGTGGCGCTCGATGTCTCACAAGAAGAAGCCGGGACAGCGGCGCAGACGTAGGAGGTCATATGGAGGGGGGTCAGGTATGGACTGTCGAATCTACGAGGGTCTAGAGAGGCAGGCGAGCTGACGTAGGCGGACTACGGCAGGGGCTGGCAGAGTATGGGGAACTGGGTCACTGAGAGACATTGCCGTCATGTATGTGCAGGAACGTGGTCGTGTTCACTTAACCCGGGGGGAGGGGGGTGTCTCGGGGACGAGGACGGCTGACGGAAGTGACGAATATGCTGATGACGGAAAAAGGGTTGCACGGCAAGAAGGCTTTGCGTCAAGGCTTACCAATTGCATGGGGCAGGCTTGATGGATGGCTGTGCTCACTTGTTGGGAGTTGGGGTTGCGCAGAGCTCCGGGGCTACCTGGGCGCAAGCATTGTTGCAGCGCGAAGGGGACGGCGATATACGCGAGGACGTGCAAAAGAGCAGTAAGAGCCCTGGGGGGCTTGTACAGAGTACAGGGCGTCGCAGCCACTGAGGCCAAGAGGGGCGTCGGACGGGGAACTTACGCTCCAGGGGAGGGACGGGCCCCTGCTGGAGGGAGCTCAACAGGTGGGGGGGGGGCTTGGTGCCGTAAGCTACAGTTGGGTCCAGGGTGGCCTCATGGGTAGTAACGGGTGACGTTGAAAAGGGGGGGTTGTGGCTGCGTGCCGCAGTTTCTCTTAGGGTGGGGGGATATTCGAGCCAGGTACGGCATGGAAGGGGAGGCCTATGGCAGCGAATAAAGGGTCGGGGAGAGCTACGCGAAGGGTACGCGGGGAGGAGGTACCAGGGAGACAGACTGCAGACGTCCAGGCATGGCCGGTGCAGCTTTGCTGTACCGGAATGAGGGGTTTTTAGGCGGGGTGCACTGCGGGATATGGGAGGCGTGTGAGTTAGGGTATGTGCGGGGAAGGTTGAGAAGTTATGACACAGGGAGCCGGCACACAGTGGTAGTGTCGTAAAGACATTGACAATCGGTTATACTTCAAGGGTTTAGTGGAACTGGGAGTAGGGTTGTGAGAAACACTGGAGACGGGATGCTATGGTCAATGTGGAGCAGCAAACAAGGGGGAGGTGGCTGTGGAGACAGGCTCTTTAGCGCCTGGCGTGTTTGAGTTGGCAGCAGTTTTTCGGGGGAGAGTAGAGCGGGTGTCGAAGAGCAGGGGGAAGTAGGGAGAGGGCATGAGGCAGCGGTGATTGGTGGCAAGAGCGTGAAGGCCTATGGCTGGGGGAATTTGTTTTTCCAAATGTGGAAGGTAGACTGTCAGTTATGCAGGTCCTTATAGGTCTCATGCGTAGGCCAGGCTGTTGGGGTGAGGGGCTACCTTAAAGGCGACGTACGATCCCTACGTATGGGGGCTGTCACAGTGGTGGTGTCAGGAGGGCCCTGGGGGGGGGGGAGGAGGCTGAAGGCTGAGGACGATGGGAGGACAGAAAGGTGTTCTGTGACGATCGGTACTGGACGAGGGTTTTTTGCGGATAGATTTGGAACGATGGTCGAACGAGGGCTAAGGGAAAGAGTACGTATTTCTTGCAGGACTAATCTTCTTTTTCTATCACAGGAGCTGGGAGTGGATCGGGATCCAGGGCGGTCGCCTGGATGGGGTGGCCATTAACCCGGGGCATTGGACTGCAAAGGTGGCGAACTGGCCGGTGTACAGACGTCACTGGGAGGGGAACACAGTCAACGGGATGTAAGATGACGGGGTGAACAGTGGTATGAAATTGGGGGGAGTTGTGGCCAGTACGGCTGACATTGTGTCAAAAGAAATAAGAGGTTGCCCCGATATGTGGATACATGTGGGTGAAAAGAGTATTCTGGGATATGTCAGGTTTGGCTTTACAATTATGAGGCATGGAGGGGGATATGGTTCAATGAAATGGAACGTGGGGCAATTTGGGCTCGTGAATGAATTGTGCCGTGCAGACGAGGGGATCGGGGTGCTATCAAACTGAATTGCCCTGTAATGGCCCGTTGGTGGGGAGACTGTTTTGAGGAGAAACAGGTGGTCTTGTTTAACAAGGGGGCACTTTTTACAGACAAGGATTGGCCTGGAAATGTTCTTTATTTACACGAGACGCAGGTTTAGGTGGTGGATGGTCGTTCACCGCGAAAGGGGGGCACCGTCCATGGTCAACGATTGGCCCGACAAAAATGTTATTTGTTACTCGGGGTGCAGGTACAGGTGGTGGATGGTCGTTCACCGCGAGGGGGGCGCCTGTCACAGACAAGGATTGGCCCGAAAATGTTAATGGTTTACACGGGATGCCAGTAAAGGTGGTGGATGGTCGTTCACCGCGATGGGGGCACCTTTCACGGACAAGGATTGGCCCGAAAATGTTACTTGTTTGCACGGGACGCAGGCCCGGGTGGTGGACGGTCGTTCACCGCGATGGGTGGCATTTGTTCCGAAGAGGATTGGCCCGGAAATGTTAATGGTTGCACGGGAAGCACGTTAAAGTGGTGATGGTCGTCCACTGGGTTGCCACAGAGTTGGGAAGCGGTAGGTGCACAGGAACTGGGGGAACACGTGGTACTGCGTAGGTTTGGCACCTTTCGCGGCCAACGATGGTCCCAACAATAGTAATTTATACGGGACACAAGTTTGGGTGGTGGATTGGTCGTCCACCGGGTGCCGCAGGGTCGGCTGACGGGAGGCGAAGGGTGCCCCGGAACTGGGGGGGGTGGGGCAGGGAACCGCCCTACGGGGTTTCCCTGGTTGGCGGTACTTTGGAGGGGTGGTGAGTCACATACGGGCGGATCCACCCCTCGGGGGAGAACGGTACACGGGTGACTGATAGCGGGGCGCGGGAGGCAATGAAGGAAATTCAACAGAGGATGCTTGCAGGGCAAGTGAAGGTGAGAATGGGGAGAAGGAGGTCACCGAGTGAATGGGGAAGAGTCAAACAGGTGAGATGGTTTTGAGAAGGATGAATGAAGAATGAGTCGGTATGGGATGGGAAAAGTATATTTATTGCATTTATGTACTGTTTTAATAAAGTCTAAATAATTGCAACCTTGTCCTAATAAAATGGCCTTTTACGCTTCAAGTAACAGCGTGGAGTGTGGTTCTTGCGCGATGCGGCCCCCGGGGGAAGTAAGGTCGCAGACCAGTCTTACCCCGGGGTATTCGCGCAATGGCCGGAAGGACAAGGTGGGGGTGGGATTAGAGGGGTAAAGGAAGGGGCGGGAGCCGGGTGGGTATATAAGGTGTCAGGAGAGGAAGATCCGGCCTCTTCCTGACACCTGAGCACCACCGGGGGGTAAAAGAAAAGTTTGTCCACCCACCCACCCTACAGGTCTTAAGCAAAGGGCTTGGGGTGGTTGTTTGGGTCTGAGCGTGCCAGTTTAGGGCAGGTTGCGGAGCAGTGACGTTGCGGTACTTTGGAGGGGTGGTGAGTCACATACGGGCGGATCCACCCCTCGGGGGGGAGAACGGTACACGGGTGACTGATAGCGGGGCGCGGGAGGCAACGAAGGAAATTCAACAGAGGATGCTTGCAGGGCAAGTGAAGGTGAGAATGGGGAGAAGGAGGTCACCGAGTGAATGGGGAAGAGTCAAACAGGTGAGATGGTTTTGAGAAGGATGAATGAAGAATGAGTCGGTATGGGATGGGAAAAGTATATTTATTGCATTTATGTACTGTTTTAATAAAGTCTAAATAATTGCAACCTTGTCCTAATAAAATGGCCTTTTACGCTTCAAGTAACAGCGTGGAGTGTGGTTCTTGCGCGAAGGCAAGCATGGTTCAGCTTCAGGGAAACGGCATGCATGGTTCAGCCCGCGTTGTAAAGGCCGTTTCCCTGCTGGAATCGCTTGTATGATTAATTTCCAAGACTAAATTATCCGTTCATGCTACGTTAACTTCATCAATTGACCCTCTTGGTCACAAACGTGCCTTATTTTAATATTGATGACTATACTTCCGTTATTCATTGCACCACAATTAAGAAAGCCAGAGCACGTGAACCTATTACAAATGTATTAGCCAGATAGGTGTCTTGGTTGCAGCTCAGGGACAATACAGCAACTGACCCAAACAAAAGAACATCCCCACTTTAGCCAATTGCCACATGTTCAAAGTATTATATTTAGCGCATAAACCTTTTCGTTTTGACTCTGTGGACTTTCGATAAACTGCCCATATTTGGTTATTGCTGCCCTCAAGGATCTGTGGACAGGATCCCAATGCAAATTCCCAAACTGCTGTCAACCAGGTCTGGCGAGACGCGGTTGTGAGTACGCGCACCAAGATCTTAGAGCCCGATTAAGTGCCCAACCACAAGAAACAATCTCATGTCGCTGGCCGAACAATAAAGGCAAGCTTGCCTTGCCAAGCACATCTGGTTCATGATAACAGCTCTGAAAAGTAACTACCTTTTAGCAGGAGAGCAACTACATGGAAAACTGTTCGAATTGTGTTGTCATGGCATGCTTGCTCTTTGTTGTAAACAACATGTTTGGAACATTCAGCAAAGGAGCTCAGTATACGAAACATAATCAATGTATACGTACATGGCTTGGAATAGCGTGGAAAGTCAGTGTTACAGCTGAGTCCGAAGAAAGCAAGGATTGAATGTCTGTTGAGTGGGCACAGATGGGCACACACGGGTCTGTTGGCTCTCTGTAGCTGGCAACCTAAGGCACGATTCTAAAGATACCCTTTCAGAAACGTAATGGCACATTCCTCTTGTAGTCTGCTGTTTCCTGCCAGGCACTGGTTTGGTCCCCTTCTCTGGTGAATGGCCATGTGTTTGTGTGTGGGTGGGAGAGAGAAGTAGTAGCTGTTGAGAGTAGTTCTTGAGAGCTGAGGATGTTATTTTTAATCACCAGCTTCATATTAAAGGCAATAGGAAAAACAAACACTTCTGATTAAAATTCAAGGGTATATTATGCTATATTCTTATGTATTTATTTATTGCGTTTTGTAAGGTAGTCCATTTCTAATTTCAAATACTTATAAAGACTTCAATGCTTAAAAATGCTATGTTATGTAGAGTTACCAGAACTTGTGTAGGACACTCCTTCCGTTTGTATGATCCACGAGGAGAGGAGATGTGTCCTGAGTTGCACTGAACACGGAGTATTTCTTTCTCACCACCCTAGTATTATTGGCTGTTAATGTATCATTCACCTCCTAGAGGGGGCTTCCATTGCAATGCATGAGGTGGGATGTTTTCTGGTGCATCCTCAGCTGGCAAGGACCATTTGGTGAACACAGAAGCCATTTTGGAAACAGGGATCTCCCTGCTAAAAGCAACACATTCTATATTATAAGCAAATGGACGCTTTAATTATAATTTAGATAATTATGCAAATACACTATGATATTTATTAGGTGTTATTTATTTTAAAAAAAGTTTTATATACAAGTATTTCAACCCTGATTGAGTACAAATAAATTACCAGACAATTAGCATGAAAGCCTACACCTTAAGCCTCCAGTGATGTGGGGTTTTAACCATATTCTGTTATAGTAGCATAAAATGTGTGAGATTTCGAAGGCATGATTTAAATAAACGTTATATTCTAACCTAAGCCTCTGGAAACCAGCACGTGTATTCAATGCGCACAAAAGTGGTTGAATGCTGGGACAGGGATCACCCCCGGGACTGTCCCATCTGGTTGATAATCTCAGCTGATGTTCAGAGAGCCCCCATCCCAGAGAGAACCCTTGGCGTGAGCAGTGCTTACTTGACTTGTGAGGCTCCGGCCGCAGCGGCATGTTCATTGGAGGAGCAATCGCAGACTTGCCAGGCGGTCCCTGCTCTGATAAGCAGTCCCGCAACTTTAATTAGCGCTCACTCTGCTCTTACAAAGAAACCCTCCAAAAATGTAAACACGAAATATTGTGCCTAACTCTGGGCCCAAAAGATAATTATAATTTAAAACGACACACTATTTTTTAATCTGGGTGAAGCATATAGAAAGATCAGGAATAGAAATCCATGATAAACTAATCAAATTGCTGAGCCATCCAGCGTCATGCGTCTGGGTTAATGTGGAGCAGCGTCATTTTAGCTTCGCTCTCTCACGTCTTCACTATGCAATCATTCACTCACATGCAGAACTATATATCTGTGTGCTCCAACATCGGTAATGTATATTGGTGCACTTGACCGAAACACTACAGGTGGATTTGCCGTATAATCTACACATTGACGTGAGTGTGCATACTAATTTTTTCTTCATAAGGTAACCGAATTGCAGTTCCCATATATATCTGCATATGTGTGGTTTGAATAATGTGTCTATTCTTATATGATCATGTATTCATTTGATCATGTATTCATTTGAATACATATCCTGCCTTTATTTTATACCTGTACAAGTATTCATCATCATGTATTTAAATGTGTGTTTGGAATGCTGTGCTAAGTTCGCTGACCACAGGCCTTGTTTAACCTTCAATGTACGTTTGCTCAGGTTGAAATGTTTTCTTTTCTTGCAGGTGCGTTCATATGATCTCATAGCTAGTGAAAGGCACATTGTGTATTAGAGTTAGGGAGGTGCCAGTGAAAGGCACATTGCGTATTAGAGTTAGGGAGGTGCCAGTGAAAGGCACATTGCGTATTAGAGTTAGGGAGGTGCCAGTGAAAGGCACATTGTGTATTAGAGTTAGGGAGGTGCCAGTGAAAGGCACATTGCGTATTAGAGTTAGGAGGCACTAGTGAAAGGCACATTGTGTATCAGAGTGAGAAGGCACTAGTGAAAGGCACATTGCGTATTAGAATTAGGAGGCGCTAGTGAAAGGCACATTGCGTATTAGAGTTAGGAGGCACTAGAGAAAGGCACATTGCGTATTAGAGTTAGGAGGCGCTAGTGAAAGGCACATTGTGTACTAGAGTTAGGAGGCGCTAGTGAAAGGCACATTGCGTATTAGAGTTAGGGAGGCACCAGTGAAAGGCACATTGCGTACTAGAGTTAGGAGGCACCAGTGAAAGGCACATTGCGTGTTAGAGTTAGGGAGGTGCCAGTGAAAGGCACATTGCGTATTAGAGTTAGGAGGCGCTAGTGAAAGGCACATTGCGTATTAGAGTTAGAGGCGCCGGTGAAAGGCACATTGCATACTAGAGTTAGGAGGCGCCAGTGAAAGGCACATTGTGTATTAGAGTTAGGAGGCGCTAGTGAAAGGCACATTGCGTATTAGAGTTAGGAGGCGCCAGTGAAAGGCACATTGCATACTAGAGTTAGGAGGCGCCAGTGAAAGGCACATTGTGTATTAGAGTTAGGAGGCGCTAGTGAAAGGCACATTGTGTATTAGAGTTAGGAGGCGCTAGTGAAAGGCACATTGTGTATTAGAGTTAGGAGGCGCTAGTGAAAGGCACATTGCGTATTACAGTTAGGGAGGCACCAGTGAAAGGCACTTTGTGTATTAGAGTTAGGAGGCGCTAGTGAAAGGCACATTGTGTATTAGAGTTAGGGAGGCACCAGTGAAAGGCACATTGTGTATTAGAGTTAGGGAGGCACCAGTGAAAGGCACTTTGTGTATTAGAGTTAGGAGGCGCCAGTGAAAGGCACATTGCATACTAGAGTTAGGAGGCGCCAGTGAAAGGCACATTGCGTATTACAGTTAGGGAGGCACCAGTGAAAGGCACTTTGTGTATTAGAGTTAGGAGGCGCTAGTGAAAGGCACATTGTGTATTAGAGTTAGGAGGCGCTAGTGAAAGGCACATTGCGTATTAGAGTTAGGGAGGCGCCAGTGAAAGGCACATTGCGTATTAGAGTTAGGAGGCGCTAGTGAAAGGCACATTGCGTATTAGAGTTAGAGGCGCCGGTGAAAGGCACATTGCATACTAGAGTTAGGAGGCGCCAGTGAAAGGCACATTGTGTATTAGAGTTAGGAGGCGCTAGTGAAAGGCACATTGCGTATTAGAGTTAGGAGGCGCCAGTGAAAGGCACATTGCATACTAGAGTTAGGAGGCACCAGTGAAAGGCACATTGTGTACTAGAGTTAGGAGGCGCCAGTGAAAGGCACATTGTGTATTAGAGTTAGGAGGCGCTAGTGAAAGGCACATTGTGTATTAGAGTTAGGAGGCGCTAGTGAAAGTCACATTGCGTATTACAGTTAGGGAGGCACCAGTGAAAGGCACTTTGTGTATTAGAGTTAGGAGGCGCTAGTGAAAGGCACATTGTGTATTAGAGTTAGGGAGGCACCAGTGAAAGGCACATTGTGTATTAGAGTTAGGGAGGCTTGGAAGAAGAACTTTTGACAAGCATCAGAGGCACTAACAAACAGAAGAGAGGACATCTGGAGACAGGAGGGATCCAAGGTCATCCTGGTATTCAGACCATGAGCTGGGAGTAATGAAGAAGGCTACCAAGTCCTACTGTGAGAAGGTGGAAAAGTACAGGGATACATGATGTGGAATTCTCAAATATTCTATGAAGTTTTAATTGGTGGTCGCATTTTAGCTTTAGTCATATCAGATTCCTTTTAGACTCCAAGGGGTACAGACTTCTTTGCTATATCTTTGTTGTGTGGCTTTATGCTATACAATATTCCTAATTGGAGAACTTCTACTGAAGTCTCCACAATGCTGACACCTTTCCTGCTTTATTGATTTAATTAGGGTTTCCCCAGATTAATACCACCTAGTTTAGACTTAGTTTAGGAAGATTTACTCGTGTATAGGCAAGAAGACCACAAACATACCAAGACCATCAGATTTTTGGAGATATTTACAATGAAATGGCACAGCGTGACCCTGCAAGCAAATTAGCTGTGCCGAGCTATACCCTTGGGGTTCTGCTCTCCCAGCACGCAGCTCCGTTGTAGCTCAGCCTGCCAGTGCCTCCACCTCCCAGACCTAGGTTCGAGTCCCCCGGCTCCACTTTCACTGCTCTTTCCCTCTCTGTGCACTGTTTTATCTACCTTTTATTTTCTCTGGTTCTCTGCTTCTGCCCTTGTTTTCATTGACTTTCATTTCTCTGTTTTATGCCCTCGTTTTTACATTGACTCTTATTTCTCTGCTTCTCTGCCTCTGCCCTTATCTTTCATTGACTCTTCCATTTCTTTCTGCCCTTAATTTTTTCATGATTCCCCTTCCCTTTCCACGTGATTCCTGCTTTTTCTCTCTTCTCTTTCTCTATTCTCTCCACTGCTGCTCCGGCGGCCCCTCCCACTCCCGACCTCCCAGCTGTCCCGTCCTCCCTCTACCCCTACTTAATGGCAGCCACTGTGGGGCTGCGCCGCTGGCGCGCCGAAGGTGCTCTAAAGGCAAGCCCATCTGCGCCCATACGTGACCCACCCGAGACCAGCGCCAGGAACCCTAGGCCACCGACCCGAGACCAGCGCTACGTCTCAGCAACCCTCCACGCACTCAACCCCGGAAGAATCAACAACTGCCAGCTGTTAAAAACTCCCTCCGACTCACCACATCCAGCACGAACGACTCCTCGTACCCTATGGAACACCTCCATTTCCAAGTCCAGATCAACCCCAAAATGACTCTACGCCGCACCCTCACCTACAGACCTCCCTGTCTGCATGCCACGTACAACACTACCATCTCAGACCTCATCGCGCCCCACGCCCTCGCATTCACGGATTACTTACTCCTCGGAGACCTGAATTCCCACCTCAGCAACACCAGCAACCCCAACTCCACCGCCCTCCTGGACAATCTTACCAACATCGGACTGAGACAGCTCGTCACCACCCCCACCCACAAGGCAGGTCACACCCTCGACCCCATCTTCGCTAGAGGACACAACATCCACTTCAGCCATACCATGCAACCCCTCTGGACGGACCACCAATGTATCCACTTTTCCGTCTCGAAACCAACTGCACACAAGCCTACACCTTGACCCCACGCAGGAACTGGAGCAAGATCACCAAAGAGCACCTCCTCCTCCCACCAAACCCGACGCCAACTCTACCACCAACGCACTCCACAAATGGATCACCGACTGCGCAGACACACTCGCCCCCCTTCCAGTACTCCGACAGACAACGCAACATGAAAGCCACCTGGTTCACCACCGACCTCCAAGAATCCAAGCGCATGTGCCTACGACTCGAGAAATTCTGGATTAACAGCAAAACCCCGAAGCACGTTCCGCCTACAAGACTGTCATGACAGAACACCACCAACTCATCAGATCCATGAAGAAGAATTTCATTCAGAACAGAATCCTCACCAATTCCCGCAATTTTAAGGAACTCTTCAGCATCATTCAAGAATTCACCAAACCCCCCCAGCGAATCATCCGACGTCCCTCCCTCCCAGGACCTCTGCAACAAACTCGGCGCCTACTTCCATCTCAAGATCAGAACCCTCTACATCAACTTCAACGAGCAGAACCTAGGCACCGACTCTACTCCTACAACTTGCAACGCAACCCAGCCCACCATCACCACCTGTACCCCTGTCACCACAGAAGACATTGCCAAGACCATGAGAAGTATACACTCAGGACCCTCCACGACCCCTGACTGCCCCACATCTTCCACAGAGCCACCTCCACCATAGCACCCGAACTACGACATACCATCAACTGCTCTCTCGAAACAGGCACTTTTCCCGACGACTGGAAACGTGCTGAAATCAAGCCCCTCCTCAAGAAGCCCACCGCAGACCCGACGGACCTCAAGAACTACCGACCCATCTCTCTCCTCCCCTTTGCAGCCAAAGACACAGAGAAGATCGTCAACTACCAGCTCACCAACTTCATAGAAGCCAACTCGATCCTCGACTCCTCCCAATCTGGATTCTGCAGCAACCACAGCATCGGAACCGCCCTCCTAGCCGCCACGGATGACATCCCCACCCTCCTCGACCAGGGCCACATGGCTGCCTTCATCCAACTTGACCTCTCGGCAGCTTTCAACACCGTCTCCCACCGCACCCTAACAGCCAGACTCCACGACGCCGGCATCCGAGGAACTGCCCTTGACTGCATCCGCTCCTTCCTCACTGGCCGAACCCAAAGAATCAGACTCCCGCCCTTCCTCTTCGAACCCACAGAGATCTGCTGCGGAGTACCCCAAGGATCCTCGCTCAGCCCCACACTCTTCAACATCTACATGGCCCCTCTCACCACCATCATCAGAAAACACGGACTCAGCATAGTATCCTACGCCGACGACACCCAGCTCATCCTCTTCCTCACCAACGAACCCGACATCACCAGACACAGCTTCCAGGAAGGAATGAAAGACGTAGCCTCCTGGATGAGCAACAGCTGCCTAAAGCTCAACTCAGAGAAAACGGAAGTCCTCGTATCCACCCCCTCCGCATTGGAAAACACCTGGTGGGCCACGCCCTCGGCAACCCCCCCACCCTGACAGACCATGCTCAGAACCTCGGCATCATACTCAACTCCTCCCTCACCATGAACCATCAGATCAACGCCGTGTCTTCCAGGTGTTTCAACATCCTGCGCGTCCTCCGCAAGACCTTCAAATGGATTCCCCCCCGAGTCCAGAAAGATCGTCACCCACGCACGCATAGCCAGCAGACTGGACTACGGGAACACCCTCTACGCCAGAATAAACAAATCCTTGCTCCTCAAACTCCAGACCATCCAGAAAGCTGCAGCTAGACTCATCGTCGGCATTCCACGACAACACCACATCACCCAGCACCTACGAGAACTCCACTGGCTCCCCTTCGAGAACAGAGTGACCTTCAAACTTCTCACCCACGCCTACAAATCCCTCCACAACATCGTACCCCAATACCTCAACGAAAGAATCTCCTTCTATGCACCCAAGAGAAGCCTCCGCTCTGCCGATCTTGCTGTGGCCGAAATCCCTTGCATCTGCTGAACCAGAGCAGGAGGGCAATCCTTCTCCTACATCACAGCCAAGACCTGGAATGAACTCCCCCTCAGCATCAGACAAACCCCCACACTGCATGCTTTCAGGAAGAGCTTCAAGACCTGGCTCTTCGGATGAGATGGAGCTGCCCAAAGCCTCCACCACAGCGCCTTGAGACCCTCATGGCTGAGTAGTGCGCTTCACAAATCCCTTATTGACTGATTGAGCTGTGTCATTTAAAAAACGCAGGTATGCACCATATTAACAAGAATACGGCACACACTTGTGCCCTTCCCTGCATCGGTGCTAAAAATGCGTCCTAGTGCCAGCGCAGGCACCCTTGCACCATGGTACAAGGGTGCCTGCATTGCTGGGATGATTGTGTTTGTGCATGAAGGGACATCTTCTTGCAGAAAGCAATCATTAATGGCATTTTGGTTCTTCTATGTGCAGAATGCAGCACACATAGAAGGAGCAAAAAAACGAGGAGAAATAAAAGAAATTTCTCCTCGCGATACACATTAGCGCCTCCTATTGAAAGGCATTCATTTTTGGAACTGCCTCAGATTTACAGATCCTTGTAAATCTGGTGCAGTGTTAAAAAGCAATGGGTGTTGCATTGGCACGCCGACAGCAACACCCATTGCATGCCCCTTTGCCGCAGAAAACTGGGTCGCGGAGAGCCATCTTTACAAGGCGGCGTTAAGCCACGCAAAGTGGCTTAGCCCCGCCTTGTAAATATGGAGCAGGGCACAGCACCACCGGAGCATCGGAAAAAGTGACACTCCGGTGGTGCCATGCCCTTGTAAATATGCCCCTCTGTTTCTTATTTCCTGCATTACTATTACTAAATTCCTCATATGCTTTATTCTGTTGACAGTAAACTTTGTTCGACGATTTGGACTGCCAGTGGAAATTCTTTATTTTTACAATATATTCTTGAGATTAGTGTAGATCAGTTTGGCTTTGAATTTGCATTAAATCTATACTCAATTCTACCTACCGACTTATGGTCCTCATTCTGTAGCCAAATGGGCTACACTGTAAATTGAACTTTTGGATGATGCTAACTCCTCTTTATTTCTCAGGCATCTAAAGAGGTCCATTGCAGGGAAATGTGGTAATCCGGCTCAGTGCTCTCTCAAATGTAACTCATCATAGTAATGGGTGTGGCATGTCTCGCACCTCTTCCTTCCCTTCTGCTATCTCTATACCACCATCTTCATGTCTTAGCCCTCTTGGCCTTCTATGAAGGTTCTTCTTTCCCTACTCTTCATGTCGCTTTTCACTCCCCACCAAACACCATCTCCCTTTTTTGACACCATCCCTCCTTCTCTTCCTTCCATTTCCTTTTCAATTCCTTTTCCCCATCACCTTTCTCTTTCTTGCTCTTTGTACAATCCCCTCAATACCTCCGTCTCCTGGATTCTGGTGTACCTGGCTGTCCACTGAGCTCCCCACAGTGGTTCTGGAAGGCAGTAAATAAAGCAGGATTGTGGGCAAAAATTAAAGAGTTTTGAATTAATGGTCTAAGTCATAAAGAGTCTTGATAATGTCTTTGCTTTATACAGCTGAGTCTCTGTGGAATTGCTCCCTCTTTTCTGTTTCCAGCACATGCTGTTTCTTTAAAAAACCTATGAAATCTCAATACAAATATGTTACAAAAAGGCGGAACGTGTGTCTTTTGTTCCTTAAACAGTGAATAAATGTCTTAGACAGATTTAACATTTTAAATGTATAAGGTTGCACAGGTTGTAAGGCAGAGGGAGGGAGAAAAGAACAATCACCTTCACATTGAGTACTTATTTTTCAGTGAATATAGTTGAGTTTGACCTTTTCATAAAGCTGATTACACCTTATCCCTAATTCTTCCCCACCCCAACATCTGCAATTCGCTTAGTAATGATGTGTAATAATAATACTGGCTACTTGCATATTATACAGTGCCTCGTGCCACACTGCTGCTGTAAATAACCCATTTTAATAGAACTCAGTGGACTGTACATCACAGCAGTTGTTAACGCGCGCATTTCATCACTGAGACACATTGTTGGTCCACAGAAAAGCTGCCTCTAGCAGGTGTCTGTGAAGTTCCCAAAATTTTCTTTTGTGAAGTTATGTGAATTTTGGTGAAATTACGCGCAATTACGTGAAAATCAAATCTGTCGTTTCGTGCTATATTTTTGACTTGGGGGCACATTTCATGCTAAGAAGATTGTGCAAAAATAAAAATAAAACAGGGATCAAGGGCTACTCTAAACCGCATGTTTGCTGCAACTTTTTACTGCGAGTGGCTCATAATTACACAAATGGCATCATTTCAGAAAGTTTGTGTAACAAACATAACTCACAATTCTCAACATAACATGGATTATAAAGATGCAATTTAAATTTCACCCAGTCGAAGTCTCTACTTTGCAAGGAACTAGAAATAAGGATGTGGAGATTGAAGAGCAGGAACAAATGGAGACACAACGAAAAAAGTGGAAAAGAGGAAAATGGAGAGAAAGGAAAAGAAGAAAGGGATGGAAAAAAGTATAAGGGAAAGTGGCAGCATAAGGTTGAGGGTAGGTGCATACACCATTCGGAAAGCGTGAGAAAGCTGGTAGTTGGCAGAGAGAGAAAAAGAAGGGAAAAAAAGAAGTGAGCATCATAGGACGAAAGGAGAGAGGATGAATTAGAGTGAGTGATTGAAAGGGATCAGGTAAGAAAGGCAGGCTTCTGTGACATTAATTGATTGTTCTTGTTTTCTAAATGCTTCATCACTTCTGATAAGTGAAGACCTGATTTCAGTTAAGAAACATTGTATCATTTTTCTCTGCTGTGTCTTGGAGTTTTTACAAGTAGGGTATAATGTCTGAAGACTTCAAATGCCTCATTTCTCTCTGTGCACTGGTTTCCTTAGCGCCACAAATAACAGTACTTCTGGTATGGATACTTCTAGTGGTGTCACGTACAGTACTTCCGGTACGGATACTTCTAGTGGTGTCAAATACAGTACTTCTGGTAAGGATACTTCTAGTGGTGTCACATACATTACTTCTGGTAAGGATACTTCTAGTGGTGTCACATACAGTACTTCTGGCCAAGATACTTCTAGTGGTGTCACGTACAATGCGTCTGGTAAGGATACCTCTGGTGATGTCACGTACAGTGCGTCTGGTAAGGATACTTCTGGTGATGTCACATACAGTGCATCTGGTAAGGATGCTTCTGGTGATGTCACATACAGTGCATCTGGTAAGGATACTTCCGGTGATGTCACGTACAGTACTTCTTTTAAGGATACTTCTGGTGATGTCACATACAGTACTTCTGGTAAGGATACTTCTAGTGGTGTCACGTACAGTACTTCTGGCCAAGATACTTCTAGTGGTGTCACATACAGTACTTCTGGTAAGGATACTTCTAGTGGTGTCACATACAGTACTTCTGGTGCGGATACTTCTGGTGGTGTCACATACAGTACTTCTGGTAAGGATACTTCTGGTGGTGTCACATACAGTACTTCTGGTAAGGATACTTCTAGTGATGTCACATACAGTACTTCTGGTAAGGATACTTCTAGTGATGTCACGTACAGTGCATCTGGTAAGGATACCTCTGGTGATGTCACGTACAGTGCGTCTGGTAAGGATACGTCTGGTGATGTCACATACAGTGCATCTGGTAAGGATGCTTCTAGTGGTGTCACATACAGTGCGTCTGGTAAGGATACTTCTGGTGGTGTCACATACAGTACTTCTGGTAAGGATACTTCTAGTGATGTCACATACAGTACTTCTGGCAAGGATACTTCTGGTGGTGTCACACACAGTACTTCTGGTAAGGATACTTCTAGTGATGTCACGTACAGTGCGTCTGGTAAGGATACCTCTGGTGATGTCACGTACAGTGCGTCTGGTAAGGATACTTCTGGTGATGCCACATACAGTGCATCTGGTAAGGATGCTTCTGGTGATGTCACATACAGTGCATCTGGTAAGGAGACTTCCAGTGATGTCACGTACAGTACTTCTTTTAAGGATACTTCTGGTGATGTCACATACAGTGCGTCTGGTAAGGATACTTCCGGTGATGTCACGTACAGTACTTTTGGTAAGGGTACTTCTGGTGATGTCACATACAGTGTGTCTGGTAAGGATACTTCCGGTGATGTCACGTACAGTACTTTTGGTAAGGGTACTTCTGGTGATGTCACATACAGTGTGTCTGGTAAGGATACTTCTAGTGATGTCACATACAGTGCATCTGGTAAGGATACTTCTGGTGATGTCACATACAGTGCGTCTGGTAAGGATACTCCCGGTGATGTCACGAACAGTAGTTCTGGTAAGGATACTTCTGGTGATGTCACATACAGTGCTTCTGGTAAGGATACTTCTAGTGATGTCACGTACAGTGCGTCTGGTAAGGATACTTCTGGTGATGTCACATACAGTGCGTCTGGTAAGGATACTTCGCGTGATGTCACATACTTAGAGGTTATGCTTTAGGGTCTAGCTTCCCCTCACTCTCTCTGGTAAATTCGAAATTTGGCTCCTCTGCGTAGTCTAGTCTGTTAAATCTGCAAACTTTAAAAACCGAGGACCTAGGCTCAATCCTGGATACAGCACTTGACTCATAATTATGAACCATTATCGTGTAATTCAAATGGGTAAACACTGATTGATGCACACAGTTTCCCCCTCCAACCCCTATTAACATACATTGTTCCACTGTAACCCACAGTGGTGGCTCACCATTATGTGCGTCGGGGCTCTGGCGTTCTCATTTTCTTACCTGTTTTTATTGTACCAACAGTATAAAAATAAACAGTGGATAATAGCCTGTTATTCACTGTTGTATAATAAAAAAAAATGCTGACCATCAGCAGAGATTGTTTATAGCTGGTGAAGTCCCCTGATTTCAGGGGCCTGGCATGCCTGAGTCCATCCTCATATGTGATGTGCTGATACTAAAGGAAGCCTCTGGTGCTGTAGGCTTAAGCCATGCACTGCCCAGGCTACTCACCAATCGGCCTGTTACCGCATTCATTTACATTTCATCACAGAATTTGGAAAGGGTGGGGTAAAAAGCAATAGACTGAATCTTGGAACCTGAAACTACACATGTTCTAGGTTTCAGTTTCATGATACAGTGATGTTTGAGGCAGGTTGCATCTGTGTGGCTACCCTAAGGGTAAACTGGCCAGCAGGAGTTCAAATGGACCTGCTTGGGCAGCAAGGCAAGTAAAAATATGCTGCTACAAATGCTATGGGTGGGTGTGTATGGGTGGGTGTGTATGTGTGTGTGTGTTTGTGTGTGAGAGAGTGGAAGTGCAAGAGAGAGTGGGTGAGAGTGTGTGACTGTGAATATGGGTGAGTCATAGAGAGTAAGAATGAGTGATCTAGAGTAAGAGTGCAAGTGAGTACTAATGAATGAGAGAGTAGAGTGAGTGGCTGAGACTTAGAATGAGTGAGTCAAAGTAAGAGTGAGTGCAAGTGAGTGAGTGCCAGTGAGTGAAATAGGAGTGAGCGAGAGAGAAGGGGTGAGAATGAATGAGTGAGAATTAGTGAGTGAGACTGAGTTTGTGCAAGTGAGTCAGTAAGGAAGAATGAATGAATGAGACTGTGCAAGTGAATGAGAGTGAGAATGTATGAGAATAAAAGATTGAGAGTAAGAGTGAGTGAAAGTGAGCCAAAGTGAGTGGGAATGAGTGAGGGTGTACAAGTAAGTATATGTGAGTAAAAGTAAGTGTGAGAATGAGTGAGAATGAGTAAGAATGCAAGCATGAATGACTGTAAGCACTAATGAATGAGCGAGAATGAGTGAAAGTAAGAGTGACTGCAAAGGAGTGTGAGAGTGAGTCAGATTGGGTGACTGTAAGTGATAGTAAATAAGTGAACATGAGTGAGAAGAGTGCATAAGAGTAAGAGTGGGTAAAAATGAGTAAGTGAGAGTGAGAATGACTGTTAGTGAGTGAATGTAAGTAAGCATGAGTGAGTGAGAAAGTATTGTGTGTTTGAGTCTGCTGTTTTCTCATGTGTATGGAAGGTACTACTTGGCTTACACACATGGCAAAAGATGTGGCATATTGGTGGTAATTCTTTTTTTTTTTATCATGACTTTTTATTAAGGACAAGGTTTACACAACAGATATCATACAATCAAGTACTCGTGGAGATCACATTTGGCAGTAATCAGTTGGTAATTACAAGGTCACATATATGTTATACACATTGGCGTTAAACTTCATTATAACAGACTATCTGATACCGAGACTCTTTGGGGCTGCGGGGGATCGCAGAGGCCACCCCTGTAGTCATTCCACTTCCCCCAAACCTGTGTCCATTTGGTGGGACATCCCCTGGATTCATATACCGTCTTTTCTGACACCATACACCAGTCCATGTCTTTCCCCCATTCCTGTAACGTTGGTGGTGCCTGCCCCCTCCAGGTTATTGCTATATTCCTTTTAGCTATCATTAGACCAAGTGTTACCCACAGACTTTCTTTATTGTTCAGGTCTGTTGGGCCCCAGATGTTCAGGAGACTCAATTTGATGTTGCAGTCAATTTTATATCCCATTACTCGTTCCATACGTTTCTTTACTGCCGACCAATATCTTTGGATAATCGCGCATTCCCAGAGAATATGTATAAAAGTACCCTCCTGCCCACATCTCCTAAAGCAGCCAGGTTCATTACTGAGTCCCATCCTTACCAGCACAGTTCCCGCAAGGTATATTCTGTGCAGTATTTTTAATTGCACAAGTCGGAGCTTGGCAGAGATTGCAGTTTCTCTGGGAGAGGCAAGAGCCTCAAGCCACTCCTCGTCATCTAACCCTGCAATGTCGTAATCCCATTTTGCACGGAGCCCCGATAAGGGGTCGGCCATGTTATTAATTAATTTTTTATATATTAGTGATATGGTTTTTTCTGGGAGGTTCCCATCCAAGACTCTGTCTTCCAGCGGGGAAGAGTCTGGTGGCATCTCGCCCTTCTGTATCATCGCACTCAAAGCATGTCTGATCTGTAAATATCTATAATACTCTGAGCTGGCTAAATCATATTCTAGTTGCAGTTGGGGAAAAGGAATCACTCCCCCTCCTTTCCATAGGTCGCCCACTCTGGAAATGCCTATCAAGTCCCAACGATCGAATCCAAGGGTGCGTCTCAAGTTTCCGAGTAGGTCAGTATCCCAGAGTGGGGTGGCAAGCGTGATTTTACCCTCCCATCCCAGACTCTTCGTGGCTGTTCGCCATACCTGGACCGCATGCATCGTGGGCCCTGACAGCCTTAACTTAGCCGGGTTGGTGTACAATGCCCCTGCAAAACCTCCCGTCGGGAGCAGCCATCTATCCATGAGGAAACCAGGATCCTCCTGTGGCCGATATATACCCTGATTTATTGCGGCAAGTTGTGTCGCCCAGTAGTATTTTTTGATGTCTGGCAAGGCTATTCCTCCATCATACCACCCCAACGTTAACTTTTGGGTGGCAATTCTGGGCGGTTTCCCCTCCCATAAAAGTTCCCTTAGAGCACTGTCGATAGCTTTGAAATAGTTTGATCCCACTGGGTGTGGCGTGTTCTGTAAAACGAAGAGAAACCGAGAAGGGACATCATCTTAAAAAGGGCTGCACGCCCCAGTAGAGACAACGGGAGCGACTTCCAATGTAAAACGTCGCTCTTAAGTTTTTGCAGCGGGGGCTGCAGATTGTGTTCATTAAAGAGAGCCGGATCCTTGGAGACTTGGATTCCTAAATATTTAAAATCTAGCTCCGCTTCTGTGATACTAAACCCCTTTGGTAGTGCCGGCTTATTCCCATTGAGTACATAGAGGACAGATTTGGACCAATTAATCCTGTATCCAGCGGATTTGCCGAACACCATAAAGATATGCCATATTCTATTCAAGGAAGTTGCCGGTGAAGCCAAGTATAAAAGGCTTTCATCGGCATACAATGAGATGCGGTCCTCCCACCCCTCCGTCCACTTCAGCCCTCTGATAATAGGGTCTTTCCGTATCCACATTGCTAATGGCTCGAGTGTTAGGGTGAAAAGCAACGGGGAGAGGGGGCAGCCCTGCCTGGTGCCTCTGTTAAGCATGAAGGTAGGAGATTTCCTGTTATTAACTACTATCTGGGCTAGGGGTTCCATATATAAGAGGCAAACCCATCCCACAAACTCGGGGCCAAATCCAAGCTTTCTCAACACTGAGAACAAATAGGGCCATTCGATCATTTCGAACGCCATGGTCGCGTCCAAGGACACTACCACAGCATCTTCTTGAATCGTCCCAGCTCGGGCCAACACTCCATGAAGCCTTCGCAAATTAAGAGAGGTATTTCTGGATGGCATAAAACCTGATTGATCAGGGTGTACTAATTTTGCGATCAAGCGCAGTAGGCGATTGGCGAGTAGTTTAGCCAATATCTTAGCTTCTGCATTCAGCAACAATATTGGTCTATACGATGGGCATATGTTCTTGGGTTTCCCCTCTTTGTGAATGACCACGATCGTTGCCAACCTTTGGTCAGTGGGAAGCAGGCCCTCCTCCTTACCAGCTTGGAACATTTTAACCAAATGGGGTGCAATTTTACTCGGGGCAAGTTTGTATAGCTCAATGGGCAAGCCATTGCGACCCATTGCTTTACCTACATGCAAGTCTTGTATCGCCTTTTCTACCTCAGTCTCTGTTAAGTCTTGTTCCAAATCTAATCGTTCCTCATCAGTGAGTATTGGCAATGAAATGTCTCTCAAAAAGGAGTACGCCACCTCCTCCTCCGTATATGGTGTCTGTGATGTGTAAATGTTTTGGTAGTATTGGCCAAATGCATCCGCAATAGCCTGTGGCTCGGTGAGTAGTACCCCTGAGTCCACCACCAGCTCCGCCACAACTCTGCTTGCCTGGTGCCTGGTCTAACCAGGCGAGTAGCTTCCCGGCTTTATCTCCCACTTCATAAATTTGACTGAGTGTTGCCCTATGTCGTGTCCTTGCCACGTCCGTGGCTAGAGCTAGGTATTCCCTCGTCTTGATTTGTAAGGCGTGTTTTGTCTCATCTGTATCGTCTTCCTGGAGGCGTCCCTCCATATTGAGTATGTCTGTTTCTAAGCGATTTAGCGCTGCCTGCTTCTCCTTTTTAAGCCCTGAAATCTGAGCTATAGCTGACCCCCTGATGACCACTTTATATGCCTCCCATAAAATCAAGGCCGAATCCACTGAACCCTTGTTCTCCTGAAAGTAGAGCTCAGTGTCCCGTATCACTTTCCCTTTGATCTGGGGGTTCTTGAGATACCAAGGGTTGATTGGGATCGTCCTGCCCATGTTTGATTCCCCCACTTCCAATTGACACCAAATGGGCGAATGATCCGAGATACCCCGGGCAAGATGCTTTACCTCGTTAACATTGATCATCTGGTCCGCCGGTGTTACTATATAGTCAATTCTAGACATACTTCGGTGGGCACCCGAGTAGAATGTATATTGCTGCTCAACTGGGTGGAGCGTCCTCCATGTATCCACCAACCCCATTGCCCCCAGGAAATTATGAATTTGCGTCTGGGCAGATGGTAGAGCCCTAGGGGGCCACCGATCCAAGGAATCGGAGACAATGGAATTAAAATCACCCCCGATCAGTAGTCTGCCTTCCGGCAACTCCAGGATGAGGGCACCGAGGTCCCTGAATGTCGGGGCCTGAAGTCCCGGCGGCACATAGGTGGAAATCAGGTTCAGCGTATTCCCCTCCCACGTCCCGGAGATTGCTACAAATCTGCCGAGGTTATCTGTCCACTGGCATTCCACGGACATCGATAGGTTTTTCCTAGTCATGATACCCACACCCCGTGAGCCGTACCCAAATGCTGAGTGTGCCACAAGCTTAAACCCCCATCGTGACAGTGCGTGGCATGTATTACCTAACAAATGCGTTTCTTGCAGTAAAATCACATCTGGGCGTGTCTTTTTAGAAATTGTAGCATGATTCCCCTTTTTATTTTGTCCCCCAGCCCATTCACATTCCAGGACAGTATCTTAAGCCTATGTACACATGCAGTCGCCATCCACACTCAAAGTAGTAAATCGCTCCCTCAAGGGTAAGTCCCCGCATGTCTCCACATTTTCCACCATCAACAGTGGCCCACCAGCCCTGCTTCCAATAACTGTGACCGTATCTATTTCGCCCTGTGTGACCTCTCCATTATGCCATCTAGTGTCCATCCTGTCCAACCTGTTGTCAAAAAACAATAAACTTCCCCGCCCCCCGTCCTGTCACCCGATATGTCCCAATAGCGCAAAATAAGGTATTCGTGGAGTGTTTCGGAGAGTCTGAGTGACTGGAGCCCTCCCCCCCTTACTGTATCAAACTGTGCCCCCCTCCCTGCCTCCCTGCATGGCGGTCTTGAAACCTCCCGCCACCCCCAACTTGCAGAGTGCCTATCGCCCACCCCTCTAACTTGTGGTGCGTGTGTCAACCCCATCCCTGTTCAATCATTATTTTACAAAATTACTGAGTTACAATTGCAACGTTACCAGAACAATATGCTCGAACAACAGAAGTCAGTCTTTTACCTGCAAAGAGTGTCCGTGCCTTACCTCCCCCCCGCTTCTCTATCTGGAAGGGCAAGGCAGAGCCAGGCCCAGGAAAAGAAAGACCATGGGGCCTATGCAATCACAATGTATATAGACCAGCACTCATTCATCGCCCTCAGTCAACTTGGTGTCCCCCGCTGGAGTTCCTGCTTTCTGCTCCTCTCGAGATCATCCTGGTTTGTCTCGACGTGCTTGGCGATTCCCCTTCCCGGCCACTCGCCAGCCCTCCAGCCAGTCCCATGCTTCTTCGGGCGTGTTGAAGAACCAAGCCTTTCCTTCTGCTTCCACTCTCAGCTTAGCTGGAAAAAGTATGGCATATTTTAAGTCTTTTTCTCGCAGTGCACGTTTGATGTCGAGGAAGCTGCGTCGTTGACGTTGCACCCGGAGTGTGAAGTCCGGAAAGAAGGTCACCTTACTATTGTCCAACTCAATTGGGGGTGATACCCGGGATGCTTGGAGTATTGCATCCCTATCTCTGTAATTGAATATTCTCGCCACTATGGGTCTCGGGGGGGCGCCAGGCTTCGGTCTGCCCCCGGGCACTCTGTGTGCTCTCTCGACCGTAAAGAATTCGGACAGTCTAGTTGGTTTCAGACGGGTGGTGACCAGCTCTTCCACGAACAAGTCCGTTGCCTGCCCTTCTGCTCGTTCCGGGACCCCTAGTATTCGGACGTTATTGCGCCTTGAGCGCCCTTCATATTCATCCAGTTGAGCCTCCATCCGTTCACCCCGGGCCTGAAGCTCGTCCACGCTTTGCCGAAGGGCGGTTGTATCCGTAACTAGGGACCCAGCAGTCGATTCGACATCTTTAATCCTCGCGTTCATGGAGCGCATATCCGCTCTCATCAGGGATATCTCTGAAGATACAGAGTAAATTTGTGACTCCAACGACGTTCTCACTGTCGTGATGGCTGACATGATATCTTGAAGGGTTAGCTCCTGAGCTCCCGCAACTTCAAGTTGTTTCTCTGGCAGGTCATCCGATTCCTTGTCTTTAGGGTCTACCCCCGCATTCTAGGCGTATTTATTCAATTTGACCTGCATAGAGGCTTTAGTGTTGCGACCACCGGCCATTCTCGGTCCGTCACTACCCCCGGTCGAAGGAGCGAAACCGGCTGGGCAGTTTTCTTTTCAATTTAATTTGGCGCTAAACGCTTGCAGCCTTCACAAGGTCAATATTGGATGCCGTTGTCTATAACTTCAAGAAGATGTTAAGTGTTGGTCCTGGTTTCTACCCCCTCTTCGTAGAATAACTTATCGGAGTGGGCAGTATATTGCTCAGGGACCTGGCCTCCACTACAGCCCTCCAACCTCCACTAGTGCTGGGTGCTTCCAAGTAGGCCGTTGGGCCTCAGGCGTGACCTCAGGGTACAGACCCTCCCAATGCGCTAGAGTGCTCTTCCAACAAAAGCTCCTACTCACAAACTAAGCTCAGCAATCAATGAAAGTTCTCAGCAACTCCGCAGGCAGGCAGCTTCAACTGGGGCAATAGAAACAATCACCGGAGTCTCCCCACAATTTGCACTGCACAGTTAACCATTTGGGGCAGTCTCCCGTGTTACCACAACGCTGTCCTTGGGCAGTATCAGGGCCCCTTAGTTATATTCCGGAGAAAGCACACGTTTTATCGCTGGGGTAACACTCCGTTTCAATTGAGCACATCAACCAGCGGCCCTGCACTCCACCGGTGCACTTGCAGGCAATTTGCGCTGTTTCCTGGGTACTCCACTTAGTAATGGCAGGGGGCCCACGACTATGTTGGCAATCTATGCCGAGTCTGCCTCCCAACGGCTCTCTGCACAGTTCGCGCCCTCAGAGCCTGTCTTCCCACAAGTGTCCTGCCGCTCCCGCCGGCAGAAGCAGCTGCTTGTTACTCACTGCGACAATGAGAATCCGTATCACCGGGGCCCTCGATGCACGGGACATCTCCACTGGCGCACAGCAGCACAACACCCATCTGGTCTCTCGGCTACAGTGCGAGCAGGATCCTTAGTGACTCCGGACGGTCTCTACCAACAACGTTGGAGGTCAATTATTACAAAGAGCGCAGGATCCAGGGCGCCCCTCCCCCACTCGCAATGCCGGGTTTCGGAGCCAGCCGCGTTACGTCCTCTATCTCGGCTTCTGCTCCCCAGATCTTCCCGGTCTACAGCTCGATCAATTCCAGGAGGGTTCCGACCTTCAATCCAGCATTTAGGTCACTAGCAAACCCGGATAATCATGCGGATATATCTTTGAACGGTTAGTTAGGTTCGGCGGAGCAGCCTCACAGAGCGGCCATTATGCTCCGCAGTTGGCCACGCCCCCCATTGGTGGTAATTCTTAGTATAACAGCACATTTGACAAAATACAGCCACTAGCATGCTAGAGGTAAAACTTGGTGCTGGCATACTACAGGTAAAATTTGGCATAGAGGAGCCCATGGCAATAAACTGGTGCTGGCATACTGGAGGTAATTCTTGGCCAAATGGGAATCTGTGGCAAAATACTGACACTGGCATACTAGAGGTAATTCTTGGCATATGGGGCACCCATGGAAAAATGCAGGTGCTGGCATAATGGAGGCAATTCTAAATAATGGGGCACCTTTCGCAAAAGGCTGCTGCTGGCACCCTGGAGATAATTATTCCCATGCGGGAAAACAACGGGTGCATATAGGAGTGAGGCAACCGTAGCAACATGCTGTCCCTGATATACTAGAGCTCTTTTTTTGACATAAGGGTCATGGACGGAACCAATGGCACCTTTACCAGTCTCAGTATGTGATGTCTAGTGGCCATATTACAATAAGTGCCCCGGGGGCGCAACAGGCGTTTGCACCTGCTTTGCGCGCCCCCGGGGCACTTTGGTATTATAGAAGTGGGTGCAGACGCTTGTGCGTCCTCTTCTATAATACCGATAGCCCTTGCGCACTGAAAGCGCCAGCGCTGCCTTCAGAGGGTGTTCCCTCATTTGCATAGGGGCATGCCCTATGCAAATGAGGGAATTCCTTTGACTCTGCACCCGCGCCATATTACAGACACGGGTGCAGAGTCAAAGAAGCCCCCAGGAGGCGCACTGGCAGTGCGCCATTTAAAAGGTGGTGCACTGTCAGTGCGCCTCCTGAGAGCAGCCCTCTGCAGGGGGCAAAGGGGGTCCCATGGACCCCCCAGACATCCCATTGCAGGCGGGTGCAGTCACTGACTGCACCCGCCTGCAAGGGGATCTCTAATCCCCTTTGAAAGTGCAGGCGGGTGCCGCCTGCACTGTGAAAACACAGAGCGGCTTCTCCGTGTTTTCACATGAATGCGCTGCCCTGGGGGCAGCGCATGCAACATAATAGGGCGCATTGTGATTAGTTTTCGCCCGACGCACCTTTTAAAAGGAGCGCCGGGTGCAAACAATCACAATGCATAATACGGCCCCAGTTATGCATACTGCCATTAATCGCTTCACAGTGCAAATAATGTTCCTTAACTACCCTGGCTGTTTGTGTGCAGACCTGTCTTACATTTCTGCTGCTTTCATCTTTCACAGATCCCAAGAAGGCATGATGTCCAGTTTGGTTTCATAGACAAGTTAATTACATCTGCTCTACTCGATTCAGTGAGTCATAACAAGATATAAAGTTATTCCTTGTTTCAAGAATAAGATTGGTCAAGACAATCACTGTGCTGGATGGAGGATTAATGTTAAAGTCTTACTGCGCACCTTTACCCATGTGCATTACATCAACATTGGGGTGCATCAGCAAAACTGGGTGCAGAGTAGGCCCGAATGAAATTTTAATTGGTGCCGGAGTAGTTTCAGTAATTATGCATTATTCTTGTAATGCAAAATTACTAAAATTATGTGATTACACCAGCTGAGTAATTGAGAGTAATTTGGGGGAAAAATCCTACCACAGGAACAACGAACTAAGGGCCAGATGTATCAAGAACTGCTTTTGCGATTCTTAGATAGTGAATTTTACTGATTCGCTATTTAAGAATCGCAAAATGCAATGTATGTAGGATTTGCAAAAAAAATTGCGATTCCTACATATTCCTTAATAGCGAATCGCAAATTGCAATTCACTATTAAGGAATACCTTACCATTCATTTCTATGGGCCTAGAGGCCCATAGGAATGAATAGGATTGCATTCGCAATTTGCGAGTACCAAACAGGTACTAGTAAATTGGGCATGCAATTTCAAGGGTGCAAGGGTGCCAAAAGGCCACCCTGATGCACCCCCAAAAAAGGTAAGTATGCACCTGTGGCGCACATACATGCCCTAAGGGCATGTGTGTGCGCCACATGGCACTTAGAAAATTGCAAAAATGTGAATTTTTCTAGGAATTTGAAAATTACCACTAACTTGAAGTTGGTTGTAATTTGCGATTCCTTAAAGCCAGGTCGCAATTTTTTCTTGCTTCCTGCATTGCATTTAAGGAATTGCAAATTGTGATTCCCTAAATGCATTTGCAAAATAGGTAATCGCAAAAATTACGATTCCCTATTTTGCGAATGCCTTTTGGGATGATACATCCCAAAAGGCTTTTTACAGTTCACAAACAGGCCAATTCTGCGAATTGGCCCGTTTGCGAACGGTAAAACGCTTGATACATCTGGACCTAAGAGAGGGTGAGCGGCTGCTGGTGACTGCTGTTCGTGTCCTGTAGCATTTAGTGTAATTTTCAAAGCACAAAATGCACCTTCAGGTTTATTTTGGACGTGAGGGAGCATTGTGCAATAAGAAAGCAGTGCTAAATGCTGGATTACGCTTCTCACACAATTACTCACAATTATGAATAATTTTCTGACGAATTACTCATAATTATGAGTAATTCTTCTGTTACACCAGTTATGCTCACCCCTAGTGCAGAGGTCCCAGTGTCGAAACAGGTTGTGCTAGCCAGAGGATAGCATTGGTAGATATGGACAAAGGAATCAATAGCTCCAGTGGAATTCCATCATTTATATAGGTAATTATTGGTGGAAGTGAAAAGGGTGTTAATAGTTCGGTATTAGCTAAGTAGTGCACGGCCATAGGAGTTCTGCTGGCCATGAATGAAGCCCAGTAAGAAAGTGCCATGTCTGATCTCAGTGCCTCGATGGAATGATGGAGAGAGGGACGAGTTACATCAGTGCTCAGTTTGTCTCTCTACCCAAGCATACACAAAACCAAACCCTCTCCCAATGTGGCCTGATTGTACCTATATATATGAGTTAAAGACAACCATGTCCAAAGTATGCCAAGGTACAGGGGAAATGAAGAACTCTAAACACAGTCAAGTATGCAACATCATGAACAAGTAGCAAGATTCTCAAAAAGCAAAACAGTGTTATAGCCTGTTTTATCCCTTTGCATCTTAAACAAGTGATAATCACATTAATGTTTTTACTAATGTATTCATACATCAATCAGCCATTTGTCTGATCCTCCATACCAAAGTGCTCGCCAACACATACAATAATAGGGTGTGGGGCACAAACTAGTGCTGCCTGCGTCCATCTTTACACCCACCAGTTTTGAGCATCTCAGACTCCAGGAACAAGGTGACTTGCTGCCCTGCACTTCATGGCTTGCCCATACATATGGCCCAGAGTGTGCGGCCTACAGACTTAGTAGTCTGAGGCTAACGGCCTATTCCACATACTGCCCAATAAATGGTATCTCAGTTTCATTTGAATCTTGGCTACAATCAGTGTGTGGTCCATGCATGCCCAATCTCTTTTCAGATATGCCATTTAATTCATGGCAGAGTCACAGAAAGCATCCTGGGACTAGTTTCGGGGTTTCACCCCTCAACAGCCAGGAAAGCTTGAATCCAGTGGCACAGTGAGCCCAGGACCCATGTCTGGGCATACCCGGCACACTTAGGGTGAGAAAGCAAAAGACACACAATTGATGGACAGAATGCAGAACAAATCAAAACATTCACCACCAGTCAAGAGACCTGGATTAAATCCATCATTCTTTTGCTCACCATGCCACCCCAGTTTAGACCTGGCTATATGCAAATCAGTCTTGACCCTGTGCCCCATGGGAATGGTCCAGCCCGAACTGCCAAGCCAGGTCCTCCCTGGACCGGAAACAAGCATCCTAGGATCGGGTTCGGGGTTTCACCCCTCATCAGCCAGGCTAGCTTGAATCCAGTGGCAAAGTGAGAAAGGGACCCACGTCTGGGCATACCCTGCCAACTTAGGGCTAACAAAGCAAACACACCGGTCCCAGGATGCCTGAGTGACTCCAACCCAGGCTAACCTGAGTGACTCCAAGAATCAGTTGATTGGCCTCCTGTATGAGCTACAGAAATGAAACACAACAAGCTCCAGAGGCCTCCCTGCAACAGCTCAGCTGGTCTGCTGTACTAGACCTGCCTGGACCTGCAATTGGGCCTGCCTGACCCTTGCTGACCTCTGCTGCAGTGAGTTCCTCATCTCCAAGAGGTGCCTCCCCAGAACCTGGAATTTTGGCTGGCATTAGTTTGAGCTCTTCCAAAGAAATCGAGAAGTTTTAGACTCTTTGTGACTGCAAATGGACCCCCACGTGCCGAAACTCTGCTGCTCACAACGGCTGTCAACTCAAAGCTCCAGTGAACCTACAGTGACTGCCAGCAATAATGGCCAATGCAAGATCTGCACTCTGTGCTACAGCAACGACAGCCCACAGTGACCGCCAACAAGAAGCTCCAGTAACGATTGTCCTCAACGTCCAACCGGTTTTGCACACTACAGAGACAACAGCCTGCACCGGCCAGCCTACTCATTGTGCTACTGCGATGACCCTCCGCGATTCTCTTTCTGCTTTTGGGGCCTCGTCCACTGTGAACTGAACACTTTGTGCCTGACTTTGAGAAGGTAACTTTTTCAGCAGAGGTAACCTGGTCCCTGTATCCAGCCCATGCTCCATTGCAGTCAGCCTGACAGTGGCCCTACAATCAATTCCTAAATAAATGTCATGCATGGATGATATGTAGGTATAAGGAATAATACAATTGTCAGGGGTCCAGCAGTCCATTCACAGAACCGGTTTAGCCCCCATGCCTATATTATTGTGGGTACATCCTTTAATAATTGCCTAAATGTAGGTGCTATTTGAAAATTTAAATAATTTGACCCATACTAATATTAAAAAATGTAACAAGGTACTGCCTTCTGGCAGTTTTCATTGCAACTCGTTGCCATATATCAAAGCACACGAAACTTTCACAAACATGCCTCTTCTGTTAGGATTTTACCATCCAGCCACCAAGTGACCCTCTAGGGTCCATCCTTTATTCCTGACTAAGATTACATACACTTTTACACCTTGCATTCCCAGATGCACTTCAAATGCCAGTCCAGGCTTCCGCACCACCTTCCTGGTGCATCATTGTTTTTGTATTCCTTTCTGTCACCAAACCCTGCCCTGATCACATCCTGGTGGTGCTACTCTATTCTCTCTCTTTTTATTCCTGGACTCCGGGGCCTTTCTGACCTCTTAATGCTCTATTACTTACCGGTAATCTTCATTACTCCGGGTCCCGTTGTCCTCGTCCCATTCATTACTATGTGGAGATAACCATCTCCCAACAGAAAAAAAGATCAGAAGAATGCTGGGATACTAACCCCGCCCCTCCCACCGGGAGTACATAAGGGGTACTTACCCAGCATTCCGCCTGAACAACCAAGCCCACAACAGGAAGGCCGGCTGTCCGGGAGGGAGGGAGGGGCGTATGAATGGGACGAGGACAACGGGACCCGGAGTAATGAAGATTACCGGTAAGTAATAGAGCATTACCCCCAGGTCCCTTATGTCCTCGTCCCATTCATTACTATGTGGAGAATACCAAAGCAGAAAAGCCGGCCTTCCCAAACAAAACAGAAGCCAACCCAGGAAACCACACCAAGGCAGCCACCGCAGGAAGCAAAAGGCAGAACCGGCGAAAACCCCAGGCAGAGCACCCAGACAGGAGGGAGCCCCACCAATCCGGGACACACCCAACAAAACAACGGGAGAACATCCAGACGACCAGTCCGACAACCACAGAGGCCAACCAGCCCACAGCAGGAACACCCCACAGCCAACCAGAGAAGGGGAGAGCACCGACACACAAGCCAACCGAGGCAAGAAAGAATAAAACAGCGAGGAGGCCACCCAAAGAGGAAGGCAAAGAGCCACCAGGCCAGCAAGCCATAACCGGGCAACAGAAGCCAAACCCAGGCACAGAGAACCCATGCCAGCCGAACGCAGGCCCCAGAAAGAAAAGAAACACCCAGCTGAGAAGGGGGCCAGAGAAACGCGAAGCCACAAACAAAAGACTACCAAAGGCCGCCCCCGGGAAAAAAGGCCGAGAAGCCCAACAAGGGCAGGACCAAACCAGAAGAGAAGGGACGCAAACGACCCGGCCCAGAGAGACCAGAGGACAAACCCCCTGAACCGCACAAAAGAGCAACAGGCCCCAAAAAATTTTTTTGCCAGCACCAGCCGACAGCCCCCCAGCACCCAGCCCGGAAGGCGAGACAGAGCCCACGGACAGGGAAAGAGGGAAAGCCAAGGCACCGGGGAAAGATGAACAAACCCCGGAAGCCAACCACCAGGCCCGAGAGCCAGAAGGGAGCCGACCCAGCAGGGACCAGAAACCCATCAGGACGAAAAACCGACCAGGAAACAAGGCACCAAGGGAACCAGCACCGCCAGGAAGCCCGAGCAGCAAGAACCAACAAGGGCAACCAACCAGGACAAAGGGACCTGGGAAAACAAAGAAGAAAAGGTAACAGGAGGAAGCACAGGAACCCAAGAACACAGCCCCAGCAGAACAACCCAACCGCAAACCGGCGGAAACCGGAGCAGGAAGGCACAGCCTGAAGAAGGCACACCTCGAACACCAGAGAAGGAGTGCAACGGAACGGGCAAACGACCCAGAGAACCCAAGACCAGAGCAAGGGAACCCAAAGGGAGCCAACATCAGCAACAGACAAGCCCAACCAGAGACAGGCCAGGCAGAGAGGACCCCAAACAGCCCAAGCAGAAGGCAGGGGCAAAAACACAGAGGCCAGCAAAGACCGAGGGCCAACAACCCCAAGAGGCCCCGAAGGAGCGGGACAGGCCCAAACACCACAGCACGGAAACCTAACCCACCAGGGGAGAGGAAATGCACAAAAACATCCCGACCACAGAAGCAACAGAAGCCAGGGCGGAAAGCACAAGCAAACCAAACCCCACAGCCCAGCACGACCCAAGGCAGGGCACGAGCAGGGGACGAACCCCCAGGGCAGAAAACGGCAAGTGAGGACACAGCAGCCGGGAAGCCAAAGCCGAAGCTAAGCAACCCGCTCGACCAGAAGGACCCGAAGGCCCAACCCACAACTGGGGGAAGGCCAAAGAAGGGAAGGCCCCAGCAGAGCACAGGCCAGAGAGTAACCAGCCCCGGCAGCGCCCAAACAAAAAACCCAAGAGCATGCAAGCAGGGAATACAGGAGTAGGCGACAGACCCAAACAGGTACAGCCAGAGCCAAGAGGCCACAACGGCAGGAACACACCAAACCTGCAAGGACCAGAACCAGACAACAGAGGGACCAGTGCAAGCGAGCAACCGGGCAACCCCGAGCAGACAGCACCAGCACATCCAGGAGGGAACCCCACCCGGACGCAACCAGGCACCCAAGCGCCAACAGGGAGGAAAGGCCGAATGCAACCGGCGACCACAAGGAGGCCCCCGCCGGAGACCAAGCAGAAGGAGCTGCAAGCCCGCAGACCAGGAGCGACCGGAATACGGCCCCGGAACAACAGGACCACGAGGAAAAAACGAGGCCCAACACCGGTCAAAAAAGAAAACAGGACCAGGCAGGAACAAGAACCCGCCACCCCCACCAGCAAAGCAAGCCGGAGAATAACACCGCAGGTCAGTGGGAGCACAGCCGAGGCCAACAGTACCCGGAGGATCCCAGACACACAAGAGGGACAGCCAGGAAACTGCAATGCCAGCCCCAAGGCAAGACAGAAGACGCCAACCGCCGCAACAGACCACAGGCGTCAACCCAACCAGGACAAACAAATCCGCAAAACGGCACGGACCCGGAGCCGATGCCCCAGCCAGAGAGGAACAGATCCGGGAGGAGGGGCCGTGAGACAGGAACAAGGCCCCCCAGGTAGCTCAATGCCCACCACCAGAAACAGTTGAACAGCAAGACCACAGACTGAGCAGACCCAGGAGGACACCCCCACAGGCACCAACCAGGACCAACCCGGCGCAACCCTAGAAGACAGACAAGAACAGGAGCCACTAGGGTGGACCGGCCGCAGGTAAGAAATCAACAGAGCAGTCCACACGAAGGCAGACAGTGCCAGGAATTTGGGCATCAAGTAGGGAATACACAAATGCATTCCACACGTACAGGCACAGCGAGATGAAGAAAGTCACCCAGAATCACCCGATGGGCAAGGCAAGAGGCAAGGCCGCGACACGAACCCGGGTCCCCGAGGTTCCAAACACACCAGCCCCAGCCGCTGCGCTGCAGCACCGCAACAGAAGAGTCCGCCGTACACAGGAAGAAAACACCCAACAGGAAGCAGCAAAGCGCATGACCACCCCAGGGCAGTAATGCACAGAAGAACAGATGACAAGTGCAACCCAAGACCAGGGCACACACAATAGCAATCCTCAGAAGGAGGAAAGGCGGAGCGGACCCAAGGGTAGGCGAGCCAGCAACCACGAGGGCAACCCAGACCCCAACAGTGAACGCCACAGCCCACCAAATAAGCAGAGCAGGGCAGCAGAGTAACAGGAGGGCCCAGACCATCCCCCAGGACACGGAAGTGCCAGGTGGACAACCAACCAGGTACCAAACAGGCCTCAGACAAGAGCAGGCCCCGACAGGGTGACACAGCACAAACCCAAGGAGGAAACAGCACCCCGGCCCGCACCAATGAACCGAAGAGGAGCAACAGCAGAGAGCAACAGCACAAAGGGAGGACACAGACACCAATACGTAGCAGCCACACAGAAGCAGGCCCCCCCCCTCCAGCCAGGCGAAAGGGGCACCCCCGGAACCACGGATGTAAAGCCAAGCAGCAAAGCTAAGCGAAGGCAAGCACAGGCATTCGCACACGTCCGTATTGCTGCTCCGCCTAACACACACATGGAATGCCCTCAAGCAGGGCCGCAGCGTGTGACAGAAGTAAACGTCCCCCAGGAGTGCCAGACAACAGTACACCCCCGGAGCAGAACCACAATTGCAGGAGACCCAGAGACCACCCATCACAGACCATGCACGTACGAAAGGATGAGCATAGCAGAGCAATGGACGTACATCACAGTCTTGCGGGCTATCAATATCAGAGATATATATATATTTTTTTTTAATTGTTTTTAACCAGTGTATTTGTAAAGCGCATGTACACCCAGGGTATCCTAGCGCTGAATAACAGATGTTTCTGGGTGCCCAACTCAATGGTACTCATGTAATGGAGCCCAGAAGGATGAAAGGCTGTGCGGACCTCCCAAGAAGACACCAACATGTCGTATTCACATAGCCCCCTCATGCTGCAAGGACAACTCCCCATTTCATCACGTTCTCTCCGTAGGCTCCAAATGTCCCAAGCGCAAACCCCGGCAACCCCAGGCAACACCAATGTGGGAAAGTCGCAAAGCGCCGCTAGTTAATGAAGCAAACCTGTCGAAGCAGAGCGCCTCTGCTCCGGACATCCAGGAGCCCGACACTGCCTGCCCATCCATGGCCGACACGGACCACAGGGCCCGGACCGCAAACATCATCTGGAGTCATCGCACCGCAACAGAGAGCTGAAAAGCAGGCAAACAGGTTGCGCGCTGACGCCCGACACACGGGTCCATAAGTGCACATTGAGAAAAAAACAGAGACCGCTACGCGGGACTCACCGGGGGGGGGGGCGGTAGACAGGAACAAGGCTCCCCCCTCCCAAACTGCCAGCCAGGTCAAAGAGACTGCCACAACCACGCCAGGGCAGGAGGAACCAGGAAGGCAGGGGGAGCAGCAAACACAGCGGGTCTTCCACCGGCCAAGCCACAGGAAGACGCGCCCAGCAACCCAGAAGGAACCGGGAGGACGGCACACCAGCCGCAAAGGGCCGGTAGCAGCAGGCAAGAGCCAAACAGGAAGATCCATGCCTCCCAGCAAGCCCGGCAGGCCAGGAGGCAGACCACAGACCAACAGACACCCCGCCCGCACAGCCAGGCAGCCGGACGGGGGTCAAAGAAGAAACACCACTCCAGCCCAGCAGGAGCAGCACCAGCAACTCGTCACTCATTCTGTCGACAGACAGAAAAAAAGAACAGGCGGAATGCTGGGTAAGTACCCCTTATGTACTCCCGGTGGGAGGGGCGGGGTTAGTATCCCAGCATTCTTCTGATCTTTTTTTCTGTTGGGAGATGGTTATCTCCACATAGTAATGAATGGGATGAGGACATAAGGGACCTGGGGGTAATACATAGTTTCTGGACTTTTATCCGGCTTGACTCCGACCTGTAATCCATTCCTGGATTTCCTTTGTCGTGTCTCGTCTGTTGCTTTCCCGGGTCTTCCCCTTTCCAAGTCCCAGTTCTGCCTTCCATTCATTGGTGGTTCCTGATTCCTTGCACCTGAATGATTCCCGGCATGTGCCTCTATCCCTGCACCAGTGCTCCTGCCCTGAGCCTCCTGCTAATTCTGTCTGGTGAGCCCTTAGTACAGCGGCTTGCAAATTACCCTGCGCTGAGTTTCTTTGAACTCTGTTGATCTTGCTTCTACATTCCAGTCTTGCCTTTTAATTTCTGTTTTCCTTGTTGTTTGATTCCATGTTCCTATTCTGATTAGTTATTGTGTTTGTTGCTTTCTCTTGTTTATCCTGCCTCTGTGTTCCTGTGTTTGCCTAGTTTTACCTGCACACATCCAGACCTGTCTTGTATATGCAGATTCTTTGTCTTGTAGTTGTGTATCCCTGTTCTGACTTCATATTCCTGTCCTAGTTAGTGTGCAGGTTTCCAGTATATTCAGTTTTGTGTATTCCAGTCCTGTACCTGACCCTTATTCCAGTTAACAGTTCCTGTTTCTGTGTACCTTCCACTGTTCTGCTTTGTCTTCTTGCAAGTTTATATTATTATTCTGATGTTTATTGCTTCCAAGGGTTCGAGTTAGACTCCAAAGATTGTGCTTTTGGCACAGAGAACCACCCAGCACTCCATCTCCATGGGAGCTGCTGGGTGTCTCCCTGAACTCTGTGAGATTAATCTGCTCCTTGTCTTCTTGTAAGATCTTTATCACCTCACAGAGATATCACTTCAGAGGAGCAGACAAACTATCATTTATGATAGTTTGTCTATCATTTCCCTGCTTTAATCTTCCTGTTGTTTCTACTAATGCTTATTACACAGTCTTCCCCGCAGACTCCAGTTACCTCTTCACTGCCTGTTCCAACCTGCTTCTGTCCTGCTTTCCTCCCAGTCTTTAACCCCTTCGATGCTTCTGACGGCCAACGGCCGTCGCGAGCACTACCTCGGTAGTGCTGCGCACGTCCGTTGGCCGACGCGGCCCCGCCCGCTTAATAGAACGTTCCGCACTGGCGCGGAACGTTCTAAGCAGTTAAGCGGTTAAGTACTTTCTTGTTTATATTTAACCCATTGTCTGGAAAGCCTCTGTCTCTCTATAGAACAAGCACCCCATCACGTTGCTTTGTCCTGAACCCAGCTAGTGTCCCTGACAGATAGTCCGAACTAGTTACTTACCTGACAATTTAACATTTAACAAAGTTTGTTATAGAACATCTGAGTTTTGCAGGGGTCTAATATGTCTCATTCATTGATTCAAATTTTGTATTTTAATCATGGGGCAGAAAGGGGGAAAATGAGTAGAACATGAAACTATCGCTGGTTTGGAGAAAAGGTAATTAATTAGAGATCTGGATTCCCAAAGTGATATACTCTCCTTTCCTTTTATTCCAAAATGTGTATCTATATTGGATCATCCATGTCTTGCTACCTTTGGTCTGGCTAATATCTGAACTTTATTATTTTATAAAGCCTGAGCTGTGAGGGTTAACCATTGGAAGCTGTGGAGGGTTTGTAAGGCAGCTGAGTGTGAGATGTGGGGTACCAGAAGTAGAGCTGTGAAGGGAACAGTCAGCAGAGATGAGTAGGGTGTCCGATGATTTTTAATATTGGGACCACAGTACGCATAAGACTAACCTTCCAGGGGGGACAGGAGAGGGATGATAGAGCTGTTCCTGGGAAAGTGGGGCCAGTGAGTGAATGAGTGACTGCTTGAGTGTGTGAGTCATTCTGTCACTGTATCTATGCATCAAGGGATACACCAATGTAAGGAGTTACTCAATAGCCAGAAAATAAAGGTATGGGAGTGGAAAAAGGTGATCATCGGGAGGGGCAAGCGGTATCATACGGGTACTGCAAGAATAATGAGGTCTCCTTAGGGAGTGTAAGGGAAACATTGCTTGAAAGACTAGATGGGAAACTATGAAGGAAATAATGGAGGGAGGGAAGCCTGCAAGGGTCTTGTACAAGCCTGTATGGCCTGTGCGAGGTAGGGGCGATGTGATGGTCTTGAGGTAACTATCTCTATTGGTCTCAGGGTCCTGTGATAAGGTACAGCCCGTGAAATGGGCCCAAATTTATCTGCAGAACATAGGGTGCCTCGGACAGAGAGAAAGCCAACAGTCGGCCACCATGGAGCAGTGACCAGGATTCTGAGAAGAGTAGAGATGTGAGCAACGGCTGCTGCACGTATCATGAGAGGAAGACAAAAGCCAGAACAACCATGCAGAACCTTTCTAAATGGTCTACACCAGAGAACAGCCAGAATAAAGCACCAGGGGCCGTATTATAGAAGAGCCCCGGTGGCGCAACAGGTGTTTGCGCCCGCTTGGCGCGCTCATGGGGCACTTTGGTATTACAGAAGGGGCCGCAGAAGCTTGTATGTCTGCAATACCGATAGCGCTGGCACACATAAAGCACCAGCGCTATCTTCAGAGACGGTTCCCTCATTTGCATGGGGCCGTGGCCGCATGCAAATGAGGGAATCCCTTTGCCTCTGCACCCAGCGCCATATTACAGACGCAGGCGCAAAGGCAAAGAAGCTCTCAGGACGCGCACTAACAGTGCGTCCCCCAACTGCAGCCCTCTGGAGGGGGAAAGGGAGTCGCATGGACCCCCTAGACATCCCATGTAGGTGGTTGCAGTCACTCTCTGCACACACCTGCAAGGGGATCTCTAATTACCTTTAAAAGTGCAGGAGGGTTGCCGCCTGCACTGTGAAAACATGGAACGGCTTCAAAGCAGCCACGCAGTATTTCACAGGAATGCGCTGTCCTCAGGGCAGTACGAGTTTGCAGCTGCCTTGGGGGCAGCGCATTCACCATAATGTGGCGCATTTTCATTGTTTGTGCTGTGCTCACCTTTTAAAACCTTTTTGCATGTGCTGTTTTCATAATAGGGGCCCAGGTGGAAAACGTTCACCACAAAAACAGATACTTGGGGTGTGATCTGCAGCAGGGACTAGGAATTCTAGTGGTGCAGTTATTGTGCTTACATATCCCCTTGACCAAAATGGTTAGTTTCAAGGTATGTAATGCAGATTAAAGGCCACACCCTATGTGTAGGCCCGTTTTTAGACTGGTGAATAACTCCAACCCTTAAAGTTGGGGTAGCTGAGGAATAGTATTGCAGCCACCCCAACAGAAGATGGCTAGCATTCCTGAGTCCACAGATCTGGATCACTGATGGACATTGTACATGTCTCAGATGACTGTTTAGGATGATTACATTCTTCCCAACATATTTGCACAAGTATTTCTTCCTGGCCTTTTTCTCTAGAACCTTAAAGAAAGCAGTGATAAAAACTCGAACCACGGTTTCTGTATCACATTCTTCACAAAATTAACTCTCATGCCGAGTGGCTCCAACTGGCCATCTCATTGGCTACATAGAAATTAACACGTAAACAACTTGTGTAGGAATGCTGACATGCTTCCTAAACTGAATCGGTGTACAGCAGAGCAGTAACCACTTAGCTCAAAACATGTACTATAGCAGTCTCCATCATGTAAGATAAAGTGCTGGCACTCAGATAGATTGTTATTGTAGTTGTGATTGTAATTGTATCTATATAGCGCTCATAACCCCTGATGAGGCATTGAAGCACACACGCTACTCAGAAACTCAACATTGATCACTGCTGACTTAGTGTAGGGAAATATAAGTTGTTAGTTCGAGCGGTGGACATGTGAGACTTAATTTAATAGGATAGAGGAGTGAAGAGTCTAGAAAAATGTCATTCGAGAGATCATAGCAGTAAAATGAGGTTTGGGATGAGTCAAAGGAGGGATAGAGAAGGGAAGAGTCTAGAAAGGGTTTAAAGGGAGAAAATAGTTGTAAATGAAGTTTGAGATTAGTCAAAGGAGAGATAGATAAGGGAAGAGTCTAGAAAGGGTTAATTTGGGCGATCATAGCAGTAAAAGGAGGTTTGGGATGAGTCAAAGGAGGGGCAGAGGAGGTAAGAGTCCAAAAAGGGTTATTATGGAGATCATAGCAGCACAATGATGTTTGGGATGAGTCATTGTGGAGGTAGAGGATATATTGAGAGAGTAATAGGATGAGATATAGAGTAGTGCATTGGGAAGAGTAGAAGGCCTTTTTTTTTATTTCTACAGCAGGAGTATAGTAATAAATATATAGATACATAACTATGTAGAAACATATACATGTATATGGAAAATAATAAAGAGATATAAAGTTGCATTATATAAAGTCCCATATGTGTATGTATGCAGAATTAGTTAGCTACTCAGACTTTCAAGCTTTGCTATACATAAAGCTAATTTATTTCTGTATTTGTATTTTTGGGGGAAATTGTATGCATTTTGTTGTTTTTTTTCACACTATTTCAATAGTAAAGCACTTATAAATACAATAGCTATGATTATATTTACACAATGTGATACATAATATAAAACAAAACAGAGACCCATAAGCATATATTAAAATAAATTATATGTAAACTATGCAGTGACGTACATACATGCTAAGCATAAATAATATATTTATTTATTTTACCCATAAGTAATATAGGGCCAGATGTACGACCATGACAATTTGCGACTCGCAAATTGCGCGTCGCAATTTGCGAGTCGCAAATTGCCATGTACAACAGTGTCTGAGACACTGTTTGCGATTCCCAATGTGGTCGCAAATTGCATGCCTCATCAATATTCATGAGGCACTCGCAATTTGCGACCCCATTGGGAATGGCTGGCCCTGCGAGGCATGATGGCCTGCTGGGCCCAGACCTCCATGTCTGGGACTACTTTTAAATAAAGCAGGTTTTTTTAAAAAAATGCAGCCCGTTTTCCTTAAAGGAAAACGGGATGCATTTAAAAAAAAAAATGGAACGTTTTTGTTTCATTTTTTAAGGGCAGGTAGTGGTCCCTGGGACCAATGCGTGCCTCTAAAAAATATTTTCCCCTGCATTTGCAAAAGGAAAGGGATCCCCTGGGGCCCTCTTCCCGTTTGCGAGTGCTTTACCACACTCTTGAAGAGTTTTTTGCGATCGCAATTGCGGTTGCAAAACATTCTTACATGGCAAATGGGGTCGCAATTAGGAAGGGAACGCCCCTTCCTAATAGCAAGTCGCAAAACACTATTCTGCGAGTCGCAAATTTTTACGAGTCGTAAAATAGGGTTTGTACATGGCCCACATGATTTTTGCATGCGCAAACGGGTCTCAAACCCGTTTGCGCATGCAAAATAGGGTCGTACATCTGGCCCATATACATTTGTTAAACAGACCTGTTAGACCTGGCATCTTTTGGCGTGGTTTCCCCTGTCTTTTTGACTCTGACCTCCTATTTTTTATTGTATGCTGCATTTCATTTTTGTTGGTTTTAGGACTCTGGCACTTTACCACTGCTGACCAGTGCTAAAGTGCAAGTGCTCTATTTCTAAAATGTAATGGTATTTGCTTTCTCCATGATTGGCCTATTTGATTTACTAGTAAGTCCCTAGTACCATGCACCAGGTGTGCCCAGGGCGTGTAAGTCAAATGCTATTAGTGGGCCTGCAGCACTGATTGTGCCACCCACATGAGTAGCCTTGCAAACATGTCTCAGACCTGCCACTGCAGTGTCTGTGTGTGCAGTTTTAAACTGCCATTTCGACCTGGCAAGTGAACCCACTTGCCAGGCCTAAACATTCCCTTTTATTACATGTAAGGGGAAACAGACATAACAACGCATGCCTTACATCGCATGCCTTTACAACGCGGTTGTTACAACGACCGCGTTGTTACAACGTGAACCATTACATCGCAAGTTGTTTCAACGACTTGCTGTAGAGGGCGCACTGGATTCTAAATCCAACACCTTCCCTGCTGTTGCACAAACTGGAGTAGGAATAGAAAATCATACTATTCCTAAGTCCAGTGCGCCCCCTACAGCAAGTCGTTGAAATGACTTGCGATGTAATAGTTCGCGTTGTAACAAAGCGGTCGTTGTAACAACCTCGTTGTAAAGGCATGCGAAGTAACGCATGCGAAGTAAAAGTATATATTCCATGTAAGGCATCCCTAAGGAAGGGCCAACGTAGCCCCATGGGCAGGGTGCAGAGCATTTAAAAGGTAGGACATGTGCTGTTGTGTTTTACATGTCCTGGTAGTGAAATACTGCTAATTTCGTTTTTCACTACAGCAAGGCCTATCTCTCCCATAGGTTAGCATTGGAGCTGCCTTGTAACATCTTACAAGTGTATTTTCCAATTGGAAGCTGATAGAAAATTTGAGTTTGGTGTCTCTGGACTCACAATTTCAAAATACATCTTTTGGTGAAGTTGTTTTTTAAATTGCAGGTCTGATAATGGCACTTTTAGAAAGGGATTATTTTCTTACTTTAACCATACTGTGCCTCTGTCTGTATCTGAATACAATTCTGGGTCAGGATGACAGTTGGACTGTTTGTGCATTCACTCTTGACAGTCCCACAAAGGGAGCTAATGTGTGCCCTGCATATCCTGATGGCCCATTACCAGGCTGATGGGCCTTCCTGAGCTAGAATGGTGGGAGGAGTTGACACTGACACCTGAATAGGGCTGTGCCTGTCCTCACGCAAAGCTGTCTCCGTCCTTTTGTAGTGCATCTGGAGCCAGGGCAAGGAAGAGCAGGGTCTTGTGCACCACTTCAAAGACTTTTCTTTTAAGTTTGTCTACTTGAAAGGCTGAAATGGGCATATGTACTGGACCTGTAACACCATATACTCAGAGCACTTCTGGATTGAGGACATTTTGTCAGGAAGAAGAGCTGTGTTGCTGTCAGGAGGGACTGCTGTTTGATTTGCTGTGTTGGCCTACTGCTTGCTGCTTCTGTCCTGGGAATTAAAGGACTGGAAATTGCTTTCTGCATACTGCTTTCTAAGGTTCTGCAAGGACTCGAGTTGAGCTTGCCTCCTGTTGGAAGTCTCAGGACCATCAAAACCTTCATCTGCTAGCACCTGGGCTCCTCTGCTGAGAGCCATACTCTACCAAGTGGTGCCAAATACTGTTCCTGGGCCCTTGGAAGTGAGTTCTGGTGCAACAAGAAGAAAAATCAACGCATCGACTCCAAGCATCGTTTGGAACTTGTGCATCATCATTAAAGTCGATGCATCACTTCTGCCTGCACCGAAGCGTTGCAACGCAAACGCAACAACCACGGATTACAATGCAGGCCATGAATTTTCACCCCAGTGCCTCAAAAGAATCGTCGCTGCGTGAGTCTCGAGCACTGCATTACTGAAGTCCGTGATGCACTGCTCCGACACCAATGCAGGGCCAGCTACGACACTGCTGAATCGATGCAGCATGAACTGACTTTCGACATAGCATCGACGCATTGTCGCTGGGTGCTGATTGCATCATTGACACGCACCGCAGTAAGGAACAGAGGTATTGTGTCAGGAAACTACGCATCACCTCCCCTGTCCCATGCATCGTCCCCAAACGTGGGTGGCTCAACGACTCTGCACCGCATTAAGGAACCAACGCATTCCTTGTTACAAGTGATGCATCACCTCCTCTGTGCCACGCACTGTCCCCCAGTGTCACTGTGCTAATGACGTGCATAGCAATAAGGAACCGATGAATCAACTGCTTTTTCAATGCTTCACCTACCCTGCACCATGCATCTTCTTTGATTTTTAACGCATCTAAGGTATTTTGTCTTGGTCAAGCGCATCCATTGATTTCTAAGAACTATAACTTTATCTAATTTTTGAAAATTCATATCTTGACTTGTTTATGTGGGATGGTTGTTATTTTGGTCTTGTTTTAATCAGATAAACATTGGGCATTTTTCAAAACTAGTTTGGAGTGTGTGTGTGTGTGTGTGCCATGTCTGCCACTTAATTATGAGTAATGTGGCACAAAAATCCAGCCACAAGACCACATGAACAAAGAAACATAAAAAGCGTGAGCAGCTGCTGCTGTTCGTATTCTGTTTTATTTAAAAAGACATAGAAAACTTACTTTTTATGTTCACATTCCAACAACATCTCAATATCAATTTGTGTACTTCAACTATTTCACCCAACTCAATACATGGATGTAGCATAAATCAAATTAGGCAAATGTAGCTCAAGTGGGCTGCAATTATTGTTTTTATAATAATAACCTCCTACTTCATGTCAAATAAAATTTCACCCAAGTGGGCTTGAAAAACCTGTAGAACCATAATAACGCAAATTGAGCCGTTGCAGCAGCATCCTTGTCAAAATGTTCTAATGCACCTATAGCTATGGACACAATATAGAAATATTATGATAAAATCTCAAACATTTTTTAACAAACAGACCTGGAGGGCAAATGAGAGAGTAAGACATAAGCCTGGGCGGTGAACTCCGCTCCGCTCGCTGAGTTTACGGAGTTTTCCGCACTCCGCGTTACGCGGAGCTCGTGGAGTTCCAGAAAACTCCGCTCTGCATAGCGTAGCAGAGTTTTTTTCCTCGCTCGTGCTTGTCAACGTCAAGTTGGCGAGCTCAAGCGAGGAAAATCCCCCTACCGGCGAGATTTTGCCTTGTTCGCGATCGTCAACGTCAAGTTGGGGAGCGCCACCATAAAGAAGCAACCTCCCAGCGAGAATTCTCAACGCGGGCGGTCAGATTTCTCATTGCGAGTGGTCCCATATGCTCGTGACCGCTCGCGTTGAGAAACTGTCCGTTTGTGTTGAGAAAGCTCTCGCACGAGTAAAAAATCTACTTGAGCGGCAGAAAGGAAGCAGCGCCCGCTTGCACTGTCCATGGTGCCGTTCGCGATGATTGCACAGTGCGGACAAACACCAGGCGCTAAAAATCACCATGAACGGCATTTATCTTACGCACTCTGCTGCTTGCGGAGCTCTGCGTAGTGCGGCGGAGGTTTTTTTGCACTTCGCGGAGATCTACGTAGCGGAACTCCGCCCAGGCTTAGACATAAGCTCATATTTATATCTTGTAGGTTTGGCAACACATCCTTCAGTGCAGTATTACATTTATGAATTTACAGATAGCTCCTCATCCATATTTAATCCTATCTGGTCTATGGCATCAAATTTCAAAATATATTTGAATTCCAAGTATCTAAGCTTACCCTTCCGCATATTTCCAGGGACACCCTCTATTATATAATCCATCAGTAGTTCCTCCCTTCTTTCATGAAAGTTATGGAAATATCTGGCTACAGGATAGGTAAAGTCCAAATTTATGTTTGCTTTCAGAAGCTATAGTACACTTATATGTGCCACAAAGCTAGTTCTATCCATATATTTCTTCAACCAAGGGTGGGAAAGAATATATATCTTTGGGCACTTCTACAAGTCAATGACTTGTGGATTTTCCTCTGGAATGTTGGGAACGGCTTTATATATGGCGTTCTATGCCTAATCTCATGCCTTCCATCTGTTAGGCATTTTTTTTTAAATCAGGCTTCGGTATTAGTCGCAATTATAATGTCACCTTTGTCAATTGTTTCAACACCAAATGACCTCTTCTAGATTTTGCTCAAATAAATGTAATTTGTGGGATTACTTGCAAAAGGCTGTCTAAACAGGAACAATTTTAAGTACCTACCAGTGCTTGCTAATGATCTGCCATATTACACCATGTTTCTTCACAATAATCTGCAAGATGTTTTCTCTTCATTTGTTGTTTATTCAGCAGAGTTTCACTTTTGTGTAGTCCCACTTTGTACATTACAATATCTATGACATTTTGTGAGTAGTCAAGATTTTATTTTCAAGATTTTATTTTTGGGTGATCGGTCTTTTAAAAACAAAAACCATTACACCAAATTACATTTTTAAATAGTACTACTACATATAAACACATAAAATCATTATCAGAATTTTACAAAGTTAATCTATACGGTACTTTTGTGCGTCGGATATTTAAAATTTCATTTAAAACGAGGCTTTAAAAAGTTCATGTTTCTCGAACATCCTTGTTGTTGAACGGCATTTAACTCGTCGAGATTTTCTGGTTGTCCAATAGTTTAAAAAAATCTTTTCGCTCTCCACAGAGTTTCAACCGATTTCCTTTAAATATACATTTAAAAGTTTCACCCCCTACATAATAGGGGGATTGAGGTCCCGCCGAGCCAGGTGATTACGGCTTCTCTACATGATCGTATATTCAAACTATTCAGTAGTGTTTTTAATAGTGACTTCCGTTCCTTTAATAACTTTGGGCATACGCAAAAAATGTGTTGAATAGATTCATCTTTGTATCCACATAGTCTACAATCTCGATTTTCCCTTTTATCCTTCCATGCTGGGATTAAGTCTTTTGTTTCCCACAAGCCAAAACGCAGCCTCATAAATTGATGTTTCAGGGTAAGTGAGAAATAGGCTGATAAATATTCCTGAGGCTTCCTTTTCCCATATGAACTGATAACCGTCCAGGCATGCCGTCTTTGCAGTAAGGTATTCTCATCCGTTGAGTGAGATAAGGATTTTATTGTGATGTTGATTAATTTGTTGAACGCCTTTTTTCCTATTGTGAGATTCCAAATGTCTTGGGCGGAGAGGTCCTTTATCACCTGATTTAAATAACTACCCCAGGATCCTTGCATTTTATTTTATTTTTGTCTTTCTATTTCTTTCCAGCATAGGTGGTTTATGGTTCCACTTGCAGAAGCATGCAACCTCCAGCATAATTTCATGAATGCTCCTTTGCTGCAAAATTCCTGATTTAATAAGCCAAATTCTAGCCGCACCTGGGCAGGCGATGCACTTTGTTGGATCTGGAAGACTTTTTTATAGACTTTTGTTTGTATTTTATTTAAGGCCGGGATGTCACCTCCTTCCATTATTTCAGTACCATAGGTTACTGATGGCATTAACTGTGCCTGCATGACTGTTAGTAAATTGCCGTATGATGGACAGCTTAATTTCTTTTTAATACGTTGAAGCCGTATATCAAGTTTTGAGATTTTGACCTCATTGAAATGAGCTGTGATTTATAGCTTGATTTTCGTTCTATCAAGAATCCAAGATATTTGTAGGAGGCGACTGCTTCGACTTTCTTCCCCTCTATATGCCATATATATTTCTTGTTTTTGTTTTTGGCATCCACTAGCCGTACGACCTTTGTTTTTACTAAATTCAATTCTAGCCCTTGTGCTGTCAAATATTTGGCTAAGGCACTCATTCCTCTTTGTAAGCCGATTGGCGTTTGACTTAAGAGTACTAAATCGTCGGCGTACTGAAGGCACCTAATTTCCTCATTCACTATCGATGGGGGATGACTGTTGATTTCCACGAGGGCATCTTCAAGATCAGATATATATAGATTAAAAAGAGTAGGAGCTAACACGCACCCCTGTTTCAGACCATTTTGGGTGTATATTTTCTTTGTTATCCACCGGCCATCTCCTAACTTTACCCGGCTCCATGTGCGCGAGTATAATTCTTTGATGGCCTTTAACAGATTAGTGGGGATGCCCCAGCTGGCCAGTTTTTCCCATAGACGTTTGCGGGGCACGCTGTCGAAAGCTTGCTTAAGGTCCACAAAACAGGCGAACAGGCAAGTGTTCTTTAATTGAGCTTTTTCGGCTAACAAAGTTAATGCCGTTAGGTTTGTTAAGGTGCCTGCTCCCTCCCGAAACCCTGTTTGAGATCTTGGGATGCAGTTGTAATCATTGGACCATTTTTTCAGTTGGGTTAGCAAGCAACTTGCGTATAACTTTGCTTCTACATCAATTAAAGCGATTAATCTGTAGTTTATCGGCTCTGATGAGTTTCCCCCTTTAAAAATTGCCTGGATAATACTTCCCTCCAGGATTCAGGGATTCCATTTGACTTAAACAACTCATTGAAGAGTGGGGTAAAATAATGGGCCCAGTATGAAGCTTCTCCTTAAAAAGGGCATTGGGGATTCCATTGGGTCCTGGTGCGCCCTCTGAATTTAGTTTCTTTATGATTTTTATTAATTGACTTCCGTTAATTTTTCGGAATTTTTACATTTCGGGGCAATGGGTTTATTATTCACATTGCTGCACCCAGGGGGAATCTGCATGTTTTGTACCACGCGCCTCCTGCTGTCCTTTTTGCTGGAGTTAGTTTGAGCTTTGGTTCTTTATACATACTCATTATGTGAGCTACCCATGCTTCCTCATTTATCCCTGCGTTTTGGTGTCTATTTTTTCCGAGTGTCAGTGAATTTACCTGATACCAGAAGTGTTTTCCGTTCCGTTGTTTACTAGCCAGAAGGAGTTTATTCCATATTGCGATTTGATAACTAAATTTGGCTGCTCGACAGTTTTTCTTATATTGTTTTCTTAATTGTTAGTAGTCAATAGCCTCTTCCCTCAGAAAAAAACTCCTGCCTACTACAGTTTCACCCGGCACTTAACAGTTCGCTTTACGGTATTCTCCATTTAACTGCATTAGGATGGAAACTCTGGCATGCAGTACACTACTGCTTGTAGTGGGTACCTAAACATGCATGATGCTGTTGTATTTCCCTTGATCTTTAGCTTAACATCCAGAAATACAATCTCTGACTGGCTTATCGTAGTGGAAATTACCACATTCAATTTATAATTGTTGAGTAGAAATTGAAACCCATATACAAGATAGGATCTGGATAACTGGTTGGGGGATCATGGATATTATTCACAAGGTGTGCATTATTCATTTCATCTTCAGCTTAGAAGTAGTGCCCCTCTGACTCATAAGATTTGGGATAGTTTTTTATTAAGTTCTGCATCCAGGCAACCTCATCCTCTCTGTAAATACCACAAGATTCTTTTATCTTGCCTGCTATTAGTGGTTGCCAAGTAAATGGGTGAGGCAAACTAAGGGACCTATTTATGAAAAAGTATCGCAGTGCAGCGCAGCAAGTCTCCTTGTAGCGCCACACTGCATGACAGGGAAAGGGCAGGAATGCGCCATATTTAAGGCAATGCGGCGAATTTCTGCCTTTTCCTCTGCGCTGGCGCCCTTTGGCAGCCTAGCGCCAATGCAGGCACCCTTGCACTATGGTGCAAGGGTGCCTGTGTTGTAAGCAGGATTGTTTTTGTGAAGGAAGGGACAGCTTCCTGCACAAAAACAATCCTGGGAGGCAATTTCCTCTATCTAGGTGAGCTACACAATGAAGCACACATAGAAAGAGGAAGTAATGAGGAGAAATAAAGATATTTCTCCTCGTTACGCCTCTCTTGGGAAGGCGTATCGTTTTGGAACACACCCAGGTTTACCAGTCCTGGTAAATCTGTGAATGCGTCAGAATCCATGGGAATTACATGGGAGCACCCACACAACACCCATAGAACGCCTTCCCAGCGCAGAGTAGGGCATCGCAGCTAGCTGCGCAATTGTTGCCTTACTCCAGATTTTTGAAGCCACTCAGTGCCACACAAAGTGACCTTACGTGGCTTCATAATTCTTACTTGAGGTTTGCATCACTCCTACACCACGTTGCGTGGTGCAAGAGCACCGCAAACCAGCTCATAAATAGGCCCCTAAGTCTGTAAGCCGATGTGGGTACCAGCTTATCCTAAGTTACTCTACATTTTCAAGAGTATGGCGGGCTTCCGGTACACCCTGTGTGTAGTATCTAGTTTTGTACAAATAAAACTCATACTCACCCACTGAAATTACTAGCCATACGATGGTGACCTGTTACTTCCACCTAAAAACTGACAAAGAAACCTAGGGTTGTCCTGGGAACCTCTCCGCCAGTGACTTGAGAAAGCATTTTCCAATCCAGTAGCAAGTGGGCCTCCATAAACAACTTAAATACATTGACAATTTGGTAGTTCTCAGGTAACCTCTAACCTGACACAGAATAGTCAGAAACAGTGTGTGTCTATACAGAACACTGCATGCATTACAAGGAATATGGGTTGGGTTGCAAAATATCATTCCGCACCATGTCAATATTATCTTTGAAAGCAGAGTTTGGTTCTCCACCATTCATTCAGCTTCCATTCGCAATACACTTTCATTTTCACAAAACATGCTCTATCAAATGTAAAAAAAGCTCTGACCTTCATGGTTCGGGAAGTATACCCTCCAACGACAACTGCACTGAATGCGTCACTACACTGTGCCATAAAAGAGATACAAACCTAGCACAAATCTAGTGACGTAGCATTAGCCCCCGCAGCCCCTCCGCCGGTACACCGTGCATGGGTGGTGGGCCCCTGGCCTGAGTTTCCTGACTGGGTTCAGGAGGCAGGGGGGGGCTCCTTGTACTATGCGGGGGGCTTCAAGTTTCGTTACACCACTGCACAAGCCAATATTAAATCTTGACCATGATTTCAAGGGCAAAAATACAGGTGAACCTTCAACAAATAGAAATCTTATCACATTAATTGTATGCCTGAATTCTTTCAAGTGCGGACATCCAATTGGGAATGAAAAATAAAGAACCTTTGAGGAAGCCATCTCTCTTAGACAGAGACATATTATTCTGAAACTCTACCTGGGAAACTTCCCAGAATCCATCATGGAGATCAATGAAGCACCTGATAAGACTACTACAGCATACTACAGGTAGTAAGGAGCAGAAGGAAGTGTCTCTCCTAACTTCCCAGATGTTATTTGGATCTATTTGACCTTGATTTCATCAGAATACCTAGTTTTGGTACAGTATGGGTGTTGCTTTCAGCCTCTGCCCTTCCATCACCACATTAGAGGGGGAAGAGAGCTCCCTACCTGTCCCTGCATCCTTTAGCAAACCCTTCTTCAAGGGAGGAGCATTGGAATGGGTTGAGCATGGAAGATCTTGAAAACATTTCACTTCCTGCTTTTTTGTTAGTCACCAGTCATCTTTCAGTGGCTAGGCTGCTGCATATCCATACGCCATAGCAGCATACTGACAGATATCATTAAATTTGCCTTTAGAGATTTAAAGAGAGGCGATGCTGATTTTTAATGTGTCTCTTTTTTGTGTGTAGACACAGCGGTAAACGGGGTGCATAGTGATAGGAGAATGTATTTTAGTGTCACATACCAAATTGAAGGAAATTCCCATACTATTAGGAAAAAAGATAAAATGGGAATGGAGAGATCCATGTGAATATATAGTCTGAAAAGAAATTAGACAAATATATTGACAAAAATATAGTTTGCCAAAATATCTGCCTACAAATATGTCAACCTGCTTAAATCTCTATATTCAAGCAAACTCACTTCCCACCTTTTGGAACTGCTTTCATTCACTAGTCTAACTGCATTCCCAGGAGGGTTTGGAGCTAAATGCTTGATAATGGACTTGTAGATGGCAGAACAAGCTGTGAAAAGTGTGCTCACACAGCATTAGGGCAAAGTAAAAACCAAAGCAAGAATAAGAGAGTGGACGTGGTTCCTGGGCATCGACACCCAAGGGAAACAAGACGGGTTGTGTTGTTTCATTCGCCAGCCTGCAAGAGCAGGTGACCAGAACAACTCTGTGCAGATGGCAGAGAGTAGGTGCAGATGTCTGCAATGCTTCAGATGCCTGACACCTCCCAGTTAATGATGAGCAGCATACATTCTCCACAGCTAAGTTTGGCACTGCACCTGTCGCTGCACAGATGGAAGCAGTCACAGTCATCCTGGGACACTCATGGGATCTAAAGACTGGCACTGGACTTCCCTTTCAATAATGAGCAACTATTCTGTAGAAGAAAGAGCAATGGTAGGAAATGGATTCCACCCATTTGATCCCCTTTGATTTTTCACTTTTAACAACCGGGTTTTTGGACCTTTACTTTGACAGAGTCTCACCACCTGAGTCTCACTCATGCTAAATTCACTTTAAGTGAACTGAGAGTGATAACCACCAGTATCTGACTTTTAAGATAAGGCCACTTCTGCGCAGCCAAGGTAAAAGGCTCTGAGTTGGTTACACATGAACATGTAAGCACATGTGTTTGTGCATGTGTGCAAGTTGTACATGTGAGACTGCCGTCTTGTATCTAGTATCTAGCCTTTCGCATTCAAGGATTGATACTGACCTAGGGGTAGGCCTTATAATCATGGCCACTGGAATTATGCGGCAGCGTTGAGTAAATTATGCAGAAAGAGAAGGCAAATTACACAATATAATGCATCACATTTTTTTTTACAGTAGTGCTTCATCGTTGTATTACTTTTACACATGGTAAGGCTGTCTGGGCAAAGATTTCGCCTCCTTAGTACCAGTTTAGCAACTAAATACAGAAATAAGCAACTGAAAGATGATCTGTTAACCTTCCACTACGTGTGAACACACATCGCAACGCTTTTAGTAACTTTAGATCTGTTTAAGCTAGAAACAATTATTTTCTTTTAAAATCAGCAGATTATGGCGCAGATGATGAATTACGTGGCAAATGGGGCAAAACCATTATGATGCAAAAAAAGTCGCAGAATCGCATAAGTCCAGTGGCCCTGCTTATAAGGTGATTTGGCATTCATAGTTTAAGTCTGTAGGACGTATTGGAAGTCTATGGTGCTTAACTGAATTACACATCATTGGCGAAATCTGCAGCCAAGTACAGTTTCGCCCAATTTAGGCCTACAGTGTCTAGCCAGGTATCAATCTTAGGATAAACATGCATCACAAGTACATTTCATCATACCTACACTCCTTATGGCACTTTAGGAATTTTCATATTTCTCTGACACAGCTCATAATGAGATTCCAGGCCTTTGTCTCAACTTCTGGGTCAAGTTAATTACTCTGTTGGCCAGCAGGAGGATAAAAGACCTCCCCAGACAATAGAATCATTAAGACGGCTTGACCTAGATCCTGGGTAAAGAAGGGGTGGGAAGGAAATCTGCATCTGCTAATTAGCTTCTAACAATGCACCTGGCTGGATTAAGCCCAAGCCCACAGAAAGAAAGGAGGAAGGCCAGACCTCTGGAGCCCAACACAGGAGAGTCTTGCTTTTGACGTTTTGGTGGGAAGAGACAGGCAGCTGTGTCAGCTGGGGGCTGGCCTGAGGCTTTCAAGGAAGCTCTTTCCACAGACAAGTTGAAGTTGCCATGTTAAAATGTCCCAGAATGATGTGCAGGATGGTTGGGACATCATTGGAGTGATGATGTGGCACCATAGAATTTGGCAAGCATTGACTGGCTTCTAGAACTTTCCACTCCCATTTAAAAAAAACCTGCAAAAGGGGAGATACACGTGAGAAGACACTGGATTGGGGAGTGACAACTGCGAAAGAATGCTCAGCTGGAAGGAGAAGCGACATGAGGCCCCTGCAAGGATGAATTGAAGGAATTCAACTCTAGGTGGCACCCCCAGGACTTGGATAGGGCTCTCTAGAGCCAGTTTAGCTGGTCCCAATATGGCCTCTTAAGAAAAGTTGTAGGAATGGACCTGCTGGGGGACCTTGGATGGTTCCCCTAAGACGTCTTTGGACTGGTCCTGCAGCTAGCTGTCTCTCATCAGGATGGTTACCACTGACTTCGCTGACACACAGTTGCCTGCAAGACAACCAAAGCCAAGGGACATGAGGAATGTGGCATGGAGGGTGTTCTGCTTGTTAGCTTTGGATGGGCTATGTAAAATGCACAAGCAATAGAGTGCATCAGGAACCCAGGAAGAGGATAGGTGTGGCCCAGGGATCCGTGAAACCCTGCTTCCCACAAAAAGCACCCCTTTAGAGGCCAGGAGGAATGAAGGAAATGCTATGGCTATGGCTGGCCAGAAGGAGTAACATGAGCCCAGGATCATCAAAAGCAGCCTTATAGGAAAGGCGATATTGCCATTTTACCCTCAGAACCCCCAGTGGACCTATTATGAAAGGAGGGAGTGGTGCTCCGCTGCTCTCCTCAAAATTCCCACTGAGAGGGCCAAGACCCAGATGTCACAGCACCATTGTTTCTATAACAATTCCTTGGAGGGGTGTGAGTAGGGCCACCTCCTCGAACTATCTTGGTCCTGGTGACCCCCATCTCTCAGGGCCCATTGAAAGAAGAGAACTGTCCCATGGACCCCACCACCCTGGACCACAGTGAACAATATGGCTGGGCACATTGCCCGTCCGCTTGTGCACATGCCTCAAAACGGGGGCACTGGCCTTCTTCCTCCATACCCACAGCCAGCACAGACAAGGAGAACTGCCTTGCTCCTGGTCGTGGGTGGGAGCGAAAAAAGGGGTTCCTCTCACCATGGACAAAGCAAAGGAAACACATTGCAGGCTTCCAAGCACCACACAGTATGTGCAGCATGCACTAGAAGCCAGCCTGGGCCATGGGAGCCATTGAGCTCACCTTGCAGCCCTAAAAAACCACCAAAGCACATAGGTGCCCCAGATGGGACTTTGGGGCCCTGAGTTAAAAGAAATAAATGATGCACAAAGCTGCATATAAATAAAAGCAAGAAGCAGTGAATCAGCTCATACTAGGGCCATGGGAGCACACCAGAATCTTCTGGGGAAAACATAGAAATTTGCATATTTCCCTTGTGGTGCAAGAAGGACTGCAGCAGCATCACTAACATGGTTAATACATGCATGCTATAGGGGGGGCTACAGGAGGTGCAGCAGCCTCCCAGAACCTTGCCCTCAAACGTTTCCCAAAGTTTTCCCGGGGGGTTATATTCATTCCACCGAGAAAGGTGTTTGCTAGTTCTAAAGCTGTTCCTGAGAGCTGCATGCAACAGAGCACATATAGCGGGTGCAAGCAGCTGCTTACGCTAGCTAAATGTGCTCTTGGGCAGGATTTCCCACCAACTTACTCCCAGCATGTGGCACGTTTTGCCAAAATGGACACAAGGATGCAATTTGTTCTAATAAATAGTGCTAAATGCAGTAGAACACTAGCAGGAGTAATTGTGTAATTATTGGAAATTCTGTGTCAAAGAGTAATGCGGAATTACCAAAATTACCTTGATTACTCCTGAGTGATTGAAATTACCCCCTTGCCTGCCTTAGATCTTCCTCTACCAGATTGAAGGACTTTTTTGATATCAGATATCACTCCTGTATTTGGTTACAAGTAGATGTAGTTTGGGAGGGGTGGGAGGGATGTTCTGTTCTCTACAGCCTGTTGCTTTGTGGCCGCTTTAATGTTAGGTTAACAGGCACATACAGACTCCCACATTCACTGACTGACTTGTGCAACAGCCAGTGCAGATTGGATCTGGTTGTGGGGGGCATCTTGAGTCTGCGATCCCCGACACCAGTAGGCCCTTCACAGCGCTCTACTTTGTGTTCGGAATTTCAAGTTAAAGCATCAAATAGTATTGGGGCGTGGCTTGACGCGCAACGGAGATGGCTGCTTTTTCTTGAACTGTCGGTGCGCACTCTCATTTATTATGCGCTACGGGTGATTTTTAATCGCCCTTCAGCTCCGGAGAGCGGCGGAACAGCTGAGGATTGTCAGGGAATATTTAGTTTCCTCGTTTACTTCATTTGAGGCTCTGACACGAAGAGAACTGGGTTGCGATATTTTACAAAATGGTGGCTGTCGGTGCAATTCTCCTCACAAAACGACGCATGGAAGTTGAATTTTATTACTAAAGCTCCTAACTGCTCAATTGATGCTGCCTAAGGTACTGTGCTACTCTTTGTTTTTTGCTTGACACTTCGCTGTGTTCATAAATATAGAGGCGTGGCTTGAAGTATAGCGGATTTGACTGCACCCTCTTGGGGTCTGTGACACTGCCTATTCAGACGCTCAATTGCTATGTGCTTTGGGTGCTTTTTTATCGCCCTTCAGCCTCAGTGAATGGCGGAACAACTAAGGAACATCAGGGAGTGTTTTGTTTCCATGTGTCACCTATTTTGAGACTACGACACGAAAATGAGCTGCGCCACGAGTTTTTCAAAAATGGCGGTCGTCAGTGTACTTTTCCACACAACACAGCATATGGAGGCTGAGTTTCATTATTAAAGCTCCTGAATGTTCATTTGAAGCTGCCTAAGGTATTGCTCTGCATTATTTCTGCCTGACACAGCGCTGTGTTCATAGATATCAAGTATTGCACAGGGTTGCTTTCTCTTCATGGATGGAGGCTTTGAAATGGCAACAACTGACTGAAACTTCGTTCTCATACTGAGCTCTTCAAAAGAATATCTATAATTTGGTATTGAGCCTGGTTGTAGTGCTGATTGCTCATTCCATGTGAGGTAATATGGCCATGATAATATTTTGCTTTGGTGCTCCCTATTGGTTTGACGTTACGACTGGAAGGATTTGGCTGGCGGCTGGAGAGTATATTCTTCTCTCTGATCTTTAAGGTTATACTTCGCCTTACCTGCTCTTTTTAACCATACTAAGGTTATTTAGTTGCGGTTACTACAATCTTATCCAATGGCGGAAGGCATGGGTGTTAATACCAAAGACAGAGATTATAAGGGGAATTTAAAGCGCTCCAAACAGGCCTCACCTACGCTGGAATCACCAGCTAAGGGTAGTATTGAGTGTGTGTTAGACCTGGCACCTTGGCGTGGGTCTCCCTTCCACTTTTTGCTGTTGCCTCGTGTTTTTGCTGGTGCTAGATGCTCAGGGCACTGTGCCACTGCTGTCCAGTGCCACAGTGCAAGTGCTCCCTATTGTAAATTAATGTGTGAATTAGTGATTCCATGATTGGCTGGTTTGGTTTACCTGTCAGACCCTAGTACAGTGCACCAGGAGTGCCCAGGGCTGGTAATCCAAATGCTGCTGGTGGGCTTGCAGCACTGGTTGTGCCACCCACAGAAGCAGCCTGTGAAAATGTGTCTAAGGCTTGCCATTGCAGAGCCTGTGTGCAGTCTGGTACTGCCATGCTGACTGGGCAAGTGCACCCACTTTCCAGTCCCTAAACCTTCCCTTTTCTTCATATCAGACACCCCTATGGTAGGCCCCAGGGCAGGGTGCATTGTAAGTATAAGGTAGGACATGCCCTGGTGTGTGTGGCATGTCCTAATAGTGAATTACAGCCATTTTCGTTTTTCACTATTGCAAGGCTACCTGTTCTCCATAGGCCAGAATGGGCAGTTTTGATTATTACATCTTATAATCCTAACTGACTCAAGGAACATGGTAGAAATTCCAGTTTAGTATGCCTGAACTCAGAATGATAAAATACATCTTTTAGTGAAGTTGGTTTTAACATTCTGTGTTTGAAAATACCACTTTTAGAAAGTAGGTATTTTCTTGCTTAACTGTCCAAGCCTGCCTCTACTAGGTTGTGTATTCCTTGTCTGGAGTTTGAGTGACAGGGGCTGGGGAAAGTCCAGGAGACAGGGAGAGGCAGCCAGGGCTGAATAGAGAGATCTCCATGCAGATGGGTGGGAGGAGTTGCACCTGGGACCTGAATAGGGCTGTGCCTTCCCTCCACAATGCTGGCTCCACCCCCTGTGGAGTGTCTGATGTCTCTGCCCTGCTCTCTGAAAGGAAAGAAGGAGTCATGTACACAGAGTGCTCCAAAACTGACCAGAACTGGTTTGGACCAGGCAAAGGCCTCTATTCCTTCAGAGAACAAAGACAAACTGGGTATAAATATTGGGACCCAAACCCAGGAATTTTAGATCAATCCTGGAAGTAAGAAGGACCTTTGCCAAGGAGAAGAGCGCTTGAAACTAAGAAGAAGGACTGCCCTTGCTGTGTGTTCTGGGGCTGACTTGCAGTTGCTATTCTGCCAAGAGAAGGAGAAGGACTGGTTGCTGTGTGCTGTGTCCCCTTCTGAAAAAGGAAATCTCCAAGGGCCTGAGACGAGCTGGCCTCCTGTTGGGAACGCAGCGATACCAAGGTTCCCAAGGAAACATCCTACTAACTGCTGTGTGCGTGTCTCTGCACACAGCCTGTGCTTGTGGTGCAAACTGCCGCCCTTGTGATCCTGGGGGCTCGGGGGGCGATCGGCACACAGCGGTGCCTGTGGGTGGTCTGTCTTCGGTGTGCAGTCGGCACACAAGGGAAGCCACCCGTGACAAGAAACACGCACCGAGGGCCGGTATCTCTTCACCACCGGCCCCCGTTTTGCCCAGCGTGTTGTGTAACTGCCCGTTGAAATCACCGCCGCCTCTCGAGCTAAAAAGCCCGAGGCCGGGTTCGCCGTGGAGAGAGGAGCCGCGGAAACGCTTCACCGCCGCTGGCCCGAGGTCCGCTGACGTCACCGTCGTGCCGCGCTGGGATTGGCCCCAGCCTCCAGGGATTCCCTCACCGTCATCGGAGGGCCGCGCTGGGATTGGTTCCAGCCGCGAAGGATTTCCGGAGCGTCACCGGCGTGCCGCGCTCCCATTGGTCGAATCCCGAGGGCTTCCCCCGCTTCGGCCGGGACCAGAAGAACTGCGCCAAAGGCCGGGGAGAGTCAAGAGGAAGGAGCCTGCCTCTCCGGGAAGCCCCACTGAGCCGCCCAGCACAAGTCCTTCAGGTAACTCGCTCTGGTCCCTCGAGGGAGCTCGCACCTACCGCAGTGCTCATCGAGTGCACTGTCGGCGGGCTGTGTGGGGCGCTAGTTGCCTGGGAACTCTGCCTGCATCAACGTGCACTCGCGCCAGTTTAAAGGGGGAATTGGTGGCATTTTAAAACAGAGTGGAACGAAGGAGCGTTAAAAGGGGGAATTGGTGGCATTTAAAACAGAGTGGAACGAAGGAGCATTTAAAGGGTGACTTGGTGGCATTAATCAAAGTCGTACAAAAGAGCATTACAAGAGTGAACTGTGCTTATAACCAGGATCATTTCTACAGTGAACTTTGAACCCTATCAGGTTATTTTGGCTAAAAAGAATTACAAGAGACATTTCTAAAGAAGGAGTAATTTATATGTATGTGCATTTTTTGTCGTTTATGGTCTTGTGGTAAATCTATATAAAGAATACTTATCTTTGATATAAAACTGGTGTGGTGTCCATCTGTAGTGTTGTCACGTGATTACTGTATGTGTTCACAAATGCTTTACACACTGCCTCTGAGATAAGCCTGTCTGCTCGTGCCAAGCTACCACGGGGGTGAGCAGGGGTTATTTTAGGAGTGTACCCCTTTACCCTGACTAGAGGAGAGGGTCCCTATTTGTCACAAGTGCATACCTGTGCCAACTAGAGACCCCCAAATCTAACATTGGTGGTCAGCGGTGAGGATCCTGGACTTGCATTTGTGACTCCTGTACAGTGATTGGTGAACACTACTAGTGAGAGCAGACCAAAACGCGACCACATACTTTGGTAGATTTTTTTGTTGTTGTTGTTTTGTGAGATTTTCCATTTTTTCAAAGAACTGCCAAATTTAACAACCATGGAGAAAACAGCATCCATAGCATATGATGATCTTGAGTGGGAAGAGGAGAAATTGGAATACTACACTAGTAACCAGCTCAGGCACTTCTGCAAAAGATTCAAAATTTTGTCAACCGGAATGTCCAAGAAAGAGCAGTTCAAAAAGGCGCTGAGGGCCTGGTCTGAAGCAAGGAACACCCCGGAGCATGTGGAGGGGGATGAGAATGCAGATGAGCAGTTACATGGGCCAGTGGGTCCAGGAGGGAGGAGGGTAGTCTCCCCCACAGGTAGCAGTGTTTCTTCCAGAGGCCTGTCCCCAGAGGAGTTGGAGGACAGGAAAGAGTGTAGGATGCATGAACTGGAGCTGGCCAAGCTCAAGATAAATGGGGATTTGGAATTGCAAACTAGGAAATTGGCCCTAGAGGAAAAAAAGATGCAGTTGGATCATGAAAAAAGTTTGAGGGAGTTGGAGTTAAAAGCTAGGCGCTTAGAAATTGCTCCCTCTGGTGGCAGCACACCGTCAGTGCCTGGTGAATCTAAGGTGTATATTCCTAAAGATGTGGTAAAAGAGTTTTTCAAGAATGATGACATTGGACAGTGGTTCAAGGCCTATGAGGTAGCCATGTCTTCCCACCGGGTCCCTGAGAAGGATTGGGGAGCGGGGTTGTGGGGGCGGTTCCTTAGTGAGGGGCGGGACACACTGTTGGACTTGCCTTCTGAGGTCCATAATTCATATCGCCACATGAAAGATGCATTAATGTCCAGGTATGGTTTAACCCCTGAGTTGTACCGACAGAGGTTCATAGGCTTCAAAAAAATAGAGGACAGTACCTGGGTGGAATATGTCACTTTTTTCTGCAGAGCATTGGATGGTTGGGTGAAGGGTAGCAAGGTTAATGATTTTCAGGGGCTTCTTGATTTAATTGCATGGGAGCACTTGTCAGGTAATTGTTTTCCAGAGCTACGCCAGCACCTGATTAATAGCAGGCTGACTAACCCTAGGCAGCTTGCTGAGGAGGCGGACCGCTGGGTCAGTACCAGGGTCCACAAGGGTCACGTGGGAGACTCAGCCAGGAGTGGGCAGGGTCCCCAGCAGAAGAGTGGGGGGGGACAAGGGTAAACAGAGGGAGTTCTCGAGAAGGCCCCAAAGTAGTCCCCAAGGGAACCAAGGGATGGGTTCCCAGCTTCCCCCTGTGAAACCAACCGGGGCCCAGACAGGTCCACCTGTTCAAGGGGGACCCCTGAGATGTTACAAATGTGGGGACCCGAGTCATAAGGCGAATGATCCACGGTGCCGCCAGTTTGGAAAGGCAGCATCCCCTGGTGCTCCACCCCGGCAGATGGCTAGTGTAGCCCTGGGTGAGGAGACGGGAGACCAAGATGGGTGGGGTCCCGCAGAAATGTCCCTTGTCTCTTTAGGAGACTGTGAGGTGGTCCCCAGGACCCAGCTGCCTGACAACACTAAGAAATACAGGCAGTGGGTGACCATCAATGGCCATAGAGTGGAGGCTCTTAGAGACACAGGAGCCAGTGTGACAGCTGTCAAGTGTCACCTGGTATCTCAAGAGCTGGTTGTCCCCAATGCATTTTACCCAGTTGTTGCCACTGACAACACAGAGAGCCACTGCAAGGTGGCTCAGGTTCCATTTGAGTGGGGGGGGGTCTCTGGTACTCTTCAGGTAGATGTGAGGCCCGCCATGCCTGTTGACTGTTTGTTAGGGAATGACTTGGAGAGCTCCCCTTGGGCGAAGGTGGAGCAAAGTGCTCATTTGGAAATGTTGGGTTTGCCTGACTGGGCGTGTGTGACCACCCGGTCCATGGCAGCAAGTAAAGGTGCTCAAGAGGACCTGGAGCCTGAGAGGGAGGCCCAGGTACCTGCCGTCAAGAGAGGAGGCAGGGGGCGCGGGAAACCGGCCCCCGAAGTTCCCACGGTCCAGGAGGGTGCAAACCTTGAGGGGGATGCCCTGGAGCCTACAGGGGAACAGGTAGCTGAACTGGGGGACCTGCCTGAGCTGACCCATTGGCAGCAAGAAGGAGGACCCTCCAGGGAGGAATTCTGCAAGGAGCAGAAAGAATGCCCTTCTCTTTTGGGTCTGCGGCAACAGGCTGCAGACCAGGCAGCAGGTGATCAGTCTGGGTCACACTGGGTCTACTGGGAGAATGGTCTCCTGTATTCTGAGCCTAAGGTTGCTGAGCCTGGGTCAGCCCGGGTGCTGGTGGTACCCCAGCGCTTCAGAGCCTTCCTACTGGGGCTGGCTCATGATGTTCCATTGGCAGGACATTTGGGGCAGGACAAGACCTTTGAGAGGCTTGTCACCCACTTTTATTGGCCCCAAATGCGCAGGAGTTCAGACACTCACTGCAGGACATGTCAGACTTGCCAGGCAAGTGGAAAGAGTGGGAGGAATCAAAAGGCTCCTCTCTAGCCATTCCCTGTGGTCAGCACCCCCTTTGAACGGGTGGGTATTGACATTGTGGGGCCACTGGACCCCAAGACAGCCATGGGCAACAGGTTCATCCTGGTCTTGGTGGACCATGCCACCCGGTACCCGGAAGCCATACCTCTGAGGACAGTGACGGCCCCCGTGGTGGGACGAGCACGGATGGGAATTTTCTCCAGAGTGGGATTCCCTTGCGAGGTAGTGTCTGACCGGGGGACCAACTTCATTTCCAAATATATGAAGTCCCTGTGGCAGGAGTGTGGAGTAACCTACAAGTTTACCACTCCTTACCACCCCCAAGGAAATGGGTTGGTTGAAAGGTTCAACCGAACCCTAAAAGGCATGATTATGGGTCTTGAGGAACCTATGAGGCGTAAGTGGGACGTCCTCTTACCATGTCTGCTTTTTGCATACCGTGAGGTGCCACAGAAATCTCTAGGGTTCAGTCCCTTTGAGCTTCTCTATGGACACCCAGTGAGAGGACCTCTAAGTCTGGTCAAAGAAGGCTGGGAGCATTCTACCAGGAAACCTCCCCAGGATGTATATAGCTACATGCTGGCCTTTAGGAACCAGACTAGGCGTTTCCGGCAACTCGCTGAGGCGAATCTGGAAGCCAGCCAGGAGGAGATGAAGCGGTGGTACGACCAGAATGCCACTCTGGTTGAGCTTCAGCCTGGTCAGAAGGTGTGGGTCATGGCCCCAGTGGAGCCCTGCACGCTCCAAGATAAGTGGACCGGACCCTTTGAGGTTGTGGAGCGCAAAAGTCCGGTTACCTACTTGGTGGACTCGCGGTATCCCAGGAACCCCTTGAGGGTCCTGCATGTCAACCGCCTGAAGCCCCACTTGGAGAGGTCCCAAGTGGGCATGCTCTTGGCAACAGATGCTGGGATGGAGGAGGAGACTGAGCCTCTTCCTGACCTCCTGTCAGCCACAGAGCAAGATGGGTCAGTGGATGGTGTCAACCTCTCTTCCACCTTGACCCCTGAGCAACAGAATGACTGCCGCCAGTTGCTGGGACAGTTTTCTGATCTGTTCTCCCTGGTTCCTGGTGTCACTGATTGGTGCGTCCATGATGTGGACACTGGGGATAGTCCACCAGTGAGGCACAAAACCTACAGGGTGACTGACAGGGTGAGAGCTTGCATCAAGGAGGAGGTCTCCAAAATGCTTGCGTTAGGGGTAATTGAGTCCTCTAACAGTCCTTGGGCCAGCCCAGTGGTCTTGGTCCCAAAGGCTGCCGCACTGGGTGCCACACCAGAACTTCGGTTCTGTGTGGACTACCGAGGGCTCAATTCAGTCACCAGGACTGACGCACACCCCATCCCCAGAGCTGATGAGCTCATAGATCGGTTAGGGGCTGCACGGTACCTCAGCACGTTTGACTTAACATCTGGGTATTGGCAGATCGCCTTGGCTGATGGGGCAAGAGAGAGGTCAGCATTCTCCACACCAGATGGACACTACCAATTCCGGGTTATGCCCTTTGGGATGAAGAACGCCCCTGCCACCTTTCAGAGGTTGGTCAACCAGGTGTTGGCTGGGCTGGACGAGTTCAGTGCCGCCTACCTGGATGACATCGCAGTGTTCAGCGCCAGTTGGGAAGAACATCTGCGCCACCTCTGGGAAGTGTTGATGGCGCTGCGGAGGGCAGGCCTCACGATCAAGGCGAGTAAGTGCCAGATCGGGCAGGGTTCCGTGGTGTACTTGGGACACCAGGTTGGGAGCGGCCAGGTGGCGCCCCTACAGCCCAAGATTGAAACCATCCTGACTTGGGAGCCCCCCAAAACCCAGACCGAGGTGAGAGCCTTCTTAGGACTCACGGGTTACTACAGGAGGTTTGTCAAGGGGTATGGCAACATTGTTGCACGCTTGACAGCGCTGACTTCCAGGAAGCAGCCCAAGAAAGTGATTTGGACTGACACCTGTCAGAAAGCTTTTGAGGCCCTGAAAACTGCTATGTGCACGGCGCCCGTGCTCCTGGCACCCAACTTCTCCAAAGAGTTCGTAGTACAAACAGACGCTTCAGAGCATTGTGTGGGGGCTGTTCTGTCACAGTTGAATGAGGAGGGCCTAGATCAACTCGTAGCCTTCATCAGTAGGAGGTTACTGCCACGGGAACAGAGGTGGAGTGCTATTGAGCGTGAGGCATTTGCTGTGGTCTGGGCACTGAAGAAGCTGAGACCATACCTGTTTGGGACTCACTTCCGGGTTCAGACAGACCACAGGCCCCTCAGATGGTTGATGCAGATGAGGGGTGAGAATCCTAAGCTGTTGAGGTGGTCCATTTCCCTACAGGGGATGGTACAGAACACGCCAATGCTGATGGTCTATCCAGATTTTTCCACCTTAGTGATGAGAACTCCCAGGAGGTAGGGTAGTTCTCCCCACATTTCAGCTGGAGGGGACACGTGTTAGACCTGGCACCTTGGCGTGGGTCTCCCTTCCACTTTTTGCTGTTGCCTCGTGTTTTTGCTGGTGCTAGATGCTCAGGGCACTGTGCCACTGCTGTCCAGTGCCACAGTGCAAGTGCTCCCTATTGTAAATTAATGTGTGAATTAGTGATTCCATGATTGGCTGGTTTGGTTTACCTGTCAGACCCTAGTACAGTGCACCAGGAGTGCCCAGGGCTGGAGTTTGAGTGACAGGGGCTGGGGAAAGTCCAGGAGACAGGGAGAGGCAGCCAGGGCTGAATAGAGAGATCGCCATGCAGATGGGTGGGAGGAGTTGCACCTGGGACCTGAATAGGGCTGTGCCTTCCCTCCACAATGCTGGCTCCACCCCCTGTGGAGTGTCTGATGTCTCTGCCCTGCCCTCTGAAAGGAAAGAAGGAGTCATGTACACAGAGTGCTCCAAAACTGACCAGAACTGGTTTGGACCAGGCAAAGGCCTCTCTGCCTTCAGAGAACAAAGACAAATTGGGTATAAATATTGGGACCCAAACCCAGGAATTTTAGATCAATCCTGGAAGTAAGAAGGACCTTTGCCAAGGAGAAGAGCGCTTGAAACTAAGAAGAAGGACTGCCCTTGCTGTGTGTTCTGGGGCTGACTTGCAGTTGCTATTCTGCCAAGGGAAGGAGAAGGACTGGTTGCTGTGTGCTGTGTCCCCTTCTGAAAAAGGAAATCTCCAAGGGCCTGAGACGAGCTGGCCTCCTGTTGGGAACGCAGGGATACCAAGGTTCCCAAGGAAACATACTACTAACTGCTGTGTGCGTGTCTCTGCGCATAGCCTGTGCTTGTGGTGCAAACTGCCGCCCGTGTGAACCTGGGGGCTCCGTGGGCGATCGGCACACAGCGGTGCCTGTGGGTGGTCTGTCTTCAGTCTGCAGTCGGCACACAAGGGAAGCCACCCGTGACAAGAAACACACACCGAGGGCCGGTATCTCTTCACCACCGGCCCCCGTTTTGCCCAGCGTGTTGTGTAACTGCCCGTTGAAATCACCGCCGCCTCTCGAGCTAAAAAGCCCGAGGCCGGGTTCGCCGTGGAGAGAGGAGCGGCGGAAACGCTTCACCGCCGCTGGCCCGAGGTCCGCTGACGTCACCGTCGTGCCGCGCTGGGATTGGCCCCAGCCTCCAGGGATTCCCTTACCGTCATCGGAGGGCCGCGCTGGGATTGGTTCCAGCCGCGAAGGAGTTCCGGAGCGTCACCGGCGTGCCGCGCTCCCATTGCTCGAATCCCGAGGGCTTCCCCCGCTTCGGCCGGGACAAGAAGAACTGCGCCAAAGGCCGGGGAGAGTCAAGAGGAAGGAGCCTGCCTCGCCGGGAAGCCCCACTGAGCCTCCCAGACTGCCCAGCACAAGTCCTTCAGGTAACTCGCTCTGGTCCCTCGAGGGAGCTCGCACCTACCGCAGTGCTCACCGAGTGCACTGTCGGCGGGCTGTGTGGGGCGCTAGTTGCCTGGGAACTCTGCCTGCATCAACGTGCACTCGCGCCAGTTTAAAGGGGGAATTGGTGGCATTTTAAAACAGAGTGGAATGAAGGAGCGTTTAAAGGGTGAATTGGTGGCATTTAAAACAGAGTGGAACGAAGGAGCATTTAAAGGGTGACTTGGTGGCATTAATCAAAGTCGTACAAAAGAGCATTACAAGAGTGAAATGTGCTTATAACCAGGATCATTTCTACAGTGAACTTTGAACCCTATCAGGTTATTTTGGCTAAAAAGAATTACAAGAGACATTTCTAAAGAAGGAGTAATTTATATGTATGTGCATTTTTTGTCATTTATGGTCTTGTGGTAAATCTATATAAAGAATACTTATCTTTGATATAAAACTGGTGTGGTGTCCATCTGTAGTGTTGTCACGTGATTACTGTATGTGTTCACAAATGCTTTACACACTGCCTCTGAGATAAGCCTGTCTGCTCGTGCCAAGCTACCAAGGGGGTGAGCAGGGGTTATTTTAGGAGTGTACCCCTTTACCCTGACTAGAGGAGAGGGTCCCTATTTGTCACAAGTGCATACCTGTGCCAACTAGAGACCCCCAAATCTAACAGTCTGCCTCAACTTTAGAAGCGATTTTACTTAAGCTCAATACTGTTCATGATATTGCACAAAGTACCAAAACGAACACTGACTTTCTTCAGGTAGAGGTGGCTGCAATTCGTAATGATCTTAAAACTCTTTCACTACGTGTTTCTAATGCGGAAACGAGAATAAGTAGTGTGGAAGACTTTACAAATAAACAAGCAAAGCACATTCAAAATTTGGAGCGCTCCATTACTTCACTAAGGAGAGATCTAACAGAACAGGAAGATCGGAATCGAAGAAGTAATCTCTGTGTTTTTGGATTACCGGAGGACTGCGAGAAGTCTGCCCCTTCAGTAATTGATTTATTGCTTACTTGGATCCCAAATGCTCTGAATATTTCTTTCAATAAAAACTTTGAGATAGAGCGTGCTCACAGGGTCCCAACTTTTAAACCAAAAACGATGTCCTCGCCAAGGCCTCTGAATTTTAAACCTTTGCGCCATCAACACACGGATCAAATTCTGGCACAAATGAGGTAAATCAAGACAATACAATGGGATGGTCACAGAATATCTATCTCACAAGATTTTGCCAGAGACACAGTAATCCGTTGTAAAGGCTTTCTGAATCTACGCAAGAGGCTCACTGATATGAATATTCCATTCTCTTTTTCTGGTCCCTAAAGATTCTGGATCACTTTCAAAGGTCGTCCACAGATCTTTTATGAACCCTCAGATCTTTCCACATACTTGGATAATCAATTTGAATCTCAGATGGACTCAGATTCTCTTCCTGGTACTTCTCTCCTCTAATGATTTGTATTTATAGACCTGGTCTGGTTTTAATGTTCTTTCTCTTATCTAATACATACGCTAGTTCTATCTTTTTTGTTTTGCCCACAGTTTTTGTAGTTTTTGCTGATTTTTTAGCTCACTCTACAATTGTCGGTAATTTCATTGATGTTTCGCTCATTCTAGATTAGTCATATTCTATTATTTGGCATTCTTTTTTACAGGTCTTTGCAATCCTCTGTACTATATTTAGTTATACTTGGGTTCACATCCCTAAAGTTTTGTTCTGTACAATATGATATGCTTAATTGACATGCTTCTTTTCAGGTATACTATTTCAACTATATGACTGTATGTATGTATTTATTTTTCTACTCACCTTTAGTTCCCTTGTTTATAATTCCTTTGCTATAGGTAGGTATTCGATCCTTGTTTCTATTCTCTTACTTGACTTTTTATTCTACTTCGGACTCTACCTCTTTCTTTGTTCAGTGCTCTTTTCTAAGCGGTATCTATATACATGGATTATATTATTTCATGGTCTCTAATCTCCACTGATATGACAGCTGTATAATTCTTTATATTATAGCTATGATGTTTCACTTATGAAATAACATCTTATGGTAGTTATTCTATTTAATTCTTATCTAATATTTGTTCTAATGGAATGTATTATTCATGATCTTTTTACTCCACAACCTTGCAATTGGTCATTTACGTTATATACTATGCATTCCGTTTTAGATCTTATTTGAATGAACTCTTTAGATGGTTTTGTTATAAGCATAGATTGATATTAATGTCCTTTTACTGTCTTGTTTGATTTAATTATGGATACAGGGTTATGCCACTCTTTGTTTTGTAGTTAGCTCTATTGGGATTTATATTCCTATAGGGTTTGTATGATTGTATTTCTGTATCTACTTTTCTTTTGACCTATCTTTATTTTTCTTTCTCTAATCCCTTTGCGATAGGTAAGTATTTTATCCTTTATCATCTACTGTTTCCTCTTCTCTTACCTTTATTCTACTTCCTGTTCGACCTTTTATTCCACCCCTTATTTTACTTCTTTCCTATTTCGGTGTTCTTTCTTGATGGCAATTTATCTATATATGATATACTATCTAATGATATCATTGATCACCACTGGAATGATAACTATATTGTTGTTTTATATTATTATATGTACCGACTTGAATTTATTTGCTCTTTCTTTTTTCAACTTAACTTTTTTAAGTATGTCCAACCTGAATTATATGCTGATATAGTCATGATGGTTTGCTTATGTAATGTTATCTTATGATAGATCTTCGATTTACATTCAATTCTTCTCTAATACTTGCTCTAACTGAATGATATTGTCCATGATATTTTTATTCCACAATTTACAGTTGGATGTACCCTCTTTAGATCTTATTTATATGAATTTATAGATGGGTTTGTACTAGCTTTTTATTTGCTTATGCAATATTATCTTTTTCAAAATGTTTAATATTCTCAAAATGTTCAATATGTTCAAGTATATTATGTTTACTCAGTCTTACATTATTTATTGCTACTAATAAGGGTTATAGGTAATATAGTAATGCAACTGAAATGCAATACTAGTTTTGCTGCTCTGCGGCTTGTTTATCTTTGAGCTGTCTACACCGTTGTTGATAGCCTCTGCTGTTGCTCCTCCACATTGTCCCCACATGCAATCTGTCTCTTACAGACATCCCCTGGTGGGGTTGAACTTTGGTGTTGCTCCGTTTTTTCTTGGAGTACATCTGCTCTTTATCTTCTTCCGCCTATTCTTCACTCCTTTTCTCTACCTTAATTTTGGGACATCTGCTTCATTTTATTTTGGGATATATGTTTTATTTCCTTTGGTTTTTAATTATATTTTGATTGCCCTTGTACTCTTTTATCAGAAGCATTCATTCTTAATGTTCCTTCCATATCTATGACTGGTCTAAATGTAGTTTCCCTTAATGTTAGGGGTTTGAATCATCCTGTTAAAACGGCCAAGATTTTAGACTATTGTAAGAGTTTATCTGGTGATGTGGTCCTACTTCAGGAGACTAAGATAGGTTTCAAAGAGGCTCTTCTTATGAGGAAAGATTGGGTGCTCGATATTACTTGCTCCGAGGCGAAAAAGAATGGGGTTATTACCCTTATTTCTAAAAGTTCTGGTTTGTCTATAGTTACAGCTGAACATGATATCAGTGGTAGATGGTTACTTACTCGCCTGACTAATGGTACGGACGATCTATACATTATGAATCTATATGCCCCAAACATAGATGATCCACTTTTTTGGCGAGCAGTAAGCAAAAAGCTCACTGATATTCCACCAAACTCAAGAACAATTGTTGGAGGTGATTTTAATCTTCCCCTTGATCCTATTTTGGATAGACATTCTGCCTCTAAGTTTCAACCTCCTAGGGCGCACAAACATATGCTTAATATGTGCTCGTCTCACCATCTTGTTGATGCATGACGATTACATAATCCTAAGGGAAGTGATTTCACGTTTTTCTCCTCCCCACTTTCTAGTTTCTCTCGTATTGATTATCTTTTGGTCGACGCCTCTCTTCTAAAACATACTACAAATGTTATAATTCATCCAATAGTTGTTTCGGACCACACGGCAGTCTCTTTAACTATCCTTAATCTTCCGAATACTAAAGGTCCTCGTAGTTGGCGTCTAAACACAGAAATCTTGGAAGATAATGATGAAGTTAAAGAGTTTAATGATGAGATTGATAATTTCTTCAAAGATAACGAATCCTCGGTGAATTCTCCAATTGTATTGTGGGATGCATTTAAATGTACTATAAGGAGTCACATTATTAAAAAAATGGCCAAAACAAATAGTGACATTAGGAAGTCTCTTCAATCCTCGGGGGTTGACATTAAACACAAAGAGGATATATATATACATTCTAACGACAAATTACTCTTGCAGGATATAAAGCATTTGAAGTATTCTTTTAATTCCGTAGTCACTAAAAGAGTTTATATTGGAGTACACGCTCAAAAATCCCATCAGTTATTGTTACGGAATAGAGCTGGTAAGTTGTTGGCTGCAACTCTAAAATATTAGAATACAAATACCAATGCTGCTCATATTACTCATATTACTGATAAAACCGGATCAAAGAAGTTCCACACCCAAGAAATCCTTGGGGTCTTTCGAGAATACTATGAAACTCTCTATACACCTCAAGACCAGTGTACCAAGAGTACCTGTCAACAGTTTCTTAATTCGATTCCTATTAATACTATTTTGCATGCTGACATGACTGAACTGGGGAAACCAATTGATACTGATGAGATTATCCAAGCTATTAAGGCTACACATTCGGGTAAAGCTCCCGGACCGTACGGGTTTCCTATTGCATTTTATAAGACATTTACTCCTTCAATAGTCAAATATCTTAAGAAGATTTTTGATAATTATTTTCTTTCTGGCAAAATTTCAGGCTCGGCTGCGGAGGCTACTATTGTAGACATCCTGAAAGAAGGTAAGGATCATTCTGATCCTAAAAATGTTCGTCCAATCTCGCCATTAAACATGGAAGCTAAAATCTTCGCCAAAATCTTAGCTAGACGCCTAGAAGGTCATATTCCTAATCTTATCCATGATTCCCAAACAGGTTTCATTAATGGTAGACTTGTCAGAAACAATATTCGGACTTTCTCCCATATTTTAGAAAAAGCAAAACTCTCCTCATTGCCTTCGGCAGCGATTGCCCTTGACGCCGAAAAGGCTTTTGACAAAGTTTCTTGGCCTTTTTTACAAGCAGTGTTAGAATCCCATAACCTTGGTGATTCCTTTATTAATATGGTCATGGCTCTCTATGCACAACCCAAAGCCAATATCAGGATTTATGGCACTACGTCTTCTTTTTTTAAATTTCGCCAAGGCACTAGGCAAGGATGCCCTCTCTCACCCCTACTTTTTCTCCTTTCCATTGACCCACTTCTTCGTTTACTTAATCTGAACCCGGGTATTAAAGGTTTTTAATTTGTATCATATACACTTAAAACGGCCGCTTACGCCGATGATGTCCTTATTTTTTCAGAGGATATTGTATCAGCGATTCCCCCTATCTCTAATATCATTAGTGATTTTTCATCCGTCTCTGGGTATACTCTTAATAAAGAAAAACGGAAACGTTCCCCCTAAACTCTCTGTGTTTTCCTTCTCACATTGGTGATTCGGGTTTTAAATGGCAATCAACTCGTATTAAATATCTAGGGATCTGGTTCTGTAAAGATCTCTCAGATACCATTACCTATAATGAATCCCACATCATATCTAAGGTTAAGGATCTTTCGTCTTCCTGGTCTCCAAAATATATTTCCAGGTGGGGCAGATTGCAAACTCTTAAAATGATGATAACCCCGATCATCAATTTTTTATCATCCATGCTACCTATAAAGCTTTCCTCTGCTTTCTTTCATGAGATTGATTCAATCTCTTTGAGATTCTTATGGAATGATAAGAGAGCTAGAATTGCTTATAAATACTTTAGGAAGCCTTCGGTCATGGGTGGTTGTAATCTTCCAGATTGGAATCTATACCAAATCTCCTTTCTAGCATCTCACAGAGCACTCTGGTTCTTACCGGATTCTCAATAAATACCTCCTTGGATTCATATTGAACGAGAATTATGCGCTCCTTTTTCCATTCCTTTTCTCACAGCGTCCAAGCTTGTTTTAGCTCATTCTCAGCGTATTATATCAGACATGGTTAATGCACTAAAATATATTGATAGGAAAGTATCCAAACCTATCCATAAATCAAGATGGTCATCTTTATGGTTTAATCCCAAGCTTCATACTGACATTGACCCTAGTACGGCTTCTTCGTGGGCCGCCAAAGGTATCAGTCTGGTGAAAGACCTCTACGACAATAATCATGATCCTCTTCCTTTTTCTTTACTAGCCAGGAAGTATAATCTCAGCGATATGGATTTTTATTCTTTTTTTAAACTAAAGGTTAAACTTTATAAAATACCCCTTTCTACAGATCCGGTTATTATCTCACTTTTATCCATATGGACACATTCAGGTCATACTGCTTCTAAAATGTATAAATTCTTATCCGCTCCACTACCTTCGTATTCTACAATTACTTATGATAAATGGTCTCACCATTTTGAAGACGACGTTTTGAAACATATTTCACAAGATACCTGGCAATTGATCGGGAAATTATCCCTACGTAATAAAATTGCTCCTTCATTAATCCAATCTAAATTCTTCACCTTAAATCTTCTACACTGGACCCCTGCTCGTCTACATAAGTTGAAGTTACGAGATAGTGATCTTTGCTGGAACTGTAATTTAGTTCCAGTCACTCACCAACATATGATTTTTGAATGTACGCTATTAAATTCTTTTTGGGGCTTGATACAAAAACATATATCACTAATCTTTAATACGAATATAGTTATCTCTTTACCGATGATTTTGCTAGGTCCATGGGCTACAGTTATTCCTTTACCTCTTGATAATACGGATTTGGAGCTCTTCGATTTACTTTTATCCATTGATGTTAAAATTATTCTCACAGAGTGGAAATCTTTTCATCTCCTGTCTTATCATACCTGGTGGGCATGGGTTTCACATCTTCGTGGAGCTCATACTTTTGTTGAAAAGAAGCATTGTTCACCTTCAATTTCTAGTAATGTTTGGCAGTCTCTGGATCACTATATGAACTTGTCCTCTCAGGGGTTGGTAGCTCAATATCCCTTTGATTCCATTTCTTAATTTATTTTCTTAGTGATGAAGCAGGTGTCCTTTCCTTTTTATCCTTCTCTCTAGTACTTTTTCTTCTCTTTCTTTTCTTTCCTTTTCCCCTTCCCCTCTCACTGATATTTCTTTTCCATTAAGCAATACTACTAATATATGTCTTTGTTGCAATATGTTGTTGCCTCATTTGTTCCATACTTCTGAGATCTACATTCAATATTTGATGAATTTATAATATTTATTATTCGTCATGATATCGATCTGATCATTTTAAATGATAATTTTGTTATTCCTCTTATCCCAGTTTAGTAATTCTTGGCAATGAAATTCTTTTTGGAAAACTCTTCGTTACTATTTATTATATTTTTATTCTGATTTGATGTATTCCTATTGCACTATAAATGTATTTCTTTTCTAAATTAGCAATAAAGATATTTGAACTAAAAAAAAAGCTTCAAATAGTATTGATTTGTGGGTTTCGAGATGTTCCTTCAAGAAAGCAATTAAATTCATATACCTGTACTGCGCATGACAAGGAGCGCATCATATTCAGTGCAGTCAGTCACACATCCCTCGCTTCCGCTTCCGTCCTACAAGCAGTCCATATGAGAGCGCATTGACCCAGACAGGCTACTTGCTACCCTGGATCATTTTCCCACACAGGCCGTTTCAATAAGTGCACTAGCATGAGAGAGACTCATTAAACACATAATTAATACAACAGCTGCAGACTGCCATTTGCCTGCCTCCACAGAACGCCTCAGCAGTTGTAATTAATTCATGCTATGGGAGGCTGCAATAGGAGCCAGGGAATAAAATGAAATCAAGTCATTAGGCAGGAATGCCTTTATCTGCCTTCATCCGAGAGACACCAAGATGACAAGGCGCTCATTCCCGCTAAAACACTGTCACTGGGGTATATTTTTAGACGTCTCTTCGTCGGCTGAAGCTTCCTTCGCAAGCCTAGGCGGGACACCTGGAGAGGTTCTCGCGTTGTCAACATCACTTTGCACAATACACTCCACCAAAGCAACACCCAGGCCTGTGCCAGTCTACGCATCCACATGCTGTAGGGCATGTTTTCGTCTTTTAAATGGCATGCTGCCAGTAATGGGAGCTGGGAGGCATCCCCAGCTGTGATCAGCACCCCCTAATTAAGGAGCATTGCCATCAATCAGCCATGAATTGCCAATGATGCAGGGCAGCACTGCTGCCAACTACAAAGGACTGGGTTATGTGTCAACATGTTCTCCTAATAATGATACATTAGTGTATTATTTTAGACATCGCTTTTTTTCTTTTTTCATTGGTTGCTCTGCGCAGCAATGTCTAAGTGGTCTGAACAATTTATGTAGGGGCATATTTATGAAGAAATGATGCAGCGCAGCAAGTCACCTTGCTGCGCTGCGTGATAGGGAAAGGGCAAGATTTCATCCTACTTAACAATATACAGCACATTCCTGTCATTTCCCAGCGCCGGTGTACTATATGCTGCCTAGCGCCAACCCAGGTACCCTTGCACCTGCGTTGTAGGATTGGTTTTGTGCAGAATGCAGCACACCTAGAAAGAGGAAGTAATGCGGAGAAATTGAGATATTTCTCCTCGTTACACCTCACTTTGGGAGGCGTAGCATTTTGACGCATTCCGAGATCTACCAGTAATGGTAAATCTGGGAAAGCGCAAAAATCCATGGGTGTATGCGTGGAAACACAGCTTGCTCATGCGCACACATGCTCAGAGTATCACACGCAGACCCCTCCCCAGAAACACACACTATAAGTCTCTTCATCTCTCTCTCGCTCTTTTTTCCTTCTGTTTATCACACAGCGGAACACATTTTTGAAGGAAACAATGGTTTTTATGAGGCAGACAAACCAGAAATTCTTACATACTGTGGTTCCACACATTGAAAAAACTGTCAGCATTATTGTGTCACTTAATAAAAGTGTTAATATTATGACGCTACAACAAAAATAGAACTATAATATGACACTGTACAACCAAATGAATGTTAATATTATTGTGCTGCACAAGCAAAAAAAGTTAATATTATGATAACATGTAAACCTTTGATATCAAGAAAGAAAAACAATATTTTTATATTATGGTAGCACACAGTCAGAAACTGTAATATTAAATGTTAATATTAAGTTAGGTCATGATCTCGTTCTATAAGCAATGCTAGGTTTATAGTACCATACAATAACCCATCTTTACACTGACCTTAGCCGATGGCATACATCGCCCTATCCCCTAAGATTTCAACAAAGCCTAGAAGGGCCCTGCGTAATACATTTGTGTGACACTTTAAAGTAGGAGAAACAGATATGAAGGTATTTGCTCACACACAGCGCCATATGCACTGTCACACACACAGATACACATGAGCTGCATGTCCCCCTCATCAATAACACGAGGGAGGCGGACACTGAGTACCAAGGACCCCCAGGTATCACACATCGCTGCTCAGCAGTCAAATAAGCACAAACTTGTAGTCCATTCTTACACCTAAATTCTATAGGTTATTCGTCATCATACAATGGGGTGGGTCAATAAATTGCAAATTCATTCATTCATTCATTCATCTCCAGCAATGGATAACCCAGGAGGACAAGAACTCTGTCCATTTCGTGCTTTACCATTGTGTTCGGCCCCACAAACTCTGGACCCAATGGGCTTCACTGAGGCACATGTGTAGTGGAGCTTTGTTGGTGCATGAGACCAATCATACATCACCTACTAAGGTACTTTGGGGCATATGTATGAAAATCGGATTTTGCGATTCTCAAAATGCGATTTTTTGCGAATCGCAAATTGAGAAATGCAAAATGCGATGTAAATAAAAAATCGCAAAATTTTAGCGAATACCAAAAATTTGCAGAATACGTTTGCGAACTCAGTATTAGCGATTCCTTATTTTCGAATTCGCAATTAAGGAATCGCAAATTTTGCGAATCTGCAATTCAGGTGCAGCTTGATGACATCACACCCAGGAAGTGTGACTGCCCATGCTGTTCCTGATTGCCTGAGGCTGTGTGAGAGGCTGGGAGGAGCAGCAAACCACTTTGGACTGCCGCACCACCAAATTCAAATGGATCCCCAGGAGAAAGAGAAGGATAAGGAGGAGGCTGGGAGGAAAAGGAAGCAGAAGTTCAGTGAGAGGGAGCAGGAGGTCCTCATTAAAGAAATGGTCCTTAGCCATGAGTTGCTTTTTGGGAAAACATCCCTTCATGTGCCAGAATCCCAAAAAAGAAAAATATGGCTGGACATCCAGGCAAAGGTCAATGCCATCGTTGTGACCCAGCGCACTGTTGCTGACCTCCGCAAGCGCTGGTACGATATGCGCTCCAGGTCCAAGGGCAAGGTGGCAACCAGGCTTGCAGAGGCAAAGAAGACTGGCGGTGGAACATCCACTGAGACAGAATCTACGCCCCTTGAGGAGTTGGTGGAGTCCACCCTACAGCCTGAGAGCATCAGTGGTGTGGCTGACATTGACAGCTCCGACCCTCCCAACTCCAGACAAGGTAAGATGCATGCCAAATCAGCCCTGACACATTACCATCTCAATCACACACTCAGGAATGCACCAACTACAAAGTAACAATGCAACTCCAGTCCACTTTTTCCATCACACCCAGCAATGCATCATGGGAGATGTAGTCACACGCATTACACAGTGGAGCAATGAGACACAGCAATGCAGAATCAGCAGAAGTAAATTAGTAAAGGGAAAAAACGCTAGACAGTACTTAGCTAACCCAAATCCAGAGAACTTTATTCAGTGAACAATGTGAAGCAGAACACACAATTAAAATGTGCCTTTTCATTTACAGTTCAAACTGAAACACAGGATGACAGTTCAGGAGCTGATGAGGCAGCATACACAGAGGACCAGGCAGGGCAAGAGGACACGGAGCAGACGACACTGCCACCCCCTGTCCCACGGAGACATCGTCAAATTGTGCCTCCACTTCCACTTTTAGAGGGAGAACCAGAGTCCATAGGGGATGAGGCCCAGCCAGGCCAGGAACAGCGTGCACAACAGGTCCACGATCAGCCCCCTGTGCACCGTAGGGAAGAAACATGCAGGAGACGCAGGCCAAGGACAACCACCAGCGCAGCTGCTGTAGAGGATCCGACGGTGTTTGCCGGACTGGAAGGCACCATGGTTAAGGTACAGTGCCTGCAAACCAAATCAATGAGGTCAATACACAGGCAACTGGTGTCTGTCAACCATAACCTGAGTGACATGATGGAGGGCATCAGAGAAATGAGGGGCGCAATTAAAGTCCTGTGTGCCACCATGAAGAGAGACCAGGCAGCCAGAGGCAGGGGGAGACGTCTCTACAGCCGTCTGGACACATATAGCAAGGCGGTCAACCGCCTGTGTAATGCCACTTCCGTGCTGTCACGCCGCTCAGTTAGCATGCAGGTTGAAATGGCGCACTGCAGCCAGGTTGTGGCCAAAGGGTTGTTGCAGGTGACTAACGCGGTAGAACAGCTGCAGACAGCTACCATAGGGGGCACTGGACTCCTAGGCTCAGGGGATAGTGAGGAGCTCTCAAGCAGAAGCAGCATCACCCCACCAATTGCCGAACACAGACGGCGCAGTGTGAGGCAGGGAACAACACCGGATGCCTCAAGGGAGAGTAGCCAGCACCCTCAGCGTGCGACAGCAGGACGTGCACGTAAAAAATAGACTGTCACCACAGCAGAATGCCAATGGGTGATGTAACCCATTGCATTGGACTTTTGTTTGGTCTTCATCCATGCACTGTGGACATAACATGTGCAACAGATTGTGTCACACATGAAGTGTGTGTTTAGGCTGTGTGACTGATATTTACCTGCAGCTGAAGGGAAAATAAAACACAGTCATGCACAAATCATCTTTTGCATTGTGTCATTAATACTCACCTAGAAATAGTTTCGTGTTATCTCATCACGTCTCTGTCGGCCCGCAGCTGCCCCTACACCCCCAGCTGGTCTGCAACGTGGACCTGGGCCCTCATCATCAGATGATTCTGTATCAGTAAGTTCAACTGGAATGCCTTTTTTAGTTGCTATGTTGTGGAGCATGGCACAAGTAGCCACAATCTTGCAGCAGGTCTCTGTTATTTTATGTTATTAGGATTTTTAATGCGCACGGCTACTTATGAGTGTCCCGGCGCGATGTCTTAAGGGGAGCAAGGGGACTAGCAAACGAAAAGATACGTTTTCAAATTTTTCTTAAGTGCAGTCAGGTCTTCAATGTTGTGTAATGCCAGGGGAAGTGCGTTCCACGCTGCCGCTGCCCTCCGAGTCAGAGACCTGCCACCCAGCCTCTGGTACTTAAATCGGGGAACCAGTGCGAGACGGTGAGATGCCGATCGCAACTGTCTCGAGGGCATATAGAAGGTAAACCGCTTTTGCAGATAGGATGGGCCAGCACCGTGCAAGGCGCGATGGGCTAGGACCAGTGCTTTGAAATTCACCCGTTCCGCGACGGGAAGCCAGTGAAGGGAACGCAAGTGATGACGCACGCTGTGTCTGGTGGAGATGCCCAGAAGAAGTCTAGCTGCCGAATTCTGGACTACCTGGAGCTTTTTTATCAAGCAGCCAGGAATGCCAATGTAAAGCGTATTGGCATAATCCAGCCGGGACAGGATGAGAGCACAGGTGACCGTTTCTCTAGCTGCTTGGGGCAGAAGAGGAAAGAACTTTCTTAGAGTCTTGAGAAGACCAAAACAGATGCCGGCCAACTTCTTAATGTGAAATGAGAAGGAAAGGCTCTCATCAAACCATACCCCCAGGTTCTTCGCCGGCTTCCCTTCTGAGGAGGGCAGGGGAAAATCAGGTGGCCACAGAGCTACCTGGAACCTGTGAGGGAATTTTCCAAACAGGAGAATCTCTGACTTCTCCTCGTTACATTTTAGTTGTGCAGCCGCAAGCCACTTAAAAATGGAAGAGAGACAGTGATGAGTCGAAGCGACCGAATTGTCATCATTGTCCCAGGTAAAGAGCAGCTGGGTGTCATCGGCGTAGGCCATCACCTTAGCACCCAGGCTCTCAGCCAAATAGACCAAGGGGGTCACATAGATGTTAAAAAGAAGGGGGCTGAGGGAGGACCCCTGATGAACTCCCGTAGTCACAGCCTGTAGAAGAGAGGAAGACGGAGGCAACCAGATCTGCTGGGCCCGACCCTCAAGAAAGGACTTGAGCCAGTTCTCTGGGCTGTATTGTAGTGCTCCTCCACTTTTATGCAGGCAGCGGAACCGGCTCTTTAGTATCCCAAATGTCTGCTCAATTACACAGTGCGTACATTTGTGTGCACGATTATATCTTCGTTCCCTAGGATTGGCTGGATTGAGGTACGGTGTTAGGATAAAATCGCGCACAGCATATGCGCTGTCTCCTACAGGATGAAAGACATAAGGTTAATCACTGTCCTCTCACGTCAGACCTTAACTGTATGTTACCTGTATTTACCTAGCAGGTAGCCCTCGCCAAAATCGCCACCAGTGAGACGTGTGTATATCCCACTATGTCTAAATATAAAAGAGTCGTGTGTACTGCCAGGGTATTTTGCAACAATATCGGTGATGATATATTTAGCATTGAAGATGACCTGTGTGTTGAGGGAATGATAAGATTTGCGGTTCCTGAATACATACTTATTGTTTGATGGGGGTGAGAGGGCTACATGGGTTCCATTTATACAGCCAATGACATGGGGGCATTGGGCAATCTGGTAGTAGTCCTGTTTTGTTTGCTGTAATGCCTGTTGTGTGGTGGGGAATTGGATGTGATGATGTAGCCTTTGTACCATTGCATCCAAGAATGCATGGAAGAAGCACGACAGGCAACTCTGGGAGACCCCTCCTGCTGCTGCTATCACCCCCTGGAAACTCCCTGATGCCAGTAAGTGCAGTGAACACAGGACCTGCACATGGGTTGAAATGGTTTGGGTCCTGCAGGTTGGGTGTTCAAGCAAGGGTTTTAGCTCAGCAATCAAGTCCATAATGGTAGCTGAGTCCAGCCTATACTTCTCATGGATTTCCTCCTCAGTCTGCTGGAACAGAGTGATGCGCACTCTGAAGATCCGTTCCTGTCGCCTCCTTCTCTGTGCTGCAGCTCGAATTCGCATCCTCCTGGCTATCACATACAGCGCTGCCATTGTGAAAGTCCCTGTTGCATTGTGGGCTTGTTTAAATAGGTTGCACCTGGTTACCACCTGCTTGGAGTTGGTGGTAAAATGCATGTGCAAAATTGCTAATTTCGCCTATTCGCAATTTGCGATTTTTTTCATACATTTCTTTGCGAATTCGCAAATTGCGATTACTTTATCTGCGAATTTTGCAAATAGCGTGTCAGTAATTGCGAATTCGCAAAAATAATTCACAAATTTTGAGGCTTGCAAAATAGGTATTTGCTAATTTTGCGATTACCTATTTTGCACTGCGAATCTATGTTGTACATAGGAAAAGGCTATTTTGCGATTGCAAACACTGTTTTTTTGCGATTCGCAGTGTTTGCGACCTCAAAATTGCTTCATACATATGCCCCTTTGCTCTGAGAACTTCTCATAGACATCAATGTGTGTTTCCATGGAAGTCCTGGCTCATAGTCTTGGATGGCCATCCTAAAGAGTATTTTTAATTTAGATTTGAAAGATCACTGGGAGGACGGGTGTGAATGTTACAAGCAAGTTACCAATAGTGAAATAGTCTCTTAGAGCCTGGAACTGTCTTTTAAAAATCTATTTTCCTTCTTGGGCCTGGGCTGCTGTTTGGATGCATCACACAGTGTTTAATTTAAGTGTAACATCTCTCCACCTTAATCCCCCTCAAAGTCAGTGCTTAAGGCCTTTCAAGAATTATCATTGTGCGGCAGGAGAGGGTAAAATTATACGGTAGGGCTGACTAAATTAAACGGCAAGAAAAAAGTAATTAAGCAGGGTAATGCTTCACATTCTCTGAGAGTATTACTTCATTATTTTGTCATTTTTACGCTTGTTAATACTGTCTGGGCATTGGCTGCACCTCAGTTTAACACTCAAACATATCAATAAGCAACAGAAAGGTGACCAGTCAACCTTTACAGAGGACCTTCCACTGTGCAGCGACAAATGACGCTGTGATTTTAGTCATTTTTGAATAGTTTAAGCCAGAAACATTTTTTTTGTTAAAATCTGCAGATTATGCAGCAGATGATAGATTATGTGGCAAATGCAACAGATCCATAATATGCGGAAAATGACATGGCCGCACAATCACATAATTCCAGTGGCCCTGTACATAATACAATGTAATACATAGTAAAGAAGTTTATCCTTCTTTTTCAAAGTTTTCAAGAACACTTAATATCACAAAATCCTCCTTCAAAATAAAAGCCCAAGTAGTGACCGGTGTAAATGTATACAGGCTTTGGACAAAATGTCCACTAATAGAGTACTGACCGTTCCGACCAATATGAAGTATCTTGGACCAATTTGTAAAGTTTTCACTAACCGGCCAATCCGGATCCAACAGCAGCGACGGTAATCTCCTCACTTCTACGAGCCCACTGACAGCCTTGCAAAGGATATTTATGTTTGACGGCAGTCGACCAAGGGAAAGGGGAGTGGGATAAGAGCGAGCTTAAGCTGGGCTCAACCTGCAGTTCAGAAGTGATAATATCTAAAACATGAAATGCTAAAACTTTTATTGGACGCATGTGCCCTCTAGGCCAAAGAGACGTCCATTTTTTGTACATGGTACCATCTTTGAAGGCTGTTTGCAATGAAATGGCCAGAGCTGCTTTTCGTATTGGTGTGTGCTACTCACATAAATGAATGCACTTTTTGCATCAGAGAGTGCCTGCTGCCACTGTCTTTGTTTCAAATGAACAGGCATATAATATATTAGGGTTTGTCTATACACTTTGGGGAGTGCATGTGATGCAGAGTAGTGGGGTATGTTGGCAGCCTAACAGAGAGAGTGGAGGATTGAGAGTGGATGGCAAATGACTCATACTTTTAAAAAAAGTATTTAGTCCTTATGAAATGAAAGGCATTTGTAAAGTGCACTCATACTCCAAAGAGTGTCCCGGCGCTGAATTGTAAGGTTGCCTGCCGAACAGCGCTCATCGCCCTATCAAGCTTGTTGAAAGAGACAGGTTTTAGTTTATTCTTGTATTCAGATAGCTCAGAAATGGAATAAAGTTCCAGGTCAAGATTTTTCCAGGCCATCGAGCCAAGGTAGGTGAAGGATCTGCCTCCGGTTCTGGCCCGGCGTATTTTAGGAATTCTGGCTCGAAAGCCTTGAGTTGACCGTACGTTCCTGGGAGGGGCATAATCACAAATCCTCCTCCTCAGGTGCACTGCTCTTTTCTCACGAAGAGCTTTATGCGCCAGTTTCTGCATTTTAAAAAGAATTCTCTCTTTGATGAGGAGCCAGTGGAGCATTTCAAATGTGGGGGTCATGTGGGTTCTTGGAGCAAGTTTGAGAATCGTTCTAGCCACCGCATTCTGCACCACTTGAAGTCTATTGAGGAGATATTCAGGAAGACCCAAGTAAAGTGCATTTCCATAATCAAGTCTGGAAGTGATCAGAGCATGGATTACCATGTTATTGGTTTCAACAGACAAGAGATGTAAGAATTTCTTCAAGGAGCATAGCAGCTCAACCAGGAGGTAACCAGTGCTTGGATTCGAGGTTGGAAAGACAATTTTGACTCCTACGTTCTTTTACCATGCTCTGTTGTGGGCCGGGGGGAGCACCCAGAGGCCAACAAGTCTTCCAAAAATCAGGTGAGTGGGAGGCCAAAAAACACAGGGGCATATTAGCAAGAACATGCGATAAATATCGCAAACCTTGCTTAGCGTGCCTTTTTTTATCGCCGGCTATCGCTGGATATTACCGCGGAAATAACATGCTATTAGCAAGGTTTATCTCCATTGCGATAAAATATCCAGCGATAGCGGCGAAACCCAGCTTTAACGCGAGAAATCCAGCGATAAAATCCTATAGCTAATTCTGGGGACTTAACCTTACAATCCACCTCCCATTGACTTTCATTGCTAAGTCATGTTTTTATCAGTTCTAAAAACAAGCGCTAATCGGGGTTAGCGCGCGTTTTTTATCGCTTCGCGGGTATTGCTAATAGGCGATAGGTATGTAAGCGACTGTTTTCTGTCGCTTTTAGTTGGGAACGCCTACCTTGCATGTCATTAGCGATAATTATCGCTGACATGCAAGGCGATGTAAAACCCGGCCGCTATCGCCGGAAAGCTGTCGCTAACGCCTGTTAGTGACAGCTTGCTAATAGGGCGTTAAAAATATCGCCGCTTTAGCGGCAAAAAGTGCCGCTAAAGCGGCGATAAAGCCCTTGATAATATGCCCCACAATCTCTGTTTTATATCACCTTAAATGCCTTATTTGTGTCAGGGTATATGCCTGTGCCTTGTGCACATCTAAATCAGTTTTCCCATTTATACTTGAATATATTGAACCGGTACCAGCCCTCTTATGGGTATTTTTGCTGAATCCTCAGTCTGGTGTAATTATTGGACTTTCATGAGAGTTGGTGTTTAACCACCTTATAAATGATTCCACTTCTGGCATCTCTTCTGATTCGCACCATGAAAATGTAAGGCACTTAGGGCCAGATGTACGACGGTTTTTGCATGCGCAAACAGGTTTGCTAACCCGTTTGCGCATGCAAAAACCAATAGGGGTCCCAAGGACCACTACCTGCCCTTAAAAAATGAAACGAAAACGTTTCATTTTTTTTCTTTTTTTAATGCATCCCGTTTTTCTTTAAGGAAAACGGGCTGCATTAAAAAAAAAAAACTGCTTTATTTAAAAGCAGTCCCAGACATGGTGTCTGCTGAGTCCAGCAGGCCACCATACCTGGGAGGGCCTGCCATTCCCAATGGGGTCGCAAATTGCGAGAGGCTCATTAATATTCATGAGCCTCTCAATTTGCGACCCCATTGGGAATCGCAAACAGTGTGATACACACTGTTGTACATCCAAAATAGCGCCTCGCAAATTGCGAGTCGCAAAAAACTCGCAATTAGGCCCTTACATATTTCATATAGCTCCACCGACCTATATATCGTGGCTGGACCCAATGTTTGCAGATTTCTCTTTTTGCCAATATTACCATATAGAATAAGAGCTTACACGCATTTGTTGGTATTACTGCTCTTGTTCTTACTTCCTCATCATCTTTTTTAATGTAAAAAAAGATGAGAGAATTTCAGGCATCATCTTGCTCACCTTGTGCCAAAATGGTTGCAGCACCTTAGATGTTCCAAACATATGGACATTGTGGTAAAGGATTGAAGCTGAGACGCAGGTAAGCTTGAGATCTTTAATCAAGATAGAGACGAGATGAGAGCGGACTCCTCTAAGCCGGTCCAGACAATAACTGACTTGGAGAGAACACTCAACTTGAACAAAGACATGGAACACATAAGGTGCATTCTTAAAACACTAGACTGCAAAGCATGTACTACAGACATCATCTGCCAGATTATTTCCACACTTAGAGCAGCCGTCCGTCTCACACCTTCCACACTTTGCCAGTCTGGCAGGACTCCAAAAGAACATATAGAGAGTAAACAAGTGGCTTCTTCTTAATAGTGAGGATTTTACTGTCATATATATTGTAGTAAAAGAAACTTGCCATAAATTTTCTGCTCACTCCTTGGCAAGTGCATGTCCCATATCTTTGCTAACTATTCTTCCATTGTGCCTGCACCCTCTACTAATCTCCAATACCATCTTGTCACCTCTGCAAATTAATCATACTGCCTGGATTCTGTTCTAAGTGAGCCAGGTGCTTGCTTGAGATGATTTAAGGGATGTCTCTAGACTAGTCTGATATCAGGGGTGTTGGTGTTTCCCCATCACTTTATGTCACTAATACAGTCTCCATGAGGTGCAGTATGCGAAGGGAGAATGATTTTGCCCAACAATAGCAGAAAAGTATGACTATAGGGGAGTACCAATATCATTTGTAGAAACCAAACAATGTGTAGTACAGAGAACTAACTTTAGGGTGGAAGTTGAATGAAGGAACAGGATGGGTTAGTCAGACATTATTTATGTTATGACTGTAAAAAATGCCCTCTGTGGAGAGTACTACTAAATTAATCATTGTTATTTTTTTTATCTTTGCTCATTTCTGAAGAACTGAAGAAAACAAAGCAGGAGGCTAAGAGGGGGCAGGTCACCAGCACCAGCAGCTTGGACGTGGCCCAGGGTGATGGTGCTGCAGGAGATGCCCCTGCCTAAGCTGTTCTTGCTTGTGCTGGTAAGTCATCATGATATTAGTTATTTGGTACTTTTAAGTTTTTCCTCCTAGCACGTATTAGTTAACCGTGGGCAATGAACTCCACTCCGCTAGCGGAGGTTGTGGAGATTTGCTAACTACGCATTACATTGAAAACACAGAATTCATGCAAAAACTCCGACTCCACCACGTAGCGGAGTTAGCTACTGCACCCACAACCCTTTGATAAAACATCCTTACCTTTACATGCTAAAAATCATATAACCAATTCACAAAAGTGAGCTTTGAAAAATATCAGGCAATGAGAGAGGTGATGATTTGGGGTCCCCCCTAACCTAGGGGGAGGACCAAGCAGATGCCTTGAACACAAAGAGCATATCATGCTGAACGATTCGGTGGTGGTCACATCCTCCTAGGACCACCCCAGGCAAAGTTATGGGCAAAAATATAATGCCAACCAAAGGCCCAGCAAAGCATTATGGGGCGAGATTCTAGAATGCAGTGAATATTTCCCCTGTATGTATTCCACTTTCCCCAGATCTGCATCCACTTTTTCATGCATCCCCTGGAGACATACTCGTTGTTTCCTCTGAACATGCACCAGTCCTTTTTTTGTTTTTTCCATGCACCTCCTGTGCCCCCAAAGTCTGGCTATGTTTCGTTTAGCAACCATCTGTCCCAATGTTACCCATGTTTTCTCCTTGCTATTTAAATCTGTTGGCTCCCAAATATTTAATAGACATCTTTTGGCTTCTAGGGCCAAGCTCAGTCCAAGGTTTCTTCCATACAGTGTAGGACTTTTCCCCAGTATTTGTTGATGTGGGCACACTCCCAGAGTGTGTGCATGAATGCACCATCATGCCCGCATTGTCTCCTACAGTGTGGGTCCACCCCGTATCCCATCTTTACCATTACCGGTCCCGTCAAATATATTCTGTGTAATATTTTTAACCACACCAATTTTAATCTAGATGAGATTGCAACTTCTTTTGGTGAAGCTAGTGCCTCTCACCAGTCCTCTTCTTCGAATTCTACCAAATCGGTTTCCCATTTCCTACGGAGTTGTATGAGAGGGTCAGGTGTGTGATTAATCGACTTCCGGTAGGTCAGCGATATTGCTTTCTTAGGCATGTATTCGTCAAGGTGTCTATCCTCCAATGGCGATGCCTCGGGGAGTATTTCTCCCACTGGGATATTAGCTTGTAGGGCATGCCGCACCTGCAGATATCTAAATCGTTCTGTGTCTGCCAGCTCGTATTGTTGCTGTAGTTGCGAAAAAGCCATCACCTCCCCCCCTTCATAGGTCCCCCACCCGAGACAGATCTATTATGTCCCATTTGTCAAATCCCTTGGTCTTCCTCAGGGTACCCAATTGTTCTGAGTCCCACAAAGGGGTGACTTGCATGATTTTCCTGGCCCATCCCAAGCTTTTGTGTACAGTGTGCCATGTCTGGACCGAGTGTGCCGTGGGTTCAGTTACTTGCAGTTTTGCGGGATTGGAATAGAGTGCCCTGATATAGGATCCTCCCGGCAGCAGCCACCTATCCATTTGATACCCAGGATCTTCTTGGGGCCGATACATCCATTTATTAATGGCTGCCAGTTGAGCCACCCAGTAATATTTCTTAATGTCAGGGAGTCCCAGTCCTCCATCGTACCACCCCCTCACCAATTTTGCTAATGCTATCCAGGGGGTCCCGTTACCCAATGCAGCGCCTGCTGTTCAGCCTCCACGTCCGCAAAATATGCAGATGGGACAGGGTTTGGCGAATTATGCAGGACATAGAGGAAGCGGGTTAGGGACATCATTTTGCAGAGCGCTGCTCTTCCTAATAGGGACAACCGGAGGGCCTTCCAATGTTCTACATCATTTTTCAATCTTTGCAGTAGCGGCAGGAGATTGTGGGTGTAAAAAGAGTTAGGATCTTTGGTAATGTAGATTCCCAAGTACTTAAAGCCATTTTTTGCTTCCGCCACTTGGAATCCTCTAGGTAGGGGCGGAAACCTTCCCTTTAGCATGAAGATCAGCGATTTGGTCCAGTTGATTGTGCACCCTGAATACTTGCCAAAATGTCATCGGCATAGAGGGAGATGCAGTCGTCCCACCCCGCCGACCATCGCAAGCCCCTGATGATGGGGTCTTTTCGAATCCATGTTGCAAGGGGCTCCAGTGTTAGTGCAAAGAGCAACGGGGACAGGGGACATCCCTGTCTCGTACCCCTTCGGAGGGAAAAGGATTCTGACTTTTTATTGTTTACCACTACTTGCACTAGCAGGTCAGTATAAAATAGTTTTATCCAACCGATGAAATTGGGGCCGAACCCCAGCTTTCCCAGCACAGCGAAGAGGTAGGGCCATTCGATTGTGTTGGATGCCATGGTGGTATCCAAGGACACCACCACAGCATCTTCCCGGATCGCTTCGATCCGTCCCATCACCCCGTGCAACCGGCAGAGATTGATGGAGGTGTTTCTTGAGGGCATAAAGCCAAACTGGTCAGGGTGGACCAATTTGGAGATAACTCCTACCAGACGTGTTGCCAACAGTTTTGCCAATATCTTGGCCTCTGCGTTCAGTAAGGAGATGGGTCTGTACGAGGAACATTTATTTCGGGGTTTACCTTCCTGATGAATCACCACCAACGTGGCGAGTCTTTGGTCACGGGGAAGTCTGCCCATTTCTCGGCTCTTCTTGAACATGCATTTAAGGTATGGGGCAATCCGATCTGGTTGTAATTTGTAGAGTTCTATCGGGAGGCCATTGGGACCCATTGCCTTTCCGGATTGCAACCCTCTGATGGCATGAGCCACCTCGTCATTTGTAAGGTTGCCCTCTAATAGAGCGTTGTCTTCTTCTGTCAGTGTTGACAGCATCATGTCCGACAATAATGCTGTTGATTCTTCCTCTGGAAGGGTTACATGTGAGGCATATATTTGCTTATAATAGTTGGCAAACTTGTCTGCTATTAATTGTGTATCGGAAAGTACCACTCCTGCATCTGCCATCAGTTCAACGACTAATCGGTTTGCATGGTCCCTCCTATCTAACCATGCCAGAAGTTTCCCAGCTCTGTCCCTCAGCTCATATATTCTACTTATTTTGTCCCTGTTTAGTGCTTTTGCCTTTTCTGTCGCCACATCTTTATATTCCTCCCTCTTCAATTTGAGTATGTGCGTCTTTTCATTGTCTCCACTATTTGTTAGTTTTCCCTCTAGTTTAGGATTTCTGTTTCTAGTTTGACCAATTCGGCGTTTCTCTCTATCTTTGCCCCGGCTATTTATGATATTGCGTGTCCCCGGATCACTGTCTTAAATGCCTCCCAAAGTGTCTGCGCCGACCCCACCGATCCCTCGTTTTCCTGGAAGTAAGACTCTATTTCCTGTGTGATTTTTGTTTTAATGGTCAGATTGCGGAGATGCCAGGGATTTATCAGAGCTAATCTTCCTGCTTGTCCCTCCCCCATCCCCACCCGTCCCCAAATCGGAGAGTGGTCCGATATACCCCGCGCTGGGTGTCTGACTTCCTTGATCTGTCCCACCTGATCTGCTGGTGTGAGGATGTAGTCAATTCGGGAGAGACTATTGTGGGCCTGGAATGGAACGTAAACTGAGCGTCTAGGGGGTGGTGGACCCGCCACACATCCACCAACCCGAGTGCCTCCATGAAAGTGGGGAGGAGAGTCTGTGCCCTGCATAGTTTTTAATGTTTTTTTATTCCCTGGTGCCACTGAGACTTCCTTCACCCTATTTACTTTAGTGTCTGCTTTTACCATGCATTGTGTCCCACTGTTTTCTTTTATATCCCACCATATTTTGCAGCTGAGTAGTCTGTAGCTCTTTCCCCTTTCACTTTGTTTAGTAGCCTTCTCATCTCCCTTCTTTTTCATCTTTTGTTTTGTTAACAGAAGATTGTTGGACATGTAATGAACATAGCACGCCTAAGAAGTCCCAACATGTAGGTTGACAAAAGTCTTTATTGAGCTAACATTCAATAGTATAGGAAAAGAGATCGTCATCATGGGCCCCAACACGATGCCATACAATATTCCATGAGTTTGTGACAGTGCAGCACAGCAGGATAACACCAATACCATATGCTCTTTCGAGTCCCTTCCACCCCTTCATTGTTTTTTAGATCTATTCCTAGACATGTCCCTAAATTATGAGAAAAAATTATTATAACAATGAATAGTTGACTACTTGGTTTTTAAAATGTCACATAAACCTTTCAAAGTGATCCCCTATAGATAGAGAATAGAGGAGGATAACCCAACATTAATGAGGTATTGTTTTTGTAACTTGGGAAAATGGTTACAGTATCTAAACATATGCGTTATGTTTTGGTTTAGATACGGAAGTGCCCCAGGCTCCTGAGGAGGAAGGCAGAGGGGAAGACCCTGTGGAGGGGGGCGGAGTGATGCTTAGGACAAGTGGTAAGTCACTTTCTTCTCTCAATGACAACTACTGCATTTGTTAATGTAGTCCTTCCTTTCTTCCAAGTGCAGTCAGCAATCCTTTTGTAAATGACCCTATGTTCCTTTCTCGTCCACTCTTGAATTGGTGACCAGTGCCTACTCACCTACCACTTCCCCCATTCTTTCTGTCCTAGCCAGCCCAAAAATTACAATCCCATCTCACTATGTGCATATTGTTTCCCACAGTTTCTGCCCAAGTGACTTATTTTCTTTGTTTCCATTTCTGTTGCATCTCCTACCTTCCAATAACCATGCGACTAAATGTGCATGAGGAGTCAACAAGTTCATAGCCCAACCTTTATCTAGCCCAAACCCTGTAATGTTTATAACTTACCTTACCATACACTTCCTTGACAAATTGCCAAACAAAATAGTTTTTATAGAGCACTATGTGGGGTGGAGGGTGTAGTGCATAACGTAGGATGGAGTAGGATAGAAGGGCCACTGGAATGTTTGATGACACGCCCACCACAATGGCTCAATTAATGTTGCACATACAAAGTTAAGTAAATTGGGGTGCATAAATGTAATGTGACATATCAATGGCAATATATTATTTTCAATATGTTTATTTTATATTTGACAGCTAATTCATTTATTAAGAGTAACTCACATTAAGTATCACCTCTTAAAATCTCTTCAACTTTACATCATTTTTATAAAAAACAAATCTATTTTTGATTACGGTGGTGGTCATGGATGAATCATGACACACACTGCTAGAACATTTTATGAAATATGTATGGGAAAAATCTGGGACCTGTGACCAGGAATCACACCTAAAGATGTCTAACGGCCCCAGGTGACTAGTAGTGTTCTGCTGCTGTGCAACTGTATATAAACAAGTGTTTGCGTTCAGAACTTCAATTCATGTTATTTTCTTTTTTTTGTGGATAATCTTGGAACTCCTGCTGGAGGACCTGCCCTGAGGCCCTCTCCAGGCAGAATACAGCCACTCGACTGAGCCTCCAGACAATGGAGGCAGAACACTGCCGGCTTGTGGTCCTTGAGGAGGAGGAGGCAGCAGCAGTCACCATTGCCTCGGACCACCTGCCGGACAGATCCTGGCAACTTTATCGCCGATACCACAGGCAGCCATGGTTTCCAGTCACACACATTGCAACAACACGACCACCAGCTACTGCCCTGTCCAATAGAATTGCTCAGGACCTGGAAGACCTGGGGAAGGGACAGCAGGACCTTTCTAAGAGACTGGTGGCTGTTGATGCCTATTTCTTTATAGTGAGGGAGGAGGTGGACTGTTATGTGTGCGGTGAGGGTGGCAGCAGTTAGGGGCAGGGTAGGTGGACTTTTAGAGTTGTTAGAGTTTTGTTATTAAGTGTGTGGGTGGAAGGAGAGAGTGGTAAGGACAATTGAGGATTGTGGACAGGGTATTTGTTGTTTTTCAGGTTTCTTGGGTGAGGGTGGGCCAGTACTGGGAGGAGAGGGTGAGAGTATATTTTTATTTTTAATAAATGGGTTACTTTTTTACTTGAATATGTTGCTTAAACTTGAAATACCTTGAAAAAACAAGAGACAAGAGGCATTTGGCAAAACAGGAACAGTTTGTTTAATTAAACAGTGTGGCTACAAGCACAGTCACAGGCATAGGATCTGAGGACTGTCTCAATTTACAATCGGTCTAACACAGACTTTTATACAGTTTATTGGATGCAATAAAATGGTTTAATCAGTACTTTTTTGGAAAGGAATGAGGACCGCTGTCTTTGGAGCCTTAAATTTATTTTTTGGATAAGGAAACAAGATGGGCCTTGACCTTGTGTGGACACTATGCTGCCAGTAGATAACGTGTCCAGATGTCCAGCATGGGGAGCGCATGATAACTGCATGTACTGTGTGTGCTGTGTCCTGATTGGCTAAGTGTTTCTAACTTCATGGGGCATCTGACTTTATTGTGTTTTGGGAGTGCACGCACCCCTCCAGCCATGTGTGATTTAGCGGGGCCAATCTCCCTAAACCATTGTGGTGTCGCTGCGCCTATATTGAGATTGATCTAGGATTTCCTGCTTGCACATTTGTCTGCTGGCTATGTGCTACCCCATCTTTGATCTGTCAATCAGTGACCTCAGGCCTGGGTCTTAGTGAGTCGGGGTTGACGTGTAGTTCACAATGGGCAAATTTTCAATAAAGATGCGATATCGTTTTTGTACGTGAATATATCGTTATACACATTGCCATGGACTTATTTAATATTGACAAATATTTGTCTTTGCATTACTAGTTAGTGTAACTTCACTGTAAATTAAACAGGAAGCACTACCAATGTCCTCCGCACCGCTCTCATTCTGAAACAATTGTCACTCAGTGTACATCCCAAGACCAAAACACCAAACTGTCTATGATCACACAAGCCTCCCATGCTTTATAGCTTGATTAGGCTGTGCTGCACCCATCCCCCATCAGTAATAGTTGTATTCTACTTATTCACTGGACTTGCCCTACCCTCTGCAAGTAGTGACCGATAATGGTGTCTGTCAACAATCTCTTCTTCCCTAGGACTTCTTTCTTACATTAATAGAATAAGCAATATCAGCTACCTCTGACATTTGGCCAATATCTTATGTTGGGTTTTCCAAAGGACCCTCTTAATTCTGGTGGTGGTGGCCCAGTGCTAACAAGGAAGACATCACAGGAATAGCAAGGTTCATCTTATTGCGAAGGATGCTGGTGAGGTGAACTAGCCAAAGCATTTGATTATGCATCACAGGCAATTAGACTAAAAGAACAAAGGGTAGGCAATCCAAGACTGAGACCACCATGACAACACAACAACAACTAACAGCATAGTGTTGAGTTATTTACTAACATAAGCATAATGAAGCCCTCCAAGCTCTGGAGTCAAGACTCAGGAGAATGTTACTTCAGCAGAATCCATCGAACATAGATTCTGTAAATCATTATTGTAATTAGGTCTCTGCACTATGATGTCCCTTTCATGCCTGGATAGGAGATGTGGCGCAGGCAAATGTGTACAATTTGGTAACTGACTCCTGTAACATTTGGTGTCACTTTAACAACATGTGCCCTGCCAAGTATGAGATCTGTTGATGGTGGAAATTAACACACACCATCGATCACACACAACCTGAAGAAGAGGGTTAGGGGTTTCATGAATGGGGGTTAGGGGTTGTGAGAATTGTGGAAAAATTAGAGATATACAAATACAACATTCATCAAGTTGATGAGCACTTCACATCTGTTGTGAAAGGAAGACAATTCAGTTACCAAATGCAAACAATTTCAGCCCCCAGGCTCACAACTTATCTAATCAATTTGTTGCATAGGCTTATAAAATGCAAAATAAGTAGGACCCACACAGTTAAAAAAATATAGTTATATTTCGGCTAGGAAAATTATACTGTATACAAATCTCCATTCTAATGGCATTATACATCTTGGGTGCAGGGCTGAACGGCAAAGCTGGGGCGCTATGGAACACTCTTCTTACAGAATAGATGGCCTGTGAAATGCAAAAAATAAAATGGCAATATTGGAGAATCAAGGTAAGCAATAAGCATCATGATGCTTGAGGAAAAGGAGGGCAGAGGATAGGCTGGTGTAGTGGTGTGCCATTAACTAAGAAGTGATAAGAACCAATATTGTACCACCAATCCCTGACAACTAGCTGCATGTACTCGGCTGATCACTCTAAAATAACAACATTTTGCTCTGTCCAATCAAGCAGACCACATGTTAACCAGTGAGACACTACTCATCATTTTCCTAATCAACATACCTCTCTCAAATCCACAGGGATAGGCCTCTTTGAGTCCTCTTGTTTCCCAAAGGGGCAGATAGGCAATGGTCCTTCTTGGGGCTGTTGTTAATGGTACTTTATGATTTCACCCAAAAGAGATATAGCTGGAGTGTTGAATAAGAAAATGTAAAGAATTTGAGAATTACTTTAAGCTTGGTAAATAAACTGATTGGTCTCAGAAGAACCTAAAGATGATTGACTTAAGTTAACGAATGGAAATGAAAATATACATATCCCAGTAAAATGTGAAAAGCAAACATTGATGCGGAAAGATCACCCAAACATTAAATTATCACGTTTAGTTTACCTTACCCTCCCAGCCACCACACATGAATCATTTATTTGGTATTACTCATTGGTGCAATTAAGATACTTGTATCAACCGTGGTGTTCATTTACTTATGTGTCTGTCCATGGGAGCGTTACTCAATATTGGGCAGTCTTTTAAATCTTCACTGGTAGGCCAGCAAGAGAAAGAAAGAAATTATAGGGATGGGAGACATCACCTTGTTCTTTAATGTTTTTTTATAAATGAAGGCACTCATTTGCAGCAGACTGTCATCATTTGCTCATTTGAAAGTCTACGCTTGAACCGAGGGTTGAATTAGTCTTTCTCAGATCACACTACTCAGCCAGCTCTGACCAAATAATTGCTGTGTTCTCCTTGATTGACTGTCTATGCCATGCACACTGGTCAACTCCATTCCGATTTGTTATTTACAATAGTTGCACCACCAAATATAAATTATGTGTAATGTTTTTTAACCAGTCCTCCTACATGTAACTCAGGTATATTACAGTTCGCCCTAAAACTCAAGGGGGTCATCCAGAGGATTATCAGTGTCTAAATGTGAGATGTCAGACCAATTGCCCTTGTCATCCTCAGTTGTTTCAGGTACTTCACTATAATCGTTTCAATTTAAGTGTTTGCTACTTATAATCATCACCAATCTCTACACGTTTTGTGATGAGAGGCTGCACTGATAACACGCACGAAAACACACTGGGTAGCAGACATGCAGGATATTTTATTGGCACCCTGTTGAGTTCTGGAGACTGTGCCCTCTTCCCATACTAATAGGTCAATGGGTCTTGATTCAGGTACATCTCTGTTGGGTCATCCTGATAGTCGTGCACCATCTTCTGAATTGACATTGCTGCTGCCACTTGCTGTGCCTTCGTTGGCTGTGCACTTTACTTAAGTCCTACTGAATTAAACCAACCCAGAGTTTGGCAGTGAATGTGATCAGTTGTTGCTGTGGGTTTTGGAGTAGCTTGTGATGGTGCTGGCTGCTGCTGCAGAGACTGTGAGGAAACAGCACCACCATGTGTGGTGATCGAAGGATGCACTTCAGAACTTCTGCCCCAGCCTCAAATCTGCAGTCCTTCTTCTTGATCACTCACTTTACTGATGATTCAAGTCTTGCAAACTAAAACATCTGTTTCAGTAATAGGAATGAAGGTGGCCAGCAACTTTTTATATGTTGACCCCCATATTGGGGCATGGGTGTAGTCTTAGGAGGACACGCTCACTTTTTGAAGCCTTTGATTAGTGTTCAGACGAAAGATTAATCTAGGCACTAAGGAAGCTGGTTCTTCGTTGACATTGGTGAACGTTCCACCTTTTTCAAAGGATCCTGTAGCAGATGCAACAGGGAAATTGCTTGGCTCATGGTACTGTCTTCTTTGCTGACTTACCATGTCATAACCTCGAAAGGAAGTAGCATTTGTATCAGGCACAACAGGAGCCCCCTTTTGTCCACCTCCATTGTCATGGCTTTGGCAGTTACATTCCCTCACCTTTGAATTACATAATTGTTGATAGACTTGTACTGTTCAAACAGGCATTGCAGCTCATAGTAGGTTGAACTCTAAAGCGTTGACACCAGCTGTACAAGGACTTTTACAGGTAGTTTATTATCACACTGAATGATCCTCAACTGTTTCTGGGCTTTGAATGAATGAATGAATGAAATTGGTGCATATTCTTCAGCAGGTGTCCAGTAGGTTGCTGACTACCTCTTCTCTTTTTGAGAAAGTCCTGCACAATTAGGTTGATGCAATGCACTAATCACAGGACTTTGAAATATCCACTGTCAGCCATGGCTTTGACTATATTACTCCAATTGTCAATGGCTATAGATGCAATTGTTACACCTCTGGGTTTAAGCCATTCATAGACCTTGGTATTAATCTTGTCCAAGATGTTCGGAGCTGTATGCGATTTCTCCATCGTTACTGTTGTATGCTGCTGAATGCCTCTCTGGACAGAGATCCAGTACGCAGTGATGCACATGTAATCTATTGCTTGACAAGTGGTCCCCATGTCTGTTGTGAGCTGGTTGGACTGAACAGACCTCTGCTACTGAGCGTTGCCAACCAATTGCAGCACTTCATGATGCAGCCCTGGCACAGCAACTGTGGCAAAATAGGTCCAGCTGAGACCATTCTATTTTGGGCAGAGGGTCTCCACAAATTCCAGAAAGCCAACTTTTTCCACAAAAGAAAAAAGGAGGAGGTCAAGCACAAACATTTTGGCCAAATTGTAGAAACAGGCTTTTTTGCAGTTCCTCAGGCAGAGCGATTCCTTGGCGAACATAGCCTTAATAATAGGCTCTTTTTTTTGTGGTATTACTACCACAAGTGACCTACGGATACCAACAGCAGGTAGGATGAGTGGGCGCTTTGGGATGGAAGTCACTGTGTATCTCTGTGCCTTGTGCGATGCAAAGGTTGTGGATTGTGCACTATGGGGGAGGCTTACAGGGCTTCTTTGCATAATGCTGCGACTGGCAGCCTCTTTTTCTTCCTACTCATTGCCTTCTTCTGTCACTTTAGCTGCTGGTTCTCTCTCACCACCAGCAGCTATGTTTTTAATGATCTAGCCCCACATGATTAAGTGTTGTTTTTTTGTATTTTTTCCGAATGGGACAGTTTGCTTGTTACCGTAGTGCCCATCTAGTTTACTATTACAAACTCTCTTGTGGTAAATGCACAATATTGCGATGTTATCCTCATGCTGGCTAAGTGTTAAGAAATCCCAAACTGGGAAGCAGAACTTTCATATTGTGGCAGAACCTGAAGAACTGGAGGTAACTTTAGGTGTTTTGTTGTTTCTGGTTTGTACTTCCTCTGTGCCAATCTCCATACTAATGATGACTGGCTCGTCATCATCATCATCATCATCATCATCATCATCACAATCCCCACTTGCAAGCCTTTCAGGAGCCTTCCTTTTCCCTTGTCTTTTGGGATTCAACCCATGTTCAGATCATCAGAAGGGGGGCTTGGAGAAGATGGGGGAGTACTATTTCTTTTTATTGCTGGTTATCATGAAGCCGATGGGGAAGACCATTCTTCTCAACAACATCTTGCTCAGTAGCAACCTCCTGTTCTGCTTCTACTTCTACTTCTGGAAGATCTTTTGTTGCCTACACCTCCTGTGATCACCTTACCTGTGATGATTCGGTTTGTGGCGGGGACAATTCCATTTCAGATTCACTGCACTCCATGACTGCAGAGAGACATGGCCTGAGGTTCTAGTGGTGGTGGTGGCATTGATGCAGGAGTAATCCTCTCAGCCCCTTTCTGCCCAGAGAAGGGTGCAGCAGGTACCTTGTGTTTCCTGAAAAATAATAAGGCATTGATGCGAGTGATGGCAGCAGGCTTCTTCTCATCCCCAATGACCACTTTCTTGTCAGGAACCTACTTTTTGGGTCCATCTTCCTAGCACTAGCAGTTGGCACTTAGTACTAGGAGCAGAAGCACTTAGCGGAGGAGATGTCACTGTCAACTAATTTGTGTACTTCTCTCCATATCAGTAGACTGTTTTATTTCCAAACAGTCAGTTAAATGTGGGCAATCAGAATCTATCCAATGTAACACAAGTGAAGTCATCACCATCATCTCAAATGCTTAGGTATGGTGTACCCATAACAGGCATAAACTATTTTCCAGATGATATTGCACAGAAAAGGATTGTTTGTGTCCCTCTAGAGCCATTGAACCCCTATGGGAGGTAAGGGGTGCAGGGGGGGGAAATAATGTGTTAATTAATTGCTTAAGTCCATCCAGGGCCATGGGATGGGACCCCAATGGGGACAGGCAAAAAACATATATACAAATTAAATTGTTGCATTTGCCCATCAAAGAGAGATAAATGGGGTGGGTGGGGGGGGGGGTAGGGGTGGGGGTAAAGGGTGCCAGGCAGAAATCTAATAAATAATACATTAAATAACTGCTGGTGCTTCACCAGGGATCATGGGGATTCTATGGGAGAAAGGAGGAGACAGGCAAAAAGTCTGACTAAAAAACTGCAAAACTGTACAACAATCAGCCACAAGCACTACTAAATATATCTGAAAAATAGAAAAAATTAACAACAATTTCAAAGGACTTTTCTGTCAATGCACTCACAAAATGGCTATTAAAAGTGGAAAAAAGGATTGAAACATACACTGGCTCACAAAATGGTAAAATGTAGCTCATGAGTCAAGGAAAACCACAACAAAAGGGCCACCAAGCACACATACACATCACTGGCTCAATAAGATGGTGTTCACCGCATGGCCAGCAAAGAATTAAGCATAGAGAACAAAAATAAAATGGTGGTCTATGCCAAACACAGTTCATACTTGCCACACAAACAGGCACTGCAACATGGCCAGCAAAGAAGGAGGTATAGATAAGAAAGGAAATGCCTATGACGGGCCTATGACAAACACACAGTTGCTACACAAAATGGCCACCACCGCGTGGCCAGCAAAGAAGGAGACACGCAGAACTAAGAAGACAGTTGCCCTGATTTGTCTGGAGCCCCCCCGCACAAAAGCATTGTGAAGATATTATTTACCCAATGTGTCTAGGCCGACACAACATCTGCCCTTTACCCACAACATCAAATCAGCAATGATCAAAACGAAAATATAATTATGTTTACAAATTCCCCAACAACAATATATCAACCATGTCCACATTCAGACATCCGGTCATTTTAAAACTCGTCTTTGGTCGTTTAAAAATGTTAACTGATCTTTCTGATTACATTATGCAGCCTTGGTTCAAATGGAACTTGTTGCCCCTTCTGCATCATAGGGAGCAGAGAGGTGATTGAAAGGAATTTTGTATTATTTTTTATTAACATTTTTCTACAACATGTGCATTTCTCAGTGAGTCCCAGTTTGTAAAACCCAGGAAATCCTACTGTCAGTTTTTCCAGGAATGGGTAATTCATGGTTTTGTCATGGTAAATTCTACAATTTTGTAAATTCACTGTGACAAAAACTCCATAGCTCAAAGGCATCCCGGTTTTCAATGTTTCTGCACAACATAAAAGAAATCTTCAAGCAAGACAGATTCTTTGCTGGCCAAAGATGCCGATATCCAATATGATGGAAGAGGTTCCGCCCGCGCCGCCCCTCGGGGCAGTCCCAGTCTCTGCCCCATCACCATGTCTATTCTTTCCGCCATGAACATGGTCAATGCAATGTTCAATGTAGCTTTCTAATGACTAGCCCCCTTGGGACTGTGGTCTCACCAATGCACCACTTGCCTGCCAATGTCCCGCAGAGAAGACCCGCAGCACTGCTCTCCCAAGGCAGAGACTGCAAACACTACTCATTAAGATCCAAGCTATTTTTAGGCGCGCAATTAACATAAGTGCTTTGGCATCTCCGCTGTTGCAATCATGTATAATATCCTTCCCAATTGCATTTGCATATGCAACTAGCGTATGCCGCAATAACAACCTGAGGGAGGGGGGAGGTTGGATGGGAGACTTGCACTTTTTCATAGCCATCAAAAATAAAATGCATCATTCTATGCATGCCGTTATGCCAGAAAGCTATGAAATATAGTTGATGAGCGTTGACATGAGCGTGACATCCCATTGGTGTAGTCATTTTCAGGTCGCGTCTTCAATCACAGACTGCGGAGCCCGTTCCTCAGTTTGTTGTGGTCGAGTGCAGTGTGGTCCTTTTGCAACACTGTGGGCTGTTGTAACTAAAATATCTTTGCTACACTGCATTGTGTGAGAGCGAGAGAGCAAGGGAGAGAGCAGAAAAGAGCTGTATCTACTAAGAGTAGGACTCTCCTGTTCTCTCTGCAGGGCCTTTAGTACAATGAGGCTGCTCCACACGCACACTTTTCCACCATAGTGCAAAGGTGTCTGCATTATGTCTAGCATAGGCTTTGTACTGGAAGGGCATCATTCCAGTAAAAAATACTGTGCTTACTTTAAAACTTTTACCACTGGGATGCGTGCTGTACAGTGCGGCTCTTAACCGTACTGCATAATCTCTTGAAATACGAATTATTGTATTGCTATGTATGGTGGCTATGCATTTCACTGTATACCTGTACCCATATTATTCTTTTGGAAATTGAAAAAAATCTTTAGAACTGAAAAATAATAATCATGGGTGAATGCATGGAAACGCCCATGTACCACCCATGGAATGCCCCCCTCCCCCCGATGCTAAGTATTGCAAAAGAAAGCTACACACTGCATTGGGTTACTTTCAGGCAACTTTCCCGTGCAAAACAAGTTTTGTGACGCAATGGCAGGTCAAACTGTTAGTAAATATACCCCCTAGTGTGCTTGCAATGATGGAACACACATCCTTCGTCTGGTTGCAATCTTGGCAGTGGTATTGGTGACTCAGATGTGGTGATCTGGTTTATACTTAGTAATGTTTGCACCTGAATAATAACCGAATATTCTGAGCAGTTGAAACAATAAACCGATTGTTCTGTAGACCAACATTTCTACTTGGAAAGAGCGAAACGGGCAGCGTACCTGGTCAGGTCAGCTGGAATCTGGGCACCAGGCCTCCCTTCCTCTACAGATCTGGTCAATGCAGGACGGACCTGTGACTTTAGGAGGGAATGACATTAATGGATGATAAATGCCTCTAAGGCACCTGTGCCAAATACACTTTCCATTGTGCCCCAGAGCTAGGAGTGTTACCAGTGGCGGCTGGCATTTAACGGCAGTGAGGAGGCAGTTTGGCGGGGGCTGATGAAAAATAAAATAAAACACTTACCTGTTGCCACCGCCTCTCGTTTCTCTCTGCCCGCTTCCAGGGCAGGAAGCAGGAAGCACCCGGCTCCCAGGCACCCCATAGTCAATCACAACGCTGCAATGCAGCATTGTGATAGGTCTGAGCGCCATGGTTCGGCGCTCAGCCGGGGAACGGAAGGCTGGGCATGTTCTGCAACCAGGATGTAATGCAGCCTGGTGCAGAACATGCAAATTGCGCATGGCGGTTTGGCTGGCCCGAGACGGCCGGCCAAAGTGTCTTACGCATTTGGAGTGGGCAAACCACTCCTTCCCTGCTCTGTGAGCAGAGCAGCCCCGCCCTGCCCCGTGAGCAGAGCAGCCCCGCCCTGCCCCGTGAGCAGAGCAGCCCCACCCTGCCCCGTGAGCAGAGCAGCCCCACCCTGCCCCGTGAGCAGAGCAGCCCCACCCTGCCCCGTGAGCAGAGCAGCCCCACCCTGCCCCGTGAGCAGAGCAGCCCCACCCTGCCCCGTGAGCAGAGCAGCCCCGCCCCGCCCCGCCCCTACCCAGCTGAGCAAGGAGGGAAAATAAAATGATAATAACAATGAGTTATTATCATTTTATTTTTTCCTTGGGGGCGACGCTTATTGTTACCCGTTACTACATGTAGAGAGAGGGAGCGTAGCTATAGATGTAGTTGTAACACCCCTCATGGTGGATGATCATGGTCGCCTTTGGTCAACATAGCTTGGCATGGTCTAGGTGGCAATGGGTTTTGACTGTTTGTGCCTTTCAACAAGACAGGCCCGATAATATGTTTATAATTAGGGACCTGCTTAACCTGGATAGGGAACCATAGGCTGTTCTGGGGTCCCTGCTTCCTTGCATGTGTCTCTTTGTAGCCCCTGCAGTCATTCCTTGCATCCTAAGCTGCCTGGAAACAAGTATTCAGTTTAGACCCTTCATGTGAAGGAGAATTGTGAACTAAAAAATATTAAAATATTGTTTTGGCGAAAAATGCTTCATGTCAAGGTAAAGAGCCTGACCGAACATTGAGGCGCGAAATAAGCCAGTGAGACCAATATGTCTCATGTCGAATAGTTTCGTAGAAGCAGCTTGAATCTCAAAAAAAGAAAAAGGTTTCTGAAAAGGCAAGTAATGACTCCAAATATACCGCTGAGCAGCACAATACTAACTAATTGTGATTAGTGGTGGCTGGGTGAAAAAGGGCTCTATTAGCCTGCTAAACTCTCTTATTGTGAGGGTCGTGTGTGTGTTTTGTTTCCTAACATATATGTGAACCCTTTACGTAATGATGGGGCCGATTCACAGAACTAATCTGAGATAAAATCCTAAACTTACTACTTTTATTATTCACAGAAGGCATTTAGTAGTAGTAAAGTTAGGACTCCTAACTTTACTACTACTAAATGCCTTCTGTGAATACCAAAAGTAGTAAGTTTAGGATTTTGTCTCAGTTTAGTAGTAGTAAAGTTAGGACTCCTAACTTTACTACTACTAAATGCCTTCTGTGAATACCAAAAGTAGTAAGTTTAGGATTTTGTCTCAGTTTAGTAGTAGTAAAGTTAGGACTCCTAACTTTACTACTACTAAATGCCTTCTGTGAATACCAAAAGTAGTAAGTTTAGGATTTTGTCTCAGTTTAGTAGTAGTAAAGTTAGGAGTCCTAACTTTACTACTACTAAATGCCTTCTGTGAATACCAAAAGTAGTAAGTTTAGGATTTTGTCTCAGTTTAGTAGTAGTAAAGTTAGGACTCCTAACTTTACTACTACTAAATGCCTTCTGTGAATACCAAAAGTAGTAAGTTTAGGATTTTGTCTCAGTTTAGTAGTAGTAAAGTTAGGAGTCCTAACTTTACTACTACTAAATGCCTTCTGTGAATACCAAAAGTAGTAAGTTTAGGATTTTGTCTCAGTTTAGTAGTAGTAAAGTTAGGAGTCCTAACTTTACTACTACTAAATGCCTTCTGTGAATACCAAAAGTAGTAAGTTTAGGATTTTGTCTCAGTTTAGTAGTAGTAAAGTTAGGAGTCCTAACTTTAATACTACTAAATGCCTTCTGTGAATACCAAAAGTAGTAAGTTTAGGATTTTGTCTCAGTTTAGTAGTAGTAAAGTTAGGAGTCCTAACTTTACTACTACTAAATGCCTTCTGTGAATACCAAAAGTAGTAAGTTTAGGATTATGTCTCAGTTCAGTAGTAGTAAAGTTAGGACTCCTAACTTTACTACTACTAAACGCCTTCTGTGAATACCAAAAGTAGTACGTTTAGGATTATATCTCAGATTAGTTCTGTGAATCGGCCCCGATGTGTTTAACAAACGCACTAGTCAATCTACAAATGTGAATTTATGTGGTTTGTATCTTTCTCCTTAAGGGATGCTGTTGATGCGTAGAAATACAGCAAAACTCCGAAATGATTAGCCTTTTTTTTGTTTTAGATAAATCAGGTTTATTGATGTAGGTGTCATTACACATAGTGGCTAGGTCTAGCTCAGAGACATCAGTTGTCAGTTCTGCCTCATTTTTCCCCAAACACCATCATAAAAGTTATATATATATAACTTTTATGATGGTATATATATATATATATATATATATATATATATATATATATATATATATATATATATACACACACACACACACACACCCAAAAATGACAGTACTAAGATATTGTCAAAATCACACAATGTACATTTTATCATAGTTATTTTTTCTTTATTGGGCCACTTGTTGTGTCTCTCTATACAGCAATTACAGCCGACAGCCAACATGTGTTTCGCACCCACTGTGCATTCTTCGGGGCTCTTCCAAAATACAGAAACGATACATCAGTAAATTTTTCTTAGACACAATAACCATCATAAACTGTAGGTACAGGAGGAAGAGGGCAGGCCTGGTTGGTTGCTAGCATGGTTGATCAGACCATAATGTAGGGGATCTTTGATCTCACAACTGAGGGAGGAAGATGACGACTCTGTGTAGGACCCTGAGGCAATCAATGCTCTATTTTATGATTATTATAAGGGCTTATATGGTGCACCGACCCCGATTGCATTACATGTACAAACGGAGTTTCTGAGTGGCTTGCAACTTCGGAAGTTGGACCCCTAGACCACGGAGACACTAGGTGGCCCAGTGACAGAGCAGGAAGTCTGAATCGCCATTAAAAGTATGGCGGCTAGGAAGACTCCAGGCCCAGATGGCCTCCCAGCAGAATTCTATTCCACATATGCCCCAATATTGGCACCCAGACTGGTGTCCCTCGATGCGGAATCTCCCGAATTCGTTGTGCGATGTGGTTGCAATCCCACTCTCCAAAACTAAGACCACAAGAGCTAGCACAACATACTTTCATCCACTTTCCATGTTAAACATGGACTTTAAAATCCTAAGTAAAATTATGTAGCTCCGATTGCTCCAGCACATGCCCACATTAATCCATTCAGACCAGAATGGATTCATACCACCCAGGAACACCTCTCTCAATCTGCGGAGACTATTCGGTTTTATTCCACCCAGAAACCCAAGCCGTCCCACAGGCTGCTTTTCTGTCGATTGATTTGGAAAAAGCTTTGGACACTGGTAGATGGGATTATTTGCTTGAGACAATGCGTCAGATGGAATTTGATGATGAGTGGCTGAAGTGGATGAAAGTTTTGTATGAAAACCCCACAGCGAGAGTTCGAATGGGTAAGGTAGTGTCACAACAATACAGCGTTTTTTGGGGGCCTAGGCAGGGGCGCCCCCTGTCACCGCTTCTATTCGCCTTGGCGATTGAGCCACTGGTGATTCTATTTATAAAAGGCGGGGAGGGCATTGGTATGCATTTACGAGGACAAGAGCATATTATCTTGCTATATGCAGATGATCTTCTGATATACCTATCTGATGCGGCGAAGGGCACCACCACAGCCCTCAAATGACTGAAGAAATTTTAAAGTGTCTCGGGCTTAAAAGTTAATAGGAGTGAGACCTATTTGGCTCCTGTGTCCCCTTCTCTCGCCCAGTCCCCAGACGTCCCAACAGACCTCAATTGGGTGAATACAACCTTTAGATACCTAGGGATTTATGTATACCATGCTTCTGAGGACCTACGTGAGGGTAATCTTGGGAGGGCTCTCCGATCCCTTCGGACCAGTGTCCACTTTTGGTGTTCTCTGCAATTTCCTATCATGGCCCAGGTCTCATGATCCAAGGTGCGTATGCTACCATGTCTATTGTATTATTTTATCAATCTTCCAATCACAATGTCAGCTCGATGGTTTTGTAAGCTAGATTCCCTATTAAGAGACCTCATCTGGGATATGGGAAGGCGAAGGGTGTCTCTGGCTACCCTACAGCAACCTATGAGGGAAGGCGGCCTTGGGGTGCCACACTTTGAATCATATTTCTTGGTGGGCCAGCTTCAATGGGTCGCACACTGGATAGATGGAAGAGGGCTGGAGGACAGAGATTGGACAGAGGGGAGGGCAGATCAGTTGTGGCTGTTAGCCAAATTGCTTAACCCAGCGGTGGATGGTCCGTGGCCATTGTCGCTCCTGACCACGGTCCTGAGATGTTGGAACTGAGGGATGTCCCAAGCAGTGAACGCTCCCCGGTGCTCGCTGGTTCTGCCTCTGATAGAATTGCCACACGGGAACCCTATTTCTATTTTCACAACTGAACAGCTGTCAGCATGGTCCGGGGTGGGGTTAGACACGGTGGGAGATCTTTACCACCAAAACTCCCTTACCCCTTTGAGGACTTAATGAAGGACACTGGTCTACCCCCTTGGACAATTCCTCCAATATGAAGCCTTCACATGGACGTTTAGGGAATTGTGGGGAAGAGGTGGAGAGAAACCAAAAACACACCTTTTGTTGCATTCCCTACTAACTGTGGGATCAGCTGGTCACATAGTGAAGTGGCTATACTGTTCCCTGACAGAGGCAACCCGTAACCCTCTAACACGTTTATGTGAGCGCTGGGAGCTGGTATTGGAGAGGGAGTTTTCGGATCCAGAGTGGCACAGAATCCTGGCTCACCCCAAAGCAGTCTCTCACAACACGAGATTCAAATATACACAGTTTAACTATTTGCATATGACATATACGACACCCCTTAGGTTAAATGTGGTTCATGGTGGGGAAGCCCGTGGTTGTCCTAGATTTAGCTATGAAGATGCAGACTTTATACATATGACATGGGCATGCCTCAGCTTAGGGCCGTTCTGAGAGGAGGTGGTTGTGGCAGTGCGCAGGACACTGGGATGTGAGTTTCGCCCCACAGTTGGGGTCTGCCTGTTGGAGCTCTTCCCTCGCCCACCCAAACGAAAAGTCGGGAACAGATTTGTAGATCTGGCTCTGGTTCTTGCCAGAGGGAGGATAGCCATGCCCTGGAAATCTGCTGCGGGCCCAGTGGTGAGCGCCTGGAAACAGGACATTGCATATTGGGCTGGTGCAGAAAATAGGGCTATGATTAGAGAGGAAGCGAGGAGTCTACGTAGGCGCCCTATTGCTGCACAATGGAGGGAAATACTGGAAAACTTGGAGCGCCCGGAGTGAGAACAAACCTCGGACGGCAGTGACAGAGACTGAACCAGGGTGGGAATCAATGGAACACCGATAGCCTAGAGATCAAGGCAGGAAGAAGGCACATACCAAGTGACACTGTCTAGAGATAGAAGTCGGGAGGCAATCAATGGGTAAGTCCTGGGATAGCTCACATAGGAGACAGGCACACCCGGAGGGCTCCCTACAGGTAAACGTGCTTGAAGGGACTGGGGTGGTCGATCGATTGGATGTCATCCCCCCCCACCTAGACATACCCCCCATGCGGGGTCTTTCCAGATCCTGGGAAATTGTATACCGCCCAGCATAGTTTTTTTTCTTCTTTTTAGCTATATTTGATAGGCATTATTAGGGAACCTCCCTGTTGGAGTCCCTATTTAAGATAGACAAGCCCATAATTCGATGCTTATGGTTTGGGAAATCTGTGTGGCAGACATGGGAAATGACTCTTACACTATGTAATATTCCAAAAATTATTTTACTTTACTGTTATGTTGGAGGGGTTGCTGTCCCTAGATGCATATAGGAGCGGAAGAGACTATATACGATGTTAAGATATTACTGTGTTACCAATGCATTGTATCATACAATACAGGATGCAATATTTCAGTAATGATGGTTACTGGCTTAATGGGATTCTGTTAAAATGCCAATAAAAATATGTTACAAAAAAAACATTATAAACTTATCATGTACTCGTAAGGAAAACAACAGTTATAACACATGAGCATATTTGCTGTTACTGAATACAAAACTTTTTTCATCAGTAAATTTATATAGAGAAACAGAAACATCATAAACTTATCATGTACTAGAAACAAAAACAAAAATTATAACATATGAACCTATCGTATAGTTAAATATCGTCCACCATAAAGGTTTCTTCACATCTTTCTGAATTTACAAACCATATTTAAAAATGCAATCCTCACATATCAACAACAGTTGCATAGGCCTACCCAGGGGATACAATTGTAACTCATTTTATTGCATATTTGCAGCAGTGGTTTATGCCCAATCATTGTTTCAAGTTGTTTAAATTGTCTTGCAATTGCTTAGGAGACTATACTCCTTTCTCTCTCTGAAATGTGACAGTCTTTATATAGATAATTTCTAACTTATCGCCAGGTTATTTAAGTTATCAAGTCAATATTTTTATCCAAATTCGCAATAGTTACATTTGGAATTATGCCTCTTTCTCTCTGCATATCACTTTCCCCCCAAAAAACTCAAATCTGACTTCTGGGCTAGAAAATTTACCATCTTCTAAAAAATTATTTCCTGAAAATAATGAATCACGGGTATTTAAATCTGATATAACAAGTCAATTACTAAACATTTATACATAAACTAAAATTAGAGGAAACTTGCTCTAATAAATGGACGTCTACTCCTCCATCTTGTAGAATCATTCAAATTTGATATTCAGAATCACCATATTCTTCACCATATCTGTTAAAGATATATTGTACAGCAAAGTTATTCAAAATAATTATCAGTTTTTCTAATCCCAGTGTGGTATCTATTATATGTGCCAGCCGCAGGCCCAGCACATTACAACATTCACATCAACAGACAGCGCCATTCAAGGGCCCATCACTTTCATACGCCCACATGACTGTCACAGCAATCACACTGGCTGGTGGTTGACATAGTGTGTGCAGTGGCATTTGGCTAGCAGTGTTTGTAATGACCAGCAGCAAGTCACTACTCACACACTGCCAGCCAAACGCTAGTCCACGCATACCGCCAGCCAAGCACCAGCCCACCCACACCGCCAGCCCACGCATACCACCAGCCCACACACACTGCCAGCCAAGCACCAGTCCACACACACTGCCATTCAAACTCCAGTCCATGCACACCGCCAGGCAAGCACCAGTCCACGCACACCGCCAGCCAAGCGCCAGTCCATGCACACCGCCATGCTAAACGCCAGTCCACGCACACGTCATAATTTTTTTTTAACAAGAAAGAAAACACGAATCAATTGGAACAAGATACAAAACAATAAGTACAAACACAACAGCTGTAACTAAATACATCATTCTAATGCCAACCGTGAAAGAGAACTACAAATATAAAACAATACTGACCAGGCAGTTCACTATTAGACACATGGTTGCTCCCAAAAACTCTTTTGAGTCTGATACAATCTGAAACATGTGGGCACACACAGCCCAGGATTAGAAGGACAATCAGCACAGTGCATACGAGTCTCCTTCTGCATACCTCTTCGCAAACAGACTCTACATCTCTTACAGGGATTGTTTTTTGGGGCGTGGGAGGAATTAAATCAGGAAAGTGGCAATCTTTCAATATAGCCACATCTTCCACCACTCCAACTTTAGGAACACTTGCCTGTTCCACTACAACAAGGCTGCCTAGCACAGACTCCTTCACCATATCTGTTAAATATTGTACAGCAAAGTTATTCAAAATAATTATCAGTTTTTCTTATCCCAGTGTGCTATCTATTATATGTGCCAAATCTCACCTTATGAAATCAACTGGATTCAAAAATGTTGTATCACAGCCTGCATCGGAATTAATGTTCACTCCTTGATCATTAAATCCCCCTTGTAGGGGATCCTAAAAAATTTACAAATTCTGAATTCTTGTATCCAGAACTACAACAAACAATGCCACTGTATATCCTAATGTGAATCAATAACTTGTTCCCACGAGATCTGATTAACAGTGAACCAACACCTTATCAAATTTTCACTACATGATATATTTTATTCTTAGCACACTTCAGAATGCCACAGAAACATGTGCTGTGCACACTAAAAGTGACCGACATCAGTACTCCATCATTCCACATAATCTTTCAATTACAGAATCTCTCCCCATGTCTCTTCTCTACTGCATTCTCCCTCCTCCCTCGTTATATCTACAACCATAGCTTTGGTTACCTCTCATGATCGAATAGACAGTGAAAGCATCCCTTTTTAAAAAAGAATTCTCACTGCATAGTGTTTTGTCCTCTTATCCTGGTTATAATGTCAACACTAAGGGGGTCATTATGATAGCGGGCGGATCGCCACCGCCCGTATGGCGGTGGCGATCCACCCGCTATCTTACACCGCCCGCAGTCCATTTCCCCCGCCATATTACGATGGTGGGGGGGACCCTGGCGGACTGAAAGACCGTCCGCCACTTTTCCGCCAGTCGACTCGTCGACCGGGCGGAAAACATGCATAATATGGTGGCGGTGTCTACAAGACACCGCCATCCATATTATGACGATGGCAGAAAGCAGCCCTTCCATGGCGGCGTTGCCGCTATGGTAAGGCATGTGGTCTTTTGCAATGGGGGCCCGTTGCGGGCCCCCGGGGGAGGGGGGTGTGAGGGTGCACTTGGGGGGTACCTATGGTACCCCCCTACATTGGCATGCACAGGGTGGCAGGCACCGCGCGGTGCCTGTCACGTTGTGCATGCCAATGCGCAACATGCTCTTTTTACATTGCGGCGGGTGCTGCTCACAGCACCGCCCGCCGCAATGTAAATGATGCGGGATGCCACCACCACCATGGTGGTGGCATCCTAATAGCCATGGCGGGACCGCCGCACCTCTTGCGGGTGGTCCCGTTTGCCGTTGTGGTGGCGGGCGGACTTTGTCCGCCCGCCATCGTAATGATGCCCTAAGTCTGGGCGGTGAACTCCGCTCCGCTCGCGGAGTTTTCCACACACCGCGTTATGCGGAGCTCGCGGAGTTCTGAAAAACTCTGTGGAGTTTTTTTCGTCTCTCGCGCTCGTCAACATAAAGTTGGCGAGCGTGGAAAATCAACCTCCCGGCGAGATTTCTCAACACGGGCGGTCATATTTCTCATTGCGAGTGGTCGAGTATGCTCGTGACCGCTCGCGTTGAGAAACCGTCCGGTCATGTTGAGAAAGCTGCCGCTTGAGTAAAAATCTACTCGAGCGGCAGAAAGGAAGCAGCGCCCGCTTGCGCAGTGCATTGTGCCGTTCACAATGACTGCACAGTGTGGACAATCACCTGACACTGAAAATCACCGCGAACAGCATTTATCTAACGTACTCCCCTGCTTGCGGAACTCCGCGTCGCGCGGCAGTGTTTTTTTTGCACTTCGCGGACTTCCGCATAGCGGAACTCCGCGAACCCCGCCCAGGCTTAGTCAACACACACAATACTGTGAATACATCTAAACGAAAAATAGACAGCCAAAACTAGTATTATCTTAATTAAGCAACCATGAGTCAAAGGCAGATTCACTTTTTTGTATTCTATAACAGCAAATATGCTCATGTGTTATAACTGTTGTTTTCCTTTGGAGTACATGATAAGTTTATGATGGTTATTGTGTCACAGAAAAATTGACAGATGTATCATTTCTGTATTTTTTCACAGCCCAGAAGAAGCGCAGTGGGCGCGAAACATGTGTTGCTGTAGGCTGTAAAAAAGACACAACAAGTGGTCCAATAAAGAAAGATAAAAAGAATAAATATGAAAGAATGTGTATTGTGTGATTTTGGCAATATCTCAGTACCTTTATTTTTGTATCATTAATTACTATACTGGTGGGTAGCAGTACACTAAGGGGCATATTCTCAAGGATTTATCGCAGAGTTAGCGGCACTTTATCGCAGCCAAAGTGGCGATAGATTTATCGCCCTATTCACAAGCAGGTGCTAACAGCCGATATCGCCAGTTTTCCTGCGATAGCAGCCGCAAAAAACATTGCCACGGATGACACCGGCAACTAACGCTAATGAGATGCAGAGTAAGCGTTCCTGTGCAAAAAGCTGCAACAACACCACTACGCAATATTCTCTACGACCAGCCAGATCGGCGATAAGATCCCAAAACAGGCGATAAGGCGCGTTAGCAGCAGGGATTTAACACCTGCTCTTACCTGGTGTTAAGTCGGACGACAACCTGCACCACAAAAGGGAGCCCAGACCAGAGCCACACCTGAAGAACAACAGATGCCATGGAGCTACTGATCATGCAGCTCGGAGCCCCAAGAGGGCCACAACACCCACCGCCACCCCCCCCAGGACCCTCCCCCGGGGCCCTATCACGGACAAAGATATTTAACATCAACTCTATGAAATCATGAACAAAACAATTCGCCTGATGTCGCACAAGTACAACAATTAACATTCATGTGTGGTCAGAAAAAGGAGAATCATCCATCCATCTTAGAATTTCCAAACAAATGATTTCATTCAAATTCAACTCAAAACAACTATTCGGAAGAGCCATGGCGGGTCTTCTCTGGACAATCTGTAAGACACAGCCTGCAAGACAAAATTCAAGATAAGAAGGTGTGTCATGTGCTCATCAAAGGACAGAGAGAGAGAGAGAGAGAAAGAGAGAGAAAGAGAGGGAGAGAGAGGGAGAGAGAGAGAGACAGTGAAAGGAAGGCCCTTGGCACATACATGCAACTGTTGTGTGTGTATCGCTATTGGTGCACCACAAGCCTAAGGCCTAGCCCCAAATGCAGCGCGAAAGCCACATCACATTTCCAGAATGCAAGCAGTAGTCAGACTAACATTAGGGATGAAAGCTCCTTTGTCTCAATACATAAGGCGGAAGGACATCTGCACCTCCGACCTTGGTCTTGCAGAGAGATACCATAGCAGATGATGACGACTCCCACACTACGCACAGCGCTAATGAAAGACCAACGTATCCACACCCCACACACAGAAGTCCTTGCTCGAGGTACTCTTGCATGGAATGCCCTTGACACTTACATACACAACAACCCATACGTCCAAACGTTGCACACTAAAACAACTCATTGCTCCGAGCTGTGGCTCAGAACAGTGCCGCTTCAACCAGAGCCACCAACGCAATGGCAGAACATCCCGGGCACATGCATAACCCCTGTCACGTGGAACTGTACCGTGCACGTATGCTGCATTTGTTGGGGGCACTGCCACTGGCAGTGTTGCGCATCAGTTACCGTCTGAGCTTCCGTCTTGCGTACGTCACCTGCGTCCAGCCCTGGTTCCACTACCGATCATGCATATTCGAGTGGCCCATGGATGTCTGCCTATCCAACACAACGGTAGCTGAACTGGATTATGACTTGTGTGTGCGCCCCCTGTTGGCCCACGACCAGGAGTGTAACCGTGATACCCGTTCATGGGATGCCTTGATATTTGGCGTATGTGCTGGCAGTTATGCATGGGATATTGCACAAGTCCTCGTGTGCAGTGACCACATCGAAGCGTTCCCCCATTGGGCTGTGTTGCGGATTGGTGAAACGGCGTGGACGGAGCACATCTGTCCAGACCAGTTAATGAATTGGCTCGCCCCCGTGTTCGTTGAGGCCGACAACGACGTACTCTTGGAACTGATTGCCCAGGAAGCTGCGCTCGCATTCATGGACGAGTAACTACGTTCCTGCAGCCACAACTGCTTGTAACCCAGAGCACAGGTCCCAACACCTTGTTGCATCTTGGAGAAATGGTCACATATCCCACCACAACAGTGGACATGGCTGCATTCTCCTGGACTCAGAATGCATGTGCGTGCACCTACGCGTGTCGACACACACCTGTGCAAGGTGAGGCAGTCCCATGGGCGGAGCTGCACAGCATCGCTTGGCAAGGTTTCTTACTCTGACATACTGCTGGAGGGAGTGTACACACATGGCAATGTAGTACTACATGTGACCTTGTCGAACCCTTTCACCTGCTCACTGTCAGCAGAGCAGACAGTCTGCGCAGTCCGGTGGTACAACACTATGCAGATCCCATGGGCTGTGAGTCGTGTCCCCTGACACGGGGCAATGAGCATACGCCAAACATCACATGGCTCGTCCAGCAAGGCAAGGTGGGCTGAGACCGTTGCCATCCGTAATGATTGGTGTTCATTTTTGCCTCCCCAGTTCTTGCACCTCTACATGTTCCCATGCTGCCTGTTAGTGTCTGAAGCATTGGTCTGCATGTTGTGGCCCTTGTCTTGCCCGTACTGACACGCACATGCGAATAAAGTCTACGCCACTTCACTAGTGTCCAACTGTGATGAGTGTTGATTAGAATGACAAATCGTGTGCCTCAATGAGCATTGTCCGTACACAGGGAGGGACTGACTGACGCATTTCACTTAGGGGTGAGTCCCTATTGCCAGCTCCACCTCTGTAAGCCAGACATTGTGGTTGGGATAGTTGCTGGTGGACCGGTGCTCTAACGTGTCTCCAGCTATGTGAGTATGGTGTCCAACTTCTTGCCATGTGGATCAATGTGATCCATCAAAACAGGCTGTGTCCACACAGTTGAGTGTGAGTAGGTATGCGAAGAGATGTTCTGTTGTCACATGTGATGGGGGACACTACTTTAGGCCTGCTCTCGATTTAGACATTTTTACACACAGCCCCATTTAATACATGGACGTGGGGGTACGTTGGGGGGTTGCGAGATTGTTGTTCATGGGCAATGAGGCCACAGCTAGTTCTCACTTTCACAGTCATCTAATTGGCCATGTGGGTCAGGGTTAAACATGCGCATTGATGTCATTTCCCAGGGTGTACTTTTTTGTGCAATCAATATCCCTACATTCATCCATACTCTTATACTTGATTGAACATAGACATGACACATCTGTGTGATTTTGAATGTTTTATTCACATTCTGTGGCGTGTCGGAGCTGGAGCAGTACATGGCCATGCAAAGCCCACATTACATGGTTGCCCAGTGGAGGGTCAACCAGAGTCCTTTGGGGAATGACAATTTAATCGGAAGAGGAAGAGTTTAGTCCGCAGCCTGATTGCTGTGTCATTGGTAACCAGTGCAGATATGGCAGTCCATGTCGGGGTCCAGGTGAATGTCGCAGAGTGTTTCGGGGGACAGTGGAAGGTGTTCTTCCTGGGCATGATGCAGAGGGCTGAACCAAGCCGGAATAGGCCATATGGCGGGGATGAATGCTACAACCTCCTTTCTCACACAGAGTCATTGCCATCCACATCTCAGTCCTCTGATATGTCTTCTGTGTCAGGTGTGTCAGGTGTGTGTGGTGGTGTAATGGCTGCATCACTGTGTGCCACTGACACATCAGGTGGCGGAGGTGGTGTGGCTGCATCACTGTGTGCCACCGACACATCTGGGGCGGAGGTGGTATGGCTGCATCACTGTGTGCCAATGACACATCAGGGGGCGGAGATGTGTGTGTCGACTTCCTGCAGCAGTCATCTGGGACAGGCTCTGTGGCAGCAATGGCGAGATGATGTTCTGCAGGGCATGGAAGATCCCAGCTACATCTCGCTGGTGTACAGCCGTGGCAGCCATCCTTCCAGCCTGCATCCGCTCCACGTTCTCCATTGTCCTCCGCATCTGTGCCAACTCTGTGCTGCCATCGCTGGGGCCTGTCTGACTAGACAGTTCTTGTATCCGAGTAATGGCTCCAGCGAGGTCAGCCAGGGATTGTTGTAGAGCATGGAACGGACTGTGGGTGTCCATTAGGGACTGTAAGTGGTCCCTGATGGGACTCATACACCCACGTATGGCATCAAGTTTGGCTGCCATGAGGTCGAAACCCACCCGCACCTGTTCAGCCAGCCCCCTCTGGTAGTCTGACACACGGCTTTGGAATGCCATGTGTCTTTCCGTGAGGTGCTGGGAGCCAGCCGTGGTGGTGGGTGCTTCCTGCTGTGTGGGCTGTGCAGGGGGTGGGGTCACCTCGATGCAGCTGGGCTGCCCTGCTCCTGGAGGTGGGGTGCGGAGGCTGTCCACGACCCGTTGGAGGGTGTCCGAGTAGATGGCCAGGGGTTCCTCCTCATCATCACTGAAGAGATGTCTGGTCTGCTCTGCAGGAGGTGTTGATTGTCCCTCTGCAATGTAAAGGGGAGATGCAGGTCAACAGTGTGTTCCATGTATGTTGACGCATTGTACATGTTTACATACAGACTGCATGACAATGTACATTGTGACTGTTTTGGATGAGCTGGCTATTTGATGGGGTACAGTGGACATTTCGACTATATGACGGATGTGAGGTTGTACTCGTACATTATCATCTCACAGTTTCCTGCTATGCCAGATGTGATTGACCAGTTTCTACGCACAAGCGGCACCAGTTGTGTCCTCTGCTCTGTAGTGAAAGTGTTGCACTCTGTACCACATTGTCGTCAATGTTGATGTGCTGTGATTGCTATGTGTGTGTGTGCTGCATTGTGGGAGAGTCGCGCCTGCAGCTCTGATTTAGCGGCCCCTTATCCCTTTGGGGTGGTGTGCCTTTGACATGTGTGCTTTTGAGGGGCTGAGATGTTGGCGACTTGGGTCATTTGAGCTCTTGGACGGTTTTTGTACTCTTGTGCATTGTTTGTCTGCAGATGTGTTGTTGACGTCAGGGGTTGTATGTGCACGTGGATGTGTCAGAGTGTGACCTGCTCCTTTGAAGATGTGATCCACACTGGGCCACCTCAGTGTCGTGTCGTGCACCATGTCATGTATTTTGACTGCAGCCATGCTATTGGTCATGCAGTGTCCCTTGCATTGTCGGTGTGGCTCACAGAACCGCTGCTTTGCTGGATTCAGCACATGTGCATGGGTAGGTTGTGAGATTGGTGATAGGGAGGGGGACCCCTTTGTGCACATAGTGGACGGGGGCCTACTTGGTGTTTCTATGTGTGCTGCAGTGTGCCAAGGGTATCAGGGACATGTTCCACAATCATTGTGGGTGTGCAGTGTGCTACACATAATTGTGCATCCGTGCCATTGTGCCCATCTCCACCCGTCCCCCCAGTCCCTGGTCGTTACTCACCCTGTTGCTGTTGGGTCAGGTCATGTCGGGCTGTGTCCGGAACCCCAACTCCTTGCACCGTCTCCACACTGATGACTGTGGCCACCATTTCCTCCAGCTCATCCAGCTCCTCCTGTGGCGCAGGACTCCCACCTCCAGTCGCCGTTGCTGCCTTCCGGTTGGCAGCGAGTTTCTGCTTGGTTTGGCTACTGACATCATGCCAGCGCCTCTTGACCTCCTCCATTGACCTCCTCAACACTCCGACTGCATTCATGTTGTTCACGATCGACTGCCATATTTCCGTTTGTGTTGCCAATGACAGTGGAGGTGACGAACAGTTGTTGGTAGTGTTCTATCACCTCCGTGACGATGATCCTGTTTTCCTGCGGACTGAACCATGTCTTCCTCTTCTCCTTGCTCTTCCGTGACCCCGAGGTCCCAGGCTGGTCCTCCTGGGGGCTTGTGGGGTTCTGGTCGTCCTCTGTACTTGCTCCGGCTTCCTCCATGGTGCTACGCAGTTTTAATTATTTTGTTTGTGTTTTTCGGTGCTTTTATAGTGCATTTTCCAGCATGACATATGGGAATTGCAGGCCTGTCGCTGGTTATCGCTAATTTTCTTATCGTGGTTGGCCACATCACAACTTTTTTGGCGTTCGTGTTTCGCGTTTTTTCGGCATCGCGTTAATTTTAACGCGGTCATTTGGCACGTTGTCGTGAGACTTTCGCATGGTACCGCCGGGTTGAGAATACAACGTTAACACAGCGTTATTTTCCCGCGATAGACTGCGATGTGCAAAGTTGCGTTAAGCTAATTTTGCGATAATCACACATTCTTGTGAATATCCCCCTAAGAATTTAACGCCAGACAATATTCCTAATACCCAATTACTATCTATCTATCTATCTATCTATCTATCTATCTATCTATCTATCTATCTATCTATCTATAAATAGTAATTCGGTATTAGGAATATTGCCCGGTAATAAAATCTTAGTGTTCTGGTTTCTATATATGTATTCACTCAAAAAACCAAAGGTTACAGGGAAGTTATAGTTAGGCTCAAATTTCACTCATACAGAACCATAGAAATTCAGCAGTTATAGTTACCTGAGCTAACTATAACTTTTGACCCTGCAATTGACTGCTTATGACCTCACATATTACATCACTCATGACATCTCAAATGACATCACTGATGACATCATCAAGTGAGTGTAAGTGTTTTTAAGAGTTTATGGGTGTTAAGCATGTATACTAACCTGCTACAAAAGTTAGATTAGTACACTAGGTGTACTACTAATGAGTGATATTATCTCTAAAATGTGTGATCTGAGTGTGTGTGTGACTATATCAGTGTGTGAGTGGCTGTATAGGTATATCAGTAGATATGTGAGTAGCTGTGTGGGTGAGTGAGTGGGTTTTTGAGTGACTATGTTGGTGAGTGAGTGGGTGGGTCAGTAGATCTATGGATGAGTGAGTGGCTGTGTGAGTGACTGTATGGATGAGTGAGTTGGTGTCTGAATGGCTGTAAGAGTGGGTGTGTAAGTGGCTTTTTTTGGGTGAGTGAGTGGCTGTTTGAGTGAGTGTTTGGTTAAGTGAGTTGGTGTGTGAGTAGTTGGATTGGAGAGTGAGTGTGTGTTTGACTGTATGGGTGAGTGAGCAGATATGGGAGTGCTTGTATGGATATATGAATGGGTATGTTAGTGGGTGTGTGGGTATGTGAGTGAGTCTGTGAGTGCTTGTATGGGTGAGTGAGTGGATGTGTTGCGAGGCTGTATGGGTGTGTGAGTAGCTGTATAGGTGAATAATTCTTTGTGTGAGTAGCTGTATGGGTGAGTGTATGGCTGTATGAGTGGCTGTGCGGGTGAGTGACTGGTTGTATGAGTGGCTGTATGGGTGAGTGAATGGTTGTGTGAGTGGTTGTATGAGTGAGCAAGTGGGTGTGTGAGTGACTCTATGGAGGAGTGAGTGGATGTGTGAGTACTTATATGGGTTTGTGAATGGGTATGTGAAGGGTTGGGGGTGTATAAGTGGGTATACAAGTAGTGGTATGGGGTGTGAGTGGGTATGTTAGTGGTTCTGTGGATGATGTCATCAGTGATGTCATTTGAGATTTCATCAGTGATGTCATCAGTGTTGTCATTGACCATGTCATAAGTGATGTAATGTGTGAGGTCATAAGCAGTGCATTGCGGGGGCATCAGTTATAGTTAGCGCAGGTAAATATAACTGCTGAATTTATATGGTTTTGTACAAGTGAAATCTGAGCCTAACTATAATGTCCCTATAACCTTTGTTTTTTCAGTGAATTTCTAAGGTTTTTTTAATTCTATTTCCTAACTATACCCTCCCTGTAACCTTTGTTTTTTTCAGTGAATTTCAAAGGTTTTTTAAAGTCTATTTCCTAACTATAACGTCCCTGTAACCTTTTTTCTTAAGTGAATTTTTATGTTTTTTTAACTACTAGGTGTGTTTGCAGAGTGGTGGAGAAAGGGCACGTGGCCTTCAAGCAGCTCTCAGCAATCCCTCTGTGTGGGACATACTGCTGGTAATAGGAGGGCATCTTGGCCCCCAAGGACCCTCAGCATCCAAAGGGACATCATCCCCCAAGTAGTGTGCCAGGAGGTGTGTTTGCAGAGTGGTGGACAAAGGAAGCGAGCCTCCCACCAGCTCTCAGCAATCCCGCTGTTTGTGACTTACTTGAGGTAACAGGAGGGGTTGTTGGCACCCAAGGACCCTCTGCAGACAAGGGGACTTCGTCCCCCAACCAGTAGTGTGTCAGGAGGTGAGTTTGCAGAGTAGTGGAGAAAGGGGGCTGGGCCGCCCATGAGCTCCTAGCAATCTCGCTGTGTGGGAATTACTGGATGTAACAGGAGGGATTGTTGGCCCCCAAGGACCCTCACCAGCCAAGGGGGGTTCATCCCCCCACAAGCTGTGCACCAGGAGTCCCCTTTGCAGAGTGGTTGAGAAAGGGGATGGCAACTTCCCCCGGGGCAGTGTTTTAAAAAAAAAAAAAAAAAAATTATTAGAGGAGGGGGGACATACGGCCCCTCTCCCCTAGCCGATTTTGGCCCCAGGAACCAGCCTTTAAAAAAAGAAATTAAATAGAAGAGAGGTGCTGCATGGCCCCCCTCACTGGGCTGATTTCGGCCCTGAGGACCCCATCACCTGGAGCCTTGCCAATTAGGAATGGGGGGGGCTGCGCAGACCCCCTTTCCGTTCCAGTTTTGGTCCCAGGGACCCCGTCCCCAGGGCCTGGCCATTTGTTCTGGGTGCCCCAAGCACACCCAGTCTGTATTGGGACCACTTTGAGAGCCTGAAGGCCCCAGCAGTCCTTGCCGGCTCACTGCCTCCTGTAGGATCCGGCACTGGTTTCAGACACAGGGAGATGCTAAACATTCAGCTTCCTGTGTCCAAAAGCAGACAGAGAAACAGACAAATATTTTGATGCTCTCGCTTGCTGGAAGGATGGGGATTGCTGTGGCGTAGCAGGTGTGGTTAAAGCTCCCGCCAAGCCACAGCAAACAGCTATGTCCCAGGGATGGGCACCCCGCGATACAGCAGGAGCCGGCCCTTGGGGGGGTTGCGGTCCCCAGGGCCATCTATGGCATGAGGAGGGGGGCTATGCAGCCCCCCTCCTTTATTGTAGTAGGGCCTGCCCCAGGGAGGTGGCAGTCCCCGAGGTGAAGAACGGCCCGGGAGGGGGGCTGAGCAGCCCTCCTCCCATTTTGAGAATAGAGTTTGGCCCCGGAGAGGTTGTGGTCCCCGGGGCCTGGCGGGGTATGTGATGCCCCCCATTACGCCTGAAATAGCCCCTGAAGGTAGTGGTCCCCGGGACACGCAGTGGTCTGTGAGGCCCCCTATATATTTCAAATTAGCCCCAGGGAGGTGGCGGTCACCGGGGCTGAGGAGGAGGCCGTATGTCCCCCTGCATTAATTTTAGCAATAGCCCCAGGGAGATGTCAATCCCCATGGCACTGGGAAGTCTGCGAGACCCCCCCATTTCTCATCAATAAGCTGAGGGGAGGTGACAGTCCCCGGGGCACAAGGTGGGGCCCATGCACCCCCCCATATTATTTAATTTATGCCTGCATGCCCCCAAGTCCTGGCCCTCCCAAGGGCTTAACAATAGAGAAGAGCTTGAGCCCGCACTTTTTTTTTCAGTGGGAGCCACGGCTCCAGCACGGCTCCCGCTGAATTTGTTTAAAAAAAATAGCTTTTTTTGTCCTGGTGGGATCCCTGTGGGACCTCCCAAGAGGCCTAGGCGGTCAGGGTATTCTTTAAGCCTGGGCGTAGTTCGCGAAGTAGCGCTACGCGAAGCTACGCAAAGTGCAGTTCGCACTACGCGAGCTACGCGTAGCACTACGCGAACTGCGTAGTGCACTGTTCGCAATGATTGCACAGTGCCGGATGCTTGTCCGCACTGTGCAATCATTGAAAACGGCATCTTGCACAGTGCGAGCTGTCTTTTACTGCCGCTCGAGTAGATTTTTACTCGAGCGGCAGCTTTCTCAACGCGGACTGGTAGTTTCTCATCGCGAGCGGTCGCGAGCATACGCGACCACTCGCAATGAGAAACCTGACCTCCCCGCGTTGAGAATCTCGCCGGAGGTTTATTTTCCACGCTCGCGATCGGCAACTTGATGTTGCTGATCGCGAACGAGGAAAAAGTCTCATCGGGATGTCATTTTGCTTGCTCGCGGTCGCCAACTTGACGTTGAGGACCGCGAGCAAGCAAAAATGACCGCTGCACTACGCTACGCTACGCTACGCGTGTTTGCACTGTGCTACGTGCAATTCGCGTTGTGCGAAGTAGCGCAAACTTCGCAAACTACGCGAGCGTAGCGTAGTGCTTTGCCCAGGGTTAGTATTCTTACCCTGCCACCTTCTCTTTTTTTAAATGCTTTATGTAGGACTCGGATCAAGTCGAGTCCCAAGATGCCAAATTTGGATTTCAGTTAATATCTCTAAAACTACTGAACGGATTTACACCAAATCACTAAAAAGGCAATTCCCTGGACCAATATCTACATTTCTGCCAAATTTGGTGTGATTCTGTTCAGCAATTGAGGGCTGTGGACATGTCTAAAGTTCCTATGAGAATTGACATGGGAAAAACTCATTTTGGGACCCCCACCCTTTATCTCGGCGCCCGCTTGACATCATACTAGTTTTGAAAATTTCATGAGGATTCATCACACAACGCCAAAGTTATTTGCAGCAGGGTCTAGTTTTACCATATAGTACCACAGGCCCATTCTGTCTACATCTGAAGCATGAGAGTCTCAAATGTCCCTGCCAGCCTATAGACAGGGTTGTGCAAAAGTTGTATTCACTGCCTTGAGCATCTACAGAAGCAGTAGTCCTCATGTCCTTCTGCAACCTTAGATGTGTCTCTCCTGTGAAGGCCACTAACCTCAGGTCACTGCCTTTCTGATGAACAAGTCACCGAGCCCTTGTCCTCTGCATGCACATCTTACTGTACATCGAAATCATGATAAGTTAAACAGGAAATATCTGTCATCTAGAAAAACAAGATGGGCTAAAAGTAGAGGTGGGTGATAACTGCAACATTCTCACCTGATGTTTTGCTAGCTTTGGAAACTATGACAGCGACATGGCTCAAAAATAAACTAGAACCTTTTTTTGATAAACGTTGTATCCGTCTGTAAGTTCTGCTTTCTTAATTTTCTGAGAAGTGACACAAATTGTTTTTGATAAAATTTCTAGCTTTTGTTTTGTTCTGCAGTCAAACACCTGCTAATGTTTTGATTCTGCGGTGACCAGTTCCTCATTGAAACTGTATAAAAGGACTGTGCACTGGCTAGCTCATTGATCACCTCACACAGTATAATTCATGACGAGATGCTCCCAGCTAGTTGATTTATTTAGCATTAGATAAGGTAATACTTAACCCTGGGCGGAGTATGCGTAGTGGTGCTCCGCATAGTTCCACGGAGTAAAAGAAAAACTCTGTGGAACTACGCGGAGCTCTGCTCCGCCCCAGGCCCACAAAAGAGTTTAAAATGTTTTTAAAAAACCCACTTACCTTCTGTTCTGCCTGCCCTCCTCCTCGCCGCAGTATCTCCCTTCTTCTGTCATCCTCCTCCTCACGTCCCTGTACGTATTACGTCTTGCGTGAACTGTGCATTGTAAGGGGCTGGCCTCGTACTTCGCTCCGCCACGGAGTCGAAGTTTTGCGGCAACTTCGCGTTCCCAGCAGAGCGCAGAGTTGGTAAAACTCCGCAATCTCCGCTGGTGGAGCAGAGTACGACGCCCGGGGTTAGTAATACTGCCTCATTGTATTTTGATATTCAATTTCTCTCTCTCTCACTCTCTTTTTGAATTGCTGTGATTTAATAGTTGTTTGATTGCATGATTTTGTTCTTGATTAATGATTGGTCTTTGACACTAATAACTTGCTTGTTTTGAATAAAGGGCCACTCCTGACTCGATTCCTGCTTTTCAGAAGTGTATCTTGTTATTTCAGATAACACATTCAGCGTTCATCCTGTAGGTAAATACCACCCTCTAACATTTGGTGACCACAAAGGGACGGGCATAAGGGTCTTCATTCTCCAGAGAATGGGATTAGCCCTGCGGCTGCAGCCAGAGTTTGCCCCTCGCCGGCTCTTCCTGCCTGAACCACCGGACACACCCGGGTAAGTCAAAGAGCCTTTTGTTTTTCCCTTTGTCTTGTCTACTATGGTGTGAGTACCAGGGATTCTTTGGGTGGGGCCTGCGGGTGTCATATTACTGCCCCGGTCCCCTTGCCCTCTTACAGACTGTCACCTTGCCACATCAAAAATCCCTTTTTAAATAAAACACACAAAGCAGGCACTGAGCCAGGACTTATTGTAGGACCTCAACGTTTGAGGCATGTGGTTTTTGGGTTTCCCGTGCAAGATTGCACTTAACGTTTCAGTATTTTGTATTTTTTTCATATTGACTGTCTAGAAAAGATAGGGTTCGCCTATTCACGTCGGTCTGTGGGTAGGGCAGGCAAGTAGACAGGATAGGAAAGATCAGGTCTCTCAAACGCCAGGGCATGCCAGTGTTTTTCTTTTAAGTAAAGCACTGATGCGATGATTCATGCACCTATCTAGTTATTTATAGATAGGAAAAGGGGAGTTGTGTCTAGGAGTTAGAACACCCAAGGTTTTCACCTGTCCATATATGGTGACAGGTAAGGGAGGCACATAGTACTGATAGTATTTGTAGTTTTCTGCTTTTTACAGACGTAAAGGGTTAAGATACCAAACGACGATAGGAAAAAGGGCACGCCCCACTAGCTTGTCGCATTTTCGCATTAAGATTGAAACATTTCTGAATTCATAATGAAATAAAAGGAAGTGCTTCAGTTTCAAAAAGTTAACTTTGTGGTTTCCTGCCCTCTCAGTTCAAGGGAAAGTACTTTTTTTTTTAGTGCTATTTTTTATACTCTTTTGAACGTTTGAATTCTTTCTTTTCATTCGGTCTCTGCCAGATAATGACCATTCTGAAGGTTGAAAATACTTGCCTTTTGTAATAAGTTGTAAATAAGTTGTCGCCATTTAAATAAGCTGCTGTCTTTCTCTCTTGGGCAGCTTATGATTTTTCTGTCTCCATGTTTTCAAGTGACTTCGTTGTGTTTCCTTGTAAGATCGGTGTCTTGCGCAAGAACACAAGTGTTTCACTATTTTGCATTCGAGTTTTGTGGTTCACACTAGCAAGATACAATCTAGGAAATGTAAAAAGTGAACAAATGTTGTAAATATTGTTAAGCGAGAATATGATGCAGGCCTGTAACATTTGTATATATCATATGTGAATTATGGAGTCCTCCATCCGGTTAGTGTATATGTGTATGCATCCTATTGTTCTGCATGTTCACTTAAAATGATTTACGGACCTAGTTTCATGGTGATACATGATTAGGTTAATAACTGTGTTAACAGGGCTCAAAGTAACCTCTATCAGATACAAGATACACTTAGTGACGTGCTTAATAAGGTAGACATCCCATCAAGTAGAAATGATGCCAACACAAATGTCCCTCCACACACACCATCACCGCCACACTCTCCCAGCCAAAGATATTGTGAAGGATTGTCACAAACTTATGCTGTCACTACTTCAGTTATGCCCCTTGCAGCCACTACAACCATTCACGACAACTCCTCTGCCCAAGCCAGCAATGACAAGCACTTAGGCCCGCCAGCACCTTCACAAACATTACTATCAACAATGACACAAACTTTGGGCCCACCATCTGAGTTCACGTGTGACCTACATGCCACTTATGAGAGGGTTCACCCAGGCCAGAAAGAACAAACTATTAGGAGACAAAGGAAAACTGAGATAGAACAATTAACAGTGTTGGGAACGCCTGGGGGACCCAACGACATGTCCTAAGATGTTTCAGGAACAGGCATATACGTTCCACTAGGCAGCAAATTACAGAAACATGATGCTCAGTAAACAAACTGCATTACAGGGCAAAGACCTAACACCCAATGAAATAGTTACCCGCGGGGAGGGTTCTGACTTCTATGTCAACTCATTCACTGATGATTTGGTGGGTTGGATGAAAAGTCTTGCACCACAGATGATTCCGTGGCCACGAGATGGATCCTTTAATCCAGAGAACATGGCAACAGCAGAAGACTGTACCTTACATGGGGAGGGAGATGAAGATTGGGACTATCCTTACATGAGGGCAAGCTTAAAGGTCTGGCAGAAATATGCATGTCAATTTGACCTCACACGACCCACAGCAATAAATACCTCAGTGATACACCAGATACCCCTACTGTTCAAAGACTCAAACACTGCCCCTCAATGTGTCCCATGGCCCCAAATGGACAACGTCAATTTGAAAAAACTACTACCGCCGCTAACAGAAGATGATGGCAAATGGATAGCAGCCTTAGGAAAACATACAGGGGCAGATTTACGAGTTCTGGCGCATCACTGCAAATCAGCAGGGATGCGCCAGAACAGATGCGACACGCAATTCCCTCCCTGCGCCACCACAAATGCGGCGCATTTACAATGCAGCGCACCATGGCGCAAGGATAGGGTGATGCGTGTCGCATCCTGTGGCGTAAGGGCGGCGCATTGCTGGAGTTGTGTCGCAAGCGGGATGCGGCTCCAGCAATGCTCAGGGGCGCCCTATGCCTAACATGCTGCGTCATTCCTTACGCCTGCTTCAAGCAGGCACAGGGTATTGACGCAGCATGGACGTAAAAGTGACTCAGTGAAATCTTGTAGATTTCACTGCGTCACTTTTACGAGGCGTTCCTGCGACGGAACGCCCACCCTGCGCCGGAACGCCCACAAGAAACCTAACACAGGTTTCATGTGGCGCAGGGCTTTACAACGTGACGCATCTCCCTAGATGCGTCACATTGTAAATAAGGCGCAACGTGGCGCATGGTTTGCACCGCCGCTGCGTCACAGAAGTGACGCAACGGCGGCGTAAATGTGGTGCATGGGGCTTGTAAATCTGCCCCACAGCTGGTATCACCTTAGCGGTAGGTGACATTAAAAGCCTGCTCAGCTCCCTGACTGGAGTGGAAGCAGAAGACATACTAAAAGAAGGAATAAACGGAATAACGCTAACAGAAACAAAATATGATGGTGCTCCATTTAACAAAATGTGCACCATCATATGGTCCCAGTTACGCTACCAGTTTCCTGATATCCCAGACATCGGGTCCCTCATGTCACAGACAATGCACCAAAATGAAGAGCCAACACAATACATCTCACAACTGAAGGAAAATGGCATCAGGAATTAGGAGAGAAAGGGAATGAAACAGGATTCTTCTATCACACAGTAAAATAGGAGTTGCCCATAGAAGTGCAGGAAAAACTAGATGGAATAGTAGCCATGGAATACAAACCATGGCCTGAAATTCAAGACCACATCATTAATTTCTGCAAAAAGAAGCAAGAGCAGGATAGGAACAGGCAGGTAGCAATTGAAAATGCAGCTGCCAAGATAGTCCAGCAGAAGCTTAATAAGAAAAAAGACGCACCGGACACAGTCATGCTCGCAGCGCCAGTTAACTAGATGACTGCCATTGCAGGGTTTCCCCAAACTGCACTGAATGCATTAGCAGCCAACACGCAGGGTTTTGCATCCACATGCAGCCACTGCCCCAAGCAATTTAGCCCCAAATAATTTACTCCTACTTGCCTCCAATACAGCCCATGAAGCAAACAGTGCCACAGCTCCATGCACCAGCAGTAGCACAGATGCAAGCACCTATACAGTAGGTACAGCCACAGAACACACAGTTAGCCAATACAATAGAGATTTTGAAACTGCGGCTCACGAACAAGGAAGTGAGTGACACTGGACTAATAGCAAAGGAAATATTGAAGCAGATAGTGAACACTGGACAGAAGGAAGGAATTAGCGAAACAAGCCTGTTCTGCTCTCCCGATTTCAAGTACACAGAACTCGGGAGACAAGAGGGGAGACAAATTGATGGAATAGAATGTACACTCAATACACCCATTTCTGTCTTGGATAATACATAACATTTCCTGGCCCCAAAGATTCAATGACATATATCCCCTATCCACGACAACGGCCCCAACACTTAGTCTCATCTTGGAAATGGTTGCTAAAGTGCAAAAGTGGCGTACATACAAAGATGGTTTCATGAAAAATCTGGATGAGAATAGGGACAATTGGCAGTATCAGAATATGCTTCAAAATAAATAAATAAATACATTTGCCCACGGCAACAGATACAATTGCATCTGCAATGTGGTTGCGTTGCAGAGGACTCATGTCTATTCTTAGGCTTTTCTGAGCAATACAGTAAAAGATCAGGCATATTACACAACATGCATGATACATAATGTACCTAAGCCGGGTCTGGTGGTGTAGCGGACTAATGCTTCCACTGTGGGGGCCTGTGTTTGACTTCATGGTCACAGGTTCAAAACCCAGGCAGGTCTACTGAGCCTTCATCCTTCTGAGGTGGATAAGATGAGTGCCATTGAGTTGGGTAACAATAAACATCTGTTATTCAGCTCCTACATACCCTTCTGGGTGAACTTGAGCTTTAAAAATACACATGTTCTGTTATGTTAAAATAGGCTCTATTTTAAGGATAGCAAAATGTACAATAGGGATTCAGCACAAATGATATTACGAGGTGTTGAAGGGTTAAAAGATTTTTTCTTGGGCTGCCTTTATATTAGCGCTCCTGGCTGACCACAGAGTGTGGGCATTGAGCCCAGACCAAAAAGACATAATGCAATAAGTTTCCTGTGCTTACGAACAGAACAGAAACAAAAATATAGTTAGTATTGGCAAGTTTAAACACTTATTTTTAGTAGAGGAGAATAATGCAAATACTTATATGTTTATTACATGTATATTAATAAAATAGGATTGAGTCCTCTTACAATTTGTAGTTTGTATGAAATCGATAAACAATAGACGAAGAGATGTGTAAATGTATGAAGTGTACTGAAATAATAGGTTTAGTGTATAAGTGTGCTTTCATAACATTTTATTTTCAGGTGCAAGGCCGTAGGAGAGGAGATGTTTGTTTTTCGTAAGTGTCTGTTTTATGTTTTGTTTCATGGTGTGCTTGTCATCCGCTGATGCCCCGTTCAACAGATTATGTCAGTGCGTTGAGAAGTATTATTGTTGTTTTAAGGAATAGTTTTAAAGAATGAATTTGGAGAGACTGATTTTATTCTCCACTGTGACAGAAATGCCTATATTGAACTAAGAGTTAAGCTAGAAAAGGATTCTTCAGAGAAATAAACTGCCTAGGATCACACAATTTAGTAAAATGGGGAAGCCAGGATTAAATGCAAGGTTTCAGGTTTCACGTTATGCATATCAGTCACTGTGTATATATATATATATATATATATATATATATATATATATATATATATATATATATATATATATATATATATATCACTCCAAATCCTGGCCCGCTAATAGCTCACCGGGACCTCCAGGCACGGACCTCTTATGCGCCTCCAAAAAATTCAAACAACTCCAATGTTGTAATTCGCAGTGCTGTGGTTTTTATTCACACATTAAAATAATAAACTCCTTAGCTGTTCAGGGATAGTGCCTGCCATGACGCGTTTCGCCCGCCTCACGCGAGCTTGATCACATGACGGGCCACATGACAGGGAACAAAATAAATAGAAAAATGTGCACTAATAACTGTGAAAAGCTGTTGCCTCGTGAGTGAAACTAGAAAACAGACTGTTATCTAAACACTATCGTCATCGTATCCATCGCTGCATTGTCATTACAATAAATATGACAGATGATAAAAAAACCTCAATTTAAAAACTGAGTACATGTTACAATTGTAGAACATCGAAAAATTGTGTGCAAATGCGCAATGCTTAAAAAACTCAACATTGAATTATAAAGTGCACGAATTGCTAAATATCCTTTGTAGCACCAATAAGACACATGTAAACATCAATCAGAATTGTCTTGTTTGACATTGTTCTCAGAATTATGAATAAATGAATAAAGTGCTAGTGCTGTTAACATACCTCATTCAATTTGCATATAATACATAATTTGTAATAAAAAGAAGAGGTACCCTAATTCATTATTACCTGGACTATGTCAAATATAGAGTGCAAGTGCACAATAACATATCCAATTGATCTTTTTGTTTGGCTCACAAAATTATAAAGTGCTAGTGCAAAATACCACATTCTAATTTATCTGTCTGACTGAAATAGCCAATACAAAATAGCGAACCTACACTTTTGTTTGGTGCCAAATTATTAATACACCATAAATCAATGTATAAAGCAGCGAATACACATAATTATATTACACAACAAGTTCATTTTCTTCACAGCAGTATAACCTTGAGTCATAGTTCTCTCTCTAAAGCAGTCTGTATTTATAAAGTGCCGTGCTAAGTGCAAAAACCAAATAACCAGTGCCAAAAAGTATTGTGCAATTTACAATTTCTATAGCAGCATAGACATTACTTATTATCCAAGCCTGAATAATGCTAATAAAGTACAAGTACTAATAGTATGATATATATAGAGAGATATAAAAGCTTGCTATTCACAAACACAAGACATGATTTGATCATCATTTCCAACACCTTGAGAAAGCTCAAAGCCATTTCTATATCTTTACAGAGTGTGAGCTTACTGATACAGGTTCAACTATCTGGACAACACCTAAAGGAAATTGTGCATGTCCTCACAAGTGTTAAGGCTGTTGGGCATCTTAGTATCAAGGGCCAGAATGAAATGAGTTTCTAATTGGCACAGGCTTTTCTCTCGGTTCCCACCCCGGCCGGGAATGGGAACTGCCCCTAACACAGAATACTTCAAATCCTTGAGTTTATTCTGGTGTACCAACTTGAAATGTCTGGCGACAGGATAATTCGGGTCTGAATGAACAATTGCCCTGATATGTTGTAAAATCCGTTTATGTACAGGGAGCTTAGTGCTCCCTATATATTCCAGGCCACAGGTGCAACGTAACTTGTAAATTGCAAACACATGTTAAATGTTCCTTAATCAGGATCATTTTATCACTAAATGCTGTCACATAATGTGATGCATTAGTCGCAAAAGTGCATGCGCGACACGAGTTGCATTTAAAAAAAAACAGTTTTAGCCAACCACGTATTTTTTGGTGTAATCTCAGGACTTGATTTCACTAAGGCATCCCTCATAGAGGGTGCCCTCCTGAATGTGATAGCAGGCAATGTTGGTAATATGGGTTTTAGCGTTACATCCATTAAAACTATGGGCCATTGAGAATATATTATTTTGCGGATTTTACGCTCTTGATGGCTAAATGTAGTGATAAGTCTGATGTTACATTTGTCACTATCAGCTGCTTCAATTGGAGGGATCGGAGCTATGGCACGATCTCGTTTAGGTATTAGTAGCTCCTCCCTTGTATGTTCATTTGCTTTATTCAAGGCCCGAACCAACATGGACCTATGATAGCCCCGGCTTAAAAAACGGCAAAACGCATCATGCTGACATTCCTGTGAATCAGTTTGCAGACTACAGATACGGCGAATTCTCACGAACTCGCCATACGGTATGCTCTGGATTAAGTGGCGGGGATGCGAACTCTCAGCATGCAAAATTGAGTTGCCCGCAGTTTGTTTTCGGTGCAACTTTGTATGGATCTGACCTTCACTTACATAAAGGAGAACGTCTAAAAATTCAACACTCGTGTCACTGATAGTGACCGTGAATCTCAGGTTTTGTGCATTAGAGTTAATGGATGTCACAAATTCTGTTGCTGCCTCTCTACTACCATCCCAAATTAAACAAATATCGTCGATATATCGCCAATAATGCTTAACATGTGATTCCCACTCCATCCTGTGCTTAGTCCTGAGGACATGCTCCTCCCACCAGCCAACATGGAGACATGAATAGCTTGGGGAGAAAAATGCCCCCATCGCAACACCTCTCAGCTGTTGACATGCTTCCTTATTGAACAAAAAGTAGTTATTGAACAGGCAAAGCTCTATCATTGTGATTAGCATGCAATTATGTTCTTTCATACAGATAGCTCTATTGTCCAAATAGTATTAAACTGCTGCTAATCCATCGGAATGATTTATGCTTGTGTACAAAGATTCTATATCCATAACTACAAGCAATAAATTCGGTTGCCAAACTACGTCTCTGATTTTTCTCAGGAAGTCGGAAGTGTCTTTTACAAAGGATGGTAAGGTGACGACATGAGGCTGTAAAAATAGTCCACATATTTTGAAATCATTTCCATCAAGCTTTTCCGGGCCGAGATGATAGGCCTTCCAGGAATTGGGACTACCTTTTTGTGCACTTTAGGGAGGAAATAGAGGATAGGAGTGACAGGATGATCCACTTTCAAGAAATTAAATTCATCCTTAGTCAACAGACCCTGCCTCTTCCATTGTGCCAGATGTTGTGTCACTTTATCATGAACCAAACGTATTTCCTGTTTAGATGTTTTCCTATAACACAGGATATCTGACAACTGACGATTGGCTTCTGCCAGATATTGATTCTTCGGCCATAATATGACATTTCCGCCCTTGTCGGATTTATTCACAATGATGTCATGATTGTTCTTCAGCTTGTTAATTAAGATATGGTATTGGGCCTGTTTGTAATTCCTGCGATGTTGGTATGTCATAATAGTTCTGTTAAGACCTTTTAATTCTTCCACTTCTCTATTGTTGAAAATATCCACCGCATCCTTTGGCATGAGTGGCAAGAATGTCGATGGAGGGCGGAAGGGGCTAGATGCTGCTCTGTTGATGTTAATGCCCATTCCAGCCATTGCTTGTTGTGTTGTTTCACTTGCGGTACTTTCATAATTTGACAGTGATTGTAATGCCTGTAGAGTTGGGATGTCTTTGACCTGTAAATTAATGTCAGGGGCAAACACGCCCGATGGCATGTTGGAGGGAATTGGAGGAGGTATGTTCAATTGAAAATACTTAATCAGCTTCACTTTCCGAATAAACTTAAAAACATCAGTTCTTGTTTGATTGTACGAAAATGTATTAACAGGACAGTACGTAAGCCCCAAGGATAAGAGCTGAGTTTCTGCTGTTGTTAGCACTGTCTCTGTAAGATTGATGACCGTGTTATTGGTAGTGTGCTCTATCGTCTCCATTTTCTTGTTGCATTCCCTCTGTTGGTATTGCTTGCGGTGTTTGCTCCGCCTCTCCCTCCTGCATTGGATGCTCGTTCTCCTTGCTGTTGTTGAGGATTGCGGGGGCGCAAGGTCTGCCTCCGGTCCTGTTGGATAAAATTCAGCTCCTCTGCTGGGGTAAGGGTACTAACGCATACTGTTGATGTTTCTGATGCGCCTGGACGACCATCGTCTGACTCACTATTAGAAGTGAGAGAATTGGTATCAGATTCCACATTGGTAACAGAGTCACTAGCGGGAGCACCTTGTACTGGCTCCGATATTTTATTAGTGAGGGCCTGCCGTTTATAATTGTCAAATTTCCTGGAGAAAGTAAAAATTCTCCCTCTGGCATAGTCGTTCTGGTCACATGCAAATTTAAAAACCTTCCGTGCCTTAATGGTATCTTCATGTTTCTTAATGCGAACGTCTATGTCAGCACGCCCTTTTGTCACCGCTTCATGCATCCCTGTGGCATCTAGCAATCCGTTGACTCGATCGATTTCAATTAAAATTGCTTCACAGTCAATCTCTGCATATCTGATCAGTATGTGTACCATATTCATCGAAGCCTGCAGATTATTCTCCGCCCATTCCTTTAACATGGCGGGATTTGGGTTCTCGAATGTCGGGGCAATGAGGACTCGAAGACCCCTTGGTACCCGATTAGCGTCCCGATATTTTTCTAGGGGCTTTTTTTCCCACCACTTAGTTAATTTGTTTTTGAGCAGTTTCTCAAGAGTCCTTAATAATGTCCTCACATCATTGTTTCCTGAACTATTTGCTTGTGCTCTCTGTTCAATGTTGATATTCAGCAGATTTTGGAACAATGCCTCAGCCACTGCTTCTCTGTCCCGTAGCGCCTCACTGGTTGACATGATGGAGAATACTTTATTTACGCACTGTGATAAGCACAATTGATCAATGGAGACTGATCCCACAACCTGTACTAATCGTAATTATACAGCACTGTAATGGTTCCTCTTACGGGCACTGAACTCACGGTCCCACGAGTCTTCCGACCACATAGACTCCGCAGTTCCTCACCGAAAGCAGAGAAATCCGGTGCTTGTTTACTGGTACATGTACGGGGGCACAGCCGACGCTTACTCCTTCCGAGTTAAGTTCAAACACGTCAACGTGGTTGGCTGAATACACAGCTGTGCCTCTTCACACACATATATATATATATATATATATATATATATATATATATATATATATATATATATATACTTCGCTCCCCTATGCACACTGTACCACAGACACCTTCCTGCCTGACCACCTTTGCCTGGCATCAATTCAAAGCACTGTGCTGGGTTCGGTGTGGACTCGTTTCGTGGGTAGAGCATGCAGCCTGCTGGTGCAGCACATCAGGACTTTGCTCACAGACTTCCCTCGTCCAAGGTGTGTGAATTAGACCTCTCTACAATTCGGTTATAGGGTCCACTTTGCGATCTTTAATGAGTGCTAGAATAAGTGTCAGGCTACAGTATGTAAGAAATGTGGTTGTAAAGGAACTTGTGGGTTTGTGGCAGCAGCAGGAAAGTCAAATAAGGGATTATGTCACTACGTGAAATACCACCGGCGTCACCACTACTTGAATAAAAACTGGTGCCTCTTCAGATTTCGGCTTTGATACTCTTTCTTCTGTGCGAATTAGGGTGACGGGATACTCCAGGCCCTTTCTAACAAAGCCGCCTTGCAGGGATGGGGGCTTCCATCAAAATGGAGTATGTTTTGTGGATCAGATTTGGGGCACATGTCCCGCTTGTCCCACTTGTGACATTATGGAAATATTCCTGGACAAAGTTACATGGAGGTGAGAAAGGGAGAAAGGAGGAGAATCGTCTCCTCTTGTCAGGTCTGAGAGACTGTGTTTTCACATTTTAGGATGTGACTGTGGCAGTTAATATGAGCAAGGATCGCAATTATCAAATGGAGCCTTTTGAAATCTGCGTGACTTTTTAAAATGTGTGCACTTGGAGAAGAAATTATATACAAAGACTGTGATGTTTCTTTTTACGCTATTAAGCATGATGTATAATTACATTACAGTCCAAAAACGAAAGATTTATGAGACTAGTGCACTGTGGGAGATGTAGGAATTCATTACCAGTCACGTGTTAATTTGAATATAAGGCATCAAACACTGCATTTTGATTCAGCTCACCTGTGAACAAGGCTACTTGGAACAGCCGAAACGCGTAAGGAAATGAGAAGTTGCCCCTCTCACTTGAATAAACACTGGTGCCTCTTCAAATTTGCGTTTCAATACTCTTCTGTGCAGATATATATATATATATATATATATATATATATATATATATATATATATATGAAGGATATATAAAATAGCACTAGAAATATTGACTTGTATAAGTATGAAATTATGTGTGGGCATATTAATGATTTCTTTTTCTAGTGTCATCAGGCTTGCAGATAATATTCTTCTAAAGAACATAGATTGTAAGCAGAATGCACTAGGGTGCATTTTGATGCAGTGTATTCACTAGGGACTACAAATAATGGATAGTGAGTGGTCCTCGTTAAATTGATTAAATTGATGGTTTGAAGATGTAGGAGCATATGCTTGCATGCACATATGGACAAGTATGTTGCTCTTCTGATCAGGGGCGGCTGGCATGGATCGGGGTGGGGGAGTGGGGGAGGCAGTGAAAAAATATATTTACACTTACCTTTTCACAGTCGCTGTCTCTCCTCCGTCATCTCTCCTCCGCTTCTCTTCCTGATGAGTCCTGGAAGCAGGAAGCACTCACGCTCCCCTAAACCAATCACGATATTGCTGTCAGCAGCATCGTGATTGCTCAGACAGGGAGTGGGAGTCAATACAGCCTGGTGGAAAACTTGCTAAGTGCCCAAGATGGCCGACCAAACCATCATGCGCACTTAGAGAGTGGCCCCCTGCTCTTGACTTCCCAGCCCTACCCCGTCTTGCACCTACGACTGAGCCACTACGGAAAAATAACATTGCGTTATTATCATTTTATTTTTCCTTTTTCCACTGCTGAAAAGCAGTGGGGCTTCGCTCCTCTGCCATAGCGGAGGAGCCGCCGCTGCCTCCGATGTGCCTGTTGGATTGTTGCTTAGCTGGTTTTTAACAGTTGTGCCATGTTTGAGAATGGAAAGTCTCCTTTAATAGTAAAAGAATCAAGAGGATAGTGTATGTGCGTGTGCGTGTATGTGTGTGTGTACATGCTCACACATATGTATGCCTTTCTTCTTCTTATGAAGCTGCCCAGCTTCTGCCCATGTAGACTTCTATTTGCTGAGGAGGCAGTGCTGTGCACTTATCAACTGGCCAGTGTTGATATATTAGCTTGGTAGTATAAGGTCACCATAGAATGGATATTTGGGAGCTGAGGGCAAGGGCCTCTCTAATCTGGGAGACTAGGCCATGTTTTTTCAATATATAACAGGAGAAATATCGCAAAGCACAGCGTTTCTGATGTTGTCAATTCCTTTTTTTCATTTTCCTATGCGCAGTGCCTGATATATTTTTTGAGTTGTGTGCTTCACAGACTTTTCTCTATCTCTATTTTCCTGTCAATGCAGTCTGACATACCTATTCCTTAGTATCCACCAACTTTTCTCCCTCTTGCTAATTCCACTCTCTTTTTTCCTCTCTCCTCTTTGTATTTGCCTGCATTTCAAGTTTGTCTCTCCCGTTGTCCCTTAATCAGTTTCTTTTCTCAAATCTGTCTTTTCCCACTCACCTATTCCCTCTTCTTGTGTCTCTACCTGTTCTCTTTATTTTTTGCATAGTTTTCTCTCCTTATGTTTTATCTCTCGCTCCCTCTTAGTCAGGGCTTTAAGTGGGAAAAAAAAACTGGGGGTGCTCTAAAAGGGGCGTGGCAAATCTCTTCAAGGGGTGTGGCCTATCCGAGTAGGGGCGTGGTCTAAATCAAGATAACTAGCATTGTGTGCTTAAGAAAATCATGAAGTGGCATCCAGCAAAGGATAATAAAATAGGCAAAAAGGTATATTTATTAAGTATAAGCCATAAAAATACCAAACACTTTAAAAAACATGTAAAAATTATTTACATTACTTAGAAATCTATTGCAGGATTCCCCAAAACCCTTGAAGATATTCACTGTGTCTATTTTGCTGGGGTTTCTCGGCGGAGTCAGAGGTTTGGCAGAAAGAGCAAAATATCCCAATTTGTAGTATTTGTTTCCCATTTCACTAACCAGTTACAGCTTATTACGTTATTTAATTTAACCAATGGATACACATGTTTATTTAAGGTTTAATATGAGTTATTGACATTAAAATACATTCACAAAGTGGGATATGTTTCCAATCACAGAAAGTCCCAAATACGCTTAAAAGTGGAAGCACAAGCCATTTTTCTCCCAGCCATGGAGTTTCTGTCATCAGCACTTCTCCTCCCTTTTTCCACAAGAGCAGTTCAAACATGAATGGCAAAATATCCTAGTTTGCAAATGTTTTCCACATAATTATGGCTCAGCCATATTTGCCACATAATACATCATCTGCTGCATAATCTGACGATTTTAACTAATAAATTGTTTATAGCTCAAACGATCAAAAGTTACAAAAAAATGTGACTTGTGTTGCTGCAAAGTAGATGGCCCATTGCAAAGGTTGTCACACAAGAAAAAGCCACGGGTCCGGATTGGAAGGAGGTTAAATAACTGTGTGAATATGCTCTACCATACACGACGGGGGATTTCCTTTTCAGGACGGTTCCCCTCACACACCAGAGGTGTCATGCTTCATCATGGGGTGCCTCCTCACGCAAAAGACCTAGTCTTTGCGTGGGCTACAACCCCTCTCTACGAGGGAGGAGCTCAGGGATGTTTTTATTGAGTTAGGCAGGGTGTACTAAACCCCTATGTGAGCTTGGCGTGCGTGTAAAAAGAGAAAGTGCAGTGCTGTGATGTGAAAATTTAAAACTGGCTACTGGGTTAGCTATATTGTAACTTTATTCAGCTACCCGGTGTCAGGATTAAAAACAGTGAGGAGCTGGTAGCGTAAATGCCAACATTCGAGACAGATGTGTAGATCACTAGACCAACATGTTTCGGCCAGAAAGACCTAAATAGTGTCGCGGCCTATTTACGTCTTTCTGGCCGAAACATGTTGGTCTAGTGATCTACACATCTGGCTCGAATGTTGGCATTTGCGTGACTAGGTCTTTTGCGTGAGGAGGCACCCCCATGATGAAGCATGACACCTCTGGTGTGAGGGGAACCGTCCTGAAAAGGGAAATCCCCCGTCGTGTATGGTAGAGCATATTCACACAGTTATTTAACCTCCTTCCAATCCGGACCCGTGGCTTTTTCTTGTGTGACATTAATTTGATGGGGAGTTAGCCTACGCAGGTCCTTAAAACTCCTCCAGCCCTTAAGTGTATCCATTGCAAAGGTTGACTGGTCAACTTTCTCACTGCTGCACTTGTATGTTCCACTGGTACTAATAAGGAAAAATCTTTGCGGATACTTGTTAGCATGTGTAAAAATGTCAAAATAATAAAGTATCAGAAAATTTACAGCACCACTAATAGCAGTATAGGGTGTCAGAGCACTTTACATCACGTATGATTGCTTATCTCAGTGTAATATATGTGTGTAAATCACTGTATTGGAAATGTTACATAAGACAAAGGACTATAAGGTGTAGGAGTCACATGACAACCATACTAGTAGGTAGCATAGTTTAATAGTGATTGGTCTGGAGAAACACAAACTCAGAATTTAAAACTTAATACCATGGTTGGGGGTTCTCTTTAATAATCAGAATTGATTTCTACCCAAATGAACCCTTTTTTGCAACATTAGGATAATCAAAGACTGTGGAAAAACATAACGCTCTAATTTATACCTTGCAGTTTGCATGCAGCTCTTACATGACAGTTAATAGCTCACTGTTCTATGTTAGGATTTTAACTTATTAACTGCAAGTAACAATAGGGTCTCTCTGACAAAAGCAGTAACCCACTGACCTATTTACATTATGTGCACTTTGTGATCTGCATGGTACATGTTCTTAGCAGTGGGCACATTAACCCTCTGCGCTTCCTTTCCATGAGTCAAAACGTCCACTAGACAAAACACCATCTCCCTCTACTAAGAACATTAATCCCTGGAGTTATCATGACATTTTTATTGTTGCCGAAAATTGTTGGAGGCCAGGAAGGAGACAGCAAGTGCTTTTAAAACCATATTATACTTGCAAACACGACGCCCCCACCTGAAGTCAGTGCCACCCGCAGTCCGTGCAGGTAACAGCGGTGGGGCCGGGTATGGGGGGGTTTCAAGGGATGCTGCTGAAGGAAAATTAATTATTTAATTTTCCCTCAGCATCGTCCCTTGAAATCCCCCCTTACCCGGCCCCACTGCTGTTAGCTGCACGGATCGCGGGTGGTCAGCGCCTGGTGCGGTCGCACTGCCCTAGAGCCACCCTGCTCAAGGGTCCTGTGACCTCAGTGACAGAGTCACTGTCACTCTATGGTGTGCTGCTTCATAGGCCTGCCTGCAAGACTGGAGGTGAACTTCAGAATAAATTGTGGCAGACAGGCCTTCAAGGTTAACCCACACATGCCACTGCTAGGGTCCACCTGCTGGTGCTAAGACACCAGGGCTTTTAAGATCTTGCGGGGCCTTCTAAGGTCTAGCATGGGAATGTGCTCCCTCAGCGGGAGTGGTCTGGTGGACTGGTCATGAAGGCTGAACCTGGTTCCCCAGTTCCGAATTCCGCAGCTCTGACCATAGTGCCACATCCTCTCCCCCACTGAACACCATACTGCCCCACTGAGAGAAACTTGCACTGCACTGACCCGCTATAAACATCTGGATGTGACTCAATTCAAATTACGCACTAGACAAGAGCAATATGCTGCCTAAAAAAAAATTAACAACATCCTAGAAAAAGCAAACACTCAGAGAATGCAAAATTAAGTAAAGCATGTGAAATGTAAGCAGGAACAACATGGTTCCCTTTTTCTTTTTACACTCATTATTCAGAAATTAGTGAGTGCTTTTGCCTGAAAAGGTAAGGCCATGACTACAGGGCCCAGAAGGGACCCGTTTCAATGCCCATTGCTTATATCCTTACAAAACGTAAGCAGTATGGTTTAAAAAGACCACATTCGTGAACACACAGCCGCTGTACACATTTTGTTTTCCAATTCACCCATCAAGCAGGTATTTCAGTACCTCCAGGAATAGTGCACTTTCAAACCCAGGGAAAGCAATGTTGTTCAAAGAGAGACGAGAAAACAAAAGTAGCGCTTCATGGCAAACACTGTAAAGTGGCGCTAATGTGTTTAGGTGTGAATAAATCAATCTGGCCACCTTGCAACCACTCTGTCTTGCTTTAGTTAGTTACTTTTCATATTTTGAATGTTTTAGTTCTCTCCACCCCGAGGCTGCACTTAGAAATTGAAAAAGTCAGAAAAAGAGGACGTTTCCAGCAAAAGTGTTTTCTTTTTGGATCCATTTTCACAGGGAGCAAATAAACGAAAGCAGGAAAGAGAAGGTAATACCTGTTTCTAAAAGTCTCGGTTTTCACCATCCCACGCTGGCACCACCACGACGTTGCTCCTGCGCTGGAAAAAGAGAAGGGAAATCCTGAGAGAAAATGGCTCTCTTAAAGGGTTTCCCTTCCTCCAACAACGCTCACCTGGCATGACGTCATGCCGTCATGCCGTCGTGCCGTGGACGTCATGCCGTGACCTCCACTACTCAGTGAGGAAACTGAGCTCTCACTGCTGGTTAGAAAAAAAAAAGAAAAAAAAGAAAGGACTACCTTTGCCAGCCGCGAAAATAGAGCCCGATAGAGACCCGTTTCGAGGGCCCCAAAAAAAAACTGCCGGTGCTCAGACCCGGACAGACCCGGCCCACTTAAAGCCCTGCTCTTAGTCTCTCTCTCTCTCTATCTCTCTCGCTCGCTGTCTCAATGCGTTGGTTGTCGATTCCATGCTGTTTACAATAAATCTCCCTGACTGCTCAGCTTATACCCCTCTCTCTTTTTTCCATCCATTTGCAGTGGGCTCCCATCTGTCTGGAACCTCTCTCCCAAATACCTCTTACTCACTCACATCCCTTGCCATGCATCATGTCTATTCTGACTTTGTATCTCCGATGTTATTCTCTGTATTGCAATACTAGCTTTGGTCTATTGCTTGTCGCGTTGTCAGTACTGCTAAGGTCTTTATCTGCGCCCGCAGTCTAGCTTTGCACCCTTTTGCTATTTCTCCTTTCTCCATTTCTCGCTCATGTTGCTCTTCTCAGTTTGTTTTCCTTCTATTACTCTGGCACTTGTTTTTCCCTTCTATCTCATCACTCACCCTCACTTCACCCACCACTATGCCTTCTTCCCTTCTTTTTTATCAATCTGTCTTTTGTTTTCTCACTCACTCCTTCTCTTCCCATTGCATCATTCTTCTCAGCGTAAAATCACTTCTCTAAAGAAGTCACTCTCCATGGGCAATGCTACACACTTCAAGAAAACTGAAAAGGCCACACTACACACAGACACCTTCGCACACAACTGTGCACACATGCAGATTTGGAGACATCACTATAAGTGACAAACCTGTTATTTGTAAAGGGGAGTTTATCAGGGGCGGCTCCTCCTAAGTGGTGGAGGAGCATTGCCACACCTGCTTTGAGCACAGCAGGCAAACACTAACAAATAAAATGGCATAATAATGCCATTTAATTTTGCCACCAGCTCACGCTGTGTACAGTGCGAGCATGAGGCAGGGGTCGGGGCTGAACCCTGATATAGCAGGATTACTGCTGCCCCTTTCAGTGAGCATGTCGGGTTGGCTGGCTGCCTACGACCAGCCCGGCATGCACACTGTAGACCCAGCAATCCCTGGGCTGTGAAACCGATTGCTGGCACAGGCCCCCAGTCTCAAAATGAGCACTGGGTAAGCCTGCTTCCACCAATCCTGGAGCTGCTTTCATGCTGAAAACAGCATGACAGCAGCTCCAGGATTGTTCAGGATTCGCATTCCACTGGGCAAGAAGGAAGTCCCTCACTTTCCTGCTCGTGAACACCACCATCACTGGGAGAGCAGTGCTGCAACAGGCAGGAGCATCGTTTGTGGTGAGTTGGGTGCATCGTGCCCCCCCATATTTATGTATTGCCAGCCACCACTGGAGTTTATAAAATCAATAAATTTGTTGGAAGAAAACACTTTGGCCTGAGTATGGATCATGTGTAGTGATATCTCTGTGGGAGGCACCATCCGACCAGATTACAAGTTGCATCAACTGGGCGTGGCTTAGGAGCCGGAGGGAATGGACGTCGCTCCGGGAGGCTCCGGGAGGGCGTAGAGCGACGGGACTCCTCCAGGCTCCCAACGCGGATGTGTAGATTCCGAGACCGCTTTTCCTTGCAGCGGAACCTCTTTGGCGTGGATTGTCAACATTGCGGAGACGCGGGGTGAGCGTGCAGGTTGTTTTTTTTTCGGCATTAGGGAAGTCCGTTGCTGAGTCGCGGCGGCCATTTTGCGTTTCTGCCGCTCCCCGCGCTTCCCGCTCAACATTATGAAGGTGGTTTTGCCTTGAAGTATGTTCTAATGCACTCAATGGACGATTTTTAGTGCTTTTGTCCTGTTTTTTCACCTCCTCCTAATTCTTTTGGGCATCGAGTGTGTTTTTGCAAAATACAGACGAACTTTCATGTTTCCTCAGAGAGGATAAATGTTTTCCTGGACGCCATTTTAGTTTTCTTCTTGAATCCATTTGCCAGTTCGTTTTTACCATGCCCACTTAAAGCAGTGCTGTTTCTTGGTCTTCAGGGTCACTGCTCCTACATGGAAGTTATGTTTATCCTTCGCATGTGTTAATTGGCTTTATTAACTCTCCTCAGAATTATTTAGTACTCTCTTGGACGCCATTTCACAGTCCTGTCTACAACTGCCAGTTATTTTATTCACTTGTCTGAGACAATGGCTCGCTCCAACCACAGTAATACACAACAAATTAATGCCAACAGCATGTCGTTAGAAAACAGTAACCCTTTCAGTGTGTTGCAGGATAATATGGATGAAAATCTTAGTGACTCTGTTGGGATAAAAGGCTCCTCTTCTAATATTACTCGCCCAGGCTCTAAACCGAACTCTAAAATACCTTCCACATCAGGAAAGCGAGTGAAGACAAATCCTCCTTCTCCCTCCAACTCTTCCTCCTCCATCTCTATGGAACTCTTACTTGAAGAAATACGCTCGCTCAAACCATACATGGCCGAAACAAATGCACGTCTTCAAAACCTTGAAGATAACTGGTCTCATACTGAGCAACAAGTAGCGGATCTTGAGAGAAGAGTGACCTCAGTGCAGGTGATCTCAGACCAGGTTCCCGGGAATGCATAAACAAATACAGTATCTTAAACAACAGGTTGAAAATTTGGAAAACCGCAACAGGCGCAACAACCTACGTATTTACGGCCTTGCGGAAGGTCTCGAAGGTCCTGATCCTATATCCTTCTTTCAAACCTTTCTGCCAACACTTCTTGGTCTTCCAAGTTCTCCTTTATTAAATATTCAGCGGGCTCATCGTTTAGGTCAACTCTCTCGCTCTTCCACCTTCTCATCAACATCAACGAAACCTAGAGGTGTTATCCTTTATTTCCTAGAGTACACAGATCTGGTCAAAGTTATCCAAGCTGTCAAACAGAAGGGAAAACTTACCTGGAGCGGTTCCAATCTCTTTCTAGCGCAAGACTACGCCAAAGCTACCGTAGATCGTCGCAAACAGTTCTTGGACATGAGACCTGCTCTTCGTTCTCTGAACACATGATATGGATTGTTTCATCCTTGTCTCTTCAAAGTAACTTATAATAATAAAACGACGAATTATGAAGATCCTGCGCTTCTTCAACAATTTCTGAACACCTGTAGAGTTGACTCCATGGACATTCCCCGTTTATAACTGTCTTGAATGTCCCATTAATATATGCAGTTAATTGTATTTATCCACCTTTCCTATTGTATTTGGTTATGTTCTGAGGCACCCTCCTAATGTTTTCCTTTTCTTTTTATCAGGTGCGGTCTTGTGATCCTTTGTTTTATGACTTCTCCGTCGTATGCCTGGGGGTTGCTCCCCCCCCTTGCTGCACCCTCTTGGAGTCCTCCGTCCGGTGTGCTACCTCCCTAATGTGGTTCCTCCATCCCCATTTTCATTGTCTCTGTGTGGTATGTCTTTTTGACATTTTTATGCATCATCAATTGTTGTTTGATTTGTCTTGTACCCCTGTTCAGTGTTTTCTTCCTTCATATCCTTTTTTTCTTTCCTTCTCTTTTCCTTTCTTTTCTTTCCTTTCTTTCCTTCATTACCTTTCCCCTTTTTCTTTTTCTTTTTGGAGATATTTCTTTCACTTCTCCTTCTCTTCTCAATCTGGAATTTCTTCTATCTCATTCCCTATAGTTCTATTTTCTATCTTCCTTCCAGTAATGAATTTAGTTTTCTTATTTTCTGCATAATAATTGTTCGTGTTCAATTTATCTGGTTACAGTTTTGTTCTCTTTTCTATCATTTTTTCAGATATAAACTTAATGTATTTATTGTATGCATAATAATTGTTCATATTAACTTTGATTGGTTACTTTTAGAGTAGTTACATGGAATGTTAAGGGATTGAATAACCCCATAAAAAGACAACGGGTACTATCCCATTTAGCTAAAATACATACCGACATAGCACTAATTCAAGAGACTCATCTATCTGATACTGAAGCCTCTAAATTGAAACGTTGTTGGGTTGGTAATGTTTTCTTTTCTCAAGCCTTAGGTAAGAAAAATGGAGTCGCTATTCTATGTCATAAAAAGTACCAGGTATCAGTCACCCATCAAGAATGTGATTTGGAAGGTCATTGGACTATAGTCAAACTTCTCTTAAATCAAATACCTTTGGTCCTTTTTAACATTTATGCCCCAGTTACTGTTGATAATGTTTTCTGGACTCAAATCTATGAGAAGCTCCTTTTGTTTGACGATGAATATATTATTTTTGGTGGCGATTGTAATCAGGTTTTTGACCCCATATTGGATAGGCATTCTTCAGTTAGATTTTCTAATACTAAGATGCACTCCCAATTTACTTCTACCATAAGACGTAAATCCTTAGTTGACATTTGGAGACTTTGTAATCCTGATACCCGAGAATATAGTTTTTACTCCCCGTCCCATCACTCACAATCTCGAATAGATTATCTCTTCTTTAGTAAATCCTTGTCTCAACAGGTTTCCCATTCCGAAATTGGATCTATCCTAATTTCTGATCATGCTCCAGTTTCTGTTGATTTTGATTTGTTACCCTTTACTCCTCATTCACGTATATGGTGTTTCAATAATTCCTTACTATCCGATCCTAATTTCTCAAGCCAATTCAGCTCCTTTATCTCCGAATTCTTTTCCATCAATTCTACTCCGGATTCTACTCCTGTTATGATCTGGGACTCCTTTAAAGCTGCGGCCAGGGGCTTTATCATAAATTTTGTTTCCAAGAAGAAGAAACTCTTTGAAGCTAAAAATACTCAATTACTTGCTGAGATCAAACAACTGGAGTATACTTATTATCACTCTAATTCTGAATCTTCATTAAAAAAACTAATTGACGCAAAATTCAAGTTTAATAAATCTTCCACTGAAGCCGCTTCTTCATATCTCTTAAAAAGCAGTGCTCGTTATTATGGAGGTCAAAATAAAATGGGGAAATTATTAGCTAATTACTTGAAAATACGACGAGATCGGACTAAGATTGAGTCTATACGGAATTCTGCTGGTTTTTCCTTATTTAAAGATAATGACATTTTAAACGAGTTTGTTTCTTTTTATAAATCTCTATACACTCCCGAGCTTCAACCGACTTCAACCAATCTCTCTACTTATTTTCAATCTATTGATCAACCCCCACGTCATGATACTGATTTTGCATCTTTAGAAAAGGATATCACGCTTTCTGAAATTACTCATGCAGTTTCCCTTTTAAAAAGGGGGAAAGCTCCTGGTCCAGATGCATTTACTATTGAATTTTATGCGCATTTTGCTAACCTCCTTCTCCCACGTCTTCTTTTACTTTTTAACTCGTTTACTACAGCAGGCGCCTCTTCTGGCACCTTCCAGGAAGCCATGATCTGCTTAATACCTAAAGATAACAAGGATCCTTCACTTTGCAAGAACTACCGCCCAATCTCCTTAGTCAACCTTGACTATAAGTTATTTGCAAAAATTCTTGCTCTTCGTATTGATCCCATTTTACCTAATCTTATCGGCTCCAAACAATCAGGTTTTGTAAAAGGTCGTCTATCATCTGATAATTCCGGAGTCTTTTTTAATATCCTTAGTAAAGCTTCCTCTCTTGACTATCCTATTGCAGCTATAACGTTGGACGCTGAGAAAGCATTCGATAGAATTGGATGTGATTTCATGTTTCAGGCGCTGAAATGGATAGGGTTTCCTCCTAAATTAATATCTCTTATATCGTTATTGTATTCAGGTCCTAAAGCTTCTATTTTTGTTAATGGGAAAACCTCTGATTATTTTCCGCTTCTTAGGGGAGTACGTCAAGGATGTCCCCTCTCTCTTCTTTTATTTATAATAGCATTAGAACCCTTTTTAACTCATATTAGACAGGATGCTCAAATTTCTGGTTTTCGTCTTGATACCTCCCATGTTAAGATGTCTGTTTATGCAGACAATATTCTTTTTTATTGCTCCAATCCTTCTACGTCCATTCCTGCCTTTTTGAAACAGGTTGATATATTTTCTCAATTATCCGGTTATCGTCTCAACTCAGACAAGTGTGAAGTTCTTCCCCTCAACGTACTTTGCCTTAAGCAAGACTTCATTTCTTCTGGCTTTTCTTGGAAAACTTCCAAGATAAAATATCTAGGCCTGTGGTTTTCTTCTAATATTCCCGAAACACTAAAATTAAACTTTGCCCATATATCCAAAACTTTATCTGACTCTATTGATCGCTGGCACCCGCTTTTTCTCTCTTGGTGGGGACGGCTAGATTCTATTAAGACGATGCTTTCTCCTCTAGTTCTATATATTATTTCCATGATTTCTGTACATGTTCCTGACTTTTACTTTAAGAAAATAGATTCTCTTTTAACAAAGTTTCTTTGGAAAAATAAACCTCCCCGAATAGCTCTATCCACTCTGAAGGCGGACAAGACTTCTGGTGGACTTAAATTCCCTGATTTAAAAAAATATCACTATACTTTCTCTTTAAAAGTCTTCCCGTTGGCTTTCTCTAGATCAGTATGTATACCCTCCAGTCTGGTTAACTATAGAAAACTATTTTATATCTCCCTTCAGTTTTAAGGAATCTTTAGCCTTTACTAATAATATTTCTTCCTTTCGAACTCCAATCATCTCTCACACTCGTAAAATCCTTGCACCATTATTACCCTCCTCCTTTCCTTCATATTCTTCATTAGATCAACAACCCATTTGGCACAATAATCTTTTACGCATCAAGAAACGCACTATTTATTGGAAATCCTGGAGAGTTAAGGGAATATTTTGGATTTCACAATTATTACTTAATAATATTCCTTTATCTTTTCGGATCTTCAAACACAATTTTCTCTTCCTTCTACCTGTAAGACTCAATATGATCTTTTATATACCTCCCTCTCCCTTTACCTTGATACTCTACCACCGACGACTTCTCCTTCCTCCAAGTGCTCCATGCTATTTCCCTTAATATCTACTTCCTCCTCAGCTTCATCACTTTATAAATGCTTATCTATGTCTTCTGATAGAAACAAAACGAAAAGCGAGTTGGCTTGGGAAAAGGATCTTACGGAATATTGGACAACCCCCTTTTGGGATAAGCTGTGGCTCAAAATCCACAAGACTTTCAGAGCTGCTAATACTTCTCAAACCCTTTATTTTGTATACCAACGACTTTTATTTACTCCTGCAAAATTAGCCTCCTTTTCAGCTAACTCTACTTCTACTTGTTGGTCCTGTTCCTGCAATAATGCTGATTTTAAGCACATGCTTTTTGATTATACCCCAACCACATTTTTGGCAATTAGTTTGGTCCCAGATTAACAGAATTTTTAGTACAAAAATTCCTTTCTCCCCTTCCAATGTTTTTCTAGGCTCTTTATCACCTAACTGGCCCCAATCTCCTGCTAATTTTAAAATAGTAGATTTGTTATTGGCAATTGCTTTTCACTTAATAACTTCTAATTGGAAACAAGCAGATAAAGTCACGCTTAGAGCTTGGTGGAATGCAGTTTGTTTTCATCATAGACTTGATACCAGTTACATTTCCCCCATTTCTCCGTCCATTAAATGGGATATTTTGTGGCTCCCTATATCCACATACTTAACATATATCGCCTCACATAATAACCCATCAGTACATACTTCAGATGAGGTTCGGAAACCTCCTTGATATGCTGGTTGTCTCTTTCTTCTTTATTTTAATATGTTCGCATTAATAATCCCTTAGATGCTTTTTTTCCTTACTACAATAGTTGTTTTATATCTCTCTAATTGTTTTTTATGCATAAAGATTTATTCCATGTGCTATTTTTCCTTCCAGATTATAATAGTGTAATGGTTATAATAGTAGATGTATTTTCCCTTTCCCTTGCCCCCGTCTTTTCTTCTCCCTTCCCCCACTTTTTCCCTTCCCACTTCCTCATAGAATGTTTTTTGATAATTTATCTTTCATATGTTTTGTACTTTAAGGTACATGTTGTACTTTCTTGTATTTTATTGATCTTTGATGAATAAACTTAAACTTTAAAAAAAACAAGTTGCATCAACTGCAAATCCACACCTGGGGCCCGATTCACAAAGAGCCTTCGCACTCATGGCAGAATCTCTACAATGAGAAACTGCAGTGCAGGGATTCTGCCACAAGGGCGGAGACTCCACCACGAGTGTGGAAGCTGTTTGTGAATCTAGCCCAGGTGTCTTTCTCTGATTTCCCACAGACAGATTCCACCTAATGGAAGCGGGAGGATTCTCTGAACAGAAACTGGCCTCAAATCTGTAAATGTGTAAGGGAATGGCCCCAGGAAATTTGCATGTTGTTCTTCATTCAGACAGGAAAACTCGTTATTGCGTGATGCGGAGTTGAATCGATGATTTGGGCCAAAGTCATTTGGGCTACACATAATCAGGCCCTTTAAGGTTGCGTCTTGGTCCTTCCCCACAACATTTTGAGTTAACTAATTGAATTCTCCTTCACCCTGGCTCAAGAAACATTTCACCAGCCCTGTGACTCAGACACTGGATACCCATAAAACAACATGTAAAATTCAAGGCCCACAGTGTCACTCATACCAGAGAATATTCCTCAGGCTTCTCCAGACCAAGCTTAATTACTGCTTCCCAGTCCACTCACTGAGGTCAAGTCAAAACCTTAAAGTCACCATAATAATTGTCAAAATAAAATGGAATGCAGTCAAATAATTATCTGCCCTCACAGCAAAGATTAGGAGTGTAGCTTAGTCAGTGAGATTCAGGGGGTGTGAATCTCAAATTTCCCAACTAAAAAAGCTGGGGCTGCAAGGTAGAGGGTGAGATGAACAAGGGTCGGGATGGACTGTTTCCATGAAGAATAGGGTCAGTACTGATTTGCATTAGGTGGACCTCTGTCTGGAGTGGTGCAGTGGATGAAAAGTAATATGATGGACTGCTACTCCGAGTGATTTCCACTGTTTAAACTATTTGCAAGCATTTTGGGTATTCGATTGCCAGTAGTATGCTTGGAAACTTTAGTCTAATGCAAAAAGGAAACATTTATGGATGGAACGCAGAACAATGTCAAACACTCAGCCCAGTCAGACATCTGGGCCTAAATCCATCCTCTTTTTGCTCACCAAGCCATTCCAGTTTGGACCCAGCCATATTCAAAGCAATCTTAGCCCTGTTCCCCAAGGGAGCAGTCCAGCCCAAACTGCCAGGCCAGTCCTCCCTGTCAGAGTCAGTACATTTGTCACCCCGAGTGAGACGTGGATGCACAGACGTGGGTCCCGTGCTCACCATGCCACTGAATTCAAGCCATCCTGGCTGATGAGCAGTGATACCCCGAAACAGGTCCTAGGATGCTTGTCTTCGGTCCAGGCAAGACCTGGAGTACCTCTGCAGTCCTGCCAAGTATCACGCATCAGGTGTGATGCTCACGCATTTCAGTGTGGTGCTCCTCATCACCACACTGAAATGCATTGTCACACATTTTGCCACTCGCCAGCCAGCGCGAGCCACCGGCGGCGCCAGTGCACCTGTGCGCCGGCTCTGCTGTTCCGAGAGACGTGCTGCCAGCAGCTGCTTGCTGGGCTCCGAGTTTATAAATAGTTAAAGATCCATCTGCTCTCAGCTCTGGAGTGGCTGAGAGCGCTACAATGTAACAAATTTCTGCCCAGCCTGTGTCGTGCCTGGCTCCAGGCTGCAACGGCGCTGCGCGGCTTTGACACACTCATGACTGCTGCCAATTACCGAGGGGGGGGGGCGGGGCCTGCCCTCAGCAGTCGTTGCTACTGGCTGTCACTGTGGCACACCATGGGGGCCTGGGATTATAATCCGGATGTGACCGACTAGTTCCGTCACGTCCGGAAGAAGAGGAAGTGAGGCAGAAGTGGCGGGGGACTCAATCTGAGTCAGTCGACGAGTCCTCGCCGGGTGCACAGTGCTGAATGTCTTCTGCGGTGCGCAGCGCCGCAATAACCCCCAACGAGCTGCAAAACGAGCTGTTTACGGAGTGTCAATTGAGGCCTCCTACTAAAGACATGCTCCACAGGGGTTCTAGGAGTCCGTTCTAAGAGTCGAGCTCTTGCCCTGCCCTGAAATTGTTTCCCACACTCTTTTCTTTTGCCTACCCTCGCTTCTTCCAATTTCTGCCAGCCGCCCCGTATCAGCTATTGGCAGGGTGTGGAGCCTTTCATTAGATAACCTTTCTGCTTGCTTCGGGCTGTGGAGAAGCCCGGTTTTGGCCTGGACATTTGAAATGGGTGGCCGGGTGGATTATTTCCGCACACACTGCTATCTACATCAGGACATGACTCACTCAGGACAGCCGGCGGCCTGCCGGGCGGCAAACCGAAACGATTGCCGGTGGGGGTGGCTCCCGGCCTGAGCCTGCTGCCTTGCAGAGTCGCCAACGCAAGAAGAGTCACGCTGCCTGCAGTGCTGCGAAAGTTGAAGTAGTTACTAGATTACCAGGCACTGCCACCTGTGTGTCACGGACTGTTAATATTTATAACAAATTATTTTCTATAGCTGCGCTCGATGAGCAGCTGCCTCAGCCTGAGACAGTGTGTGCCCTAGCCACGGTCACGGGTCAAGAGGACTGGAGGCATAGGTGATCATCCGTGATTAAACTGTGAAGTTGTTGGGGCCTCTCTCATCTTTGCTATTGGGCCGGGGGTTGCTTCACAGAGAAAGGCCCCGAGTCCTGACATTGTGCTCTCCAGATTGATTTTGCAGGGAGTGGGGCGGGCAGGTCCCACATTGGCTGGCAAATCTGTTTTTGTTTTTCTGCCGGCCAGTCCAGGGCAACCCTAGGCAGGCACGCACCACACCACCGTGTTGTTGGGGCCAGGTTCGAGACCCAAGTGGGAGAGAGGCCCTGGAGTGATGCTCATCAGCATCATTAATTACGAGGGAAGTGCAAAGGGGCAACCCCAGTCCGAGTCGCAAAGCCAAGGCTCAAATTATGTAATTTTTAATATTTTTATGTTTCCCTCGACTTTATTGCTTGATTTTGCTCCTGAGAAAGTGTCACTCATAGTGGTTGAAATGTCACTTCTAATTACACTGAAATTATGAAAATGTCACGCATAGCAATCTGGAACCTTGGCAGCTATGCCTCTGCAGGTACAGATTTATTACTTTTTAGTAAACCGGTCACTATATAGATTTAAGATCTCAATCCCAAAAATGTAACTAGATAAAACTTCTTATTGAAATGAAAAAACAAAACAAACACCAGACACGGACATAGTGGACCTGATTTATGGTCCCCAGACACAGCTACCAAACCAGGAATGTATTTGAGGGGTGTCACACCCCAAACATCCCCACTGAAACTACACCACCGGGGCCTGGTAGTTCTGCCTGGGAACTCATGACTATGGTAATTTACAGCACAAAGGTCTGGAGCCCCTACCCTTCGATCACGTATCTTAAATGTATTTTCACTGCACACACTCTTGTTTGTTTGTGCTACAAGGCGCCTTGATGGTAGAGTTTTCAAATTGGTGCATGTGGCCAGGGCTCATATTTCTGTTACTTGCCTTTTACAAATTAATATATCAAATGATTGAGAGCCCCATGTACTAACCACTGGTTGCAAATAGAGGAGGGTGCACAGGCAAATTAAGGGGCGAACTGAGCCAGAGCCGAGCCGTGGGTCTGGCTTGGCTATGAGGGCCCGATTAAAACTTTGGCGCAGTTGCGCCGGCTCTCCACTGGCACAGCTGTGCCAAAGCCACGCAAAGACCGCCCGCCTTTTTACGAGTTGAACTCTTGTAAGACAGATGGTCCCATGGCGGGGCCAAGAAAACAGGCACCACAATGGGAACGGCAAAAAAAGTTCCAGCACGGCATGGACTGTGACGTCCATGCCAAGCTGGAACCTTGGGAAAATACAGACAGAGGGGCACATGTTGTGCCCCCATGAATGTATCCCCATGGCCGGAGGGCATGGGTGCTACGTAAGGCTCCCTTTGTTCCTGCACCGCCAGCCTTTTCATGGCGGGGCTCCCACCATGAAATGACTGGTGGTGCCGGAACTCGTAATATGATCAGCCGGACTGCACCAGTCCCACTGAGCATATAACATTGTGGCACAGCTCCGCCACCTCCAGGGAATGACTGCTACCTGGTGCAACCGGTGGTCCTCCGCCTCAACGGCTTTTAAAATCAGAATGCGGTTGATGAACCACCATCAGCGCAAGTCCGGCGGTTGGAAGACCATCGCCCTCGTAATCAGGCCCCTTAGAGTCAAGCTGAGCCATGAAAATGTTTGGCATGTATATCGTGCAGCATAATGTAAAAATATGATTCAATGTCTTGAAAATTCCAAAAAGTGCATTTCTTCCACATGCTAAAGCATTTTACCTTAGTGCATCAGATGATATCACTACATAGACAGGCATTTATTAAAAGTGATCATTTTCAGGAACACCCATGGCTCGCCCCCCAAAGATAATGGTATTAGTGAACTAAGAGGCAAGTCAGTATTCATCTAAACCCTAGACATGGCCTTGATTTTTTATTATAGATGGCAGAACATTACAGCCTACTATATCAAATATAAGAAGTGCTTATTCAGCGCGCATCCTGCACTCAAGTATTTAAAAGTGCTCTCATCTGTGATAATTTAGAAATAGAGGATCTAAAATAAAATATTTACCTAGGATCGCACAGTTTGGGCAAATAGATTGATTCCGGGTTATCTGGTTTTACGTTTTGAAAGTCAGGAACCAGATGGGTATCTCTGTCTCTCTCTCTCTCCCACATCAAAGGTCACTGTTTTGTCTTACATTCTTGGCTCATGAAGAGGTAAATTGACACAGAGATAGCAGACCTGACTCATGTCCCCCAGATCCAACTACCAACGCCAGAATGCACTCAATGACACATTACGGCATCCCTGAAACTACCGGGCTTCACACAAAACATAGGCATTGGACCTTGAGTAGAGCAGTACAGAGTTAGAAACTGTGGAGAACAGGACTGACAGCACACAAACAATAGACTGCACAGCAAACTTGTAGATTAAAGCACAGGGCAGCATCAGCGTGTGCTTTGCAGAGGGTTGGGGTGTCCTTTTGTCTTGTTGCACTTTGCACTGAGCTTTTGCATTCCATCACGTATGTGGTTAGTGCTCTCCTAGTCTTTCTGCTTTATAATGTTTTTGTCTGTGCCTTGCATCCCTGGGTATCCCACTTACCTTTTGTCTTCTGTCTGGCTGGTCTTTCTGGGTCCTGGGGCTCCCGTCTTGTTTCCTAATGAGTCGGGTGCTCATGAAAGCACTTTCACTGATAATTTTATTTATTTTGTATAGCGCACACCATAAAATAAATTGTTACAAGGCTCTAGACCTGGTCTTATTGTGCATAAATACCCTACTGGCACAGCTGGCTCAATCCTCTTGGCCTTCATGGACTCCTCCTCTGCTTTTGACAGGGTCAACAGGGATAAATTGTGGAAACTCCTCTTGTCCCTGAGAGTGGACCCAGATATTGTGTACTTTCTGCTCGATCTCCACATGAACATGTCTGCGGCAGTTCATTACAATAGTGAAGGCCACTGCACGGATGCCCTCCGGATCCGTAGGGGGGGGGGGGGGGCACCAAGAATGTATTCCGGCCCCATTCTTGTTCCCCCTTTATATAAATGAGCTGGGAAGATCTTTGCTTCTCAAAGGCTCTGATATCCCAGACGTTGGCAGCCGCCCACTTTCCAGACGACACGGTACTGCTGGCAAGAACCACACTGGAGCTTCACCTCTTGGGTTCCTTTGTGGCATTAATGGGCAGCATGGACCTGACAACCAGCTACGGTAAGTCTCATCTGCTGGTAGTGGGCCCTAAGTCTACCAGGTCCAGGACCTTTCATGTAGGTGACAAAAAAATAAAGTATAGCAACTTCTTTCCCCTACCTTGGAGTCCTGTTCGGCTCAGATGGAACCTGGTCCTCTCTTTTAAAAGTCATGAAAATTTTATTTTTACATATTAATGGCTCTGTGTTTGATTTTGATCCAGACTAGGGAAAAACCTGTGAGAGCTTCTTTGGCAGTTTACCAGGCGAAAAGCGTCTCCACAGTGGCCTATCTAGTGACATCTGGGGCTATTCTGACTCCTCTTCACTGCAGGTTGCAGAAAATAAGTTTGTTGAATGTCCCGCAGGCAACCTCAGTGTATAGTGCTTGTCAAGAGCTGGGTCTGTGCTATCTTTCTGATATTGTGGCCTTGCTCCCTCTTCCACGATGGCTCACTATTTGGTTAAATAAAGAGACATTGCTGCAAGATATGGCTGCCTGGAAGAGCAAATATCTTGGCAACCACCTGATTGTGTCCATGCCCCTCGTCAGGTCCAGGAGTTTCACAAATGCATCCCTTAGAAGCAAGGTCCTGCAGTTTGTTCCCTTGGGGGTGCATTGTTCAAGGGTGGTCTGCTATCAGGGCTGATACAAGACATGGCTATTGGGGTATACATTGGGCTGGAAGGGCTTGGAAACGGTTGTCTCTAATGCAACATGTGCATGAATATAATAAAAGGACGACATGTAACCCAAGTTCAGGCAGAAAAAACAGACTCAGACAATCTGTTACTTGTGAGTGGGGAACACGTCTTGTACTTCTGAAAATATCCCCATTGCAAAGGCTATGATGACCAATAAGAAAGTTAAGAACGAGAATGCATAAGCACACCTTGGAGATTAGAAATATGAACCACAGGTCGAGTGTGGCACAATTCTTTCAATAGTTTAATTCCAACCCACCTCAAAAATGCGTTTAAGTATGTGAAGTAATTAACGCACTATCTTATTGAAGAAGACATTATTTAGACTTTAATGAGTAAAGAATCTTGGTGGACAAAATACTTGGACACACTGGGGCTTATTTACAAGGCCCTTGCGCCACTTTTGCGTCATTTTTAACATGGGAAAAGTGACGCAAAAGTGGCGCAAGGGGCTTGTAAATCTGCCCCACTATACTCAAAGTGTCAGATCTACAAGAAAGTGCCGCAGCGCGGCACCGCAAGCCGTTTGGCTGCGCCACGCTGCGGCACTTTGAGCACAGGAATGCGACATATTTACAATGAAATGTCGCATTCCTGTGCTCTCCCCTGCGCTGGCGCACAAACAGCTGCCATGCGCCGGCACCCTTGCACCATGGTGCAAGGATGCCTGCGTCATGGGGGAGATTGTTTTTGTGCACGAAGGGGCACCTTCCAGCACAAAAACAATCACTACAGGCATTTTCCTCTTTCAATGCATGCTGTAGAATGCAGCACTCATTGAAAGAGGAAAACAAGCATTGGCATAGCCAATAGGTCTCGCCTTTGGGACCTTATATGTGTTTAGCCATGCAACAGTTGATGTTGTTGCACCAAGGATATTGTGCTGTATAACTAAACACTTATAAGGTCCCAAAGGCGAGACCTATTGGCTATGCCAATGCTTGTCACTGCCCCCCGAAAAACAAATACAGACCCAGACACCTCACAAATACAGACAGCACTGGCGCACGTGGCATAGACCCCCCCACCCCACAAACACAGAGGCAGTACAGGTGGACATGGCATCGCCCCCACAACCTCTTGAAAAACAAATACAGAGACAGCACTGGCGCACATGGCATAAACACACTCAGGCATACAGACAGACACACACACACTGGCACACAGACATACGCACTCTGACAGACACACAGTGGCACAGTTGCGCGCAAACACGAACATATATAGACAACCATATAGGAAGACACATACACAAAAACAAACGCACACACAGATGGGAACACAAGCAGACACAATGAATGCAGACACACTGATAGAGAGACACACAGGAGTAAGCGAGCACTGCTGGGAGGGGAGCAGAGGGGGGTGCAGGCAGGTGAGACAGTCAGCATGCTGAGAGTGAGTAGAGAACAGTCTCGGAACTGGACGGCAGCAGAAGGGGAGGGGGTAGCAGAAATAAAGAGCAGGCTGTATTACAGGTAGAAGGGGGAGACTCGGGTTGGAGTCCGGGAGGGGCAGACTAAAGAGAGAACGCCTGAGTGGCCAGGATATAGGGGCAGAGCCGTGCTCCTGACGCTCCACGGCTTGTCAGTGAGGTACAGCTGGAGTCGAAGTATTTCAGGGCCTCATGGCTGACCATAGAGCTGGAATGGGAAGTAAAGCAGGGCCTCTCAGCTGGGGATAAACCTGGAATGGAAGTGTGCACGGCCTCTCAGCTGATCGGGAAGCAATGCAGAGCCTTTCCGCAGGAGGACGACCTGGAAAGGGAAGTGGTGCAGGGCCTCTCAGAGAGGGGACAGAGGGCGGTGCAGGGCCTCTCAGAGAGGGGACAGAGGGCGGTGGTCTGCAACTCCGTGGAAAGCTCGGGGTCCTAAATACCCCCAGAGACCGAGAGGCGGAGGTCGTTAAGTTTCAGGCACAGCAAAAACAATAAGTTTGATGGAGGAAAGGGAGAGAGTCCCTGTGCCGATGGTAGCTACACATGGTGTCTACGAATAGGGTGTTTCAGGTAACTTATAAAACGAAATCTGCTATTTGGGAAGGACGTTGGTTAAAAGTGTGTGACGCGGACAATGCGTATAGCAATTAGATGTATACAGTGTAAGCAAGGGGCTTCGTGCACACCTCGTGCAGCACAGGGTTGTGATTGAATGTAGCATACATCGAGAAGAACAGTTAAACTGTGAGGGTATTGTATGCAAACATATGTAGAACGTAGCACTGCATAGATTGTGTATCAGTGACTCTGGAGCTCAGGCACTGCCTTGGTGACGTCACAGAGGCTCCGCCCCCTACTGGGCAGAAGCGCGATGCAGAAATAAACACGGCTTTAGGGGTGGCGTGAGCTATTCTCACCTTTCGATGCAGCCTTTGCCTGTTGCTGGTTCCGTGACGATGCAGTGCTCTCTGTGCCCCCAGCCTCTCCCTGCTGCTCGCAGCCTCCGCCGCTCCTATCCACTCAGCGCCAGCTTTGGTTGGGAAGAGTTGCACGCACTGACTCTGGAGCTCAGGCACTGCCTTGGTGATGTCACAGAGGCTCCGCCCCTCCCGGGCAGAGTTCGATGCAGAAATAAACACGGCCAGCCAGATGGCCCCCATAAATCACAAGACAGCAATAAAAAATAAACGAAAAGAAGCGTGCAGTGATGCGTGATGCACGCACCCGCACCACAGCTACGCATGTATTTCCATCATCACGTCTGTCTCTGTGCACGATAATTGCTCCGCCCATGGCCTATTGGTGTCTATTACGCGCTGGGCGCGTAGAGACACCAAAAGCCATGGGAGGAGCATAATATTGGTGTCTATTACGCGCACCAAGCGCGTAATAGACACCAATAGGCCATGGGCGGAGCAATGCGCCCGCCTTTGGCCAATTACGTGCAGTCTTTTAGACAAAGACGCACGAAACGGCCTATGGGGTAGCACATAAGGAATCGCACACGCACGAGCGCGTGCGATTCCTAGGTCAGTGCTGAATCCCCATTTTTCACCTACTAAATGTCTCGCGCTGCGCGAGACCTAAAAATGAGGAGAAATGAAAACATTTCTCCTCGTTGCACCTCGCTACGCAACCCCTAGGGTGGCGTAGCATACTGACGCATTTCCAGGTTTACAAATCCTCGTAAATCTGGAAATGTGTCTCGTTCCATGGGTGTTGTGTGAGAACACCCACAGCAACACCCATGGAATGCCCCTTTCACGCAAAATGCTGCGTGTAAAGGGGCCATATTTACAAGGACAGGAAAAGCCACGTCCTGTCCTTGTAAATATGGGGCAGGGAAATGCGCTGCCAGTGCGTCAAAAAAAGTGACATACTGGCAGCGCAAGTGGCTTGTAAATCTGCCCCAAAGAGTTTTATTGAGGCACAAAATTATGCATACTTTATTTGAAACACTTTAGAATCTCTAAGAGAACTCCAAGACATAGTACAGAGACTTAAAACGTCTTATGCCCCGGAAATACAACAAGATATGACCATGTGAAAAGAGAACTGTCTTTCTGAATTAACAGAAAAGAACAGAGCAGTGTCAACAAGTGGACACCATCACACATTCAAGGGTAGACGCAAGTAGAGCACAATGCTGACGAGAAACGAGAAAAAAACTCGGATAATACTTGGAGTGAAAGTGATTCTCAGCTGTGGTTCTGAGGAGTTGATATGAATTAAGGGATTATTTAGATCTTTTTTCTTAATAGATGTTTATTTAATATCTTGTTTAAAGACAGACCTTTACAAAATTGACTAGCATCAAAACAGAGAGCTCAAATAAATCTAGGAATAAATTCCAATAAGTTGTATCCGTTAATCAGGACAGTACTTCGACACTTCTCTACTACACGCCAGGGAAGTCCCAACTCCTCCAAGGGAAGCCCCTGGTCTGCCTGCCTGCTGGTGAAAGATATTACAGGTTAGAGGCTGGTTCAAGCTCTGTTAGCCAGAGCACAGGCTGCCACCAGAGCAAAGACACTTGGAATAGAGATGGCTCAGAGGACACTTCTACCCAGAGACACAGAGGTGCCTGGTGCAGATCTCAGAGATGCACCGGTGCCGCAGTCTTAGCTTCCTGCCCTTCTGGACAAGGAGGATGAGTGGGCAACGCTGTCAGCCTTACTGGAAGAAAATGGGCCAGACACAGAGCATCTTAATGCTGTCTATGGGGATGGGCTCATTGAAGAGCATAAAGAGATATTGAAGAGGGAGGACATATATGTGGGGATGGCTTAATGGAATGGGACTGCCAACAGGAGTGTTCATGGAATGGCATGCAGTTAAATGGCAATAGGACGATGAAAAAGAAACTTGAACATGTAGGCTTCTGCAGAAAGTAGGGTAGACCATGTGTTTGGCTAGAAGAGAAAATATACAAACTACGTTTTCTCTGTGTGATTATGGAGTGCATTGTCGTCTCCGAATAGTAGATAATACATATTGGGATATTAAACAAGTGTTGAAAGTTCTTTGAAGTAAATGTGTCTATATAGAGCCTAAAAGAGACATTCGAATGGGGCACACAATTTTGCATGATGACACTCACTAGGTACTCAGGGCTATTTTTTGGAAGCAGGGAACTGTGAAAGGGGGTGGGGCAGAAAAACACCTCTGGGAAGTTTTTCCTCTCATAGGGGATTATTAGTTGTGGAGTTTGTGATGGAGTGCATCAGGCCGGGTCGTTTTGGGGGGAACTGACCTGATCACAGGCCAGGGCATCTGAGACGGGCTGATGGTAGTCCTTAGCTAAGGAACATTGGTAGGTTTCAAAGGAGATGCAGGAAGGAGCAACTGCGAGGCACAATGGAACTGAAGTTCAAAGATGGAGGCACAGAAAGTGGGCGCAGACAACTGAGTGGATATAGGGAAGGTACTAACATGGGGTGGCAGGAAAGGCGGCATATAGATATGGTGGGTTAGGCATGTTCTATGGCTCCCTGAGGAAGGCTAGTAAGCTCCAGGGGGTAAGTCACTTAGGGTCTTTTTGGGATAGCTTGGACGAGTTCAGTTGTATTTGTATTCAGGTTCGGTTTCCTCTGTAAGATGATGGAGCCAGTTGGAGCACCATCTTTAACCTATGTAATTAAAGCTGTCGTTTGTAATTGGATATTCTGCCCAAAGAGTAGAGTGCTGTAGAGATGTTGTTGCATTTTAAATGAATCATCAGCTCTGCAGCTGTGTTCTCATACTTTAACAAGTAACCCAACAACCACAGCAGGGTGGCGTAGGTAAACACAAGACCTGACATTGCTTGTACAAGGCATGGAAGCTGAAAAACAGGAAAATCTTTAATGTTTTTTCTACAATAGCTACCACTTGAGTGGCCATGGTGAGCTCACAGTCCATTCCAATCCCTCTGCTCCTCAAAATGACTATCTTAGGCAGTTGATGGCATGTTGTCACCTTCCCTGAATACTTCCGGTCTGTGGGGCGTTTCTCCAGTGGTCCCACTCCAGCGCAAACAGGAAGCAGACTCTCAGAAAAAGAAACTACTGTCATTGTAGCTAGACTATCAGTGTCCATATGAACGGTTGGGGACAAGATGTCCTGCGGCAAGAGCAGATGGTGGTAGCGCCCAATTCATAGGGAATGTTAGTGTGTCAGGACATGCCGGCATGCCGCTAGCGGGGAGATGGGAGCTTCTAGGAGTAGAGGGGCGCAGTCTGTCAGAAGATCTTCCAATGGTTGCCTGAAGTGAAGCATATGGTAGAGCACTGTTAGGGTTAAATCCAATCACACCAGCCAAGATGGAGGACTTCCCTGCTGCATGTCGCGCAACCCCACATGAACAAAGGGCAGCAGGGTAGTCCCCATATGAATGTGGAAAACTCCCTGTCCAATAAGGGAAGTCCCCTGTGGAACGTGAGAGACCATTTATCTGATCATGAAAAAAATATTTTGCAAGAACAGAGGCTGACAAAAGCCATATTCATCCTTTGGGATGTACTCGGAGGGACTCCTGTTACAGTGTATACCTCCAAAGCTCTACCTCCCTCGCCGAATTCAGGAGTGGCCTCAAGGCCTGGCTGTTCGAGTAGCCCCACCCCATGCAGCACGTGGATACCCCTCGCGGTGATTAGCACGCTCTACAAATATTGATTAAGTATAAAAATATTAAAATACATTTCCATTGGCGAACTAAACGTAGAGTCTCAATGCATGCACCATAGCATTCAATGAATGCACCATAGCATTCAATGTATGCACCATAGCATTCAATGTATGCACCATAGCATTCAATGTATGCACCATAGCATTGTTGGCTTGGAAATTCAATTAGACAGAAAGCACAGCTGCAATAAATCGAATAATAAAGCAGGCTGCTTTTATCTGATTAAATATTTTATATTATCATCAAACCCATAATCAGATAATGACAATTGGATTGTTTTGGCACTTTTGTAGAGAAGCCCAAGGAACTACTGAGGCTTGTCATTAACAGTACGTGTTTTAAAACCAGTGAATGAGCAGTACTTACGGAGCACATGAAACACCAAATCCCATATTTATTTTCTAATTGAAACAATTTCTCAACAGCTGTTTCGTTCATGCAACGCTAATTCAGCGAAGGAGAGAGTGGCGTCATCGCGGAAGGAAGTCCGTTCAACACCTCCACGCCCCCCTAAAAGAGACCGAAATGGCAATCTCTGTGGGTTAACACGCGCAGCGGAACCGAAGACCTCCCCCCAAGTTCAATGCCCTCGAGCAGAGGCAGCCATTAGCAAGGGGGAGGGAGGGGGGTAGGCAGCCATCTTACATCCTGCAGATCCCTTGCTTGCCTTACCTGTGCGCAGCGCCAGCAAGGCTGTCAGGCATCGATGTCCAGGAGCGAGACACTGGGAAAATTTAAGCAAGAAGATGCAGAGGCAGCCATTTTACATTTTTGAGATCCCACACATGCGTTACCTGTTCACAGCCAGAGTCACTGTCCCGGGCCATTTCTCACGAGGAGTGGGAGCCAGAGGAACCATTAGTAGGGGGAAGTGGGGTCGGCCATTTTTATCAGAGCCAATCTCTACCTTATCTGGGAACCCTGACTTCATTGCCTGTGAGGAGCGGGAGCCAGCAGAACCACTAGAGGCAGCCATTTTACATTCTGAAGAGCCAATGCCTCTCTGGTTTCAAGGCTATTACCAAGTGGATCCTGCAATAACTTCTGGCCCAATGCAATAAACATTAAAAGCAGTGAGGCATATTATCTTCTTAAGCGATAGCTGAATCTGAAAGCCCAAAGGCAAGAGCACTGTACAGGCTCTCACACATTAAACAAAAATGCTGGCAAGTGAGAAGGGTTAGGAACTGCCAGCTACACCCTGCCTGCTTGCATTACTGTATTCATGAGTTATGCATTTATGGCCTCTTCATCAGGGCTCAAGATTTTTGCAGATAAGGAAAGTCCTGCACATGGAGCTAAAGGGACTGATTTATGGACATTTTCGAATACCTAAGTTTTATGTAGGTACACAAAAAATGCAATTCACAACTAAAAAATCCACATTCCGATTCACAGATTCACTTGCAATTCTGGGTTCATAAAGTGAATTTAGGAATGCAGAAAAGCTGCCATTATGGGGAAACCACCTCATTGGCAAGCTTATGGTTAAAGAGGATGTTAGACCTGGCCCTTTTTGCAGGTTTATCCCCCAAACCTTTTGCCTTTTGCCTCCTATTTTTCTCACCCAGTTTTTGTTGGCTATAGGACTCAGGGCACTTTACCACTGCCTACCAGTTCTAAAGTGCATATGCTCTCTGTGTAAATTGGGCTTATGATTGATTATCCATGATTGGCATATATGATTTACTGGTAAGTCCCTAGTAAACTGCACTGAGTGTGCAAGGGCCTGTAAATCAAATGCTACTAGTGGGCTTGCAGCACTGGTTGTGCCACTCACCTGAGTAGCCCTGTAAAGGTGTTTCAGGTCGGCCATTGCAGTGTCTGCACGCGCAGTTGTAAACTGCCATGTCGACCTAGCAAGTGCACCCACTTGCCAGGCCCTAATCTTCCCTTTTCTTACATGTAAGGCACCCCTCAGGTAGGCCCAAGGTACCCCCATGGGCAGGATGTAGTGTATGTGAAAGGTAGGATATGTGTTGGTGTATTTTACATGTCCTGTTGGTGAAATACCGTGTATTTCGTTTTTTTTACACTATTGAAAGGCTGGCTGTCCCATAGGTTAACATGGGAGCTCCCTTGTAATATTTCATAAGTGTAACTTCCCATTGCGACAAGATAGAGAAATGGAATTTAGGCTCTCTGAACTCAGAATTTAATAACACACCTTTTAGTAAAGGCGGTTTTAAACTATGTGTTTGAAAATGCCACTTTTAAAAAGTGGGCATTTTTTTGCTTTACCATTCTGTGTGCCTCTGCCTGTTTTTGTGTTCACCGTCTGGTATTGGAGTGACAGGAGTTGGGGATGTGCATTCACTCTAAACAGACACAAAGGGAGTTGAGATGCGTCCTGTCTTGCCTGGGTGACTCATCGCTTGGCTGAACAGACCTGGTCTGCATTTAGAGTCGCGGGAGGAGTTTTCACTAGCACCTGAATAGGCCGTACCTCCTTTGCACAATATTATCGCCACCCCCTGTGGTCAAGCTGGACCAGGGAGGACAGAAATGGTTTGTACTAAGCTCAGAGAGTCTGAAACAAAGACTCCAATGAGAAAATGGGGTATAAGTAATGGACCTAAAACCCTAGAACTTTAGATTACTTCTGGAAACAAGAGGACCCTGCCAAGAAGAACAGCTGATGAGCTGTGTGAGGAGCGGTGCCTTTTCTGAGTGAGGGGTGGGTTGGCCTGCAGTTGCTGCTCCTATCCATGGGTAGAGGAAAAAGACTAACTCTTTTTGCCCTGCTGTGGTATCCTGCTTGAGAAGGTTTCCAAGGGCGTGTGTGTACTTGCCTACTGTTGGAAGTCTCAGGCAAATCAAAGACTTCAAAAAGATCCTTGCTGGATCTAAAAGGAACCTGCCTGGATGGAGAGCTGGTCGTGATGTATGATGAGCACTGCCCCTAATGTGTGTGGGATGGGTCGGCCTGCAGTTCTGCTCTTGTCTGGAGCAGGAGAAGGACTGGACTGTTCTTTGCTTTTACAAAAGGAAGTGCGTGGTGAGTGCTTTATTTTCTGGTGCCCCGAGTGAGTCCTCCTGTGTTCTCCTCCCCCACAGCGTGCCGAGCTCTCATTGTTAGAGAATTGCTGACCACACTGCAATAACCCCCATAGGAGGGCCCCATCTCGACAAAGGACGCAGTGAGTGGAGCCGTGAAGGAAGAGTGCCGAGCCGTGGCACCATCTCCTACTGATGGCTGTCTGAAGCCCCCTATGTGGCAGGTCCAGGGAGAGCCGCAGCACCTGGGGAGAGGACGCCGTGCTGAGGGCTTGAATTACTGTTTCTCTCTCCCCAGCGATAGCCCGTCTGTGCCATCACCAAGGAGTGCGGCCATCCCTCTCAGCCGAGGGTACCGCGTGGGGCATCTCCAGAGGGTAGGAGGACACCGCATCCCCTGTCGGCTGCAGGAGCGGGTTTCTCGGGATGCGAGGACGCCCTCACCCTAACAGGTGTGGAGGACAGATGGGGCCCAATGCAGCTGCACCATGAGAAGAGGGGCAGCTATCTTTCCAGATTCCATACGCATTGGACAGAGGGAGGTCTCCCCGCTTGATTTGAAGTGTGTGTGTGTGTGCGCCACCGGTTTCTGGGGCACACCCTGTTGTAGACAAGCTGGGCCCACTGCAGCTGCACCACGCGTAAGCGGGCAACAGTCTTTCCAATCCTGTACGCGGGTGAGTGATCCCAGGGGAGCACTCCAGCCACCCTGCATTCCCATTGTGGGTGGCGGGGCTTTCTTTGCATCACAAAGACGTGGCCCGGTGACCACGGAGGGCCACGGGTTCGGCAACACCAAAGAGAAATAGTTGTGTCCCCTACATGGGGAAGCTGCTCGCTTAGGGGGGCAGCACTTGTTCTATTGTGACACTTGTTCTTACTTTTTTTTTATGGCAGTGCGGAGCGAGCTGGGGACGTTGCCCCCGATTTGGAACTGGCCGCATTTAGAGGAAACTTTCTAAATTACCATATAACCCGTAGTAGGGCCTCAGGTGCTTCTGGGCCCACACTGGTGTGTCCATTACCACGTTGTCAGTAATAGGGGTGCAGGGTGCTGCATCCTATGTGGTTGGGTCGGTATTTAGTGATACCTGTGAATATGGTGATTCTTGTGTTTTTCTTTTCCTAACCTGCTGCATTTTGTGCCCTGATTTGTGATGTAGGTTGTGCTCATACCTATTCGGACAGAATAACAAGTATCATTTCAGGAACTCCACATTATGTACAGTGATAGTGTTTGCATGCTGTGTGCAACATATAGGTATTTACTTTAGTGCACTAACTGTGATGATTATGACATTTGCCTAGTTAGCAAAGTGATTTATGGTATATGTAATTGTGGTCAATGTGTTTAGATCCAATATATGAGATAGTTTTATATACTACTGTGTGGAGTCTCTTTTGTGGTGCATTTAGCGTGTCACTGGTGTGTGTGTGTGTGTTGCGCAAATGCTTTACACATTGCCTCTGCCAAGCTACCAAGGGGGTGAGCAGGGGTTATCTTGGGTGTGCAACTCTCTTACCCTGACTAGAGTGGTGGGTTCTGCCTGAGGTCCATACCCTTGCCAACCAGAAACCCCATTTCTAACAGAGGAATTGTGGAATTTCCAGGCAGATTCCCCTCCAAAATCAAGTGAACCCCCTGAAACTCATACGTTCAGATGACTTTCACAATTATTTTACAGGTAGTTTCTCACCCTAGAAACAAATTAAAACTCACTTATTTGTAAGTACATTTTCAAGGCTTGGAATAGTGGAATACACTCCTACATTTAATTGGATTATAGGAGATGGAATTTATCCACTGAGAAATAGGGTGATGTGGGTAGAGGTATGTGTGCGGGTGAACTGTACTTCTAGCAGATGATAGCACACCAAATTTAGAGATCCTGCGAGCTTGCCATGGATTGTTTTGGGGAAGGTGCTACTGCCCACCCTTAAAAATATATTTCCAGGTATACCATCTTGTCGTGTTGACCCGTTTGATATTTATCGGTGTATAAAAAGAAATCCTCAAACCAGAGTTTTCATTCTGCAGAACAAATACTCAATGACTTTAAGAGTTTTGTGAGGGTCATGTGAAGGTCACTGACCACTTTGCCTGCTCTGGTCCTGCATAGCGGTCCCAGGAAGATAAAATCAGTGTTGTAAGGTCAGCCCTAGATAAGGTGAGCATTTTGAAGCATTGCATCAGTTCTCCAGTGAAGGACGGGGTGATGAGCTATAGGTTTATGACAGCAGAGCCAGTTGAGGCTCTGCCATCAGAAACCCAGGGATTGCTTCACTGCCAAATGAGGTATGAGAACCGTAGGTTTGCAAGGGCAATAGTCTTGTTGAATCATAGTGTGGCTTTGTTAAGCCCTACATCAGGACTTAGGACTGCTTGTGCTATTCCTGCTAACACGAGTGAGCTTGGGAGTTCTTGTCTAGCCTCCAGTAAGCTATCACTGTGGTGTAAGGCACCTACTGCGAATGTATGACGTTACAACACATACATTTACAACGCATGCCTTTACAACGCAGTTTTTACATTGCAACATCCTTTACAACGCATACATTTACATCGCATACCACTACAACTAATTTTTTTTAAACTACACTTACAACGCATTCCATTACATCGCATTATACCTTTACAACGCATTCCATTACAATGCATACCATTAGATTGCATTTAAGGTAAGTGTTGGATAGTGTAGGGGTAAAAATTACTATTCTAACTCCAGGGGGTGTAACAGTAGGGTAAGTGTTGGATAGTGTAGGGGTAAAAATTACTATTCTAACTCCAGGGGGTGTAACAGTAGGGTAAGTGTTGGATAGTGTAGGGGTAAAAATTACTATTCTAACTCCATGGGGTGCAACAGTAGGGTAAGTGTTGGATAGTGTAGGGGTACTATGCGTTGTAATGGTATGCGTTGTAATGACATGCGATGTAATGCCTGCGTTGTAGTGACATGCGATGTAGTGTCATGCGTTGTAGTGTCATGCAATGTAATGGATGCGTTGTAGTGACATGCATTGTAAAGGATGTTGCGATGTAATGACTGCGTTGTAAATGTAGTGCGATGTAATGGTTGCGTTGTAAAGGTTGTTTCCCCCTACTGCAGGTTGTATGTTGGAATGTCATGCTAAATAGTATTATAGCCAGAATACCAGCTACGCAAAGTTGTGAGGTAAGTATATTTAGGTAAGCATACATTTAGAATTCTTATCTTCACATTTAACTTCCATGAAGCTATATGGAGAGCCAAGGAACATATGTACGGAAATAAGAGTAGTAACTCTATACTTACCTACATATACTTACCTTCACCATATTGTGGTAGTCAATTCTCTCACTACGATATTCTTATAGGGCAATATTTAAAACGTGATATTTGGTTAGAATACTTCAACTGCAGAGGCCAGTGAGTAATCAGCAAGTGACTGGCTTCATTTATTGTACGTTTGCTGAGTAGGTCAAGGCACCTGCTAGAGAGACCTTTACTAACACCTTAAGCGCGGGTGCCGGCCAATAGCCGACACCTGCACTACCTCCCTAGTGCATCTGTCAGCCATAGATCAACACTGAGCGGAGGGCATATAATGGCCCCTCTGGTGCTCTACACCCGGGGAGTCATTTATTTTATTTTTAGCTTCGGCTGCTCAAGAAGAGTTTCCAGAAACCTGAGTGTTTTTTCTTTTTTTTACTGTAATGACGATTAACGCGCAGGGAGTGCTGTTGTCATTGCAGTAAAAGTGAAAGTCAAACAAGCTAAAGGCTTGTTTTACTATCACTGAATCAGTGCTGAAGGACATATCTCAGCCCAAGCACTGATTCTCTTCCGGGAGGTATTGTTGAAAATGGGAGAATCTCCCCAAGCCCCTGTTTAAAATTTCAGGCTTTCAGCCCAACTTGTGGGTGGATGGGAGTAGTTACCCCCGGGGTGGGGAGAAAGCCAACCAGACACCAGGATCAATAAACTAAAATATAGGTGTGTGGGCTGCCCACTATGGGCATGGCCATGCCCCCATCCCAACAAGAGGATAGACAGTCTTTCTGCTTCCCCGGTGGCAGATGTGGGTAATTGCTCCCAATCTGCCCACCAGAGGGGGCAGAAAGCCCACTAGACAGCAGGGTCAATACAAAATAAATATAGGGGTGGGGCTGCCGACTATGGACATGGCCATGCCCACCGCAAAACAAAATATGGTAACATTCTTCCTGTCTTCCTAGAGGGCAGATGAGGGTGAATATCCCAATCTTCCCCGGGGCAGGAAGCTTACTAGACACCGGGGAATGTCTTTTCTTTTTAAACAATTTAGATGCGAGACTGTCCACTATGGGAATGAGCATGCCCACACCCCTAAAAGAGGACAGTTTTAAATTCCACTAGATACTAGGGCCAATAAAAAAATATAGTGGTGGGAGCTTCCCACTATGGTGATGGCCCTGCCCCCACCCCATACAAGATATGGAGACAGCCTTTCTGGCCTGGAGGGCAGATGGGGGTGATTGCCTGCAATCTGTCCCAGTGAGGGCAGAAAGCCCACTAGACACCAGGAAATGTTTTTAAAAAAAATATTAAAATATAAGGGGGGGGGGGGAGACTGTCTAACATGGACATGGCCATGCCCCACCCCAACAAGAGGAGAGACAGTCTTTCTGCCCACCCAGAGGCAGATGGGGGTAATTACCCCTGATATGCCCTCCCTGGGGGCAGAAAGCCCACTAGAACCCAGAGTCTAATATAAATATAAATATAGGAGTGGGGCTGCACACTATGGACGTGGCCATGCCCCCAACTCCCACAAAATATGGCGACAGTCCTTCTGCCCGAACGGAGGGCAGATGTGGTGATTACCCCAATTTTCCTCCTTGGAGGGGGCAGAAAGCCTACTAGACACCAGGGGACAAAAACATAAGGGTGGGGGCTCACCATGGACATGGCATGCCCGCACATCGAAAGGGCACAAACAGTCTTTCTGCCCCCTGCGGGGAGGATTGTGCCAATCACCCCAACTTGCCTCCCCAGGGGGGAAACCCACTAGCCACCACAGATTACGTTTATGCAGTATTTTAGTGGGGGAGGCGAGATGCCCTCCCCTTGGAATGGACTCATGCTCTCTTCCACCTCGTGGCCCAAAAGACTCTATACCTCCCGGAGGGTGGATAAGTGTTTTCACCCCCATTCTGCCCCCGGGGGACAGAATGCCCAATAAACACCAGACATTTGAAAACAGAGCCAAATAACACAAAAGGAGTGTGCGGCCTGCTCTGACATCGAGCCATATCCCCTCCCCTGAAATGGTAAAAAGTAACTTTCTGCCCCCCCCCCCGCCTCCGGGACAGGTAAAAGATTTTTCTCAATTGGGGAGATTGACCCAGATACATCCACCTAGCACTAGGGATTTTGCTTTTGGAGTGAAAAAGTGGTGCAGGCTCTTGCATTGGTGTCTCCTACCCCCAAAAAGGAACAAACCAGTCTTTTTGCTCTCTCCCTCGGGCAGACAAGCAGTTTGCCCCAATTTGCCCCTGGCAGCCAGAAAGCCCACTGTCTGGCGGGAATATATTTTTAAATAAAATAATGGGGTGGTTCGAGCCCATCCTAACATGGGCCCCTCCCTTACCCCTAATAGCTTAACAGTCTTTCTCCTCCCCTGTGCTCCAAGAAATCCTGTCCCGATGGCAAACGAGAGGACATTTGATTTCTGTGGGTGCTGTTTTTACATATGGCCCAGAAAAGTGTGGCTAACTCCAAAATCGATCCACTTGCAATGGTGAATGGCTGCACATATTGGGCTTGGGTAGGGTGCCACCTGGGAAAACACACAAGACCCAGATAGTTGTGAAAACTAGACACCCGGGGTAGTCCAGAGTGGTGTGGTTCATGTGGATCCCACAACATTTTCTTACCCACATTGCCATGCAAACTGCAAACTTTGACTAAAAACACACCCTTTCCTCACATGTCTGTGAGGAATACCTCTGTAATCTGCAGGGAACCACAAATTTCCTCCTACCCACCAATCCTCCATATCTCCCGATAACAATGGTACCGCACTTGTGTGGATACGACAAGAGACCTTGACTCAAAAGGCCCTAAATGCTACGAGGAGATCAGTGATAGGAGTACTTGCGGGATTTGGGGCCGTGCTTTGCCCCTACCCATGGAAACCTATAAACCACAGACATTTTTGAAAACTGGACAACCAGGGGACACCAGAGTGGTGTACCTTGCATGGATCCTATGAGGTTTTCTTACCCGCAATGCCCTTCAAACCTGAAATTCTACCTGAAATCACACATTTTCCATACATTTCTGTGATGGAAACTTACAGAATCTGCAGGAATCTTCAAAAATCCTACCTCCCAGTGTTACCCCAATTGTGCTGTTAAAATGTGGTGTCACTTTTTTGGCTGGGACTAGTGCCTGTGACAGGAACGGATCACACCAATGCCAATGGGAGTCCCATTGCAAGGGATCCCATTGACCTTGGTTTGGTCTGTTCCTGTTGCGGGCTCTAGTCCCAGAATTGTGTCTACTTTTCAGAAATCTATAGCTTTGCTGGATCATGCATGGGTTTCAACACTGGTTTCCACCACAAATAAGAAGTAGGTTGAGAGCACAATAAAATAGGAATAATGAGCTCCCTCTTTGACAAATGCCGAAACTGTGGTAAAAATCAGTTTTTTTATTCAGCTTTGCTTGTTCCTGAAAGCTGGAAAGATAGTGACTTTAACAGAGCAAACCATTCTTTGATGCTATTTTGGGGGGAAAAAACACCAGACACTTTTATCCAGACCACTTTTTTCCTAACTTTTTCCAAAAATTCAAAATAGAACTATATTTTACCTATTCTCTTGGTCCCCTCTGGGGGATTCCACAATACCTAAGTACCTTTAGAATCCCCAGAATATTGGAAAAAAAGGATGCAAATTTGGCATGGATAGCCTATGTTGAAACAACGCTATGGAGTGCTAAATGCAAACTACACCAAATAGCCCAAAAAGGGCTCAGCATTGGGGGGGAGGGGGGATTCCAGCAGTTAAGAGGTTAAACATGCAGGTCGTGGGTTTCAATTCCACAAAAGCAGCTTAATTCTTGGTGGACATGTCTGTAAACAACAAATCACAACTTGCAATTCAATTAATGCGGCTCATCTCATTCATTTCCTTTCATTGAATCTAAAATAGCACTCTCACCAAAGGCTTTAGCAAAATATAGAAAGTAAAGCATGGAAAATTGGAAATACATATAAAAGCACAATTTAGCAGCACAACTGCTAGGATGAAGCACTGTGAGCAATATCCCCTCTACAGATAGAAGTGGGAAAGCTCAAAGCTAAAGGTCAAAACTAGAAAGCGGCAACTGACTAATTATCTTTATGAAGTTGCTAAAATAAGTAATAGAAGAGAAAACCCCTAGGTAATTGAAGGTCTATAGCAATCAACAGACCATATTAACTAACAACATGATATAGTGAACTCAGTGTAGACACAAATACTTTTTAAAAATTCATTTCTTTAATTCAAATTAATTAAAAGTGTATTAGAACATGATACATAAAGATAAAGTACAAACACAAATAACAACCGACTAAATACAGATTACACAGTTTTTCAATATATATATAAAATACAGACAACAGGTTTTTTCTGATTAACACAAATCTTGAAGGACATACAACACAGTAAACAAAAAGTGGCAATGAGATGGATCTTTTACTCGTGTTTCGGCGCACAATGCGCCTTCATCAGGAAAGTCACACAATTACCTAAAAAGTGAATTAAAAACCAAATAAAATACCCTGAGATTCATGATAAACATAGAAATTGATCAACTACATACCTTCACCAAAGAACAACATATTTTAGTATAGAGCCTAAAGATTAGGAAAGAAGAGATAATATGCTCATACCGCCACCTCAAGGTCAAAAAACATTGTGTAGGAAGTATAGTAAGGTAATGCACATGGGTGTTTAAATCCTCTTATAGATAAAAAAAAGGAAGAGATGAGAAAACGAGTATAGTCCCAATAAAGGAGTGCATTGAATAAAACCATGCAAATGCGTGAGTCCTATTTCAGAGAAGTAGCTTTACTCTGAGTAATATATATGCTTACTTAGAGCTGGTCATGGACCAAATCCATATGTCAGTTTATAAAGAGGATACACAAAACCAGATAAATGTGTACCTCTATCTATGGGAAGAACAGATTGTATAATTAATGCATAACGTAAGACAGGAAAATGTCCTTGTCGTATTAACTGGCGAACATATTTACCCTTTGTATGGAATACGGATATGTATGCCTCAAAGGGAATCTTGTCAAAGAGAGAAGTCTTATACGTCAGTAAATCTGATCTGAAAAAAACGATAAACGCTATGAGGAAAATAAGGTAAAAAGGATAGGCCTGATGCAGTTTTAAGTGCCTATAGTATATGCGTAAAGAGTTAATACCTGGTAAAAAGTAGAGGAATGGTAGTCAAGTGACCATCCCATCAGGACCATCCCTTCATCCGTTCTTTTAAAAAACGAAGTAAAAATGAGACTGCTGAATAATGTCCTTCCTATCTGAGGCGACTATCCATGCCAATTTGATTTCTTTGCTGGTGTTTTCACTATGTCTCTTTGTATTATCTTTTCATGCTGTATTTTCTATATTTTGCTCCTTGTATATTTAATGCTATTTATTAGGTTGTACAGCGCTCTGACACCAACATTTTGGTCATGTTCGCGCTTTATAAAACTTTATAAATAAAATAAATAAATAAAAAGTGCGGATGACTCCAAACGACAAATTGATTAGATTACTGTCCAATGGGTAGTATATCATTGTAAAGTCCTCTTGATGCGGGCATATCGATAAATACAGCCCTAAAGGTAACAAACAGTGTAAAAAGATTAGCGACTATATATCTCAAATGCTAGAAGGAAAAAGCTTACTACAAGAAAGGAGGCGTTGTCAAATCCTCTGGATGAAAATTATACGGTCACTGGGGTATAGCTAATGCATAGCGGAGTCTTACCTGATATTTGTTTCTGAAACGGAAAAACGGTCGGACCGCACGCGTGTGTCAACAAGCCGGGTAAAGAGAACAGCAGAGTTCCTTGATTTAAAGGGCAATCTGTGTGACGTAGAAAGGTCACCTGACGTTGTAGACAGTCGAACGTCAGAACAACTAGACCGTGGCTGATAGTAGGTCACGTAAGTTGCTCAATGTACGTGATATACTTGAGTCATGTGACGCGACTAATAAAGAAGAGTTGGAGAAACCAAACCGTGACCAGACAACAATTTACGTGAAATATGACGATCCTAACTGTAAAGAAAAAGAAAACAGATGAGGGCTGATTAAAAAGAAAAGGAAAAGAAAAAACGTTTATGTGACCTGAGATGAGTTCAATAACAATGATAACTATACAAAGGATAGAAATTAATGAAAAAGAAGGGGGATTGAACCATAAATGAAGATAAGGAAACCGAAGGAGGGCTAATGAAAAGGAACAGCTAACACAATACAATTATTACGGTTAATGTGATAAGTGTAATAAGATTACTAGTAACCAGGAGAACAGATACAGCAAAGGGTCATCATTACTAATTATTGAACTGTATAGCATTCTCCCAGGGTAGTTCATTGTTTAAACCACGTTTGTATGTGTTCAAAGTAAAAATCCAAAAGACTTCTCTTTTTTTACGAATTTCATCACCTCCGTTTTCATCTGCAGTCTCAATTTTTTCTAAAATCAGCCACCGCATGTCATCTACTGTGTGGCCAAAGTCAAGGTAATGTTTGACTAGGGGAGCAGTGAGTTTGGAAGTACGAATAGTGGAACGATGTTCCGTGAGGCAAGTGGTTACTGGCCGAGACGTCTGTCCTACGTAGCCCAAATTACAAGGGCATAGGATCAGGTAAATCACGTTTTTTGTTTTACAGTCCCATAATTTTTTGGCACGTATCGTGTATCCATTATGAACAAAAATCTCTCCTTCAATCACTGTGTCGCAAGATTTACAGGTGGAGCATTTAAAAGTTCCTCGTACTGGTACTGTTCCATCAAGGGATTTCTGAACAAAGGAAGCACCTGTCGTAAATCGTGAGTGGACAATAATGTCCTTAATGTTTCTATTGCGACGGTGTGCAAATAGGGGTTTGGCAAGTTTGACTTCTTGGTCTGGGTCACTGTTTAATATGTGCCAATTAGAATTGATAATTTGCTTGATCTTCTCATTCATTGTAGATTGTTTTGTGACGCACACAAGTTGCGTCAGTCTGGGACGGTTACTGGATGTCAGTAGGTGATCTCTGTCGTAAAACCTGGCCCTTTTGTAAGATTCTCAGACCAAGCGATGAGGATATCCTCTTGCTATGAATTTTGCTTTCATAGCAATGGCTTGCGTATCAAAATCGGACAGATTAGTGCAATTTGGCCGCAATCGCAAAAATTGTCAGAAAGGGATACTTTGCTTTTGGGCTCGTAGGTGGTAACTGTTAAAGTGGAGGAGCATATTTCTAGCAGTGGGCTTGACAAAAATATCCACCTCTAATATGCCTGAGTTGTGTCTGATCAGAATATCCAAAAACTCAATTTGCTGCTGGCTGGTATGTGTAGTAAATCTGAGATTAGTGTCTGCTAGATTGAGCCAATGCAGAAATTCCTGAAGATGTTCTTCGACATCGGTCCAGATAAAAAAGATATCATCTATATATCTGGACCAATGCGAGACCGACTCAAAAAATGGAGCGATCTCATGATGAATAAATTTGGTTTAAAAAAGAGCCATGTAGATGTTTGCTATAGATGGTGCAGCTAATGCTCCCATACTTACACCCTTAATCTGTTTGAAAAGGGTGTGACCAAATTCAAAGGTGTTTTCCATCAATACAATTTTGAGACAGTCTAGAAGAAAAGATTTAGGACATGAGACATCAAAATTGTTGATGAACCAAGCAACTGCTTCAATAGCTTCCCTCAGTGGGATATTACTATATAGTGATTCAATGTCTAGTTAATTATGTTGCTAAAGTAAGTGCCATTGATCTGAGCAATAACAACACATATTGTAAGCACTAATCATCAGTTTTTCAACTTGTGGCCTGCAATTTACACACAGATCTCTCCAAGAACAGATCTATTCAAAATATAATTTTTTACAAGGTGAACATAAAGAGCTGCATCTCTTCCATACCTTTAATTTCTTGCAGAAGCTCTTAAACAACCTTCAAAAATGAAAATATATTTTTTTAGAAAAGTGCTTCTTAACTTAGATTTGGCATTTCTCAGCACTGTCAATGACAAGTGTAATCTTTACCCAGTGAAATGCTACATCCACATCTCTTGACCAATCTCATTAACGTTGAAGGATGAGATGACCTTGCTTTGACTCCAACTTGTGAATCTTGGCCTGCAGATCACATCAATTGTCAACAGTGAGAATTGAAATCACATTCAGAGCTCAATTAGTGAAAACAAAAGTACCAGGCCCTAAGGTATTTCTCATGGGGCATCTCCGGCTTGCACCACTGACTGCCCCTGTCAACGCTGCCAAATACCTTCTCCTTCATGTGTAAGCATTTGGACTATTGCAGTCACACAAAGTTGTAAGAATGTCGTAGACGCACTAGTATTATGTATTTTTTTTATCTGTACTTTGATTTGATAGACAAGCTGATGATGTGCTTGTGCTAAAAAATAGCCAGATGGTGCCCCCTTGTGGTGAGCTGTCACAAACAAGTGCTGATGTTAGGAATTAAGAGCCGGTGCTGACCTCCGGGAAACACAGGCGCAAATTAAGCACTGTGACTATCCGCCTTACCAGCTAAAACTCACATTGCTTTCTGTAAAAACGTTCCAGACAGGAACTGATGTGATCTTTCAGCTTGTTATTTACTAAAAGTTCCAAACTTATGCCAGCTGTCACAAAGCTGATCAACTGAACTTCATACAAGTTTGGTGAGCTCAAGACAGTGGGAACATGCAAGTAGTTTGAAGCTCATCCAAATAAGTTAATGCAAACATACTTTAGACACCCACGAACCAAGCGCAGGGTCTTACAATGTCTCCTAGATCGGACATGAACCACTTCCATTGCAGGCTGGGTGAATGGATCAGGTACTTATTACCTTCAATGAGTTCCTCAGGCACGCTAAATTCATGGTTTATATTATTATTGCGAGGTCCAGCAAATATGACATCACAAAAACCTTACACATGAAATCATTAATTAAGAAAGCAAATTTTATGTCACCAATACAACAGGGTTCAAATATACATATTCAAAATTGCAATTTGGATAGCCCCATCCTTACATATTTGGCAAATGTGATTAGATGTTGATTGATTGTTTGGGAACCCATATAGTCCACGTTGTGCTTGGACGCCAGAGTAGTTGTCAGAAATTGCTCTCTTGTGCTGTTGAAATTCAATAAGGAACCATCTATAAGAGTCCTCTTCACAGTGACTCCTGTGGTTTTGAGTAGGGGTGAACGATAAATTCCGCTCCACCGGCGGAGTTGGCGGTGTTTTTGCCACTCCGCGTTACACATGTAACGTGGAGTTTCGGCCAAATTTCTCCAACTGCTGCGTGATGGAGTTTTTTTTATCTTGGGCGGCTCGTCAATGGTAAGTTGGTGAGAGTGAGCACGATTGAGCATCCCTTAGCACGATTTCCAGTCCCTAGGTGGGCACGGAGCAAATTATATTCAACGCAGGCAGTCACCGGAGGTCGCAACCATTTGTGGTCAGAATGCTGCCGCTCAAGTAGAAAATCTACTTGAGCAGCAGTAAAATCAACACGGGAAGCAGCCCCTGGTGGCAGTGATGATGTGATCCTGCATAGAAATGTGATTGTCCAAGATTACTCCTAGAGATTTTGATGAGGTTATGATGTGAGGGGTACAGTTCAAGGATGTTAGATGTGAGAGATGTTAGGAGTGTGGTTGGATGGAGAGATTAAGAGGAATTCAGTTTTGAGGGTGTTCACTTTGAGGTGGTTGCAAGTCAGCCAATGTTGAGTTTTTGTCAGCATGTTGTTGAGGATGCTGATGTCTTCAGGAGAGGCAAATTTCAGGCAGAGCGCAGTATATCAGCATAAATAGGGTATGGGATGTTAGAGAGTTTGGGGATTTTATTCAAGGGTTCCATGAGCAGGTTTAACATGGTGGGGGAGAGTGAAGAGCCTTGAGGGATGCCAATCGTGACTGGCTTCTGGATGGATAAAGAGTGATTGATCATAACTCTTTGAGATCTATTGTGTAAGAATGAGGAGAACCATTTTAACACTGCACTAGCGAGACTCACCCTGCATTCTAGGAGGACAGACAAAGCAGGATTAATAGGAAGGAATCATTCTGGTTGAGAAATCTCAGGGCATCATCAACAATATGTGCCAGGGCACTTTTGATACTGTGACCCGGCCTGAAACCAGATTGGCATTGGCCGAGGACCTGCAATTGCTCTATGTGATTGCATAGTTGTTGATGTACGCATATTTCCAGGAGCTTTCCCATAGTTGGGATATTGGAGATAGGGTGGTAGTTGTTAGCGTCTGACTTGTCAGAGTTAGGTTTTTTTAATATAGTAACCTGGCTTCTTTTGAAACAATCTGGTATGTACCCTTGTGTTAGGGAAGCATTGATAATCCTGGTCCATAAGGGAAGTAGGGAGTGTTTGATCTCATTGAGACGTTTTAAGGTGTAAGGGGTTGTTGAAGTGGTTAGAATATTTCAGAGAGAATAGCAGTTTTAAGATGTCAGATTCGTCTTAGTATTAAAGATGGACCAAAAGGCATTGTTTTTTGGTTTAGGTGAGGGGCTTTCAGGAAGCTTTACCTGAAGTATAGGGGAGTGAGGAGGAGTGTCGTTTATAGATAAGAGCTCTACAGCATTTTGGAGATCAGTGTCAGTTAGCTTTGCTTTCTCGATAAAGAAGGAGGAAAATACGTCGCAGCTGTGCGGCGTTAAATCCTTACAAGAATGGGAATTACATTTCCTATTAGTTTGATGTTCTATAATTTCAAACAGTTTTTTGGGACGGTTTGTGGCCTTGTCAAGTTGTTGCTCGAAGAAAGATGCTTTGGAGCTTCCAATATGCCTTTGTAGTCTTTCCTTCTTTATTTCAGTAGATTGAGGTTAGTAGTAGAGGGTGAGTCTCCATGTTCTTTCCACTGATATTAGTGAGCAACGTTCTTCATTAAGGCTATTATTGTACCATGGATTAGATTTTTTGATCTGGACTCTTTTTAGTTGTATGGGAGGAATGGTGTATGTGAAAATAAATCCCTAGGCAATCATATGGTCAAATACAGTCAAAGACTCATGTCAAAACCAGGCATGATGCAATTAACTCAGTGTCAACTACAGACATAACTATTATAAAAAGTTTCTATTGTTTATTAATCTCATTTAAAAAAACACATAGACAATACTAGACATACATGTGTATATAACTCATCAGTACAGTAAATCAATCATACAATTTGAAAACAAACAACATAAATACAATGAAATATGTTACAAAAGATCCAAAATTGGGTACAATAGAAAATTAATTAAATTGATAACGGAATTATAAAACCAAAATTGGTTGAACAGTGGCTACAAGATGGATCTTCTTCAACGCGCGTTTCGGCGCACACTGCGCCTTCATCAGGAAAAGCCACAAACAGTGTCCTCTGAAATGAATTAAAACTATATAAGATATAGTAATATAACACTGAGTTACAAAATTTACAAATTTTAATTGATCAACTACAATCCTACACCAGACCTAATAATAATATTTCACCAAGTAGGTATCCTACGTAATCAGAAAGGATAGAGATTAGATCAAATGAAAAAATTACCATCACCAAGCAGTAATCAGAGATGAACACAGAAAAGACAATTAGAATAGAATCCAATATAAGTGCTCATATCTATGTCAAAACATAAGAGATAAAAGAATTCAGAAAGAAACTCTAACAGAAGTCCCATAGAAAGTGAAATAGGCAATACCAGATAATATATGCAGAGCTGTAATGTTAAAAATAAGCAGAATGAATGACGCCCTCTTACTGAATAAGTGCGAAGGATGAGGTATAATTCCTACAAGTCGTCAAAGTAGGCTGCTAGGACCGATAAACAGCAATTCAATTCTGAAGATAGACATAAGGTAAAAGAATGATGTCTTAAATGTTACCTAAAATCTACTCTCAATTATCTATAATATCTATATATATCAAAATTTGCACTCCAAGATTACTGCAAGCGTATATAAAACATGTAAAGATGGAACAGGAAAATTATCTTGATTGGTATGCTGTAATTCTGTAGAATACTAGGGTGCATAAATAGCAGCAAACACTAAAGATAATAGGTTGAAAAACCTAACCTTAAGCCAATAATGCGCTTTCATATATAAATAATCAGAAGTTGTACCGGTACCTTAATTATGCTTGAATAGCTGGTACACAATGAGCCAAGTATGACGCTTTTGATTGTTTAACTTTGCAAAGGTCGATGTGAAAGAGTGAAGGAATTATATAAGACTGCCAGAAGACTGAAGTCAATGGTTAACGCTCTATGAAAAGAATTAAGAAAAAGAAAGAAGAAAAATCACAACCAAGATTATGTAGAATTTAAAAATATCGTAACCAAATCCTAGTTACATAAACTGACCACAAGTTCTCCATTCCTTCATTATCGTACCTTGATTGTGCTCAATGCGCTGGCACACGATATATGAAACACGAGAAATTTAAAAACTCTTCAAGAGTCGATGTAAGTTCGGTAATGGTAAACAGCCTGCGGTCTGGCGTCTTGGATAAACGCTGTTTTAAAAAGAAACGCCAGTAAACATCAATCTAGGACTATGTGTGTGTCTATTGTCCACAAGGATTAAATGCGTGTGCGGTGATAAGTTCTTACCTTGATACTAGCGGAGTAGTTACGCTCGCACTTCTGCAAGATAGGCGAGTGGAATCACTAATGGACGGGCTCTCCGAGTTTAAATCGGCAGCCTGACTTGCATACGTAGGTCACCTGACTACGTGATGAGTGGACCTAGACAGCAGACTGGTGTCTAAAAGGCCGTATAGCGACACGAATTGCCTGGCTTCTAAAATATAGAAATAAACGGCAGACTAATGGCTGGGGAGCCGTATAACGATATGAATACCCAAATGGATAAAGAGAAATAGAACGTAGAACATGTCTAGAATATTGAATAATACCGAATTATTTCAAGGGAAACAAGCTAAGACCTGTCAGCAGGTAATAACAATCATATTATAGTTCGACCAAAATGTCATTTACGAGTGTATGCTCTAGTTCAGATTTCCAAATAAAAATGTGAAATCTGGTTATCTATTTATTATTGCAACTCGATGAATATAAGTGACTGATAATATATAATCTCAGCCATTTGCAATTGTTAAAAATGACTAAATTTAAACAAATGAATGTAGAACGTCAAAATGGCGGTACTGCATACCCTAGATTGAACTGCATCCTTGGACATATGAATGAATGTATTATGAAGGTGATAAGGTAACACTGAATCTCAAAATGATGCAGTGGTGATTAGGACACAAAAAGAATTATAATAAATTAGGTATCATCCAGAAACCAAAATGATGTAAGGACTTAGAGAGAGTGTTCTAACCATTATTGAATAATATGGCATTTTCCCAAGGTAACTCACTGTTGAGACCTCGTTTATATGTATTTAAGGTAAATATCCAAAACACTTCTCTTTTTTTCCTTATATCGTTGCTTCTATTTTCATCTAAGCTCTCTATTTTTTCCAAAATGAGCCATTTAACATCATTTACTGTATGTCCACAGTCAAGATAGTGTTTGACTAAAGGTGCATTCAATTTATGTGTTCGAATAGCCGAGCGATGTTCAGTTAGACGTGTGGACACTGCCCTAGACGTCTCTCCTACGTAGCCTAAATTGCATGGGCATACAATAAGGTAAATGGCATTCTTCGTCTTGCAATTCACTAGTGTTTTAGCACATATTGTGTGTCCATTATGGGTGAAAGTGTCCCCCTCAATTACTGTATCGCATGATTTACAGTTGGAACATTTATAAGTTCCTCTCACTGGCATCGTGCCATCTATAGACTTCTGTATAAAAGGTGCACTAGTGTGGAAACGTGAGTGTACAATGATGTCTTTGATGTTCTTATTACGTCTATGGGCAAACAGTGGTTTTGTCAGTTTGAGCTGTTGTTCGGGGTCACTATTCAATATGTGCCAATTAGAATTGACTATCTGTTTGATTTTGTCATTCATCATTGAATGTTTCGTAATACATACAAGTTGTGTCGGCTTGAGACGTTGGTTAGCTTGTAGTAAATGATCTCTATCGTAAAATCTGGCACGTTTCAGTGATTCTCTGAGCAGGCGATGTGGATATCCTCTCGCTGTGAATTTGGCTTTCATGGTCGCAGCTTGCGTGTCAAAGTCAGATAAGTTCGTACAATTGCGACGTAATCGCAAAAATTGACCAAATGGTATACTTTGTTTCTGTGCTCTAGGATGGTAGCTATTAAAATGGAGCAAAGTGTTTCTAGCAGTGGGCTTCACATACAGGTCAACTTCAAGATGGTCAACATTCTGCCTAATTAAGATATCCAAAAATTCAACTTGATGTTGACTAATATGTGCTGTGAATCTTAAATTAGTGTCTGTGAGATTCAGCCATGTTAAAAATTGGTAAAGGTTGTCCTCAATGTCAGTCCAGATAAAAAAGATGTCATCTATATATCTGGACCAAGAACGGACTGACTCAAAGAAAGGGGCAATTTCATTTTGAATAAATTTAGTCTCAAACAGGGCCATATAAATATTGGCCACTGATGGAGCTACTGATGCTCCCATACTTACTCCTTTTGTCTGTTTGAACAAGGTGTTGACCAAATTCAAACGTATTTTCTGTTAGGACAATTTTGAGACATTCCAGGACAAAAGTTTTAGGACAAGGAACCTGATAGGTATCTATAAACCAGGAAACTGCCTCTATCGCATCAGACTGAGGGATGTTACTGTATAAGGATTCTATATCCAATGTAACTAGAAATTGGCTCAAGGGATTAAATGGCAAATTCTCCACTTTCATGATCATATCCCTAGTATCTTTAATATAAGATGGAATTTTAGGGATATGAGGCCGAATCCAATTGTCAACGTATCTAGAGAGGGGTTCCGTCACTGACCCAATTGTGGATACGATAGGGCGATAGGGGGGATCATAGGTATTTTTGTGTATTTTGGGGACTCCATAAATACAAGGTATTTTCCTTTTGAATAGTTCAAATATTCTCGTTCTTTTTGACTGATACTATCCTTCTTCAAATGCTAAGGTCGTGAGAGATTTAATAGCAGAGATGACTTTGTTGGTTGGATTCCTGGTTAATTTGGTGTAGAATTGTTCATCACCTAAAAGAGTTAGCATTTTCTGTTCATACATAGTTGTATCTATAACTACAATGCCTCCTCCTTTGTCACAATTTTTTATGATGACATTTTTATTGTGAGCAAAGGACTGCAGAGACAAAAATTCATCTTTATTCAAATTATAAGTTGGTTTAGGAATAAAGCGTAGGGCTTGATCGAGACGGTTGAGAACCGTATGTTCGAAAACTGCCACTTCCGGACCAACTTGGTCCAAGTGGGGAGTAAACGTCGATTGAATAGATAATTCTGTTTGATAGGGTAGCTCTAAGGGAGATTGTTCTTCATTAGAAAAGAACTTCTTGAGTCTAATCTTACGAAAAAAAGACATGATGTCAGTATATAATTCAAATATATTTACTTGAGTGTGAGGTACGTAAGATAGCCCTTTAGATAACAAATTCAAATCCGAACTTTCTAAAACATTCGATGATAAATTGAAGATAGGTATTATCTCCCTTGCCGCCAGTATTGTTTGTTCCTGGTTTCCAGCATGTGCTGGTTGTCTTGTTGAAATAGTTGGTTCTGATAGTTTCCCCTTATCTGAGGTTGGAACCGTACTCGTAGGCGCCCCCTGCGTGGCCCTCGTTGGGCTAAAAAAGACTGTCTTCCTCTATAGTTGGAATTAAAAGAGTTATGAGGGCCTGATGGTTCATAAGAGTATGCATTGCTTTCACCTTCGGAATCTGAGGTATCAGAAAAGGTACGAACTTGCTGAGTTCTTGAATCATTCTCATAAGAGTATTGATTCTGTTTATAATAATTCTCACTCAGATATGGGTATGTTTTCTCTACTGAATTGTAACGTATATCTTTTTTAAGTTTGTCAGTTTTACGTTTAATCAGATAATCAGTGAAAGAAATTAACTCTCTATCTGTCTCTTCTAATATCTTTTTAGCTTCCTCAAGAGCATTCGATTTTCTGATTTTCTCAAGAGCATTCGATTTTCTGATTTTCTGAATTCAGCTAGTTCGTTCTTAAGGGAGGATACCAGTTCTTTCGCTGTTTCGATAATAAGTATCATCAGGTCTCTTGAGCATCTATTTGCTATCATGCTCCATTTTTCAAGGAATTTCCTAAATTCTACAAATAGGCCTGGGATGTTTCGGACTCTAAGTCCCTGCGGTATAACTCCTGCTTTAAGATAATCTAACATGAACTCGCCATGTGCTTCAACTCTTTTAATTTTCTTTTTAAGGTTAGATAATTTAATGATGTCATCATTATCTTGAGCATGTGTATTTGGAATGTTGCTGAATGAGTTGCTGGTACCCACCAGAATGGCAAATTCTTCATCAGTAAAGCCAAAAGTTTTCAATTGATCCATAAAATTGCAGATAGAGACAGATAACAGTCAAAACCACAGATGAAAGATAAATATATAGAGAAGGAAGAAACCAGATAACAAAAAATTAATTAAATAAAATAACAAAATATAGAAAAGAGATGTGAGAGAAAACTAAGGCAAAAAATTCCTGAATAGGTCTGGAAAGTAGTGCGATCAAAAACAACAATTATATATATATGTATATGATGACTCAAGACAACATAGAACAGTCCCGCACAGACAAGCTGTGGGTAAATTAATGTAAATAACAAGGACCCCCTGCAAGGAATAAAGAACCCTAGGGCAGGGCAATAATATATTTGAAAATAAATCCCTAGGCAATCATATGGTCAAATACAGTCAAAGACTCATGTCAAAACCAGGCATGATGCAATTAACTCAGTGTCAACTACAGACATAACTATTATAAAAAGTTTCTATTGTTTATTAATCTCATTTAGGAGGAATGGTGTCCATGATGTCGGACATGGAGTTGATATAATGGTCAGTGAGGTCTTGTATGTCTGAGATGCTAGTGGTAGGAGGTAGAAAGTTGTTTCAGAGAGCAGTTAACAAGAGTGGGTTATTTCTGGAGTTTTTGACCCAGCATTTGGATTTCACTAGTTGGCCTTTGGCGATAAATACCCTTTCTGCTATGAAGAACATGAAGCAATGGTGGTCAGTCCAGTCGCATGGTTGGATGAATTCAATTTGGATGGTGTGCTTCTTTGTTATTATTAGGTCTAATGTGGCCCCTTTACTATGCGTCAGGATGTTGGAGGCTTGAACCAAGTTGAGGTCAAAAAGGAAGGATTTGAAGCTATTCACCAAAGGGTCATTTGTGTCATTCCAGTGGACATTTAAATTGCCAAGTAAAGTCTGATTGGTGTGTGATCCGTTGTTGGTAGAGATGACTTCCATGACTTGCTCAATGAATTTGTGGTTATCACCAGGAGGGTGGTAGATCATGTGCAGCATACATATTGTGTTGTCTTTTGTTGAGAAATTGATCCCCAGATATGAGGACAGAGATTGAGTGTGAGTTTGTATTATTGAGGGATTAATGATTATTGAGAGATTACCAATCATACCCAATCTTTCTGTAATTCAAGTCCATACACATCCACAGAATTACATCTTCTATGACAGCAAGTGCTCCCACCATTATATTTTCCACTTGAAATAAGACTACAGTGATTTTGTCACCCACATACAAATCCTGCTTAAAGAACTATCCATTCCCTTCTTACTAAAGATTCCCTCATGCAGCTTGTGGTTCATCCTAATTTTGAAAAATAGAACCCACAAACGTTTGCACTAAATAATGACTCACACATGGCAAGAGTCTTTTTCTCAATAGCTGAGGACTTGCCTTCTGCCGGCTTTAATTTGTTTGGTCTTATGCTAAGGTGAGTTCCTTGTTTACGTTCCATTGTGTGAGAACAACACCTCCCCTTAAGATGCTGAACTGGTAACGACTATGATAGTCAAGGGTGAAAAGTCCTCAGCTTTGGTGTTCCACTTGAACTAAGGAGAGTCGTTTATGCATGTGTTTATAATCAAAGTCTTTAACAAACTTTGCCTAATAAGTTGCCATCCATGGAAAACACAGACATTGGACACAGACACTTTTAAGGCATCCTGGAATGTTCACGAGGTCTGCAACTGGCAAGCATGCTATCTAATTTTTATAAAATGGTATGGAAGAGGTCATTGAGGTGCTGCTGCAGATGTCAAAAGGGCTGGTGAAAAAAAGAAAGAATATAACCCTCCTATAGTACAGTTGGCCCTTACCCTTATGGTGCTCCTGCAATCTTACAAGCAATGTGGATAAATGTAATATGCTGGTGGTAACCTGAAGGGGAGCCAAATGAACTTATTTTATTGTTGATGAGACTAAACACTCACAGATGCTTTGATTATTTGGGAATTTGTTTCTATCAAGCATTATCATGAGGGCTACAGTTCGCGAAAGCTGATAAGATAATGTGAAGGCAAATGGAATAGGTTCACGGGCAGGATTAGGTGGCGGCAGTAAAACAATATTGAGAATCCTATTAATTAAAATACAAAATGCTGTGCTTATGAGGAAGTGATAAAGCTATATTGAAACATTGAACCACTAGTCAAGGCTGATATACACTTCTCAAAGAAGTACAGAAAGCCTCAATAAACATGTATATTAATATTCTTCATCTAGAATTAGGAATGAGGAAAGGTGGAATATAGACCAGTCAATAGCGTAGCCAATGTGTCATGGGCACTAGTGCAGGAAAAGAGTTGCCCCCTTAGCTGCTGTTTGAATTGTAAAAGAAAAGCAATAGAGTGGAATACCCTCTTCAGGCCTGTGGCCCCGGTGCCTCTGCAGTTGTGGCACCAATGGAAGCCCAGTTAACATTTTATTGCTCTGGTATTTGACTTCATCCAGTGTTTCTGAACAAGACCCAGCTGGGTGGAAACATGTCATGTTCTCTGTCGTCAACGATAAAATTTGAACAGCAATTCATGATCTAGTGTATACAGGGGCTGCCTTCCACGTAAACTTGAGAACTACCCAGAGTTCTCTGCTTCTTTTTTGCATAATTTATGCGTCACTCAATGCCTGAAAGGGTATTGTTTTGACTTATACTGGGTGCTCCCTTGTGTCTGGACAAAGCTATACTTCTCTGAAGAGCTCTAATGAGAGCAAAACATAAAGGGGAAGGGAGCACATGGTCCCCCTAACTGAGACATACTATGGGCCCGGGAACCCAGCCCCCGGGGCCGAATCCATTGCGGTGTCCCGTGGAACCCATCCCCCGGTACACAATGATTTTAATGCCCGTGAGAGTGAAGGCAGGGAAGTCTAATGTGCTCCCACTTGGCGGGAGCAGAAATTTGCTCCTGCTGGATGGGCGCACACAAGTTTCTCCCTTCCAGGACTCTCGCAGGCAGGGAAATTTAGTCTTGCTCCCACAAAGAAAACTGCTCCCCTGGAATGGGAGCAATGCCGGCTCCCCAGAACCTGGGATGGGTGCAGGCAGATGAGCCAGTGGGGCTCCAGGGTACATGGGGCTCTCCCCTCAGAGCCAAGTGTGGAACATGTTGTGGGGTGCTCCGAGTGGGCACCGAGGCTCCATACTAAAACAAAAAGAAAACAGGACTGCCCACTCCTGCCGTAGCAGGGAGCCAACGGGGCCCCCAGTGCACAGGGGCTCCCCTCAAATCCTCATCCAAAATAATGGTGCAGAGTGCCCCGGGTTGGCATCAGGTCACCCGAGTTTAAAAGAAAATTAGAAAAGAAAAGGTTTGACGGCTCCTGTGCGGCCCATGGGACTGCTAGTGCTTACAGGGAGCTGGCAGGGCAGCACGGGCCTTGGGACACCCTCTGCAGCCCCCAACAAAAATAAAATATGTTGGTGTCCCGGGTGGACACAGAGACACCCCAAAATATCCCACAATAAATGAAAAATAGTTAAGAAGCAGGAGCCTTTCATGTATTATTTACTGCCCCTTGCAAGGAGTGACCCTATAATGCCCTGTGAGGCATTTAAAACATATTTTTGTGGAGCCTGGTGGTGTCCCTAGAAGGGGAAATGGCACCACCAAGCCTTTTTAGTTATGTTTTGGGTTGCAGCAGGGAGTGCAGCAGCTCCCAGCAACATTAAAAGAAAAACAAACAGTAAGTGTCCTAGGTCAATAAATCCATGACCCCAGGAGAGCTTACCATATTTATTTAAAGCACTCTTAGCTGGAGGTTTATGCTCTTCAGCTGGAGTGTAGAGCCCCCTCTTTGACTCTTAGACCTGTTGATTGTTTTTAAATAGAACTTTATTAGATTTTTTTAATGACAATCACTTTCGGTAGGCATTGCACTGTGTGAATAATTGAAATATACATTTGATTATAATTATTGATGCTTTTTTGACAAAGACAATAGGTGTGCTTTATATATGTTGATATGCTGTCCTCTTCATAAAACTAATAGGCCCACTTTTTATGTTTTGTTGTTCTGACCCTTTGACAAAGTTACTAGGTCTGCCTTACTTTAAATGACACCCTTTATATTGTAACTTCTCCTAGTCAGCCGTGCTTGCTAGCAGAGGGTTTGGGCACCAGACCCTGCACCGAAAGGGTTGTTTGCCCGTGAGGGGTGGGATGCAGGGTCTGGTCGCAGGCCAGGCCCTGTGGCCAAGCCCCACACTGAGCACAGCCCATTACTGGGTCGGCTGACCACATGGGGTTGCTGTGCACGGTGTGTGGTTGGCGTTACCTATGCTACTTTATGTTAAAAAAAACCTTCACTAAAAAAAGAAAGGTTGAAGTGATGTCATGGTAAGGTATGTCAATAATATCTTACTTTACATTAAAAAAAACCTTAGACATTCACTGAAATAAACAAAGTTTGAAGGGACATTATAGCTAGGTGAAAATGACAGTTAAAACTTAATAATATGTTTGTTGTGATTCTGCACAATACCAATAAAAAGACCCACAAAGATTATCAATCAATCATATAGTATATATTAACTGATTCAATTCGTATAACATATATAGAAATATATTCACTGAAAAAACAAAGTTTAAAGGGAAGTTATAGTTAGGTGAAATGTCACTTAAAACATACAGTTTTAAACAAACAAAAACACTCAAATTCCCCAGTTATGGTTATCCCAAGTAACTATAACTCGGCCCCTAAAGTAACTATAACTCGAGCCCTCGCCATGTACTGCTTAAGACATCACAAATTACGTCAGTGGTGACAGGTTTTATGCCAATATTGATAACATGGCTGCAACATCTGAAATGGCATCATTGATAACAGCACTGTGCATGGACGGGGCGCGAGTTACATTTACTTTAGGGCACGAGTTATAGTTATTTGAGATCACAGAAAGCATAGCAGAAAAAAATAAAACTACTCTGACAGAAGTTGGGCCTTTATAGTGAGTCCTTCGGTTCGCACAATGGTGACACGACCAAACTTTTCTTAAGATTTACCACTTCACTTTTGATTTGCGACCTCAATAGTATATTACGTCCCGTTTGAATTTGTGTTACTCCCCCTTTCAATGCGAATTAATTATCCTGCAACGCGCCTATCTATAATCTGGGAAAATAATTAAATAAAGCTGAGTAATTCTGTTTTATGTCTGTGTTAAAGTATGCTGAGTGGCATGTTTACAAGGCTCCTTTTTATGCTAGTTCAGAGGAGAATTAACCTTCTTTTCAGTTTCTGTGTATAATAGGAACTGTCAGGGTGTTAATATTGTTTTTTTTTCGAGCAATTCTGATTTGTGATGGTTTTGATTAACAAACAATAAAGAATTACTCATTCATTCGTTTTAAAACCACTCAGAACCTGTCATTGTGCGCCTCTACTTCCCTCCTAAACTGCAAGAGTGGCAGCTAGGAAAAATGTCACTCCTGAGACCCCACCAAACAATTTATAGCGCTCCTTTGAACTGCAGACGAAACGGTTTTCCCGGGAATCAGAACGCTTTTTCTGCAGTTCTAAACCCAGTAAACCTTCATACATTCGGGTGCCATATATAACATTATCATAGGGTTGGATAAATGTGTTCAGTTTACCTCAGCAAAGTCAAGCACAGTCAGGCAACTTCTCCTCGGCCAAGGCGGGCAAAGTTCCCCAGCTTTGCTTGACTTTGTCAGTGCTAGGTTTAACATATAGACAAAGAGGCCTAGCTTCCAGCTGCAGGATGTCCAATACATGAAGGGCGGGTATCCTTGTTTACTGGAAAGACCGTGCAAGCTACGCTAGGGGATGGGGACAGTGCAGAGAGATGGGGAATGGAATATTGGGGGAATGGTGGGGACACTTGGGCTCAGAGGACATTGAGGGACAGGACTTTGCCAGGGAGAAAAGGGTTTACAGAGAAGAGGATGGTGCTGGGAGAGAGGAATGAAACACAAGCTCATTTTACTTTGCAATCCCAGCTTTGCACTTTGCAAAGCTTGCAAACATTTTTTTTATAAAAAAGTGTGCAAAGTTTCATGTTGGCCAACTTTGCACGTCCACGGTTATTATTTGCTGTGATTGAATCTAAAGGTGGTGAGCTCACTCATCATCTCAGTTGCGCGATCGTCTTAGTAATGTTTGAGACCAGACATTAGCCACACAAATGTACTTTTTGAGACTGCTAAAGGTAGATACACAACTGAATGCTACCATTAAGGTCTTGTCCACCACCATTAGTGCCAACCACTCAATGGTTTTCACAGGTCGGGGAGTGCTGCGGAGAACCACGCCTCCGAGTAGCCACAGGTGACGCTGCCTCGCCCCCAGCAATGGAGTTTCGGTGTTCCTGAGTGAGCGCGTTGTGAAGCAAGGAGCTCCTGTTGGTGGCCCCCTTTTGATGTCCGGCTGATACGCAGCGTTTGGATTTCACCGCAGCTTTTTCTTTTCTACCGGGCCGGCATTGGGTCAGCATGAGGTGCTGGTGGTGGAAGTGTTAACGGTGCAGGGGGTCAAGCAACAAGGGAGACGCCAGGAGATTCTACGGAGGCTGCAGGCTGAGGAGGTCAAAGAGGTGCAGAGCCTGAAGCAAGAGGCAGGAGGTAGGAGGAACTGTCCCCTGTGTGTCTAACGGATGAAATTAGCCTAAGCGGTGCACGGAACTTTGAAACCTGGGAGTAGTTTTGTGCGGTTAGGGAGGCACTTAGGCATATTTGGGCACCGAGACTGAAAGCAGAAGGGGAAAATGGGAAAGCATCTGAAGCATTCGAGTGCTGTAGCCAAGGTAGATTCAGCGGCCGGGCTGAAAGCTAAAACTCGCTTAGCCCAGGCAAAGGCAACTGCACTTGTAGCCAGAACGGAACACAGCACAAATCTCCTCGGCTCAAACTCTAGCTTTGAAAGTTCAGAAGAGGAGCAGCCTCCCCCCTTGTCGCCGGTACAGTTAGAAGGAGAGACATTTGATGTACAAAAGTTCACGGATGTCTCATCATTGTCTATAAAGGAACAACAAGACGTTCCAACAACCGGAGGGTACAAGAACGAATCGAAAAGTGCTAAGGACTTTCCTCTTTTTTTAAAAAAAAGCATCTCTACCGGGTCCTCCTAGAACTATTACAAAATTACAAGAAGTACAGGGAGATTTGCTAAAGGGTCCATCACAGGTCTTGCCACCACCACCACTTCGAGCCCAGATGCCTGGACAGGCTCCATCTCCTCCCTTAAAAGATGGTTTGGTAGCACAAAATCTGGATGATCAGGTAGCATTGTCAGCCCCATTAGCAGGTACGGCACAGAATCAGACCCAGACCCAGTCAGCGTTGCCATCACCTGAAGCTAATAGAATGCCATTGGTTGAGGCTCAAAAACAGTTGCAGTTACAGGCTCTGTTTCAGCCTCAGCCACAAGGGCAGCTGCCTGGTGAAACTGGTGTGGAGATTGAGGGTCCGCAAGTTGGGTATCAAAAGTCGGACGGGAAGGCATCTCAAATCAGCCGTAATTCCGCGTCAGAAGGGTGCATTACGCAACAGATGGATATAAGGGATATGTTGAACCTTATCTTGGAGGAGATCAGGGAGATGAAAAAATCACAAGAGCTCGAGATCGCCTCCCTCCACCAGTGTCTAGGCAAAATTGAAGAGGCAGTTGCGTGTTTCCCAATCAAATTGCAGGAAGCTGAATCCAGAATCGCGCTGCTAGAAGATCAGATGAGCGACATGTTTTTGAAGGCGAATGAAGCGGTGAAAAATAAAACTTTTCTGGAGAATAAACTCGAGGAACTCGAGAATCATTCCCGACGGTTGAATCTTCGAATAGTAGGGGTCCCTGAAGGGTCTGAGGGATCTCAAACTCTTCAATGGGCCGATACATTTATTAAACAGAAGGTTCTCCCAGAATTTGATGGAGATTTAACAATCACAAGGGCACATCGAGTTCCCGCTCACCCTCTGCCGAATTCTAAGATACTGCGAACAATCTTGATAAACTTTGCTGACTTCCGTGTTAAGGAGAGAGTCCTGGCGAAGGCAATACAGCAAAGACAATTTTCCATAAATGAAGTTACTAAATGTCGTATATTCTCTGACATGTCAGCTGTGGCAGCGAGTAGGTGAAAGGAATTTGTGAAGCTGTTATATCTGTTTAAAGCTCAGGGCGCTCAAGCCTCAATAGCGCAACAATCTAAGCTCCGTGTTCTAGTGAAGGGGAAGTTTCATTTATTTTCAAATCTAGAAGATGCCCAGGGTTTATTGAAAGAGATCTCTAGAAGTTGAAAATTATTTGTGAAAAATTATCTGTGTGTACAAAAGGAAGTTTAAGCTTCTGCATTTCTGGGGACAGCAGGGTCACCAAGGGTGTAGTTCCATGACACCCATTAGGTTTGTAGGGAGGGCTGAAATGTGGCTAGCGTGGCTAGTGGGGGTTTCCACATTTCAGGGGGAGGGGTTCACATTCTGGGTTGGGGGGTGGTGGGGTGTGTTGGGTTTTTTTTTTAGCAGGACAAAGAGCAGCAGCAAAAGGAACAAAGAGTGGAGATAACAGGATTTCGCATTTGATTGAACACCAAGCCTATTTAAGTAATGGAAATCGCTAGCAAATGTAGTATTTTGTCAGTTAATGTGAATGGGATGCTCAACAAACAGAAGTATGGTGGGCTCATCAGATGGCATGCCTCCTTTACGCCCCAAGTTCTTTTTCTCCAAGAGACACATCTCAAGTCCAATTCACCTAAGCTTTATTTACCTAGAACATTCTCTGATGCGTTTTTTGCGTCTGCTGGGTTAGCAGTGAGAGGGGTAGCCATTTATTTTTCTAGAAATTTGTCTTGGGAATTTGAGCAAGTTCGTAGGGATCCACAGGGGAGATGGTTATGGGTAATGGCGAGATTAAATGGGAGGATTTTAAATTTTGTAAACTATTATGGCCTGGTTATGGATGATGCCTCGGGGTTGGCCAAGATCAATGAACTGTTAAGGGGTGTCCCTGGTCAGATTATAATCGGGGGGATTTCAATTATATTCAGGATCTAAAAAAGGATACCTCAAATAAAAATACAAAACAATTGAAACCAAACACTAAAAGAATTTTTGAAGCCATTAGGCATGATTACCAGCTGATAGATCCTTGGCGAAATGCCAATCCAGAAATAAACAGCTACACATGTTATTCTTGCCGATATAAGACGGCATCCCGCATTGACTTTTTCTTAACATCCAGATCACTTAAGATCCTAAAGGCAGATAACGGGACTAATTCCTTCTCTGATCATTCCTATATTAGGCTTGAACTAGAAAATGGCAAGGTAAGAAGGGAGCGATCCAGGTGGCAGATGGATCGTCTCCTTCTTCAAGATCAAAAATGGGTGGAAGGCTTAAGAATTTGGATCCTTGAATATTTTAGGATCAACGAGGAGACGGCGGAACCCTTCGCGGTTTGGGGGGGGGTTCAAGGCCGTAGTGCGAGGACAAATTATTTCCTTCTTGGCAGCCCAGTCGAAAGCTCGACAAGCTAAAATAGCTGAACTTCAGCAGACTGTAGAAAGAGCACAGGTCCAGAGAAATGTGTCACATTCACATCAGCTTGAAGACGCCAAAAAGGCGTTGAGGGAATTATTTGTTCTAGAAGAGATCAGAAGTTCTCGGACCTATCTACAACGGGTTTATGAGGAAAGTCAAATGGTGGGGAAATTGTTAGCCAGTTCCACAAAAACTAGACAAGAAGCGGCACTAATCTCAAAGGTGGTAGATCCAAAGACAGGAGTTGAAGTTTCAAAGAGTGACGAGATTGCGCGGGTTTTTATGGAACATTACCAGCAGTTCATTACAATGGAATATTCCGTTGGGGAAGGCACTATACAGAATTATTTCGACAATGTAAATCTTCCTAGACTATCCGATTCCTTGGTGGATCGGCTAAAATCAGATCTAGATAGTTCGGAGATTCTGGCTGCCTTAAAATCAACTGCCGGAGTTGAAGCGTGTGGCGAGGATGGGCTTCCTATAGAGTTTTACAAAGTATTCGCGAAAGAATTGATTCCACCCTTGACGAAACTTTTTAATTATATTAAAAATGGTGGGCTGGTGCCCTCGCCTTTTAAAGAGGTGATCGTGGTCAGTTTCGTGAAGGACAAAAATCAAAAGGATGTCAATTCCTATAGACCCATTAGCCTCCTCAACGCGGATTATAAGATCCTAATGAAGACTTGGGCGAAGCGTTTTTCATCTGTGGAACAGGAAATAATCCATCATGATCAGGCCGGGTTTATAGCAGGTAGATCTATGGCAGCAAACACAGAATTTTTAATACAGACATTGGACTACTGCAACACCAACTTAACCCCGGCCTGTATCATGATGGTTGATGCCGAAAAAGCTTTCGACTTGGTAAATTGAAATACCCTGTTTTTTGCTCTCTGAAGGTTTGGCATCCCTCCCCAGGTCACTTCAATGCTGCAAAATATTTATCAGGGGGCCCATGCCCAGGTGGTAATAAATGCAAATCGGGTGGGTACAGTAAAAATAAATCGGGGGACAAGACAAGGGTGTCCGCTTTCCCCCTTGTTGTTTACGTTTTTTATAGAGCCATTAGCTATCCGAATGCGAGAAAATGCTGCAATTAATGCCCCCATCTTGGGTATGTCCAAGTTAAAGTTATTTGCGGACGATATCATTTTATATTTGAAACCCAATAGTCAGGATCTGGAATTGGCTATGAGTGAATTCAGTAAATTTGAATTAATTGGGGAGTACAAAATAAATCAAAATAAAACAGAAATCCTCACATTGAATACTCATACAAATTTTCTCCCAGCCAATCTTAAGTCGCAAGCAGCAAAACCCGACCCCATACAATATTTGGGGATCTATGCTACAGATCAATACCAACAGCTATATAAGTTGAACTATACAACTATGCAGGTTAAAATCAAGAAATTGTTGGATAATTGGCTGCTACTCCCATTAACTCTGATAGGACGAGTATCTCTTATCAAGATGTCCATACTTCCGTTATTGTTTTCCTTTTTCTAATGTTCCTATTAAAATCAATATTAATTATTTTAAAGAGTTGGAAACCATGTTCAGACAGTTTGTATGGGGGAAAAAGACATCAAGGGTTAAGCTCTCTTCGCTGCAATTAACCATCGAACAGGGTGGACTGGCCTTACCGCACATACGTACATACTACGAAGCAGCGTTTTTAGACATATCAGCTCGCTTATTGATTTCTAATGGGTTTAACCTCTTCGATGCTCATGACGGCACCACGCCGTCATGAGTCACGGTTGAGCTGTGCTCATGACGGCGTGGTGCCATCACGACCAAGCCCGCGATTGGAATGTCCAGCACCTGGCTGGAATTCCTGCCGCAGGCAAGCGGTTAAAGATAATTTCTTTGTGGATAAAATGGTGCAGGAAGCGGGCTCTCAGACTCCGATATTTTTAAAAACCTCTAAACTTCCTAAAAAAACGAGATATAAGACGTTGAAGGATTACTCCATTAGACTTCAATCCTTTTTTAAGGGGGCTGGCTCCTCTGGGTTCCTTTATCTAAAATTGGGGGAATGCAAAAATCTTGACCATCAAATCCAATCTTGCCATTTAAGAAATTGGAAGGTCTGTGGGTTAGAAGAGTTAAGGCATTTTTCAATTCAGAATAGGGTAATTACTCGGCAAGAGGTACTGTTGAGGAGTAGGGACCAGAGGAAGCCTTCTTTTTTGATTATTTACAGATTGTTTACTTCCTAAACAGACAGAATTTTTCTTTTAGTACGCCGACTAAACTTGTGACAGCCCTTTTCGGAGCAAAGCTAAGAGGGGTGGGGAATTGGTATCGCCTGTTGCGTAACCAAGGCCAACCTCTTTTGGTGGAGAGTCATCTCGAAAGGATGACGCGGGAAACGCAATGTACCTTCTCTAAACATGAATGGCAAGTTATATGTCTGCAAGGGAGCAAGGCCCTGAGAGCAGCCAATTTTAAAAGAATGGCCTTCCTATCCCGGTGGCTGGCATATTTTACACCGAAAACACTTAACAAAAAATACACGGAAGTTGAAAATAGATGCTTTCGCTGCCAGGCAGAAGGCGAAGGGGCCTGGGCTCACATTTTTTTTACATGTCCTAGACTGGGGCCCTATTGGGGCGAGATTTGTTTGGCTTTAAATAGGGCAATTAAGAAGAGGGTATTGCCAGAGGTTGAAGTGGCCCTGTTCGGAATGAGTAAAGATAGGACAAATTTGAGGAAAAAGTTAGTCACATCTATACTAACTTTGCTGCTCATTCTTCTATCAACAACCAGACCATTGCTCCCACTGACAACACTAACACACCTATCCCCACTCATCCTGGCCTCACCAAGAGTAGCACCCTCCCTACCCTCCTGGAATTCAACCAAGTCACACCAGACCAAATCGTAGACTATATTTCCTCCATCAAATCAGGTTCCCCCAACGACCCATGCCCCCCCACCATACTAAAATTGATACCCGAGATCATCGCCCCAGTACTAGCCACCATCTGTAACTCTATGTTCACCACAGGAACATACCCATCCATTTGTAAAAAAACTGTCATTAAACCGCTACTAAAGAAACATAACCTCGACCCCACAGAAACAAAAAACTATAGACCTATTGCCTGCCTCCCCTTCCCTGCCAAAATCTTTGAAAAAGTAATCAATACTCAATTATCACAGTTCATTAATGAAAACAACCTCCTGGACAACACCCAATTTGGATTTAGGAAGGGCCACGGCACCGAAACGGCCCTCATCAAAGCCTCCGACGAAAGCAGAATGATACTCGATCGGGGAGGAGCTGCGGCTTTTGTGCTGCTGGATTTATCAGCAGCATTTGACACAGTCGATTATACTACACTTATCGACCGTGTCTCTACCATAGGTATCAAAAATAACGCCAAAGCCCTCCGAACCTCCTTCTTCTCCAACCGCTCCCAATCAGTAACGCTAGGCGACTTCACATCCCCATCCTTCACCTTCCCCTGCGGCGTTCCTCAGGGATCCTCGCTGAGTCCGACCTTATTTAACATTTATGTGTCCGACTTGGCGAGGGTCATCAAATCTCATGGCATGCGAGTGATTACATACGCCGACGACACACAGCTAGTAATAGAGACCCACAATGACGGAGAAAAAGTTGCAGCAAATTTCCAAACTGGAATGCTCGCAATAAGCACATGGATGGCAAACAATTGCCTTAAACTAAACTCCGATAAAACGGAGGTAATGATCTTTGGTAACCTCTCCCCCATCTGGTCTCCATCCTGGTGGCCAGCAGAGCTAGGCCCACCTCCATCCCCCGTAACAAAAGTCAGAAACTTAGGTATCATCTTTGACGACAAATTATCATTTTTTCAACACACTAACAACGTTGTCTCCTCGGCATTCTTCACCATCAAAATGATAAAGAAACTTCTACCCTACCTTCCTTCAAATGCCGGGAGAACTCTCATGAGCACGCTAGTCATGTCCAGGGTAGACTATTGTAATGGCCTATTTCTTAACGCTCAGGAAAGAGTCCTAAACAAACTGCAAATGGTCCAAAATGCAGCGGCAAGGATCCTGACTAACACCCCCAAATTCAAACCTACATCCAATCTAATACGTCAGCTCCATTGGCTGCCCATCAGAAGCCGTACAAAGTTCAAGGCCCTATGTATCGCCTATAAGGCAGTAAACAACACAGGACCTGAATTACTAAAAAAAACACTATGCCCCTACAAACCAACCAGACCCCTTCGCTCTTCAGCAGCAAACCTCATAAATGTCCCCAGAACAAAAAAATCTTCCTGGGGCGACAGAAGATTCACAGTCGCCACCGCCAGTCTTTGGAACACACTTCTCCTTTACATCAAAAACACCCCCTCTCTCCTTGCCTTCCGTAAACAACTTAAAACCTGGTTGTTCAACCAATAAATGACCAGCTCCTACTCTGTCCCATCCTCTTCCGTCCACAGCGCCGAGACACCCAAGGGTATTTGTGCGCTTAATAAATTGCATAATAATAATAAGAGACTTTTCTTTCTATCGCCTCCTTAGTAGCCCGCTCTTTAATTCTTCAGAATTGGAGGTCGAGGGAAGTTCCTACTTATGACAAGTGGTGCAATAAAATGAAACGGACTAGGGCTTTTGAGGAAGCCTACGCGATGCGAGTGGGCGCCTCCAAGAAGTTTAATGAAATTTGGAAGTTTTTAAGTAGTCTGGAAAATCAGACTGATCAGTAATTTTATTTTGATTAGGAATTTAAGGTTTTTTTCAACTTGAAAGTCTGGCGGAATACGGGGTATTTACATATTAGTTTGGAGGCTTCCTCCGGGGTAATTTTAGCACTTTCGCACTTGCACTTTAGCACTGTCACTTTACCATTTGCTTGCACCTTTTTATTGTAGCACTTTTAATACCTCGGTAACAATGTATGATAGTTATGTCTAAAAGCGGCTCTTTTGCTTTTATCAATATAGAAGAGGTAGTTTGGAAAGTTATATGAACTGATTTTATCCAAATGTTAACCCTTTTTATTGATTCCTGTTAGTGCATTTTGTATGTGATTGGTTTGTTCTTGATGCTCTGCTCAATAAAAAAAAAGAAAAATGTTTTTCACAGGTCATTCATTTATTCCAAGTAGAGAGCATCTTTTATCTGCCCCCATGCTGGCTGCAATAAAGGCAAGGCAGAGGCACACAAACTGAAAGTATGACCAAAGAGTGGAAGAGATGGGGTGCAACATAGGCCCCTGCTGCCCTTCAAGGAGTCCTCTTTCATCCTAAGGCCCTTAAATATCTTTGAGATTGTAATTGTATTTATAAAGGCCTTTCTACCCCTGACAAGGCATTGAAGCACTTTTTGGTTAGTAGCCCAATACTCTGGAACCTAAGAAGGATTAGTGGAAGATTAGTATAGGGAAATATAAATTGTTAATTTGAGCAGTGGACATATGAGTCTGTTAGTTTGATTGAATAGGATAATTTAGGGATGGAGGAGGGAGGAGGAAGTAGTCTAGAAAGTGTTATTTGGGAGATCATAGAAGTAAGATGAGGTTTGGGATGAGTCAAAGGAAGGATAGAGGAGGGAAGCATCTAGAAAGTGATTAGGGAGATCAGTGTAGTAAAATGAGGTTCAGGATGAGTCAACGGAGGGATGCATGAAGGAAGAACCTAGAAAAGGGTTATTTGGGAGATCACAGTAGTAAAATGAGGTTTGGGGTGAGCCAAGGTGGGATAGAGAAGGGAAGAGTCTAGAAAGGGTTATTTGAGAAATCATAGTAGTAGAATGAGGTTTAGGATGAATCAGAGAGTGAAGGTAGAGGATATATTTAGAGAGGTATAGGATGAGACGCAGAGTGGTGCATTGGAGAAAGTTGAACGTTTTTTTTTTCTTCTTCTTCTACAGTAGGAGTAGAGTAATACAAATATAAATACATAACTACATAGAGAGGGTATACAGTGATGTAATATGTGAGCTCATAAGCAGTGTTAGCTCAGGTAACTATAACTGCTGAATTTCACTGGTTTTGTATGAGTGAAATCTGAGCCTAACAATAGCGTCCCTGTAGCCTTTGGTTTTTTTGAGTGACTGTCTAAGGTTTTTTTAATTCTATTTCATAACCATAACATCCCTGTAACCTTTGGATTTTTCAGTGGAAAAAAAAAAATTATATATATATGTTCCTTCTCGCCATCCTGGAGGTTTAGGAACGCTTGATATCTACGTCGTATATATATATATATATATATATATATATATATATATATATATATATATAAATTATAGTCATAGTATCATATCATAGTAATATATACATTTGTTAGGCAGACCTAAAAGATATGGATATATTTTTAATCCATAAGTAGTATATATATTTGTACAAAGAAGTGCACATATCTAAATGGATACATGTAATCAAATTAAAAATGTTTTCATACACTGGGATTTGCTGTCCATTTGTGTTTGAGTATGGTGGTTATGCAGGAAAGAGCCAACTCTTGAGTAGTCAGTCTTCTGAATGTAAGATAGTTTTCCTTGGATCTTATGTTTGGGGGTAATGAGTTTCATAGTTTGGCTGCTTGAACAGAAAAAGGAGTACCACCCATGTTTTTAGGTCGAGCCTGGGCAGCGCATGCGCTGCTCTGTGAGACATGCTGTATTCAGGTATGGACTTGAAGCTCCACCCATTTTCCACCCATCTTTTCAATTGGTTCCTGTTACTGTCATTTCCAAATGGTTGCTTTTGATTCATGAATAGGCTTAGTAGTCCGTTCCTTATTACCACCTTGTCTGCATTTGTAACCTCCCATATGGACTGGACTTTTTACTTGTGTTGTTACATGGTCTTTTTTATCTACAGTCAGAGAACACTATTTTCTTGAATGGTTTTCCCCTATTGCAGGCACAAAGTGCTTTCCTGCAAGGGTGCCCACTTTGCTTCTGGGCGTCACGCTACGGTTTTAGCATGCGCCCGCTTTAATTTTTTTTTAAAAGTGCCCCATTACCGCGCTTTCACTTTAATGGCGGCTGCACACCTTTCTTTAGATGAGCCGCGTCTAAATAAAGGGGCGTGGCCGCCATTAAAGTGAAAGCATGGCATGGGGTGCTTTTACCAAAAAAAACATTTGTTTGTCATTTTGACAAACAAATGCTTTTTTGTAAAAGCGCCCCATATTAAAGTGAAAGCGCAGCATGGGGCGCTTTTACAAGCATTTGCAATGCCTTTTATTAATGTGTTGTTTTTTAAAATAGAAATAAATGGCATTGTCATTTACAATGCCAATAGCTTAAACTCTTGCAAATGCAAGACCTATTGCATTGAAAATGCGTGTTGCTCTTGTATGCTGGTGTTTTGAGGTGAGGTGCCAATCTGGAACAGAGGTTCCTTTGTTCAAGGTGGTTGGTGATTTTATTCCTGATGAAAAGCGGTCCTGTTCCATGTATTGCTTTGTAGGTGATACAAAGCAGCTTGAAGGTAGATCTTCTGACAACCAGTAACAAATGTAGGGCCCTCATGGCAGGGGAGACGTGGGCTTGTAGTTTTACATGTAGGAGTAGCCTGCGAGCAGAGTTCTGAATTTGTTGTAGTCTTTTCATAGTTGATAAAGATGATCCATGGTAGAGGCCATTGGCGTAATCAGGTTTAAACAGTACAGAGAGATAGTAGCCTGTACCTTGTGTGGAAATCCTAGGTGGGGGAAGATGCATCTCAAAGTTGTCATAGTAATGAAGCTTGATCTTTCTAATTTGTCCACTTGGGCATTCATTGATAACTTTGAGTCCATGGTAATTATAAGGTTTCTTACATCCTTGGATTCCTTAAGAGGTGATCCCAGATCATAAGGCCAAGAGCATTCAGTTTGAGATGGCTCCATGTCATCCACTGATTAACGGCTCTGAGGCAACTGAAGATTTTTGAGTTTCCAATCTCTTTGGGGTTTTCCAGTTTAAAATGTATTTGTGTGCCATCTGCATACTTATAGCATGTGAGCTTAAATTAATTGATCAATGCCAGTAATAATAACTTCATGTAGATGCTGAAAAGCATGGGTGAGATGATAGAGCCTTGAGGGACTCCTGCTTTTGTGAAGTATGGTTTGGATGAGAAAAGGGGAGTATGGATGATATTTGTTCTGTTTTGAAGGTGAAATGTGAACCAGTCGAGAGCAGTCCTCTCTAAACCAGCTTCGTAGAGTCTTTGGATTAGAGTGCCATGGTCAATTGTGTCAAAGGCAGCTGAGAGGTCCAAGAGAAGTAGTGCAGCGACCACGTTCTGGTCTACTATATTTTTAAGGTCATTCCAGATGACGATGAGGGCAGATTCCGTGCCTCTTTCTTGACGGAATCCTGCTTGGAAGTTGGAAAGTATGCAGTTATCTTCAATGAATCGTGACATTCGGGCGAATGCTGCTCTTTCTATAAGTTTGCCCAGGAAAGGCCCATTTGTAATTGGTCTGCAGTTGTTGGGGTCATGCGGGTTCAGGTTTGTTTTCTGTACTAATGGGCGTATATATATGCCTTTTTTACATCTTTTGGAATGATTCCTGTAGTTAAAGAATTATTGATGATTCTTCTTACTGGTCTGGCAGCAGAGGTATTTAAAAGAATGTTCTTGAAGATTTGTGGTGGACAAGGGTCAGAAGGGCTGCCGGCTGGCCTGTTTGCTTTGACAAGATCCATAAATTCACTTTTTGATAGTTGTTCGAAGGAATGCAGAGGCTGGGTTAGCCTACTCTTGGAGGGGCTTGTTGAAAATGAGTTGGTGCTGGTGGTCTTCCTTTGTTTTAAATATGAGTCCAACATGTCTGCTTTGGTTGTGTGCTGATTTGCTAGTTTCTCAGTAAATTCTTTAGTAAAGGGATAAGTTCCTTCTGTGAATTTAGGTTTACGAAATTCTGTGAGAATTTTATGAAGTTTTATTTGCACATTTAACATTTTGAATTTTGTCTGAATAGTACCTTTTTTAATATTTTTTGATTGCTGACTTGATTATTCTTTTACGTTTTTGTACTTGAAGTTTGTCTTGATTGCTATTTGTTCTAAGCCAGATGCGTTGCAGCTTTGCAATTTATTGTTTTATCTTTTTTAGTTCTGTATTCCTCCAAGGTGCTTGATTTCTTTTGCACTGTTTTGTTGTTCTTATTGGTATTAGGAATAAATAACAAAAGTTAGCTTGAGCCACTCATAACGTTTTTGAATTACATGTATTGTGTCTAGATCTGTGTTGGATTTAGTTGTGTTTCTAAGTATTCAGAATTGAGTTTGTTCCATGGACAATAGGTGGATGCTCAAATGGCGGCGTTAGGTGTGTTAATTATTTGGTCTGTTGTGTATCAAATGGTGGTCTGACCATGTGACTGGAATATTCCTTTGAAAGGTAACTAATTCTGGATTTACAAAAATGACATCTAGGGTCTGTTCAATGAGTTGTGTCTGGGTTCGTGGATGATCTGATGTTGGGTCAGTGTGTCTAAGGCACTGATAAAACTTTTTGGATGGGGCATATCGGGTTTGTCAAACCATATGTTTAGGTCACCAAGAATGCATTTGATGGAGTGTAGAGTTATATGGTTTGAAACTATGTCTAACAATGTGTCTGGGAATGTTGTATTGCTAGGTGGTGGTCTGTAAAGAAGGAGGAAGTTACAGGTGGCATTTGGTGAAGAGGGCCTCACAACCTTGTATAGAAATGTCATCATTTTTGGTGAGATTTATTGTTTCCTTGAATATAACAGGTAGTCCGCCTCCTCTTTTGCCTATACGATTTTGCATGGCAGTTGGATAGCCTGGAGGAACTACTTCATGCAGCCCTGGAGCCACGTCATCTCCCAATCATGATTCAGGTATGAAGAGTGGGTCAGGTTGTTTGTCAGTGAGTAGGTCGTAGATGTGATGCTTGTTTTTAGAGAGTGAGCGAGCATTTATTAAGAAGCAGTCTAGAGACTGTTTTGGTGGTGGTGTGACTTTGTTTTCTTGAAGAGTGAGCAGTATTCTTTGAATTTGTAGCAAGTGTGTATTAGTGCTGGTGTTAATTGTATGAGGATAGCAATAGTGTTGTTTATCTATATTGCAATCCTCGTCCAGAAGGTTTTGAAGGTATTTTTTGGGGTCTGCATCTGTAGGTGGTGGAGATGGTGGTTGAGATTGAGTTGGTGAGTGTAGTAATCGAGTCACACACCGGATGAGTTGAGCCAGGATTTATTGAAGAACTACACAGCAGCAGGTCACACTTGCTGAGCCATCACAGGAACAACAGTTATGAATTCAACTTTAATCAATGACATTCTAACTCTGCACCTGACACTGTGACATCATCCCACAGCATCAGGCAAAAAGGGCAACCATAGAAACAAGATGACAGCCCTAGAATACAACATACCTTCCCTTCTCCTGCAAAACAAACAAAACAAAATAAAATGAAAAAGAAAAAAAAGAAAGACAGAGTAGAAAAAAAAAGAGAAAAGAATCTGAGGATTACTCACGAAACCTTTTAGGAGTAACAATAATTCTTGAACTTCTTCTGGGCGCAGAAGAATTGGTTAGAGCATGATTAATACAGATACCGTGGTCAACCCCTAGCGAGACTAGTCTCACTTTGACAACTTTTGCAAGATTCCACCAACGACCTCCCTTCACTTGAACAGCATTGTTTCCGATCCTTACCACCTTGACAGGTTCTCCATATTTACAATTTCCCTTCTTAACCTGCACAGACGCTTTGATGCGAACGAGATCACCAACGACCAAACGAACCATCTTGGTCCCTTTCTTTTCATCAAACCAGACTTTCTGTTTACTCTGAGCAGATTCAGAATTTTCCCTGACGATTTCCATGAAGGAAGACAGATTTGAATCAGTTTTAAACCATTTGTTCATCCAACCAGGCTTGAAACACGTATTGGCCCTCCTTCCCCTCAATATCTCAAAAGGAGAAACTTTAGTGGATGAATGAGGTGTGGTCCTGTAAAACCACAACATACTTTCCAAAGATTGAATAATATCATACTTCCCAGCCACAGCCCACTTGATGCACTCACCCAAAACCCGGTTCATCCTTTCCACCAAACCGTTTGTTTGTGGATGATAAAGAGAACTCTTTAAGTGCTTCACACCACTAGAGGTCAAAAATGTTTCAAACATCTCACTTACAAATTGAGTCCCATTGTCCGAGACAAGGAATTCAAGAAACCCTTCCCGCAGAAAAACCTCTTTTAAAAACTTGACAACACTGGCTGAACTAGCTTCTTTGACCAACTTTATCTCCGGCCACTTTGACGCATAATCCATGAGCACTAAAACGTACTTGCATCCAGAAGGTAAAACATCACAGGGACCCATGATATCAATACCCACCTTGACCCATGGACCCGACGGACATTCAACAGGAAGAAGAGGTGGGGTAAAAACTTTAAGAGCTTTCTCAGCAGAATGACACACAGAACAATTCTCGACCAAAACACCAATCTCAACATCCATGCTAGGCCACCAAAAGTGCTCACGAACACGACGCTTAGTGAGCGTAACACCTAGGTGCCCCTCGTGAGCTTTTTTGACAATGATGGGTCTGAGAGAGTGAGGTGGAATAAGTTTATCACATCTCATGAGAATACCATCCTCTAAAGAAATTTCAGTTTCAACTTTCCAATAGGGCTGTAACAAAGAAGACGGTGTCTTTTCTCGAGGCCATCCCTCTTTGACTAAAACACAAACTTGTTGAAGAGTACTATCTTCAAGTAAGGCTGCTCTCCAATTTTCCTCAGAACCAACTACAAGGTCAGGAATATCTATAGCTGCAACGAAACAGTCTTCAGCATCTTCTTCACTCAGTTCTCTAAAAGTTGTACCATCACAACCATCATTATGTTGAGGAAAACGCGACAAGAAATCTGCTCTCCCATTCCTCCCACCAGGAATATGTGAGATATCAAACTGGTACTGTAACAGCTTACTAACCATTCTCGTAATCCTGGGTGTACAGCACTTACTAGGACCAGAACCAAGAATAGATACTAAAGGCTTGTGATCTGTAGTCAATTTGAAACGCTCTTCCCCAAACGTATGGCCGATATTTCTCAATAGCCCATACGCATGCAAGTAATTCCTTTTCGATAACGGAATACTGTACTTCTGCACTCCTCAAGACTCTTGACGCAAAAGCCACTGTGTTCTTTGTCCCCACACACTTGAGTAAGGATAGCCCCCAAACCGACTTGGCTGGCATCCACCGCTATACAACATGGTAAATCTGGATCAAATGGCGTGAGAGCACTGCCCTTACCTAAAGACAGCTTAACTTCACTAAACGCATGATCACAATCCTGAGACCATTCAAATTTGACTCCTATTTTGAGTAAATTGCTGATGGGCCGAACAATGGAAGCAAAGTTAGGGACAAACCTTGAATAGTATTCTAACAACCCAAGTAAAGATTTAACACCAGACTTGTCTTTTGGTACAGCAGCATTGTAGATGGCATCTAGAAGACCTTGCCTGGGTTTAATCCCTTCATGGGATAATAAGTGACCAAGATATTCAATCTCTTTACAAAGAAACTTGCACTTCTCATTTTTTAGAACAACACCATTACTTTTGAATATGCCAAGAACCTTCTTGAGGATAATGTCATGAGAAACATTATCTTTAGCGTAAATCAGCACATCGTCTTGAAACACAAGAACACCCTCAACCCCTTTCAATAAATTTTGCATGACTCTCTGGAAAACTGATGCCGCGGAGGCTAACCCGAAGGGCATCCTACAATATTGAAATGTTCCCAGGGGAGACACGAAAGCAGTGAGGGACCGAGAATCAGGATGAAGTTCTATTTGGTGGTAGGCACTAGCTAGATCTAATTTGGAAAACACCTGAGCCCCTTTAACACACGCAAACAGGTCATTAATTTTGGGCAATGGATGAGAGTCTATCCAAATCTCCTTGTTAAGTGACCTAAGGTCCACACACACGCGTAACTGCCCTCCCCTCTTGCGTGCAACGACCAAAGGGGACAACCATAAGGATGACTCTGTAGGTTCGATGATTCCCTTGTCACAAAGACTCTTGAGCTCTTTGTTGAGGTCATCCCTTACACTAAAAGGAACCCCTCGAAGTTTGTGTTTGACTGGGACAGCCCCATTCCTAAAAATAATCTTGGGTTTGAAACCAGAAATTTTCCCAAGGGTGCCACCAAAAACGGATGGAAATTCACTTTTCCATCTAGACCCCTCTTCATCGCAAGTGACCAACAAAACCTGCTCTTTGGTACCCGGTCTGAGAATCATCCCAAAAAGACCCTGGTGGAACCACCCCAGTATATTCAAACCCTTGACCGCAATGTAGATTTTACCTCTGATCCTCCTTCCTTTGAACATCATGACATCTTCGATGAAACCCAACAATTCGATTTTGCGTCCCTCATAAGAAACAGGAGAGCGATCGGGAGGAAACAGTTCCCTGTCGCCCCATGTTTCAATGAAAAGTTTCTGGGTTATCATTGTAATTCTAGCGCCTGAATCTACCAAAAGATGAATAGTTTTATCACCAACTAGTAATTCAACAATAGGATCAACACATGATGAAGGATCACCAGTTACTGGTTCAGTATTAGTGTCATTTGAATAGATATCTTCATCCACAACTACAGAAATTATCTCAGAATCTGAGTCATCTTCAGATTCAACAACACAAGCAATGGTCTTTTTTTGATTATTCTTCTTAAGACAAACTTTGGCAAAATGGCATATTTTTTTACAGTAGTTACAAGTCACATTAATCGCAATGCACTTACTACCTTTTGAGTGTGGAGCATTACCACAACGAAGACAAACATTGCTAGGAATAAAGAAATCGGATTTATGTTTGGTAGAGCTACCAGGGTTGCTCTTGACTGCTTTCTGCTTAAACTTGGTAGCGACAATGGCATTCACACTTTCGGGAGGTTTTTCGTCGAGTTCCTTTAAGGAGACTTGTGAAATTTCAATGCTCTTGGCTATTTTAATAGTCTCGTCAAGAGATGGATTACCCATCGCAAGGAGCTTTTGTCTGATATGCTTGTCTTTGCATTGGCAGACGAATTGATCTCTGATAAGCTGATCGGTGAAGTTCTCGAATAGACAGACTGACGCTAGTCTCCTGAGAATTGACATATAAGCATCGACATCTTCACCATCTGATTGTTTTCTCTTGAAAAACTTGTGTCTCAAAACCATCAAACTGGGTTGCCTATCAAACCTTAATTTGAGTTTTTGTATAGTTTGTTCGTACTCATCGATAATTTCTCCATCAGCTAGAAGTAAGTCGGGTAAATGTTTGAAAATCGACCTACCCTCGAAACCTAGAGAGTGAAGTAATAGACACTTTTTCCTCTCTGCTCCAAATCTTGATGCACCAATGGCCCCTAAGTACGTCTCAAACGCATCAAACCAAACCTCCCATTTCACTGGAGGCTCACCTGGTGCATCAAGGAAAGAAGGAGGAGGTGTGACGGCTTGCATAGTACACATATTTTGAACGCTACAGAAACTTACCCCCAAAATGTGCTTGTGAAGCGAGAATACACAGGAGGAAAACTATGAACAAGAGGAATCTCGATGGTAATACCCAAAAGGTTTTTACATAAGCTGAAAACACTTTATAATTGAATCCTTGCAGGTTGAACAGTGTGTGTATCACTGTGATTCGCCGGTGAAATGACACATCACACAGAAGTTGGGGAACAACTAATGTGCAAATCAATTAAGCAGATATTGAACAGTGTGCTAATCACTGTGATCAGCTTTGTAAGACTGGGAAAAAAAATAACCAAACTGGTGGCTGGTAGTGCAGAAAAGCGTTAAAGAATGTTAGAAGATAGTGTGCGAATCACAGGTGTTCGCAATACTCACAAGTCAAAAGGATATTGAGGAACACTGTATTCCCTGAAGAGAAATCTTCCTCCGTGATGCAATACCTCGTATTGTTCGAAGATGAAGATGGTGCGCCTGCGCGAGCGCGAACAATAGATAGAAACCAGACGAAGAGTTGCTGTAGCCATGGAGCTTGTGCGCATGCTCTAGCGCGAGCCACTGTACTCATGTGCGCGCATGGTGTAGCGCGAGCCGCTGGACGCACGTGCACAGAGACTGCGCGTTGGCGGCACCTCCTATTTAGAGGAAAATAGAGTAAAATAGATTTACCGTACCGCACTGGAGATCTGGGTGAAGCGGGACAACAAGGAAGAGTTCAGACCGCTGGGGATCTGCGGAGGTCTGATTCCTGGTAGACGAGATGCAGTGACGATTCGAGGGCTTGTCGAAAGCTTGGTGAAAGAGTTTCCTGGTTGGCAAGCACATGAGAGGTAAGCGGAGCAGGGCGACAGGCAGGGGTGGGTATACTTGTAGTCCGCTTTCACAGACTCAGGCTTGTAGTCCGCTTTCACAAATAGAGGCATGCAGCAGAGAAAGGCGTCGTCGTGGAGAAGCAAGATTCCAAATGGGGTGAAATGGAGACAGAGGGACAAGGTAGCAGTGTCCAACTGACCCCAGAAAAGTGACCGTTGAGAAATCAGGGTCGAAGTAAGTGTGACCTTGGTAGAAAGTGGGGTGGAGGTTCCTTGAAGATGGTTAGTTTCTTGATGAGGAGGCTTGAAGGAAATTGATGCATGCTGGGTTCTGCTGTGTAGTAAAATCGTCGCCAGAAATTCTGTAGTAATCGAGTCACACACCGGATGAGTTGAGCCAGGATTTATTGAAGAACTACACAGCAGCAGGTCACACTTGCTGAGCCATCACAGGAACAACAGTTATGAATTCAACTTTAATCAATTACATTCTAACTCTGCACCTGACACTGTGACATCATCCCACAGCATCAGGCAAAAAGGGCAACCATAGAAACAAGATGACAGCCCTAGAATACAACAGTGAGCTGTGTTGTTATTGTAGAGTAGTCTTGCTGTCTCATAGACAAGGAGATAAAAAGTTGTAAAAAGTGGCATGTTGTTTATTTTGTTTGCGTCTGTTTACATTAGAAGGTGTATGGGTTAGGGGCAGTGGTGGAGCATGTGGGCCATGTTTTAAGGCTCTAAATTGTGCAATGGATGAGAGACAGTTGAATGAGAGTTGTTGTGTTGGAGTATTTGTGGTAGGTGTTGGTGAATAGAAAATATGGGAGTATAGAAGGTTTAGGATTTGTATTATTTGTGTAGTCATAGGGGTGGGAGTGGGTGTATTTTTCTATTTTGTAATGGATTGTAGTATGAATGAGTGTAAATGAGATTTTGATGTGCTGGTGTGTGTGTTGTTTTGTGGAGTAGTGAGATGAGATATTGTTTTAGTGGATTTCTGTGAAAGATTTGTATGTACAGTGCTGTTGGTGATTGGAAGTTGAATGGTAAAGGGGTGGTGATGTGCATTGGAGAGGAGAGTATGTGGTGTGTTAGAGGGGATGGATAAGAGTTATGAGTGTTTGTGTTAGATGTGATAGCTGGAAGACGTAATATGTGTGGTCAAGTGGAGTGTAAGGATTGATTAGCTGGGTGTTTTTGGTAAAAAGAGGAGGAGGGTGTTAGTGAATGATATGAGGGAGGGTTGAGTGTAGGTTTGGTGGAGATGGAAAGGGGTCTGTTAGGAGTAAGTAGAGGGTAGAGCTGGTGTTTTGTTTGAATAGGAAGCATGTGTTTGAAGGGATTAAGGTTATATATAATATGGGTTTGTGTTGTGTTGGTGATGCATGAATTTGATAGTGGTATAGGACAGGGTGGTGTTAGTTTGTAGGTGCCATTGTATGGCGGTTGGGGTAGAAGGGTGTATGGGTATGGTTTGTGGGTGTTTTGTAGTGATTGTTGAGCCATTGAAATGTAGATAGGATTTGTTTGTAGTAAATGAGTAGTGTGTTTTTTCTGAGAGTGTGTTATTAAGTTTGAGGATGCTGATAGGTTAAGGTGGTGGCTGGTAAATGGCAAAAATGGCAAAAAGGGCAGAATTTCTGGTTCTAGGTCTGACCCAGCCCATACAGGCCCAAACAGGCCTTGATGCCTGGGCTGATACGCCCTAAGCCCTAGAGTTAAATAGCCCTCCGTTAGGTGACCTTTGGCCAATGGGAAGCCTAGCCCTAGCCCTAGCCCTAACCAGTCAGAACCCTAGCCCTAAACCCCAGGAGAAGTGGGAGACCTGGCCCTATCAACTAATCACAGCTGCAGCCCTAGCAACCAGTCAAAACCGAAACCTTAAGCCCTAGGTCTAATAGAACCCCTAGCCTTAGGAACCAATTAGAACATTAGCCCTATCAACCAATGAGATATCAAACCCTAAGTCCAATAAAAACCCCAGCTATATGGACCAATCAGAACCTTAGCCCTATCAACCAAGCAGATCTCAAACCCTATGTCCTAACTCAAATACAAACCCTAGCCCTAGGAACCAATCGGGACCTTAGCTCTATCAGCCAATCAGCTCTCAAACTCCATGCCCTAAGTCCAATAGGAACCCTAGCCCTAGGAGCCAGTTAGAGTACAGATGCAACAACGAGTAAGAAACTTGTATAAGGGGCATGTGACCTTAAACACAAAGGGCCCGATTCTGATGCGGGTTGGAAAAGCTTCCCGACCTAGGGCCTGATTCTGATGCGGTTAGGAAGGCCTCCTAACGGCATTTGCTCCTTCCAAATCGGATCGGGAACGTGTCTTCCCGACCGAGGGCCCAATTCTGATGCGGTTAGGAACAAATGTTCCCATTGAAGTCAATGGGAGTTCAACCAAATCGTATCTGGAAGCATCCGGATGCATCCTACTCCGCCGGTCGGACTTTCCCGATCCGAGTGGGTCGGACACCATTTCCCAACCGATTCGGTCGGGAAGCTTTTCCAACCCGCATCAGAATCAGCCCCTAAGTGGTGTGCAGGGGGTCAAGGAGGTGCTCCTGAAGTCAGAATTTCCTTGGATACAGACAGGCTCAATTCACACTTTGTAGTTCCTGTTCAACCCTGCAGGTTACGCCCAAATCAAAGCCACTACATACTGCTTTTCGCACACTTAAACAAATCACTTTTTTCTAGCCAAAAATGAGTGCAACATACAGTTTCTAAACACAATTTAAACCCCAAAGCGGATTAAGCAGTCTTTTAAACACACTCTGGTTAGACTTAGGGATGCATTTTGTAGGGGTGGGTGGTAAACTCTCCTCTGCCGGCAGAGCTCGCTGAGTTTTGCTACTCCAGTTCGGCAAAAGCTCTGTCAACCACCACGGAGCGGAGTTTACCGGTGCCGCTGCCCACCTCATAAGACTGTCTGTCATTCGCACACACTCGGCGAGGTGAACGCACAGTAGGAAACACTGCTGGTGGGGCTTATAACAAGTCATACATCAAAACTGGACATCGTAACCACAGAGATAGAGGACAGACTCTCGTGCGTGAGTGTCTCATTGTTTCTAGGAGGCAAGTTGCTGCAAACAAACTCCCAATGCAGGTGAGCCACTTTCCTGGAACAATGACCCTGCATGAGTCAAGTACACCCTGGGCTGCCTGTCCGTTTGCTAATATTCTGACACCGAAGGCAACACATGCAGAGCACTCCTTCTACTGCACCCCTCCCATTGTCAGTGCTGCACTCTCGCCGTCTCTCACTGTATTCCTCCCTCCTTGATCCTCTTGCTGGGCCCTGATCGGCTGGACTGCAAGTCCACTATTTAGTTACTGTTCTGCATGTCATTATATTCCAGTATAGATGACTGCATCATCATGACAGTGGAAGTGCCCACTTGGTCAAACACTGACTGCTCTGCTCTCACTCGTTCTTATTCCAGTGTCAAGATGCACATACTGCTTGGGTTGACAGGCACCACACCAAAGTGCACTCTAATGAGATAAGGAACGTCTTTAGCTGCCATTTCCCTTATTTGCTAATCGAGAGTTGCATGCAGTAACAAGTAGAAATAGTTATTAAAACATGTGTGTTCCAGGCTCCACTGCAGCATGATGCCTCCTGTGGGAGATCGGGCCGGCCAAGAAGAGCGGTGGCACAGCCTGGTGATGTTGTGGCCACGGATGCTGTCCCTTCTGACCTGCAGATTTAATACTGACCTCACTCCCTGCACCTGGTGCTGCCCAGTCCTCGCTCTACCTCCCTCACCTGCTCCCTGTGCCTCCAATGGCAAAACCCTCGCCTTCCACCCTACGTTGAAGTTTCGGTTATAGACGCCCAAGTCTGGGCTGGTGCAAATGTCCAGAAACACACCCCTGGAGAAAGAAAATGCTATATGTAACAAAATGTGGAAATGGCAGGAGGAGAGTGGGAGAACCTTTTTCACTAAATCATACGTAAAATGTACATTTCCCCAATTTCTCAAATTTAAAAGTATCTTTCGCCACATCATTGGAAACACCTTTATAATCAAGTTAAATAAGATGCAATCCATTTCAAAGGTGAATATGCAGAGTAGAGTAAACATACAAGCCATACCGAGCAAATAAAATAAATGACATCTTGTAATGTGTGCAGGCACAGTTTTTAATCAGCTTCATGCAGGTGGCTTACAAACCCCACTGTCTGCTTAAAATCTTGATGTAGCTCTGAGAGACATTTCTGCTCTCTTGCTTTTACTCTTGCGATGCTCTAAAAGGAGGCCAGGAATTGTTTCTAATGAGATTTTGATTGTAGGTAAAGAATATTCACATGAAAGAAATCTGAACAAATAGCTTTTTGTTCAGTCTGTAAGTGGTAGTTGCTTTGTGCTCACTCAAGTGCATTTGTTGCTCTGTGCCTGCTGTTAGGAGGCACTATGACATGAAAACTCAACAGCAATAGGTCATTACAGGTTGTAGAGCGGAGTATCAAGCATGGGATATCATACTATCCTACTATTATAGCCAAAATACCGAGGACAAAAATAACCATAGGTAAGAGCACAGAGGTAGGTATAGATTTATAATTCTTAACTCTACATTTACGTTCTACATACATACATACATATATATATATATATGTATATATATATATATATATACACCTACCTTTGTTTTTTCGATATATATATATATATGTATGTGTATATATATATATATATATATATATCTAACTATCCTTCTCGTTATGTGAACAAGCCCAGGAGGTGGGCGAAACGCACCATCTTGCCGTGTACAGCGTGATTGAATAAAGGAAAAAAAAGGAGCACTCAACTGGTGTCCGTGTCCCGTTTTCAGCCGATAGCTGAGGGAGCTTGGAGTTGATATATATATATATATTTATTGAAAATAAAAAAAAGGTTAACGTAACATTTTAGCAGTCTCAGGATGTTTCATATCAATGGATTTGCAATGCCAAACCCTTTCCATTGGTAAAGGTGGTTTTGGTATAACTAGCTTAGAAATGCCACTTATAGAATATGGGCATTTCTGTGCTCCAAGAGTCTCAGGGACCATGTCGTCTGGCTCCAGTGGACACCAGGGGTTAGGGGGAGCACATCTGTGCATACCCCAATCGACAGCCATAGACCTCTGCCTTTTGAGTGCCAAATGGGATAGATTAAAGATAGAGGTTGTGGCACTTAGCCTCTAGGGGCCGGATCATGGCCCCACTAAAGATTAAGCTCTGCATTCCACGGCCCCATGATAGACAGGCCTACAATTTAGGGGAGACATCTGTTGTTCAAAGGCAAACCCCTAAACCACCCCGAACTTCAAAGCCACATGACAGTATAACAACTGGTGCCATCTTTCAGCAAAGGGTGACATACGCTTGTGGGGACGTGTGACCAGAGAACCTGGACTGCATGGTGCACATTGTCAGAGGAATTTGTTGTGAACATAGAGGATAACTGGCCGAATAGAGCCCTGCCTGGGCCGAGGACCTGCTGAAGTGTGGCACCCTGAAGTGTACTCTCCAAGGGGCCCTACCGCGGGCCTCCTGTTGTCTCAGAAATCTCAGGGACATCAAAGATCTGCCACGAGGGACCTACACCATCTACCTGTGATTCTGGAGAGCGGTGCTCTCTCAAGTTCCCACCTCGGCAAGTGAATCTCTACTGGTAGCGTGGTGCGAGCGTGGAATTAAAACTTGTGTCTGGAGACCAGATTGTCTAATGTGGAGCCCAGAAATCTAAGACATGTGGTTCCTGTATTGCGGGGACCCCAACACCCATAAATGTCTAGTGGGTGGTGAGTGGATTCACCGGTTGCGGGACCCCACGTGGCTTGTTTTGTCGATCGTGCTGCATCTTTCTCATGCGACACGCCGACTGCATGCTCATTGCGTGCATTGTCCGATTCACAGGGTGTGACCCTCAGAGAAGGGGGGGTACCAGGAGCAGTGGCTTCATCTACCTCATGTGGCTCTGCTGAACTTGTGCTTGTGTGTGTGACCAGACTGGTCTGGTGCAGCCTGTATCATCGGGCACCGGACGTGGTGCCTCCTTTCCAGGGAGGTGCAGAATTGCATCTCTTCGCTCTGTCTGACCAGAATTGCCTTGTGCAATCCATCTCAATGTGCACCGTTCATTGTGCCTCCTTTCCTGGGAGCCATGGAATTTGCAACTCATTGTATTTGAAATCTGAAGTCCTTGGTGCGACTCATACAACGGGCATCAATTGCTGTGCCTGGATTGCCTGGGCATGACCCAGATCATCCTGTACAGATCAGGGCACCACATCCTATTGGGAGTCTCCCCTGTTTTACTCCCCATTCATCGGTTGTTCCCTTGTTGACCCTCACCGCGGCAGACCAACTGCCCTCGCCACACCTGGCCCCTCCCAAAGACATCTTGGCACTAGGTAATAGCGAGAGAGATTGACTGGGTTAAAGAAGTGCTACTGAGAGAGTTCAGAAGTGGGTCAAGAGACTACGTGAATCCTTTATGTTTTGAGACCTGTGGGTGAACTTCCTGAGTGGCTGCTAACCGTTCCCTAGTTTACGTCTACCTCCTAATTAAAACTGTTCCATATTTCCACCTGCTTCCCCAGGACCCAGACAGTGTGACTTCATCCGCCTGTAGCCCAGTGTCCGGGAGGCATGGTAGGGTATCCTCCATCTGGGAGTATAGGACAATCGGGGTGAACCAGAGGGTTGAGGGTGGCTTGGGCAACAAAGTCTTGAGAGGGTGAACCATTAACTGATGGGTACCAGTGGCACTGCATCAGGGTGCTGAGTACATATGTTTGTGTAAGAGCTTGCTGTACGGACTGGCTGATACTTGTCTCACTGCGTAATGTTGCAGAGTGAGTGTGTGTGAGTGGGAGTGATCGTGTGTGGACCACCTGTGATTCACGACACTGGTCAGTGGTACCGCATAATACATTGATTGTACCTTTTGATATTGGGATTTCCAGCATCGTTTCGGCTCGCGGTGCTGCTAAAAAATGTTCTATTTTTGTGTATGAATATAATTTTTATATTGTGCGCCACATAAGTGTGCTCTGTCTCAATGGGGGGGGGCAGATTAGGAATTGTCTAAATTGTGCATAATATTGATATCATAACAATATGAGTGGGCCGAGTACTGCATGTAATATTTCAGAATTTTTTGTATGCTCCCTTGGCTGCTGAGAGTCCTGAATAACCCCTCCAGTTACCTCCAGTAAGTCCCACACAGCGGGATTGCTAAGAGGTCTTCGGAGGCCAAGCCCCCTTTCTCCACCACTCTGCAAACGTGTCTCCAGATGCACTACTGGTTGAGGAATGAAGTTCTCCTGGTACTTTCTGTAAGTCCTACACAGTGGGATTCCTGAGAGCTGGTCAGAGGCACCACCCTCTTTCTCCACCATTCTGCAAACGCCATTACTACTTAAAAAACCATAGAAATTCACTGAAAAAGTCAAAGGTTACAGGTACGCAGTGGTTAGGAATTAGCATTTAAAAGTCCTTAGAAATTCACTGAAAAAAACAAAGGTTACAGGGATGTAATGGTTAAGAATTAGCATTTAAAAATCCTTAGAAATTCACTGAAAATACCAAAGGTTACAGGGACGTTATATTTAGGAAATTAAATTTAAAAAAACTTAGAAATTCACTATAAAAGCCAAAGGTTACAGGGACGCTATAGTTAGGCTCAGGTTGCAATTGTACAAAACCAGTGAAATTCAGCAGTTATAGTTATCTGAGCTAACTATAACTTGCGCCCTCGCAATACACTGCTTATGACCTGACATATTATATCACTCATGACATGGTCAGTGACCTCACTGATGACATCTCGAATGACAACACTGATGACAATATTGATGACATCCTCCACAAAATCATTAAGGCACCCACTCACACCCCCATAGAACCTTTCAAACACTCACTCCCACACAACCATTCACAGACCCATACCAGTACTTACACACCCACTAACTGATTCATCGATCTACACACACATCCACTGACTCTCCCTTACAGCCACACATACACCCACTCACTCACTAATACAGCCACTGACATATCCACTCATACACCCATACTGCCACTCACACAGTCATTCACCCATAGAGCTACTCACACAACCAATCACTCACCCATACAGTCAATCACACAACCACTTACTCACCCATACAGTTACACACACAACCACTTACTTACTCATACATATACTAACAAGTATTCACTCACCTATACAGTCTCTGACACAAGCACATACTCACCCATACAGCCACTCTCACATTCACTCACTCACCAATACAATCACTCATATACCCCATCACTCACCTATACAGCCTTTTACATACCAGGTTACTCACCCATATACCACTGACACTTCCACTTTCTCACCCACACAGGGATATACACACTTACTCGCCCATACAGCCCCTCACGCACACACTCACTAACCCATACAGCCACTAACTCAACCACTCACTCATCCATACAGGCAGTCACCCACCCCCTGACCCACTCACACAGGCACTCATACACCCATAGAGGTACTCAGGCAACTAATCACTCAACCATACAGAAACTCATATACCCACTCACACACCCATACTGCCACTTTTACACCAACTGACAGACAGATACAGACATTCACACAGCCAGTTACTCACCCATACATTTACTGAGATGCCTAATCACTCACTTATACAGTCAGTCATGCACCCACTGAATCATCCATACAGGCACTCATACACCCACTGATTCACCAAGTGGAGAGGTGTGGTGCAGCGGCCAGGGCAGCTGACTTCGGAGCACAGGGTTCACGGTTCGATCCCCGGCTCCGGCGGCAGCTCAGCTCAGCACCATGTGACTCTGGGCAATAGCTCACTTAATTTCCACGACGGCCCCCAGCGCCTTGAGACCCGTAAGGGTGAGTAGCTGCGCTATATAAAAACGGACTTACCAATAGACGTTAATATATTTATTTAACACTCATAAACATTTTGAAGACACTCGCGGTCACTGGATGATGTCATCAGTGATGTCATTTGAGATGTCATCAGTGATGTCACTGACCATGTCATGAGTGATGTCATGAGTGATGTAATAGGTGAGGCCATAAATAGTGCATTGCTGGGGCACAAGTTATAGTTAGCTCAGCTGAATATAACTGCCGAATTTCACTGGATCTGTACGAGTGAAACCTGAGCCTTACTATAACGTTCCTGTAACCTTTGTTTTTTTCAGTGAATATATATATTACCTACTGGTGGTCGCCAGTAGGGAGTTATAGTTAGGACCAAAGTTTCCATAGGAAAAGCGTTTTTTGTTTTGCCAATGACTTTGGCGCTGCTGACCAATCTCCACGAAATTTTCACAAAACTTCCCCTTTTTGGTTCAGTTGCTGTGTTGAAAGCTCCGGGGTGATCCGTCAAGTGGGGGCCAAGAAAAAAGGGGGACCCCAAAACTGATTTTCCCCATGTTAAGTCTATAGGGATTTTTCATTTTTTTAACACAACTTCAGCCCGAACAGCTGAATGGAATTACATTAAATTTGGCAGAAACTAGATGTTGGTCTAGAAATTGTGCTTTTTGTGATTTGGTGTAAATCCGTTCAGTAGTTTTTTTAGAAATCTAACTTCAAGTAATATAGCTATCTGGGGACGCGAGTCCTTGCAGTGGACTCGCAGATCCTTCTAAAATTTGATTGGCTGCCAACACTTCAACCAGGAAGTGGTGGCAGCAATCTTGGGACTTAGCTTGAAGCAGAGTCCCAGAAAAAAAGTTCAAAATAAAGAAAAGGGGGCAGGGTAGGAATACCCTGACCCCCAGATATGGTGGCGGGGTTCCCTCAGGAACCCCACGGGTAAAAAACATTTTTTCTTTTTAATTTTGGCGCTGACTCGTGAATACATTTTTTTTAAAAGCAAGCGCGGGCTCCTGCGCATGCTTCAGAATAACTCCCGGGTGGGCCAGGTCCCAGGTGCATTGTGGAAATGTAGGAGGGGGCACACAGGGCCACCCTCCTAGGGCTACTCAAAGCCCTGGGCACTGCCACCTCCCCTGGGGAGTAACATTAATATTTGCTCCCTAGCTGTCCCGGGAACCGCCACCTCCTCGGGGCAGTAACTTAATTATATGTGGGGGAGCTTCACTGCTCCCCCATTGCCCTGGGGGCTGCCAACTCCCCAGGTCACTGTTGTATACAAGTGTGGGGGCCTGCTCAGCCCCCCCACTTCCCCGTGAAATGCCACCTTCCCGGGGCTCATACAATAATTAATAAAAAAAAACAATGCAGGGGAGGCTCTTCAGGCTCCTCTGCAGCACCGGGGACCGCCACCTCCCCAGGACTGAAATAAATAATAATGCATGGGGGGATCTGGCCCCCCACGCAGCCCCAGGACCGCCTCCTCCCCAGGGCACAAAAACAATAGTGAAGGGGGCCTGTTGCGGATTCCCAGTCCCAGACACCACCACATCCTTACTTACTTAACAAAGGAGGGGGGCCACGCGGCCCCCCTCATGGAGCCCTACATGGCCCTGGGGACCGCCACCCCCCAAGGCTGGTTTCAGCAATGTCCCGGGGTGCCCACCCCCAGGAAATTGCAGTTTTCTATTGCTTGGCGGGAGGAAAACAGACATTGCTTTAGGATCCAGGGAGCTGCATGTTGCCCCTTTTTTTATTATTATATTTTTTTTTTAAATAGGGAGGGGGCTGCGTGGCCCCTGTTCCGAGGTCAATTTTGGCCCCGGGCACCCCATCCCCCAGGGCCAGGCCTTTATTTATTTTTTATAATATAAAGAGAGAGGGGCTGCGCAGCCCCCCTCATCACGCTTATTTCGGCCCGGGGACCCCATCCCCCAATGGCCAGGCCTTAATATATATTTTTTTTAAAAGGGAGGGGCGCTGCATGGCCCCCCACCCAAGGCCAATTTCGGCTCTTGGGACCCCGTCCCCCGGGGCCAGGCCTTTATATTTTTTTATAAAAAGGGGAGAGGGGCCGCTGGCCCCCCAGGCTGATTTCGGCCACGGGGACCCCATCCCGGGGCTAGGCCTTAATATTTTTTTTTTTTTAAAGGGGAGAGAGGCCTGGCCACTTTGATGGGGCCCCTAATGCCCTCAATGCCCCCGCAGACCCTGCCTGTTCCCCGCCTCCCTCGGGAGCCGTCATTGCTTTGAGACCCTGGGCCCCCCAGGCCTGGTTTCAGTAATGTCCCGGGGTTCCCCGTCTCCCTCAGGAGCCGTCATTGCTTTGATACCCTGGCTCTCAAAGCAATGATGGCTCCCGAGGGAGGCGGGGAACCGGCAGGGACCACGGGGGCATTGAGGCTCCCCCCGTGGTCCCCATCAAAGTGGCCAGGCCCCTCTCCCCTTTTAAAAAAAATATATTAAGGCATAGCCCCGAGGATAGGATCTCTGTGGCCGAAATCAGCCTGGGGAGGGGGGGCCCGTGGCCCTGTTCCCCTTTTTAAAAAAAATATAAAGGCCTGGCCCCGGAGGACGGGGTCCCCAGGGCCAAAATTGGCTTTGGGTGGGGGGCAACGCAGCGCCCCTCCCTTTTAAAAAAAAATATATTAAGGCCTGGCCATCGGGGATGGGGTCCCCAGGCCGAAATCGGCCTGGGAAGGGGGGCTGCACCTGGAGAGCAACATGCAGCTCCCTGGATCCTAAAGCAATGTCTGTTTTCCTCCCGCTAAGCATTTTTTTTAAATTAAAACAAAAAGGGTCAGGCCCCGGGGGATGGGGTCCCTGAGGCCAAAAATGGTCGAGGGAAAGGGGGCCACATGGTCCCCCTTCCTAAAAAAATAAAATGTCAAATCCCGCAGCTCACCGGAGGCCCAGCCCCTTTCCCCACTACTCTACAAGCACTCCTTCTGGTGGCTCCTGGTTGAGGGGTGAAGTCCCTTTGGCTGCTGAGGGTCCTTAGGGGCCAACAAGACCTCCTTTTACCTCCAGTAAGCCCCACAGAGTGGGATTGTTGAGAGGTGGTCGGAGGCCATGCCCCCTTTCTCCACCACTCTGCAAATGCACCTCTCAGTGCACTGCTGGTGGGGGGATGAGGACCCCTTGCCTCCTGAGGACCTCAGGACTAAAGTGGACTTCTTCCCCAATGAGTAATGCACCAGGAGGTGCGTTTGCAGAGTGGTGAAGAAAGGGGGCGTGGCCTCTGACAACCTCTCAGCAAACTAGGCGTGGCCCCCTATCAGGGCTCAGCAATCCTGCTGTGTGGGACTTACTGGGGGCAACAGGAGGGGTAGTTGCCCCCCAAGGACTTCCTTGGGGGCCAACTACCCCTCCTGTTATCTCCAATAAGTCCCACACAGCGGGATTGCTACAAGGTCTTTGGAGGCCTTGCCCCCTTTCTCCACCACTCTGCAAATGCGGCTCTTGGTGCACTACTGGTTGGGGAATTAAGTCCACTTTACTCCTGAGGGACCTTAGGGGGCCAAGAAGCCCGCCTGGTTCCTCCTGTACACAGCAGGATTCCTGAAAACTGGTTGGAGGCCCAGCCCCCTTTCTCACCCATTCTGAAAATGTGACTACTAGTTAAAAAACCATAGAAATTCACTCAAAACAAACAAAGGTTACAGTGACCTTATAGCTAGGAATTAACATTTAAAAAACCTTCAAAATTCACTGAAAAAACAAAGGTTACAGTGACATTATAGTTAGGAAATGGAATTAAAAAAACCTTATAAATTCACTGAAAAAACCAAAGGTTACAGAGACGTTATAGTAAGGATAAGTTTTCACTCATACAAAACCAGAGAAATTTAGCAGTTTAGGTTAGCTAAGCTAACTATAGCTCACACCCCTGCAATGCACTGCTTATGACCTCATATATTATATCACTGATGACATCTCAAATTGAATCACTGATGACATCATCCACAGAATCTCAGATGCACCCACTCACACCCCAATATAACCTTTCATACACCCACTCCAAATTCCAGAGTACCATTCTCAAAACCATTGACACACCCATACCAGTACTTACACACCCACTCACTGATTCATAGGTCTACACACATCTACTCAGTCACCCATACAGCCACTCATACACCAACTCACTCACTAATACAACCACTGATATATCCACTCATACACTAATACAGCCACTCGCACACTATCAGTCACCCACAGAGCTACTCACGCACCTACTCACTCACCCATAGAGTCAATTACACAGTCACTTACTCACCTATACAGTTATACACACACCCACTCACTTATTCATACAGATACTAATACATACTCACTCACTTATACAGTCACTGACACAAGCACACACTCATCCATACAGCCATGCTCTCAATCCCTCACTCACACATACAGTCACTCATTTACTCCAACACTGACCTATACTACCTTTCACATTGCAGTTACTCACCCATATACCACTGACACATCCATTCACTCACTCAGTCACCCATACAGCCCCTCACAGAAGCACTCACTAACCTATACAGCCACTGACTCACCCACTCACTCATTCATGCAGGCAGTCACCCACACACTCACCCACCCACACAGACATTCATTTAGCCATACAGGTACTCAGACAACCAACCAAACACCCCTACAGCCACTCACATACCCACTCACCAACCCATACAGCCACTTAGAAACCAACTGACAGACTTATACAGACATTCACACAACCTAGTCACTCACCCATACATTCACTGAGACACCAAATCACTCACTTATACAGGCAATCACGCACCCACTGAATCATCCATACAGGCACTCATACACCCACTGATTCACCAATGCACCTTGCTATATATATTTAACACTCATATACTTTTTAAAAACACTCACAATCAATTCAATTCAATTCAATGTCATCTTTATTCGATTCACACAAGGTGTATCATAAAGGAGTACATAAAACTACAATATATTAGAAAAGCAGATATGGTACAATAAAAGTAAAGATACTAAAAATACAGGTCACACTTTAGCATTCCACAGGTAGAGACTTTCTTCTCATTTGAGTTGCCCTAAGAGACATTGCAAGTATCCACGCATGTGTAAAGATTTGGAAGAAGTTGCAAGTGTAAAAATGCCGGCCTGCATTGTTTAAAATTTAAGGATTTCAATAAAGGTATGATAAAAAATCTTCTCAGGTCTATATAAAATTTACAAAAAAACACTATATGTATGGTTGATTGTTTAGACGCATTATCACAGGGAAAAAACAGTAGATCATTGCACTCAGTCACTGGATGATGTAATCAGTGATGTCATTTGAGATGTCATCAGTGATGTGACTGACCAGTGATGTAGTATGTGAGGTCATAAGCAGTGCATTGCAGGGGCGTGAGTTATAGTTAGCTCAACTAACTATAACTGCTGAATTTCTCTGGTTTTGTACGAGTGAAACCTGAGCCTAACTATAACGTCTCTGTAACCTTTGGTTTTTCAGTGAATTTCTAAGGCTTTTTTATTCAGTTTCCTAACTATAACGTCACTGTAACCTTTGTTTATGTATATATGTGTGTGTGTATATATGTGTGTGTGTATATATGTGTGTGTTTGTATATATATATATATATATATATTTATATTTCACCAACGATCAGTCCTTAACCTCCATACAGCAATACGGCGATAAGGAATGCACGAACTCCTCGTTGCTTGTGCGATTAGTCTTTTATTGTTTCACTCTCATCAATGTCATGACGGGTTTCGGCCGGGAAAACCGGCCTTGATCACATACAGAACGTTAAGCGTGAGTCATTTTTATATTTTTTTCTCTCTTTCTCTACTGTGTCACGTGTCCCCAAACATGGAAAAAAGACTATGGTTTGACTTATAGGTAAAAAATAATACTACATTTTGTTTTTCACAGTTAAAATCGCAACCCACAAATCTATTGTATGCTTTCATAAATGCCTTCATATGCAAACTTGGAACATGCCTATAAATATAATCATATTTAAGAATATTTAAGAATTAGTCCTTAAAGTGCATATAAGCATCATGTATATTTAAATTATCATCACAAGTCCAATGACTCGATGCTATATATGAATAAATAAATAAATAAATACACATATAAATATAGTTGTGTACATATGCCTTATAAAAATAGTAATCTAAAAAATCTTTTTCTTTTTAATACATGAAATATCTTTTAAGCTGCACTCTAAAAATAACCCTATATTCATTAATTATATCTGCATAAATGCAAGGTTGAATACTTTATTATGCTGGTCTATATTCTCTCATTTTTCGAAAATATTGCATCAATAATCATGTATAGGTCATGTATCCCAACATCCCCGATCCTCATAGACTCTATGGTCTCCTTGAGCGCATACTGTGTCTTTTCTCTCTACAACCTTCTAAAGTGCATAGTGCTACAATATTTCGTTATGTGCAAAAAGTGCTAAATAAAGTGCATGGTGCTATACAGTACCTAGTAATTGCAAATATTGCCAATATAAAACATACATCGCTACAGTCATTTTTAGGGGGATTTTTACAATTATAACATATTATGCATTTTCTTAAAATATTTATTGTTTTCTTTTGCTTTCTCCAAAATTTGAATATTATTAAGACGGTTGCTGATCACGTCTTTACATGTTTTAGCTATACTGAATATTATTAAGATGCTTCCATTTGCTCCCAAATGGTCTTACTATAAGAAATTGTGCAGGTCTTCCGTATTGTTGAGTCCTCTTGGGGCCTTACTGTCAAACTCAATGATCATACGGGTTTCCAGTTGTCTCAACATCCGCTCTCTATTGCCCCCACGTCGTAGTTTAGGAATGTCATTTATCACATAATATGATAAGCATTCAAGATTGTTATCATGTTGCTTCTTAAAGTGACGTGCTACTGGGTAAGTACTGTCATTATTTACAATTGCCCTTAAATGCTGGAGTATGCGTACATGTACCTGCAATTTGGTACTCCCAATATAGTTCAGACCGCACGTGCATGTAAGCACATACACTGCATATTCGGTTCGGCATGAGTAGTGGCCTTTGATGGGTATACTGGTAGGACAGAAAGGAGTTACATAATGGGTCTTATTGGTACCAAACTTGCAGGCACGACATGATGTACATTTGAAAAAGCCAAGTTTGGGTTGAAGCCAAGTTGTCCCCAACGTTATTTCAGGGCTATTCTTAACCAGTTGAGACCTCATGGAAACTGCTCATCTAAATGTTACTGTCGGTTTTGTAGTTAGTGTAGGGGCAAGTACTGCATCAGTTAGCAGAATAGGCTAATTCTTATTTATGATGGCTTTCAATTGTCTTTGTTGTCTACTATAAGTAGTAATCAATCGTGGGGCTGCACTTTCTTTGTCACTACCTGAAGTAGTAGACTCTAAATCTGGGATGTTCTTGTTTTTTCTGCTAATTAGTGAGGAATCCCTAGTTATCAAGTCTGTTTTCTCACACGCTTCTTTGAGAATAATCTCACTATACCCTCGTTTTCTAAACTTTGATAGTGTTTCCTGTGTGCATTTTTCAAACTCTTCACTAGTGCTACAGATTCTTTTTAATCCCCATAGGTGATGCTCCTAATCAAGTGACTTGGATGTGAGCTCCTTGCATGTAAAGTAGCGTTACCAGCTGTAGGTTTCCTGTGTAGAGTAGATTCTAGCTTGTCACCCATCACATATATTGTGGTATCAAGAAAGGCTACGCTTTGTTGGCTGATATTAGATGTAAATTTAAGGTTTATACCATTGGTGTTGATTTCTGAAATAAAAGCCTCAGCACTTTGGCGATCCCCTTTCCATACTAGAAATACATTGTCTATAAATCGTAGCCAATGTAATACTTGAGTTGTAAAAATTCTAGCATATGTTCCTTTTAGGACCTGCTCCTCCCACCAGCCCACGTGCAAGCACGCATAGCTGGGGGAGAAGCAGGCCCCCATAGCTACTCCACGTTTCTGCAAATATAGGTCTTTACCGAACATGAAGAAATTGTTAAATAGGCACCATTTTACCAATTCAAAAAGCATTAAATTATGTTTATGGCATGTCAAAGGTCTAGTATCAAGATAATGTTTAATCGAACTAAGTCCCACTTGGTGATCAATGCTCGTATAGAGCGATTTTATGTCCAGTGTTATTAAAAGCATATCATCATTCCATTTAATGTGCTGAATCTTATTTAAAAAGTCACTAGTATCCCTTATGTATGAAGGGAGTCCTTGCACATAACTTTGTAAGAAATAATCCACATACTGGCTTATATGTTCACTCACTCCTCCAATGGCAGATATTATTGGTCTGCCCGGTGTTGGGATTATTTCTTTATGTATTTTTGGAATGAGGTATAATGTTGGAATCACCGGGAAATCATTTTGTAAAAACGTATGTTCTTGAGTAGAAATTAGTCCTTGCCTTTTCCAAGAGTTTAGATCTTTTTTAGGTTTTCAATTGCTTTTTTATATTCAATTATATAGCTTTTTTCATAACATTTGATGTCACTCAATTGTTTTTGTGCTTCTTGAATGTATTCTTTATGGGGCCAGATGACAACATTTCCTCCTTTGTCGGATTTATTTATTACAACTTCTTCATTGTTCTTCCATTTTTTATTCAAGTTTTCATACTGCTGATTCCTGTATCTCAATCTTTTTTTACATTGCATGGTTCTGCTGTATAGTTCTTTGACATCCTCTGTTAGTCTATCATGAAAAATGTCTATCGCATCTTTCGGCATCATGGGATAGAATGTAGATTTAGCCTTAAAGGGGCTACTGCCCGCACTGGGGTGAGTCAGATTCAGGGCTGATAATCTGTCTGATTCAGGGCTGATAATCTGTCTTGTGTGGAGCTTGGTTCTGCTGGCTCTCTTTGTTCATGATTAGTTTCATCATTTAATTCATATAGAGTCAGCAATGTCTGTACATCAGATACTTGAAGGTTTACATTTGTCGTTGTGTCAATATTTTCTTGATTTACAACTTCTCCTTGTTGTTTGTTGTCTTCTTTGATCGTGAAGAATTTTTTTAGTTTTAATTTTCGTATGTATTTATATATATCAATTCTTGTACGTCCGTAATTAAAATTGCTCTCAGGGCAAAAAGATAGTCCAAGGGCTAGCAACTGTGTCTCTGCTTTAGATAGTACCACTGTTGACAAGTTTACCACAGTATTGTCTTTCTCCATTATCGTCTGCGCCATTGTGGTTTCTTTGGTCTTGTTCCGCCTACATTTGCGCCTTGCTCTGCGCCTCTGGTTTCTTCGCTGTTTGGCTGTTTTTTCTGATTCCTGGGGTGAAGTGTTTGCCTGCGATCCCATAAAAAATTCAATTCCTCTGCTGGGCTTAGTCTGTTGGCTTCACTTGGTATACTCCTCACATTCGATCTCCCGTCTTCAGACTCATTGTCACTAGTTAGTGAACTTTGTTCTGAGGTCGAAATTTCAATAATAGCTGTGCTTGTACTCGCTGCCTCATCAATTGGTATGGGTTTGGTTGCGTTGCCTAATCTTGCTTTTTTAACATTGTCATATTTGGGCGAAAATGTGAACACTTGACCCAGTTCATAATCAGCCTTATTGCGGGCAAATTTATAGGCTTTTTTGTCTTTATTTTGTCCTTTTGTTTTTTTATTCTGTCATTTCTTTCTTTCCTTGTTTTACTAATGTATTCTGTTTGTTCCAATTTCCCCAGCTGCTCATTTATTTTTTCAATCTCTTTTAGTCATTCCTCACGATCCGTCTGTGCATATTTTATTAAGATTTTGACCAAGTTCATTGATGCTGTTAAATTATTGTTAGCCCATTCTTTCAACATGTTTGGATTTGGGTTTTCGAAGCTCGGGGCCAATAGGATGCGCAGCCCTCGGGGAATTCGTCCTGCCTCCTCATATTTTTGAAGGGACTTCTGTTCCCACCATTTCGTAACTTTGCTGCACATGCATTTTTCTAGCTGTTTCAATAGGGATTTAGCATCTGTTTCATCAGTGTGTGTTGGTGCTGTTTGACTTCGCACCATAGTATTTGGTAAATTGCTGAAGAGCTCTTCAGCTGCCGCCTCGCACTCCCGCATAACGTCCGTTGACATTTTCACACTCTTAGAGAGCCCTGCGATTTACTTCATTACATCAGGGTAAATCTAGTCGCCAATGCCATCCCACCTGCGTTTCCATTAAGATCACTCACCGCCTTTGAAACCGCCTCCGGTGTGTCCTCCGACTCAGCGGTTGCCGCTTCGTGGCTGATGAAAATCTCCTTGTTGCGCAGGGGGCTGCCGTCGGTATGTCCTTACGGACTGCTTCTTGCGAGATTGTGGCTGAAGACGGCTGCCTGCTTATGGAGAGGGGGTTCGTGAACGGGAAGCAGACCCACTTCCGTATTATTCAAATTTCACCAACGATCAGTCCTTAACCTCCATACAGCAATACGGCGATAAGGAATGCACGAACTCCTCGTTGCTTGTGCGATTAGTCTTTTATTGTTTCACTCTCATCAATGTCATGACGCGTTTCGGCCGGGAAAACCGGCCTTGATCACATACAGAACGTTAAGCGTGAGTCATTTTTATATTTTTTTCTCTTTCTCTACTGTGTCACATGTCCCCAAACATGGAAAAAAGACTATGGTTTGACTTATAGGTAAAAAACAATACTACATCTTGTTTTTCACAGTTAAAATCGCAACCCACAAATTTATTGTATGCTTTCATAAATGCCCTCATGTGCAAACTTAGAACATGCCTATAAATATAATTATATTTAAGAATATTTAAGAATATTTAAGAATTAGACCTTAAAGTGCATATAAGGATCATGTATATTTAAATTATCATCACAAGTCCAATGACTCGATGCTATATATGAACAAATAAATAATTAAATACACATATAAATATAGTTGTATACATATGCCTTATAAAAATAGTAATCTAAAAAATCTTTTAGGCTTTTTTATTCAGTTTCCTAACTATAACGTCACTGTAACCTTTGTTTATGTATATATGTGTGTGTATGTATATATGTGCGTATTTGTGTATATATATATATATGTGTATATATATATTATACAAAAAGAGTTGCCTCTAGTTGGGATGCACTCCCAGGTGGAAATTATGCCAAAGCAAGGGCACATGACATGAACAAAGTCCTTTTCTGGTTTTCCTGCCAGACGCGTTTCGGGCCAACGCCCTCTTCAGTGGCAGACCATGTGACGTGCCGGCATGCGACAACCACCAGTAAATCCCCATAATAATAACTCTCAGGTGAACCACCTGAAGCAATGCTTCCTGGGACTGGTGGTTCAGTAAAACCCAAGTGGTCGCCGCCGGCACTCACATTCAAAAATGTCTTTAAAAGGATTGCCGATGTTCGCGCCGGCACCCCTGCATATAACAGGCACCTCCTGTTCCACAGTTAGCTGCCCCAATAAAGCAGCCGCGGACCCGCAAGTGTTTCGCGGTGGTGCAATCCAGCGACCAGGCAGGCCGCTGTACAAAATACAAAAAGAGTTGCCTCTAGGTGGGATGCACTCCCAGGTGGAAATTACGCCAAAGCAAGGGCACATGACATGAACAAAGTCCTTTTCTGGTTTTCCTGCCAGACGCGTTTCGGGCCAACGCCCTCTTCAGTGGCAGACCACGTGACGTGCCGGCATGCGACAACCACCAGTAAATCCCCATAATAATAACGCTCAGGGGAACCACCTGAAGCAATGCTTCCTGGGACTGGTGGTTCAGTAAAACCCAAGTGGGTCGCCGCCGGCACTCACATTCAAAAATGTCTTTAAAAGGATTGCCGATGCTCGCGCCGGCACCCCTGCATATAACAGGCACCTTCTGTTCCACAGTTAGCTGCCCCAATAAAGCAGCCGCGGACCCGCAAGTGTTTCGCGGTGGTGCAATCCCGCGACCAGGTAGGCCGCTGTACAAAATACAAAAAGAGTTGCCTCTAGGTGGGATGCACTCACAATCAAAAATGTCTTTAAAAGGATTGCCGGGCACTTGCGAGCACTTGCGGGTCCGCGGCTGCTTTATTGGGGCAGCTAACTGTGTGCCCTTGCTTTGGCGTAATTTCCACCTGGGAGTGCATCCCACCTAGAGGCAACTCTTTTTGTATTTTGTACAGCGGCCTGCCTGGTTGCGGGATTGCACCACCGCGAAACACTTGCGGGTCCGCGGCTGCTTTATTGGGGCAGCTAACTGTGGAACAGGAGGTGCCTGTTATATGCAGGGGTGCCGGCGCGAACATCGGCAATCCTTTTAAAGACATTTTTGAATGTGAGTGCCGGCGGTGACCCACTTGGGTTTTACTGAACCACCAGTCCCAGGAAGCATTGCTTCAGGTGGTTCACCTGAGCATAATTATTACGGGGATTTACTGGTGGTTGCCGCACGCCGGCACGTCACATGGTCTGCCACTGAAGAGGGTGTTGGCCCAAAACGCGTCTGGCAGGATACCAGAAAAGGACTTTGTTCATGGCGTGTGCCCTTGCTTTGGTGTAATTTCCACCTGGGAGTGCATCCCACCTAGAGGCAACTCTTTTTGTATTTTGTACAGTAGCCTGCCTGGTCGCGGGATTGCACCACTGCGAAACACTTGTGGGTCCGCGGCTGCTTTATTGGGGAAGCTTACTGTGGAACAGGAGGTGCCTGTTATATGCAGGGGTGCCGGCGCGAACATCGGCAATCCTTTTAAAGACATTTTTGAATGTGAGTGCCGGCGGCGACCCACTTGGGTTTTACTGAACCACCAGTCCCAGGAAGCATTGCTTCAGGTGGTTCACCTGAGCATAATTATTACGGGATTTACTGGTGGTTGCCGCACGCCGGCACGTCACATGGTCTGCCACTGAAGAGGGCGTTGGCCCGATACGCGTCTGGCAGGATACCAGAAAAGGACTTTGTTCATGGCGTGTGCCCTTGCCTTGGCGTAATTTCCACCTGGGAGTGCATCCCACCTAGAGGCAACTCTTTTTGTATTTTGTACAGCGGCCTGCCTGGTCGTGGGATTGCACCACCGCGAAACACTTGTGGGTCCGCGGCTGCTTTATTGGGGCAGCTAACTGTGGAACAGGAGGTGCCTGTTATATGCAGGGGTGCCGGCGCGAACATCGGCAATCCTTTTAAAGACATTTTTGAATGTGAGTGCCGGCGCCAACCCACTTGGGTTTTACTGAACCACCAGTCCCAGGAAGCATTGCTTCAGGTGGTTCACCTGAGCATAATTATTACGGGGATTTACTGGTGGTTGCCGCACGCCGGCACGTCACATGGTCTGCCACTGAAGAGGGCGTTGGCCCGAAACGCATCTGGCAGGATACCAGAAAAGGACTTTGTTCATGGCGTGTGCCCTTGCTTTGGCGTAATTTCCACCTGGGAGTGCATCCCACCTAGAGGCAACTCTTTTTGTATTTTGTACAGCGGCCTGCCTGGTTGCGGGATTGCACCACCGCGAAACACTTGCCGGTCCGCGGCTGCTTTATTGGGGCAGCTAACTGTGGAACAGGAGGTGCCTGTTATATTCAGGGGTGCCGGCACGAACATCGGTAATCCTTTTAAAGACATTTTTGAATGTGAGTGCCGGCGGCGACCCACTTGGGTTTTACTGAACCACCAGTCCCAGGAAGCATTGCTTCAGGTGGTTCACCTGAGCATAATTATTACGGGGATTTACTGGTGGTTGCCGCACGCCGGCACGTCACATGGACTGCCACTGAAGAGGGCGTTGGCCCGAAACGCGTCTGGCAGGATACCAGAAAAGGACTTTGTTCATGGCGTGTGCCCTTGCTTTGGCGTAATTTCCACCTGGGAGTGCATCCCACCTAAAGGCAACTCTTTTTGTATTTTGTACAGCGGCCTGCCTGGTCGCGGGATTGTACCACCGCGAAACACTTGCGGGTCTGCGGCTGCTTTATTGGGGCAGCTAACTGTGGAACAGGAGGTGCCTGTTATATGCAGGGGTGCCGGCGCGAACATCGGCAATCCTTTTAAAGACATTTTTTAATGTGAGTGCCGGCGGCGACCCACTTGGGTTTTACTGAACCACCAGTCCCAGGAAGCATTGCTTCAGGTGGTTCACCTGAGCATAATTATTACGGGGATTTACTGGTGGTTGCCGCACGCCGGCACGTCACATGGTCTGCCACTGAAGAGGGCGTTGGCCCGAAACGCGTCTGGCAGGATACCAGAAAAGGACTTTGTTCATGGCGTGTGCCCTTGCCTTGGCGTAATTTCCACCTGGGAGTGCATCCCACCTAGAGGCAACTCTTTTTGTATTTTGTACAGCGGCCTGCCTGGTCGTGGGATTGCAGCACCGCGAAACACTTGCGGGTCCGCGGCTGCTTTATTGGGGCAGCTAACTGTGGAACAGGAGGTGCATGTTATATGCAGGGGTGCCGGCGCGAACATCGGCAATCCTTTTAAAGACATTTTTGAATGTGAGTGCCGGCGGCGACCCACTTGGGTTTTACTGAACCACCAGTCCCAGGAAGCATTGCTTCAGGTGGTTCACCTGAGCATAATTATTACGGGGATTTACTGGTGGTTGCCGCACGCCGGCACGTCACATGGTCTGCCACTGAAGAGGGCGTTGGCCCGAAACGCATCTGGCAGGATACCAGAAAAGGACTTTGTTCATGGCGTGTGCCCTTGCTTTGGCGTAATTTCCACCTGGGAGTGCATCCCACCTAGAGGCAACTCTTTTTGTATTTTGTACAGCGGCCTGCCTGGTCGCGGGATTGTACCACCGCGAAACACTTGCGGGTCTGCGGCTGCTTTATTGGGGCAGCTAACTGTGGAACAGGAGGTGCCTGTTATATGCAGGGGTGCCGGCGTGAACATCGGCAATCCTTTTAAAGACATTTTTGAATGTGAGTGCCGGCGGCGACCCACTAGGGTTTTACTGAACCACCAGTCCCAGGAAGCATTGCTTCAGGTGGTTCACCTGAGCATAATTATTACGGGGATTTACTGGTGGTTGCTGCACACCGGCACGTCACATGGTCTGCCACTGAAGAGGGCGTTGGCCCGAAACGCGTCTGGCAGGATACCAGAAAAGGACTTTGTTCATGGTGTGTGCCCTTGCTTTGGCGTAATTTCCACCTGGGAGTGCATCCCACCTAGAGGCAACTCTGTGTGTGTGTGTGCGTGTGCGTGTGTGTGTGTGTGTGCGCGCGCGCGCGCGCGTGTGTGTGTGTGTGTGTGTGTATATATGTGTGTATATATTTATATATATATATATATATATATATATACATACATAAATATATATATATATATATATATATGTATATATATATATATATATATATGTGTGTGTGTGTGTATACATATATATAAAATCTTTACATACTTTTGTCCTCGATATATTGGCTTGGATATTAAGGTAGCACGACATTCCATACTCGATAGTCAAGACTCACACTTTCATTGCAGGCTACCTCTGATGCCACAACTCGAATATAATATATGACCTGCTACTCCTGGTATTCGATCTCTTCGAATCAGGTTATTGGAAAGTTACTTGACATGACACAAGTAGACTGAAATGATGGCCAGTCAAATAAACAAACATATCAATACTCCATACATTATAAGGATAGGTGTAGCTGTGGCTGTCACAGTTCTGTAGCCTACTTGCTTTGTACAGAACAGGCGCCACTGATACACAACTTGATGGTGCCACTTCATGGACATCAGACACTTAGTATCACAACCTGGTCTCAGCTATTGTTTTCTTGATGCGCCAAGACTGATATTACATGGGCAAATGTGAGAACCTCTTCCTCTGCTTCGCCTTCACTTTCTCTTCCCACCTGACACCATCAGTCGCCACATTCCCATTAAACACTGCAGTGAATGCTGTCCCAGGAGCCTCCTTGATGACTAACTTGAGATGACTGATCGGCCTTTGCTCGTGCAATGATATTGAAAAGATGGCAGCGCGCGTCGCAGCACGAGCCGATAAGACTGTGAGGAGATAAGCATGATTTTATAATCCACAGGGAGAGATTTATGCCCGGGGCTCGATGGAGCGCCATTGTTCGCAATGCAAGAATCCCATTGTCTATGGCTTCATGGTTGGACGCTGAACGCATTAGCTGTAAAGTGCACGTTAAAGCACTCTTCAAGATGGCCGCTCTTCCTAAAATGGTTGTCATTCTCAATCTGTGATTTTGTTGTAAAGCCAGCGAGTTCAACATACGTCCCGCGTGGCTGCACCGGTGACAGGTTTCCAGGGTAACCTCTGCAAATGTAAATGATTTTCACTCAGATTCGTTGTAGCTAAATGTACCTCATGTAGATGTTCTGGAAGTCTAGGCTTGCTCTGACCTTTAGGGTCCTTCGCAGGATCCTCACACCCATGAACATCTTGTCCAAAGTGTAGCTAAGGTGCTTCCTTCATCAGCCAAGATTATGTGTCCAGTGTTTGAAGGACACTGCCTGGGAGCATTGGCCACTGTAGAAGTGTGATCGCCCACTCTCTCACGTGATCACACAACATATGTAGTATTTTGAGACACATCTGAGCTCCAAAGTCAGCTCACATCTAAATCACTTTTCTAGGGCTGACTCCAAGTTTTCCATGAGCAAAAAGGCGTCTCCAGAAGTAAATAGTCATGAATACATGCTAAAGTCCAAATGATTCCTAAAGGAAAGTAGAACTTCACTCCACGCATGTTTTGAGTGTCGTACATATGCCCAGTGTAAGCAATGCATGCATACTTACAAACAGGCAAGTTCCAAACAAGTGTGACTCACAGTACTTACACAGGTGAGTGTAAAAAGATGCAGCCAGAGACGTGCAAGAGGAATTTGCTTTACGCTTGTGTGTGTGAGCGCACAGGCGTGCGTGCGAGACTGCATGTTTGAGAGTGATTGCGTGTACGCCTACGTGCATGCCTGGGAGGTAGGTGTGCCCGGATCTGTCGGTCTCTACTGAACCCAATTGTTGCTCGGAATTCTCAGACGCTACGTTATGTAAGAAGTTCGGGCAGCTTTTTATCACTGAAAACGCCCCCTCCTCGACTTTGCACCAGAGGCCCTGTGGGGTGCCGTCCTCGTGTCAGATACCTATACCATCTATGTAGCACAAACCGACAAACGAACTGCCTTTTCCCGTTCAATAAGCGGTGGACTCTCATAAGTACTCATGTTCTCACCCTGTGAAGGTTGAGGTTTAGATCAGACGCGTCCGGTCGGTCTCTAACAAACATCTGCAGAGTCTGCTGAGCACTTTCCTTGCCCTGTCCTATCCAATCGCTGTCCAGTGCTGAAAGCTCCCCTGAATGTACCGAATACTGTGCGTCCCTTCTGCTGGGATGGGGCCGCCTTTTAACCGAGCAGCCCTGCTGCATGTGCACGTGCAAGTGTGCTGCTACAACAAAACCATGTACCACGTTGAAACAAACCCTTGCAGAATATTATCCGTCTCTTCGACAAGGATCTGTCTGTGGCAGCAAGGCGACAAGTAGCTTGAAGCGCATGTGTGTGTGGTCCTAGCAAGAAATGTGTGTGAAAGAGAGAAAGAGAGAGAGAGAGAGAGAGGGAGGAGAGAGGAGAGAGAGAGAAAGAGAGAGAGAAGAGAGAGAGGGAGCGAGAGAAGGGAGCGAAGGAGGGAGAGAGAGAGAGGGAGAGGGAGCGAGAGAAGGGAGAGAGAGAGGGAGGGAGAGAGAGAGAGGGAGAGAAAGAGAGGGAGAGAAAGAGAGAGAGAGAAAGGGAGAGAAAGAGAGGGAGAGAAAGAGAGAGGGAGAGAAAGAGAGAGGGAGCGAGAGAGGGAGGGAGAGAGAGAGAGAGGGAGGGAGAGACAGAGAGAGGGAAAAATGAGGAGCAGAGAGATATATATAGAGAGACAGTGAGCGTCAGAACAAACACGTGTCCCGCGCTGAAACCTTCTTTCTCATCTTACAGGGTTGCCTGTGCAGTCCACTACAGATTCGTCGGCGCAGTGCATCTGTCAATCAGACCGTGGAAGCTCCAGACACGTCATCAGATATCAGGATATGAATATACACTACCAGACATCAAGAGACCAACAGCCACCGTCAGACACTTTTCCATACAAGCGTCAGTATCAGACATTATTGTTCTACACAATGAATAGGCAGTATATTTATCCGTACACCAACATGCATCATTTATACCCAGAGACACCTCTAGACAATAGGAATACAGACACCATTATCAGACACCCTGAAATCTGCAGATCATACCAGACACCCAGAGACCAATAGGCTCTATGAGAAATCAAGAGTCCAACAGGCACTATCACACACACAGACACTAACAGGCACTATCAGACACACAGACTCTAACAGGCAGTATCAGACACACCGGCACTGGTAGACACTACCAGAGACACGGACACTAACAGGCGCTATCACACATTGTTATACTAACAGCCACTATTTGACACGAAGCATGCAACAACTAACATCACACACCTTTGGAGCGGGCGCCCAATCAAATGCTAGTGAAAGACTGCCAGACACCCAATGAACAACAAACATTAGTGGAGAACCACAGGCCAACAGACAGTAGCAGATATCTAGTAATCAACATCCACTTTTGGACATCCTGAGGCTTCCAGCCACTCCCACACAACACAAGCATCACTATCAGAGAATCAGGAGTGAAGACAGAGAATCAGACACCTGAAGACTGAGAGAAGATCTAAGAAATGAACAGACTGACATGTCCTATGAGACTTCCAGGCACCAACAGACTCTGCCAGAAACTCAGAGAAAAACACACTCTGTCAGACACCCAGAAACTTACTGACACTGCCAGACACCCCTTGATTTACCCTGTGACGAAAAAGTCAACCAAAGTCAAACAAACTCACAAAGACCAACAGACGATATCAGGCATTAAGACACCATCCAATGCTGTCAGAGGTGTCACATACACACAGACCAATGGACATGATGAGGAATCCAGAGACCTGTAGGCACTTACAGGCAATCTTCACTATCTGACAGGTAGAACATGGGAAACGCTATCACACTCCCTTAGACCGAGAGGCGCTATCAGGCACAAAGAGGCTAAAAACACTATCAGACACGCATAGAATGAAAGGCAGCAGCGGACACTCGAATGCTGCCAGCCACTTACAGACACAAAGAGAATAACATTCAGACACCAAGAGAGTGGCGCCTAGAAGACACACCTGCACACCCATAATCTGAGAGGAGTTATTACACATCCGTAAATTGAATGTCAATCCTTTGCGGTTTTCCAAAAGCTCCTAAAAACATGCCTCTTTTGAACCCTGTCCCTATGCTAAAACTTTGACCGCATACCAAAAGGGCTTAGCGCTAGGCGTGGGTGGTGAACTCCGCTCCGCTCGCAGAGTTTGCGGAGTTTTCGGAACTCCGCGTTACTCGGAGATCCGAAAAACTCCGCCCCGCGTAGCGGAGTTTTTTTCCTCACTCGCGTTTGTCAACATCAAGTTGGCGAGCGCAAGCGAGGAAAATCCACCTCCTGACGAGATTTTTCCTCGTTCGCGATCATCAACATCAAGTTGGCGAGCGTGGAAAATACCCCTCTGGGGCGATTTCTCAACACGGGAGGGTCAGGTTTCTCATTGCGAGTGGTCGTGTATGCTCGCGACCGCTCTCGTTGAGAAACTGCCCGTTTGCGTTGAGAAAGCTGGTGCTCAAGTAAAAATCTACTCGAGCAGCAGAATGGAAAGCAGCGCCCGCTTGCGCTGTGCATGGTGCCGTTCGCGATGATTGCACAGTGCGGACAAGCATCCGGCACTGAGAATCACTGCGAACGGCATTTTTCTACCGCACTCCACCGCTTGGCGAGCTCCGCGTAGCGCAGTGGAGTTTGTTTTCCACTTCGCGGAGTTTTGCGTAGCGCAACTCCGCGAACTCCGCCCAGGGTTACTTAGCGCTTGAAAACCCTGCAAGGGTAGCTGTGCCCTTTACAAAGCCATATAATATATTAATCATATAACAATAAATTAACATGCTCTTTAAGCCACTCGGACACCTGCACAGAGGTGTAAATACACTATTCAGAACCCTAAAAGGAAAATACACCATCAGACCCTCATTCCTGTGACGAATGAAAGGCGGAGTCTTTGCATTGGATCTGAGATGTGACCTCCGGTCAGCAACAGACCTCTTAAGGGACGGCTGATCTGCCACGTTGCCCTGCCCTATCCAGCCGCTGTCCAGTGCTGAAAGGCCTTCGGACTGCATTTTGTCTTTGTAGGAAGCTGGGAAACTCAAATGGGGCAAAATTGCACACCGCCCAGAAAATGTAATAGGGGACAAGCAGCAACTTAGCGCAAATAATTAAAAAAAAAGTAATTTTTTGTATCTCGAACCCAGACTGTTCATCCAGGGTACCAGTACTCCCGCGCGCTCTGCGTGCCTCGCAGACTCCCTCCATCCCCCAGGCGCTCTGCGCTGACGCTTCACTTGATATACGTTAACCTACGAGAGGCGATGGGACGATACATTCCGCTTCTTTGTCCCCCTGGCGGGGTCCAAGGCCGCCTCTGCGACAAATGGTCTTTTGGGAAGCTGATTACATGTAAAGGAGAGGTGACGGCAGGCTTCTTCACGCTGATGCGGAAATATGATGGAGCGTGCCATCGTTTGTACAGGAGACGAGTCATTCTTTAAAAACCTATTTAAAGATTTCCAAACTGCTGATCGGTTTGTCTGTGAGTGATTGCTGGGCAGGGGGAGGTGAGGATGGGGAATCCGAACGCCTGATTAGCTGGGCTCGATCGACTCTTTCCCTCACTGTTAATGCTTTGTATGAGGGCTCTCGGACACACAGCCCAGTGAAAGGTGTCTAACCAGTTTCCGATGCCTGTGGATCCGCACATCCCTGGTATCAGAGATCAGAGGCCTTCACACAAGGCACATCACAACACCAGCACAGCAGAGTTTACATTTGAACGTAAATAAGACAACATTTTTTAAAGTTTAACCACATTTGTCTAAGCTTTAAGCAAATTTCCACCATTGCATTGCAGCTCACAGTCCACAATCAATGCTGCTAATTTTGCAATAAAATTGAAGTTATCCTTGAAATACTTTTTTGATTTGATTAGTTTGGAGTGCTGTAGACAATTATGCAATTTTATGTCTGGTAATGCTGTTAGCAATTTCCATGTTTACACTTCTGTTTGCATCAGAAGTGCTGTTTATTGTAGCACTTCTCATTTTTGTTTACATTGTTTCTTTTTGTTTATATTGACCACGCTGTGTGGTGGGGTTTGTGCGGGTAGTTTGTTCCACTACTGCAAATTGTAATAGTTGTAGTACCTACCACACCTGTTCAAGAGGTCAGCAGGAAGGGGAGGAGCTTCAGTGTGTCACCACAATCAAAGTCTACGCCACTTCCTGATGAGGGTAGTATAGATCACACAGCCAATGGTGGTTCCGTGCTTTCATTGCCTTTGTGTCCCACTTTGATGCTGGTGATGTGGTGCCCTACCGGTGCCCTAAATATGGCCACAATAGGAAAATTGCTCTCTATCACACCTGGGTGTGGACGTGACCCGCAGGGTTGTAATCCAATGTTTGGGAATGAACTAAGCCAGAGAAAAGTTTTATTTCACAAATGTTTGTGTTGCACTTGTTACGCGAAATTCCTGAAGTTATGCCATGTTACCATGCCATGTAATTACGCTGCAATTTGTGGCAAAATTATACATACCACAGGTGTGCAGGAACAATGCGAACAACCAACACGCGAGCAGCTGCGGTTTGTGGCAATTGTGGTTTTGCCCCTTTATTTTGCGCGAAATGCGTCCTCGTATCAAATATTGCCCCAAGGTCAATAACCGGATTCCGACCCTGAGGTTCAATAAAGGGATCCTAAGGATGCCCTACACTACATGAACTGTCGCGAGATTTCAGACAAACTGCCCTCAAAACCTTTTTTTAAATTTCAAGGTCACAGGTTTGTGGGTTGGAACAGGGGTCGACTTGAATATTTTACTCTGTAGGGCAGGACAATCTCTCACAAGGATGTACATCTTATTTTAAGGGTCTACATCTTATTTTAAGGGTCTACATCTTATTTTTTGTGCGAAAACCTCTGGGAAATGACAGGTCCGCACAGGGCAGTGCGCTTTTTTCGGTGGACTCTGCAGGAGACAGCAGATACCTCCATGGTAGTAAACCAATTTTTTAACTATCTGTGCGTCCTATGGGGAGGCTAGTGCTGATCATATAAAAGCAGTATTGCATACTACAGCCATCTTTAGTTTTGTGACAACTTCCGGCTTGTAGCTGACTTTCCTCTTCTAGGCTCAGGGTCGTGATATTGTTGCCTTCCAAAAAGAGAGCACATATGTGTTATCCAAAGTTTCTGAATAATATATGGACTGCAGTGTTTAATAGCTTTGCTTCTAGAGACGTTATCTTAAAAACAACAACGTGAATACATGTTGCTCTGAGTTGCAGTGAACTGTTTTCCGATGTTCACATCACTTTCACTGGCCCTGAAACTCTTTGCCATTGAAGAGGGCTGTAAAAAGGGAACGAGGAAGCGGCACGCCAGAACCAATAAAGCTCCCACACAGTTTGCAGTCGTTTGAGCGCCATATTTCGCGGCTTCGAAACGACAACACAGGCTGGCACAGTAGGCAATTAGTAGCGCAAGTGAGGAAAACACAGATGTTAATGTTGCATTTGAAAATGGCACTTCCTGCCGCCAGCAAAATGTTTTCTTTCATCTTACTCTCAGTTTGATTAGCTACTTGTAGAGTCAGACGTTGATAACGCCATATCTGTGCATATTTATTCATCCATAGAGAGATTTAAGAAGGTCACTTGCCTTATAAATTAAGATGTGCAGATAAGATAGAGGCTTGAAATGTCTGAACTGAATGTGGGACTGCTGCTGGCATTTGACATGTAAACCTTGTAAATACATATGACAAAACACGAAAAGCATGCATGTGACAAATTGAAGATGTATTTTTTTAAGGTTTACATTTTTTTATTGATTTTAAACACAAATTAACATTACAATTCATTAACTTGTCTGATCCATCCTCACTCCATCCCCCTAAACAAGGAGAGAGTTGTGAGTCACACTGTGTGTAAATAAATATAAATCCGTACATGACATTGCATCACTTAAGCAGCACAATTGGCACTATTGTATCAAATTCCAGCTGATCAGCATCGCAGAAATATCTAAACAGTATTACCCCCAGGTCCCTTATGTCCTCGTCCCATTCATCTCTATGTGGAGATAACCATCTCCCGACAGAAAAAAGGATCAGAAGAATGCTGGGACACTAACCCCGCCCCTCCCACCGGGAGTACATAAGGGGTACTTACCCAGCATTCCGCCTGTTCTTTTTTTCTGTCTGTCGACAGGATGGTCTTGGATGCTGGTGCTGCTCCTGCTCCTGCTCCTGCTGGGCTGGGGTGGCGTGCGCTTCTTCTCTCCTCCCCCCGCCCGGCAGCCTGGCTTCACGGGCGGGGTTTTTTTTTTGTTGGTCTGCCTCCCGGCCTGCCGGGCTTGCTGGGAGGCAGGGCTGTTCCTGGCTGGAAATCCTGGTTACCGGCCCTTTGCGGCTGGTGCGCCGCCTCCCGGTTGCTTCCGGGTCGCTGAGCGCATCTTTTTTGTGGCCTGGCCGGGTGGAAGACACGCTACGCTTGGTGTCCCGTTGATTTCCGAAGCTGGATGTTGGAGTGGGGGCCTTGTTCCTGTTGGTGTTCCAGCCCCCACTCCGGGTGAGTCCCGCGTAGCGGTGTTTTGTTCTCTCGCACTGCTTGTTCTGCTTTTGGCCGACTTTGATGCTGGGTTCCAGGTTCGTGTCTGGCGGTGGGCTCCGGGCATTTAGCTTGGTCTCCCCGTGCCTCGTACTGTGGGGTGTGTCCGTCTGTACGGCATTGGGTCATAGACGGATTTCACTCCTGTTCCCTTTCTCGAAGTTGTTATGATGTCGCCCTTACTGTGAGGGGCTGAGTCGCATATACTGCACAAAGTTCTTGTTGGTGAGAGACTGCAACATGGCTGGTCTGTCTACTGCCTCCTGTACAGCTTGAGTGATGCAGTGTTTCCGACGGCTCCATTTAGTGTTGTGCTTCATGGTGCTGCCGGATTTGGGGCCTGGAGTCCCATGTTTGTTATCCCGGACAGTGCGCTTGCTTCGGGATCGTGTGATTCTGGGCACATCGCTTAATCTCCCATGTTTATGAAATGCATTTACTGTGTAGTGTGAATTGTGTTTGTGTGATCCCTGATGTATGTGCATACTCTTGTAGCACACAAGGATGCGGCCTAGCGACATGCACTCACGCCTTTGCACCATGGCACACGGTTGTGTGCTTCATGTCTGCCATAGGTTCTGGCCTGAAGGGATACGCTTTCGGCGCAAAATCCCGAGGTTAACCGATTTTGTTTTGCTGATCGTCGCTTGGTCTCCCAGGTGGCGTGCTGCTCTCCGTTTCTTTCGGTGTAGCATGCTTTGCTTCTCCTGAATTTTTGGTGGCGGGGAGTCCGTCGATGATGCCGTGGACAGGCAGTGTCTTTTGCATCCTGTTCCTTGGGCTGCTGCCTTTTCCTCACGTTTGGCAGGCTCATCCAGACAGGGCTGGGGCATGTTGTTGGGCTCTACTCGGGTCCTGTGTTCTACCGCTGTTGTGCCACTGGCACAGGCAGTGTTGCAGTTCTGTTTCTTGTGATAGGTGACTTTACACTGCGTTCTTCTCCTTGGCCATCGGGACTGTGCTCTTTCTTCTCGGCTCTGGAGTTGCCTTCGTGGCTACCTTGGGCTGTCTGTTGGGGTGGGGGCCTTGTTCCTGGTGGTGTCCCGGCCTCCTCTCCGGGTTTGCGGGGGCTGTGACCTTCCGTATTCCGGTGGGTGCTCTGCTTTTTCCCCGTTACGGGTTTGCGGGGGTGGGGTGGAGGGGGTGTGCTTGTTTGTGGCTACCTCTCCTCCTGTATGCTGTGGTCCTTCTCTGGTGTTTTTTTTGGGGTCCTTTTCTTTGGGGATTTCTCGACCCTGGCCTGGACTTGGCATTCCCTGTGTCTCTGGGGTGGTGCTCTGAGCACCGGTGCCTCTGTGGGTCTCTGACCGTTGATTTTCCTGGAGGATGTGCCTGTGGCTACATTGCCAGGTTGTTGTCTCTGTCATCCTGCTGCTGTTCTGCCTCTCATGGTCCCTTTCCCTGTTGCCTTTGCCTGAGCTTCTGCGTGGTTCTTCCTGACACGCTTGTTTGTGCTACATTTTGCCCTGGTTGTCTGCTAGTCCTGACATTCGGGCTTGGTGCTGGAGCTCCTCTGCTGTGTCCTGGGCCTGGCTGTTGCAGTCCTGGCCTCCGGGGTTTTTGCCTGTGGCCTTTCCTCCCTTGGGGTGGCTTCTCTCCTGGGTAGGTTCTCCCGCTTGGGTTTCTGGTTGAGGTTGGTTTCCTCTTTTTCTGCTTCCCCGGGCTGCTGGTTCTTGGTGGACGCTGTGGTGCTGGTCTGGCCTACTTTCGGGGTCTGTCTCCCTTGCCGGTGTGCTTAGGGATACCCTGGTCGATCCTCTCTGCTCCTCGCTGCTGCGTGGTGTTCTGGGCGCCTCGTCTGCTCTGGTGCCTCGGTGGATTTTGGCTTCCCCTGGGGTGTCTTGTGTTTGGCCTCTTGGCTGTTTGCTGTGCTTCTTCCTTCGGCCTTTCCTCCCTGCTTCTTCTGGTCTCGTCTGGTATCAGTGGTGCTACTGGGTGGACGATGTTTGATGCCTGGATGGATTCCCCGGGTACTGTTAGCCTCCGCTGGGTCTCTTCTGGCCTGCGGTGTTCTTCTCCGGCTTGGTTCGCTGGAGGGGGGGGAGGGGAGGTGTTGTCCCTGCCCTTTCTGGTGGTTCTTTTTGCCGGAGTTGTGCCTCAGCTTTTCTCTGTACTCATGTTGTTCCGGGGGCCGTGTTTCGGTCGCTCCTGGTCTGCAGGCTTGCGGCTGCTTCTGCTTGACCTTCGGCGGTACCTACTTGTGGTTGCCTGTTGCCTTCGGCCTTCCTCCCTGTTGGCTCCTGTTCTTGGCTGGTCTGCTGGTTTCTGTTTGGTACGACCTGCTCGGGGTTGCCTGGTTGCGCTCTTGCTGCGGTCCTGGACTGCCTATTGGGGCTGTGTTGGAGGTTCGTTGGGTTGCCTGGCACTTCTTTGCTGGTGTCTTTTCTGCCTGTGGGGTGGCTGGTCCCTCTGCTATCGGGTTCCGGTCCTTGCAGCTGTGGTGTGTTCCTGACGTTGTGGCCTCTTGGTTCTGGCTGTGCCTGTTTGGGTCTGTCACCCACTCCTGTATTCCCTGCTTGCCTCCTCTTGGGTTTCGTTTGGGCGACGCCGGGGCTGTTTGCTCTCTGGCCTGTGCTCTGCTGGGGCCTTCCCTTCTTTGGCCTTCCCCCGGTTTTAGGTTGGGCCTTCGGGTCCTTATGGTCGTGCGGGTGGCTTGGCTTCGGCTTTGGCTTCCCGGCTGTGTCGTCAGTTGCCGTTTTATACCCTGGGGGTTCATCCCCTGCGCGTGCCCTACCTTGGGTCATGCCGGGCTGTGGGGTTTGGTTTGCTTGTGCGTTCCACCCTGGCTTCTGTTGCTTCAGCGGTTGGGATGTTTTTGTGTTTCCTCTCCCCTGGTGGGTTGGGGTTCCATGCTGTGATGTTTGGGCCTGTCCCGCTCTTTTGGGACCTCTAGGTGTTGTTGGCCCTCGGTCTTGCTGGCCTCTGTGTTTTTGCCCCTGCCTTCTGCTTGGGCTTTTTGGGGTCGTCTCTGCCTGGCCTGTCTCTGGTTGGGCTTGTCTGTTGTTGATGTTGGCTCCCTTAGGGTTCCCTTGCTATGGTCTTGGGTTCTCTGGGTCGTTTGCCTGTCCGGTTGCACTCCTTCTCTGGTGTTCGGGGTGTGCCTTCTTCGGGCTGTGGCTTCCTGCTCCGGTTTCTGCCGGTTTGGAGTTGGGGTGTTTTGCTGGAGCTGTGTTCTGGGGTTCCTGTGGTTCCTCCTGTTCCCTTTTCCTCTTTGTTTTTCCAGGTCTCTTTGTCCTGGTTGGTTGCCCTTGTCAGTTCTTGCTGCTCGGGCTTCCTGGAGGTGCTGGTTCCCTTGGTGCCTTGTTTCCTGGTCTCTCGGGGCCTGGTGGGTTGGCTTCCGGGGTTTGTTCTTCCTTCCCCGGTGCCTTGGTTTTCCCTCTTTCCCTGTCCGTGGTCTCTGTCTCGCCTTCCGAGCTGGGTGCTGGTGGACTGTCGGCTGGTGCTGGCCCTTTTCTCATGGGGCCTGATGCTCTTTTGTGAGGTTCCGGGGGTTTGTCCTCTGGTCTCTCTGGGGTCGGGTCCTTTGCTTCCCTTCTCTTCTGGTTTGGTCCTGCCCTTGGTGGGCTTCTCGACCTTTTTTTTCCGGGGGCGACTTTGGTTGTTTTTGGTTGGGGCTTCGCGTTTCTCTGGCCACCTTGTCCCCTGGGTGTTTCTTTTCTTTCCGGGGCCTGAGTTCGGCTGGCATGGGTTCTCTGTGCCTGGGTTTGGCTCATGTTGCCCGGTTCTGGCTTGCTGGCATGGTGGCTCTTGGCCTTTCTCTTTGGGTAGCCTCCTCGCTGTTGTTTTCTTCTTGCCTCGGATGGCTTGTGTGTCCGTGTTCTCCCCTTCTCTAGTTGGCTGTGGGGTGTTCCTGCTGTGGGCTGGTTGGCCTCTGTGGTTGTCGGACTGGTCGTCTGGAAGTTCTCCCGTTGTTTTGTTGGGTGCGTCCAGGTTTGGTGGGGCTCCCTCTTGTCGGGGTCTCTGCCTAGGGTTTCACCGGTTCTGCCTTTTGCTGCCTGCGGTTGCTACCTTGGTGTGGTTTCCTGGGTTGGCTTCTGTTTTGTTTGGGTAGGCCGGCTTTTCTGCTTTGGTATTCTCCACATAGTGATGAATGGGACAAGGACATAAGGGACCTGGGGGTAATGCTCTATTACTTACCGGTAATCTTCATTACTCCGGGTCCCGTTGTCCTCGTCCCATTCATACGCCCCGCCCTCCCTCCTGGACGGCCGGCCTTCCTGTTGTGGGCTTGGTTGTTCAGGCGGAATGCTGGGTAAGTACCCCTTATGTACTCCCGGTGGGAGGGGCGGGGTTAGTGTCCCAGCATTCTTCTGATCCTTTTTTCTGTCGGGAGATGGTTATCTCCACATAGTGATGAATGGGACGAGGACAACGGGACCCGGAGTAATGAAGATTACCGGTAAGTAATAGAGCATTAATCAATTGTCCCCTGCACATCCTGTCCCGGTTCAGGGTCTCCCGTTTCCTGTTGTATCTGGACTTCTACTAAGTCCCATTCCATCCTTCCTCCCTGTTCTACTCCGTTGTGAAACAACCTGTTAAGTTAAAGAGGCATTTTGATTCGATTGATGGGCCCGATAACTTGCTGGTAATCTTGATTATTGTAAGTCCAAGGCTTCCTTGCTCAAGTCCCTACGCTGCTCGGTGAGTCTCACCCCAGAGCGGGGAAGCTAGTTTACTACCACAGAAATGAAAGTTCCTCCTTTAGGAGTTCCGAGCTAAGGCTACACAAAGCACCCCTGTTGTAAAATGGACTGGGTTACACTGCCCCCACAGTTATTTCCCCACAGAACACTGGAACCTGCTAACCAGGCCCCAGTGTCAGTTGTCTTTCCTTTTAAAATGACAAAGGTGAATTGGTACACCGAAGTGGCAAGGACTTTAACACCCCGGTAAGGCCCTAGTATATGGTACCAGTGGTACAAAGGGCAGGGATATTAATGGGCCACCAGGGCTGCAGCACTTTGTTGTGCCACCCTGAGTGACCCAAGTAAAATGAAAGCCTGCAGGGCTGCCATATCAGATGTGCACAAGCAGCTTTGCTGCTTGAGTACGACCCTGCACACACCATGTGTGACAGGGCCACCTCACTACGTTTAACATATGTCAGTCATCCGTAAGTTAGGCCTCCTATAGCCCTGGAGGCAGGGTGCCTTATATTATATATGTGGAAGTTTATGTGCAAACATATGCAGCCCTGTGGTAGTATTCTAAACATAATTCTACCAATGGTGACCAGCAGTCCATCGGATAACATAAGCTGGCATTAGGACATTACCTATATGTCCAGCTCCATGATGGCCCGGACGATTTGTTTCGTGTTTGGTGTCAAAGACCACACTTTTTAACCCCTGACATACTGGTGGTGTTGAGGTTTGACCAGCATGTATCCAGGTGACACTTTAGACAGTGCCCACCTAGTTTAACCAGTGTTCCTGTGCCTTGGCAAGCTTTTTCAAAGCCTTGCTGCCAAGACAGAAGTCTGACCTCAGCCTGGGAAGTGTGTGCTGCTCCCAGAGGTCAGAGACAAAGAACCTGTGTGAGCAGGAGGTAACACCTCCACCCACACAGGATGGCTAGTGAATTGCCCTGGTGTGGTGGTGAGCCTCAAGGGCTTCACTGATGCCACTGGACAAAGGAACTGTCCCCCACTCGAGGACAAAGCCTCCCCCTGCCCCAGGCACTGTTTTTCATGGGCAGGCAGGAAACTAGCTATGCAGGAGGCATCCACCTCAGCAAGGCTGACCACACCTCTAGTGGCTCGCAGCTGAGGTGTACAACCGAGGATGGTTCTGGCTATCTTGAATTTAGACTTAGAAACAGGTTCTGACTAGTTCTAGTGTCACACACCCACAGGATGTCGTCACTCCTGGGGCGGATTAGCCACAGGACTAGATGCCCATTGGCTACTAGTCCTCACACCCACTAACACCCCCTAAATCTAGGATTTAAGGGGCACTCCAGACCCTCAGATTCAATGTGATACCAAGAAGAGACCCGTTTCCATGACAAGGCAGGACTCCACAAAGGTAGGCGCTAAGCTCTGCAGCTGTGGCAGCTACCCTGCACCAGCTGGATTTCGACTCGGCCAAGACAAGAGACCAGTTCCAAAAGGAAGGTGAAACCCTCTGCAAACTCCAGGCTTTACAAGACCTCCCTTAGGCTAGAGGAACTAGTCCTCTGCAGTCAGCAGGCACAAACAGCGAAGCCCACAACCTTGAATTCTTGCACCCCGAGCCACCCGGCATGGCCGCTCAAAGTCCCTGTGCTGGTTACTTCTGGGAACTGTAGTCCCAACTCTCAGTGAGGCTCAGCTTCCTACACCGTTTCCCTGGTCCTTCTGGATAAAGATTTCTCTCACCGGAGTGCTTGCAGCTACCAAGGCTTGTTGGTGGTCAGTCCGACTACAACCTGCTTTATTCTATGCTTCAAGAGAAGAGATTCATCTGCTTGAACAATCAACCACTCTAGGGGTTCCATCGTAAAGATCTTGCATTTGTTTTTACCCTCTCTTGGCTGCCTGCCAGCTCTTCTGGCCGCGGATCCGGTTAAGCATAATGGATAGCCAAGAGCACCTCTGCACCAAGCCCCCCACGCCAGGTAGATTGGATCTGCCTTGAGACTCTTAGTCCAGGCCAGCTCCTTGCTTTAATTCCAAAGGGTTTTGCTCAACTCACCCCGCAAGTACCTTTTTGCTAAGGTAGCCTTTTCAAGACCGCTAGTCTGATTGACAGCTCCGTTTGACAACTAAAAGTGCACCCTGCTCGCCTGAGCCAGGTAAAATTATGCTAGCTGTTGTGAACTGGTCTAAGGACTCCCCAGACCTTAACTTTGACTGGGTTCAGTTGAACTCACCCTCTACAGTATCGATTGCATATGTGTTTTTCTCATTGACCGCAACATTAATGTTTTTCACATTGCAAAGTATCAATTTATTTATTGCTTAAAATGTATTTCTCCTGTTATACTGTATGTATTGATTTCATTTTGGTGTCTAAAAATATATAAAAATCAGAGCTATTTTTATAAATTGGTGTCGGATTTTTCTTGAGTCGTGTCAATTACTTATCGTCCATGTTGGTGATGTGAAATGCTTAACACATGTTCCTCTAAGAACCTGTCAGCTCTTTGCCACTCTAGCAGCGACTAAGAGAAGGTGTATTGAGAGAGTACTCAGGGTCCATCTTTGTATATTGTGTTAGTATTACATGGTAAGTCACCCCTGCCATACCACGTAATCAGTAGCGGCCCGTGGTGGGAGTGCTGCCGGGCGCTGATGTGGGGCGGGGGAGGGGCAGTGTGGGGGGTAGTAAACTACGGATTATGGCTGATCAGAGGTAAGTAAGCATATAAATAAATAAAACGAATTTCGTTGCGCGCGCTGCATCGCATTTGGCGATGCAGCGCGCGAACGAAATTCGTTTTATTTATTTATATGTTTACTTACCTCTGATCGGCCATAATCCGTAGTTTACTACCCCCACCCCACGTCAGCGCCCGGCAGCACTCCCACCACGGGCCGCTACTGCACCTAATACTTTCACCTTGCAACAAATGCTTTCCTTTTTCTGTACATTACTAAACCCTACAATGCATGGAAAGATGTCACCAGAGGGGATGGCTGGGTGGGGTGCATTACTGGGTTGAGAATAACTTAGTCTCATCTTGGTTAAGCCAACTACGGGATCAAAGGGACCAAAGCTAAATCCACTGGATCTGGAGAACGGCCCCAAAAAGCAAGAGAATCTGAACCCATGTTCCAGAATGTGAACAAAGTAGTCAGCATACAAAACTTCAAGCAGCCCGAATCTTCAATCTCATGAAAGACAAGTTGGCCTTGCTGAGATACAAACCCAGGATTGCAGTAAAAGATTCTGTAAAGAGTGCGACTAACAGATCAATCATAAACACGAAAGCACACAGGAAGACCACTGGTGACTCTGAATGTAACAGATGCATGAAGATGACCAGGTTAAAGAAGCAGAGGAACAGACACTTTGGAACACAGAGCAGACATCTACATGCCCAGAGCAGGAGAAAGGGTACAGTCCAGCGAGACCCACAACATGCGGTAGGAAAGGACCAACCTGCATCAGGTGTTACAAGAACAACCCAGGAAGTCTTGAAGTGCCAAGCAACCAGCCAATGATGCAGACTAAGCAAAGGGAGATCCCAAGCATGGCCAATGGCCTTAGCAGTCCAGGAACAGAGGCAAAGAGACCAACTGCCCCTTGATGGCAGTCCAGCTGGCCAGGGGACCCACCAAAGAGGAGCAGACGGAACAGGCAAGCGACCAAAGAAGGACTGAAGAACTGCCTCCAAAATAGCATACACATGTGTAACCAGAATAGCAAAGATATTGGAGCACATACTTTAAAGTGTATTACAGTGCATTGCAAAAAAAATAATGAAACCGTTCATGGATTCATAAAACCTTCTGTAGCTTTAATACAAGTCATCCTCCATTTGGGAAAAGTATCCCACACCCGACACGTGTTTCTTCCTATGCACTTCTTCAAGGGTAAAAAATGTTTGGTTGAACTAGTTGTATGGAGTACTAGGTTGATTCCAGTAAGCACTACGTATATGATGGAGATGATTCCGGATGATCACAGGTATATTGTTGTATTGTGGAACTAATTAGAGGCTGTAACTCAGATCAACAAACTTGGGGGCACCTGAGGTGTTAAGAAAACGTTCAATCCCAATGAAGCTGCATGTATAGGCTATGATATGCCAGTGTCAACCACTAATTTAAATTTATGTTAATGTGTGGTGCCTTCATTTAGCGGATGACTGATATTAAATCTACAGAAGAGTGTACGAATCCATGAACTATTGTGTCATTATTTTTTTACCTGCACTATAATGCGATTTTAAGACTATGCTCCAATGTCCTTGCTATATTGTTTGTGGTGGAAACCTGTTGACTAACGCTCATATTACAGCAATGGGTAGCCGGGTGTCTAATATTGTAGTAGCACTTGCATCTCTATAACTACTTCTTCCAATATACATGAACCCTTGACTGCTATAGAGGATGTGCAGCATATGCTTTCACTACTGCTACCTTTTGTAACACCCACACCCAGCACAAGAGGAACAGACAGACCTCTAAAGGAGGAAGAGGATGGAAAGGCCTTGGTAAGCAGGAGACCTCAGAATCCACAGGAACAAAGCTGACTGTGGCATAACTCCAATAACAAACTACAACAATGCACACCAGTAGCACACGAGCAAGGAATGCAGGAAGAAATAATGGACATGAGGTACAGTCAGAACCCAAACCAGCAAACACAGTCTACAGAGCCTCCAGTACAAGAAACCAAGAGCCAAACTCCAAAGAACAGGTCTCAATGGACATCTCAATATCCAGCATCACCACACACCTAACAGGCAGGGAGATGTAACAAGGAGATATGAAGCACAAGTAACCACCAGGAAGGCAGTATGAGGAACCAGGATAGACGGGAGAGAAGCCACTACCAAAATCACATGCCATAACATCCAAGACCCTAGGACCACCCAGAGGGCCTTTACAGCACATGCATGATGAATCTGAGGTCCCCTCCTCGCCCTAAGCAAGACCAGCTGAGCACCTTCCCTGCTAGGATGGGTGGAGAAGGTGGGAAACTAATGAACACACATGTGAAATGCCCATCAGCAGGTAAAGTGAGCAAACCCACAAGAGTGGACTCAGAAGCTGAGAGTCTGCACTGCAAATAGGCATGGGACAAACAGTGTGAATAGTGACAAGAAGCCCAAGGCCCACAGAGAACCTAACATAGACTCAAAGGGGCAGAACATGAGCGATCATCTGATAAACCACTGGCATGAAGAAGGGGACAAAACCCCAGTCCCAGAAAGCCAAGCCAGTTGTGGAGACAAGTTTCCTAGAACTCTCCACAGTGGCTTCCTGAAAAGGCACATGGAATGAGTGCGAAAGGATAGAAACACAAATGATCGTCTTCAAAGGGATCAAAACAGACCAGGTGTTGCTTTGAACAAACACATGGCTTGCATAGGTCCGCAAATGTCTGGGGTCAACAGTGAAAACAATAATCTGCCTACCCATCTCAGAAGGCCACAAAACTGGCTGGACAAATGTTAAATATTAACCCACAAGGCAGCTAGTGCGTGAAAACTTCTGGCTAGAGCAGTGGCACCAACACTCCTCACTGTGTGCTTAGCTGTGCCTGCCAGGGAGATGCAAATGCAGTGGCCTCCCTTAACAGACCATCAGTTCCTTTTGTCTGAGTTATGAATTGCCCGTGGGGAGTTGGAGCTCATGCTGAGCACAGCTGGAGTCTAACATCTGGCTTATCAGGGGAATTAAGTTACACTCACATGTCAGTACAGCCTTTGGCAGATATAATGGCTCCTCTTGGGATTTCCATAGCCTCGTCTGCAGATGACACCAACTGGTGTTCTCTTTTGCTCCAGATTCGAAGACTTTTACATTCAATTTAGGTCCCTGTCTGGATTAGGTAGCCAGCTAGATGAACAATTCTTGCTTGAAACTTAATGGAGCAAAAACAGAACTAATGATTCTTGGGAACAAGTCCAAGATCCATCAAGGTCTGGGTTGGCCTACCAGCCAAGGTTCCCCCATCTCCTAAGCCTGTCATAAAAATCTTAGTCATGTGGCTTGAAGAGACACTGACAATGGAAGCCCAGGTCATAAAAATGGTGGCCAGTTGTTTTGGAATCATACGATTGCTGCGCAAGATTCTACCCTTTCTCCCCTAAACTTCGAGACGTGTGATGGTTCAAGCCTTGGTCCTGCCTCATTTGGACTATGGCAACTCCTTATATCTGGGGACCCAAAAAGGAGTTATCCGTAAACTGCAGGTTGTGCAGAACGCGGCTGCATGCATACTGCATGGGCTTCCGAGATCACAGTCACTTAGGCAAGGCCTGAGAAAACTCCACTGGCTTCCCATTGCCCAAAGAGTGGAATTTAAATCATTATGCATTGCACATTGGGCTATACAAGGCCACGGTCCACCCATCCTTCAACAACTGGTTACTCCCTACACTCCGAACAGATCACTACGGTCTTCGAACCTTTCCAGCTATCAAGAAAGCAAGAAGAGGTGGACGCTCCTTTGGCTTCGATGTAGCAAAGCTTTGGAGCTCTTTGCCATGAGCTATTTGAGGGACAGAAAATGAGCTACGTTCCGGAAAGCGATCAAGACTTGGTTTCTTAAATAATCTGGTCGCTAAGGTGCTTTCACTGGGTTGACAGGCTGCTTCCTTTTACTCAGCACTGGGATGCCTTCGGGTTGCCACGCACTCTACAAGTGAGAAAAATAAATTGCCAAAAAAGAGGTACAGACCTTTGTTTTCCCTATCTCAAGTTATGTTTGTAGGGATATGAATGCTCGATCATATAATCAAGTAGCTATTTGTAGGTGAACTCATATAAAACTGATTTGTTGGCACTTCATAATAAGTGTTTACAACTGAACAGAAACTATTTAGTGACCTTAAAATAGCAGAAGATTGAGTTAAAATCTGTAATGTTTCATACCTATGCCTTGCAGGTTACATGGGTGTGTTAGAAGTGGCTATTTTACAACTATTTTACAAGGATTGTAACTTGTGACCTGCATATATTACAAGGATCTCTGCAACATGATTGATAACCCACTGAGGTATCTTACATAAACCCTAATCTGTCACCTACATGTTACACTATAAGCTCATAAGCGGGCACAATAACCCCCTGTGCTATTTTATGATGCTCCAAACTTGTGACTGGAGATGGGATGCTTATCTTTTAAGCAAGTGCATGAACCAACAGAGTTAACTTACCACTATTACCTACTGGAAATTGCTGAATACACATAGATATGTGCAGCACATTTCTGATCTCTGGTGATTTCATTCACCGGCACCCCTACCCGAGCCTTGAGAGGTCCCAGGGAGCACACCCCTGGGCTGAAATTTAAGAAAATGGGGAGGGGGCTGCGTGGCCCTCCTCCCCGAGCCTGAAAAGGCCTTGGGGAGTCAACCCCGGGGGCCGATTGCTTGAAGGGAGGGTGGCCCTATCACCCCCTCTCCCTGAGCCTTTAAGAGCCCTGGGGACCCCATCCCCCAGTGCTGGCTCAAATGTTATGTCCCAGAGAGCCCATCCTGAATGTAGCAGTTTCCCTGCCCTCAGCGGTCCTCAGGGCCAAAACAGGCCCAGGGAAGGGGCCAGGTGCTCCACTTCACCTAATAAATGTTGCCAGGCCTTGGCGGATGTGGTCTACGGGGCTGAAATCGCCCCAGGGAGGGGGACGCATCGTCCCTACCCCTAAACATAATGCCGGGCCCCAGGGGAGGGGGTCCCCTGTGTCGAAGTTGGCCCAGGGAGGGGCTCTGCATGCCCCTCTCCCCATAAAAATGGGCCCTGGCCCTGGGGATTGGGTCTCTGGTTCCAAAATTGGCCTGTGTAGGGGGGCTGCTTGCCCCCTCATCCTAAATATGATACCAGGACCCGGGAGATGGGGTCAGCAGGACCGAAATTGGGCCAGGGAGGGGGGCCATCTGTGACCCCCTCCTCTTCAAAGGAATGGCGGGCCCTGGGAATGGGGTCCCTGGGGCTGAAATCGGCCCAAGTGTCCCATCTGGCACAGAAAAGGGATCCATCCATCCCATTGGTCCTGAAGAAAGGCCCCGCCCCAATAGGGCGCAAGTATGGCTGAAACTTGTATTATAAGTATGATGTGAGGGACACATCTTATATCCCTTCAGACATCATCTCTTTGGGCCCGATTCACAGAACTAATCTGAGATATAATCCTAAACGTACTACTTTTGGTATTCACAGAAGGCATTTAGTAGTAGTAAAGTTAGAATTTTGTCTTAAGTTTGTCTTAAATTTGTCTGAAGTCTGTCTTAAGTCTGTCTTAAGTCTGTCTTAAGTCTGTCTTAAGTCTGTCTTAAGTTTGTCTTAAGTCTGTCTTAAGTCTGTCTTAAGTTTGTCTTAAGTCAAACTTAAGACAAAATCCTAACTTTACTACTACTAAATGCCTTCTGTGAATACCGAAAGTCGTAAAGTTAGGATTTTGTCTCAGTTTAGTAGTAGTAAAGTTAGGACTCCTAACTTTACTACTACTAAATGCCTTCTGTGAATACCAAAAGTAGTAAGTTTAGGATTTTGTCTCAGATTAGTTCTGTGAATCAGGCCCTTAGTTTTTAATCTTACTCCTCTCCATGTTCCATTAAATCATAGACTTTTTTGGTTAGGTAGCAATCTTAGATCATATTTGTTGTTGACATGGATCCCATACAGTCTTTCCAATCAGGAAGAGTATTCTCCTGGTGGAAAAAAAGACCAGATGATGACTCTATCAGTTATTAGTACATCAATGACTTTCAAAAAATTACCTGACAAGATAGTGGCCCACTTGTAATATATTTTGGGTATTCTGTGCCAACTTGGCACACCGACTCGGCGATGCGACGAGCGAAAGGTAAGTGATTTTATTTATTTATTTAATTTTACCTATCTTGTTGTCTGCCGAGTTCCCCCCCACCCTGCCCACCCTCGCCCCTACGCTCTTACCTGTGCCAGCCGCGCCTGGGTCTTCCACAACAAGAATATGCCACCTGAGGCAGTAGGACCAACACTGTCACCCGCTGCGCTCTCAAAGTGAACTGCTGGCACAGTCAGTGGTCATGGAGGAATCCCCAGCTGCTATCCTGGTTTACCTCTCCTTTGACAAATATGCCCGGTGTATTAAAGATAGTGATTGTGCAACTTCAAGTTCACATGGACAAAGACTACAAAATCCAAGACTCTACTCATCCAGGGCTGTAGTCTCAACATGACATAGGCTCTGCCTGGGGGTGACATGCAAAAGATCACAGACATGGGGTATCTCTTCATGTTGATCCTTATTGCCATGTCTGCTGCCTTTGAAGTAATGGACCCCAACATCTGCATAACCTCCTCCAGTCTTCAGCAGACATGGAGGCCGCTTTTCTTCAAACTACACTCAAACAGTATCCCTGGGTGAACTTTACTCTTTAGCCAGCCACATCTCTTGCAGAGTTTTGCACCTTTACCCCCTTTGAAATTTATAGTAAATCACTCCTGGACCTTTTCTGGTCACCAAACATTAATTTCCACTCCTAAGCGGATGACGCACAGATGCTTATTTATCAGAAGGGAGAATGACCAATGCGCATCTATATCAGAGCAATAGTTTGGTTACAACAGTCTTAAACTTTATCATTAGTTGCAAAACAGAGGTACTAGACCTACACCCACATCTACTTAAATGAAGTAAATGAAAATGGACTGCCCTGCCTTATTCAGGCAAATAGCTGATTAATTTGATAATCTGAGTAATTAAAGATTGAGCCCAGTGCTGGTGCTACTAAAATGGCACCAATACCGCTTTGTTGCAAATCTGAATAAAATATGCGGCGAAAAAATGATTTCAGTGTCACCACTAATGAATTCATTAGTTCTTATTTTCATTTCCTATCATGTTTTAAATTCATTCCATTAAATTTGCCTTTGTATTTAATTGTTCGCTTTTATATATCGAGGGTATTCCATCCAATTAGCCTTTGCCGAGACCCGTTTCACAATACTAAACGTTTTCTCAAGGCGTGCAATTAATCACATTGAGAGGTTTCATATGTTTATGTCAATCTATGTAACCTTCAATGTAAAATTCAGTAGCTTCCATAATGACATGGGAGCCCTTCCTGTGCAAAACCAGAACTTGTGCCTCTGATTAGCTTCACTCCTTGAGAAAGCCATAAGTAACACGAAACAAGTGTTGGTAAAGGCAAGTCATTTCTGTCCTACAGAATAACTTGTCAGTATCTGCCCACCCTGCAGTCTTCAAGACAGAATCTGCTTCACGGTTCAGTGTCCCACTCTTCAGTACTTAGAAGTCTCCTCCCACTGACCTACAGGCCGAGATCCAGTGCTACTGGTCCCTGGATGCGCTGTGCTCTGATGGAACAAACATCCTGCGTGTGATCAAGAGTCTCGGAACAGTGGTGCCAAGTGTTTCTCCATCACTGATCCCTCTGTCTTGGAAAAGACTTGCTTAGAGCATTCTAGATGCTCACTGGCTCATGCTATTCGGAGAACTACTCAAATTCCACCTGTGCCTGAACTGGACCACTATAAAGATTGTGTTACCATAGCAAGATATAGTTGCCTATGCCTACAGCTCGTATCCTAGAGAACCTGGGTACAATGATGATGCCTGCTGAAAAGGGGTGCTCATAGTAACATAGCACTTATCCCACAATGCTATTAAAAGCATCTTCAAAAACGTTATATGTACCCTACTTCACCGCAATCTTATCATATGCAATCTGTCGCCTCTCAGCACTAGCACCTAGAATCCATTAAACTATGCAGAGTGCACTATACAAACAAAATAAGCATGTAATGAACCTAACTGGCTCTCACACACACGTGACGTGATTCCACTTTGTACTACAGTTGGCGACGAGTACATCGTGCCTGGTCTTGTCTAGGACCAGCAGGTCTCAGTTTGCCGTCGCCCAGTCTTGAAGCATCACAGTGCAGTGGGAGTGAGTCTGCAGTTTACTCTCTAGCAGCCCCTACATCTCGCCCCAACAGGCCCCACCCGCCGAGCAGTAAAATGAACCCAGCTGCATTGCATTTGTTAGCTCTCTCTCCTCCACTTTGGAATTACTTGACAGAACCCCGCCACTGCATGACTTATGGCGCGTCTATCGTCTCTGGCTGTGCTGTAGATCTCGGTGAGCAGTGCCTACCCCCGGGGATAGGAATTTGGCATCAGTTTGCACTTTTCTTGTGCGTTCCCAGAGCTAACATATTATCTGAAAGCTAAAATAAATGCTATGTGCTGTGTCAGCTAAGAAATTAAAGAAAAACTCTTTTATGGTGCGTGCTCTGAAGGAAGCATGTGGTTATTAATGAGAGATCCTGAACATCATGTCCTCTTCCTACACGCCCAGGTAGGTGGCCCGATGGCACTTTAGGGAGCACACGCAAGCAGATCGGAATTCCAGGTGTTCTGCACTAGGTACGGTCACTGTTTCTACCTAAAACACCCTTAAACATCCACCTGGCCGAGTAACAGACCAGCACAAGTTTAAAAACATAGGGGCATATTAGCAAGGGCACTATCGCCGCTTTAGCGGCACTTTTTGCCGCTAAAGCGGCGATATTTATATCGCCCTATCAGCAAACTGTCTCTAACAGCAGTTAGAGACAGTTTTCGGGCATTAGCGCCCGTTTTGTTACCGCTTTGCATGTCAGCGATATTTATCGCTAATGACATGCAAAGTGGGCGTTCCCGACGAACAAACCTGGGAAACACTCGCTAACAGGCCTATCGCCTATTAGCAAGGTGGCCATGGCCCCAGTTAGCGACGTGAAAAGTCGCGCTAACCGGGGTCATCGCCATTTATTTAACACCTGCAATTAGCAGGTGTTAGCCATACCTAACATGGGGGTGGATTATGCTGATACGACCACAGGGTCGTATCAGCAAGGTGTTCTCCCTTCTCCATGCAACATCGCTGGTTTTTCAGCGATGTTGGCCCATTTCCCCGCTATCGCTGGAATATTCATCGCCATAGCGCTAATCGTTGCTAATACAGCGTTAGCGTGGCGATATATTCCAGCGATAGCCGGCGATAAAAAAAATCACGCTAAGCAGGGTTAGCGATGATTATCGCCTCTTCTTGCTAATATGCCCCCAGGTGTTAGCAAACCAGCGCTAAACGTGTTTAGCGCTGGTTCGCTAATCACCGCCCCTGCCTCGCTGATAGGCGTTAGCGACCTCAGCGACTGTTTCCAGTCGCTGTTAGGTGGGGAACGCCTACTTTGCATGCCATTAGCGATAAATATCGCTGGCATGCAAAGCGACACCCAACCCGGTCGCTATCGCCTACAAGCTGTCGCTAACAGCAGTTAGCGACAGCTTGTTGATAAGGCGATAATATTATCGCCGCTTTAGCGGGAAAAAGTCCCGCTAAAGTGGCGATAATCGCCTTGCTAATATGCCCCATAGATCGAGTTTATAAAACTGGGATTAGCTAGTTTCTCAGCACTCTAATCGAGGCTCATAGGGAAACACAGACACAGAAAGACAAAATAATTTACCCAGGCTCACACAATTTACTGAAACAAGGAAGCCAGGATTAAAATTCAGAGTAAATCATGTCTCCTGGCTCCAAATGTCTTATTAAAGCTACTGGTGAAGGCCTCCTACAGCCTGCTCACTAGTGAGCTATTGATACCTGTGAAAGCATGAAAGCTGGCATTCCTTTAGTAGAATTGATTTGATGTAGTGCTCCAAGAAGATGCAGAACAATTCTCAGAGAGCACGTTATTGTAGTAATCGATAGTATCGGCCAGAAGCGGTTTAGTATAATGAAGGATGTGCTCTGTGGGGTCAAGGATGTGTTTGGATCCCTCTCAAACTCACCCTGAGAAGACAAAATCCTATGACCATGGCCTCTCACCACCCCTCATAATGGTTAGAAGAATTCAGAGAACAACCCTTGCTCACCAGCTGTGTCAAAAACCTTAGATCGCCCCATAAACCAGCCTCTTCCTGGTCTCTTCGGTGGACTCTTGATTCATGTCTTCACACCACATGCGGACACCTCTGAGAAGGTTTTTCTTTTCCTTGAGCACCAGTATCAGTGAGAGGAAGCTTCTGGGCTTGTGCTTACTGGATTTGTGAATGGTAATCTGGTCATTTGAATGGAAATGGCTCCAGCTTGGGACATCTGATGCAGAACCCCACATCTGCAAACATGGGACCACATCAAGTTGGCGCAACAAGCTCCATATTGGATTCCAATTGCCAGTCAAAGCTCACTCAAATCCTTCTGCATCACTCACAGGGCCTCCGGCTACTGCTTTGTCAGAAATTATTTATTATCTACTGACCAAGACAGATCAAGATGCTTCCATCTATATCCCAATGTATCCGAAAGGATCCTCCCAATCGGTGGAATCAAAGGAGTTATGGAACTCAGCCCCAGTGCATACTGGGAAAGTAAATGACCACTTGGCTGCCTGAAGGACCAATATCCACTGGCCCTGTCTATTAAATTGAGATTATGGAAGAAACAGGTTCATGTTCCAGTAGAACCAGGCAATGTGTTGGGAGTGTCCTACCACAGAAAAGCAGCCTCTCTTATCGACCAATGATGAATGCAGATTCGTATCCATTGATTCTCTCTGTATTGAGGCTTCAGCCTTGTGGATTTGTGGACCCACCAGAGACATGGACCCGGAGACATGGACCTGCATGCGGAGGTCAAAAGGCATAGAGCCGCTCTATGTCAGAGAACCAATTAAAAGCCTGGCAGTGGAAATGCTGCAGGGAGATAACCAATGCAATCTGTGCCCTGTGTGTGTTTTGCTGCCTACACTACCAGCCGCTTGCCGACACCACAATGATGATAAGTTGAGTGTAGTGAGACCCACAGGCTGGAAATCAGCTGCTCGTCCCGCCTACCCTGCTCACAGGCGAAGGCGCCACACTTCTCCATGGCTGACCCCACTCTGCAAAGGCACAAGCCCCTCCTCCTGCATCTCATAGGCCCCTCAGGCCTGCGCAACCCAATGCAGTGCACTGAAAGAGAGGTATGCACCAGAGTGTGGTGCCCCCATGCTGTGAGTGCCCTGTCTGGAGAGAAACCACACCCTCATTTTGGCCGCCACTCACCCCCCTGCTACCACATGGACCACAGACGCCTACCAAGTTTAAAGACCAGCTACCAAGCATGCAGTGAATCTGCCGAACTGCAGTAGGGCATGGAAGGCTACGAGTTGCTGGATATTTGGCGCACTGTGCATCCTGGCGAGAGGGACTATCCATTCATCTTGCATGCCCACAGACCACACAATGGCTGATAGGGAAGGAGCCCACCCGACAGGGCCCCCTCAGCCTCCAGTGTGGTGATTCGATACATTTCTTCTGAAAGACAGGGGGGTATATTCACAAGTACGTGCGATAAACATCGCCAAAATAGCTTACCGCAACATCTCACATCGCAGTCCATCGCGTGAAAATAACGCTGTGTTAACGTGGCATTCACAACACGGAAATATCGTGCGATATCGTGCGATAACCACACGATAACGCGGTGAATGTCCGTGAAACAACTACCGCGGTGGCGATAAAAAAGCAAAACCCAACGCGAAAAAAGTTGCGATTGGCCCAACCGCGATAAAATCTGTGTGATAACTAGCGAGAGGCCAGCAAGTCCCACGCGTCATGCGGGGAAAAGCACAGGAAAAGCACCCAAAAAGATCACACCAAACACCAGATGAACCGCGGAGCACCAAGGATGCACCCGGACCAGGTGCAGAGGACAACGTGAATCCCACAAGACCCACGGAGGCCCAGCCAGGAAGCCAGGTGTCGTGGAAGGGCAATGAGAAGAGGGAGAGGAAGACTGGGTACAGTCTGCAGGAAACCCGGATCCACGTCACTGATGAGATAGAACACCACCACCAACTGTACGTCACCTCCAACGTGTCATTGCCAAAAATGACGCTGAGATGGCAGACCATCTCGGACCATGTGAATGCCGTTGCCGCACCGAGGAGGACAATGGAAGAGGACAAGAGGCGCCAGAATGATGCGAAGGGCAAACCCAAGAAGGAACTCGCTGCCAACAAAAATGCAGCAACGCGGAATGGAGGTGGGGGGCCAGCAGTACACCAGGAGCAGGATGAAATGGAGAAAATGGTGGCCACAGTCATCAGTCGGGAGACGGTGACAGGAGCAAAGGACCCGGACACCGCTCAACATGACCTGGCACAACATCAATAGGGTGAGTACCTACCAGGGTGTGGGGGGACGGGGGAGATGGACACAATGGCACATGTGCACAATTAAGCAGAGCACACTGCACACCCACAATGACTCCGGATCATGTCCCTGATCCCCCTGGAACACTATAGCACACACACAAACACCAAGTAGTCTCACCTCCACCATGTGCCCAAAGGGGCCCCCACCCAACACACCACCAATCACACAATCAACACATGCACACGTGCAAAACACAGCTAAGATGCGTATCCGTCAGCCACACTGACAATGCAAGAGACACTACAGGACGAGTAGCATGCCTGCAGTCCAACTATCATGTCAATGTGCAGGCCACGACACTGATGTGGCTGAGTGTGGGCCAGATCCGCAAAGGTGCAGGTCACACCCAGACACATCCACGTGCACAAAAAACCCCTTACACCAACTACCCATCCGCCTACCGACCATGACCACGAGCCACAACACGACGAAGGGCACAATTCACTCAAGTCAGCAACAGCTCAGCACTGTAGACGCACAGAAGTGAAGGGCACACCGCCTGAAAGGAATGAGTGGCAGCCAATTCAGAGCAGCAGGGGCGACTCAGCCACAGTGCAGCATACACACATAAGAATAAGAGCACACCAACATTGCCAACAATGTGGTACATACTGCAACACTTCCACAACAGAACACAGGACACAACTGGTGCCGCATGCGTGCACAAATTGGCCAAGCACATCTGGCAACGCAGGAATCCGTGACATGACAATGGACGAGTACAAACTGTAAACTGTATCAGTTTTATTTACACATGCAGTGCAAGTGGACAATTTGTACTGTCCCATCATCGTACAGGACGGACACAAAGTGACGTGCTCAGGTGAAGAAATTGGCAATGAGGGTGTTCCTACGTGCTATTCCTGCTGCAGCTGCAGTGGGGTGTGGGCCACCTGCCCCATCGTCCTCATCATCGTCCGGTGCATCTGGCACTGGGATCCATGGGGCATTGGAGCGCACACAGATGTTGTGCAAAACACAACATGCAACGATCATCTTGCACACAATGTCTGGCCTGTAAAGGAGCCTTCCGCCTGTGATGTCCAGGCACCTGAAACGTGACTTCAACACGCCAAATGTGCGTTCCACGATGCCCCTGGTGCATTTGTGGGACGCATTGTACTGCCTCTGGGCATGTGTGTTCGGGTCTCGGAGGGGTGTCATCATCCAAGTGCAGAGTGCATATCCCTGATCACCTGTGACAGTGCAGAGAGAGATGAGTCAATTGGTGGTTTGGCATGATGTGTTGGCAGGCACACTAGTCCAGTGACGCCTGTGCTGGCTGTGTGTGGGGTGAGTATAAGACAGCCCCCAGGGAGTGTTTGGTGCTGGCAACCACTACAACATTCATCACTCAATCAGAAGTTCAAAGTACAAACAGCAAGGGACCATGACTTGAGGTGAACGGAGTTAGTGGCCCCGGATGCACAGCGGCCGGCATGGGCACACCGCCATGGGACGGTGACTTGCGATGCACTGGGTTAGGCCCATGAGAGCTGAGCGGGTCCTCGTCGATGTCCAAGGTGACAGTTGCTGAGTGTATCGTGGGACAGTGGAAGGTGTTCCCCCCAGGGCATGCTGCAGAGGACACAACCAAGCAGCAACAGGCAACATGGGGACATGAATGCCACAGACTCATGCCAAACACCAAGTCCGTACCTGCCAGATGATGAGGACGACAACCCCCATGCCACAGACTCAGATGCCACCAAAGTCCAACCAGAGAATGACCATGACTCACGGCGCACGGAGTCAGTGGCACCAGGGCTGCAAGGGGATGCAGTCTGCGATGAGGTGTGTACATTGCTGTAGACTCTGCCATTCAGAACTCAAGACCCAGTCACAAAAGTGGGACCTACTTGACCGCAGTGTCGCCCGGTGGCAGCGGTGTGTGTGTGCCAACCGCAGTTCAGCCAGCTCCTCCTGGAACTCACACACACTGCGTTGGAATGTCATGTGGCAATGACGTGTGGCTCACGGGGGCTGAGGCACCAGAGCTGAGCATGTGTGCAGCCTGCGACGATGCCATGCCCTGGCTGGTCCCGCCTTGATGTGATTGGTGTGAGGCCGGCTGGCCGCAGTGCATGCCGGAGCCAGTAGTCTGCAGGGGCCCACAAACACGTGTCGCCCGCTTGCATTGAACAGGGTCAGTGGCACCACATGTCGCCGGCTTGCGTTGAACAGGGTCAGTGGCACCACGTGTCGCCGGCTTGCGTTGAACAGGGTTAGTGGCACCACGTGCTGCCGGCTTGCGTTGAACAGGGTTAGTGGCACCAGGTCAGTTGTTGTTAGTGTTCGGTCACCTCCGTAACGAGGATCCGGCTTTCATCCGGACTGTACCGCATCTTCCTCTTACTCCTCTCCGTGCGTTCACTGGTATGGACTCTGCCAATCATGAATCACGACAAGGTGCTGGATGTGGGACCTACTGGACCGCAATGTGGTCCATGGGCAGCGGTCAGCACGGGCCCACAGACACGTGTCATGTGCTTGTGATGTGGACTTTGGCTTCACTGATCGGAGGGAGTATAGTGATGTGGACGCTGCCATAGACATTTGGTCACTGCCATTCAAGGCTCAGTTCAATATGTGAAACCAACTGGGCCGAAGTGGACGCCGGTGGAGTATGTAAACAAAAAGGGAGTGCTGCCTGCGTTGTGGAGGCCAGCGATGGTCTGAGGTGGCTGCCAAGGTCGCGGGCCTGGGGCTTGGAGCTTGCACCGGCATGTGGTGGGCCCTCTTTGACACACGCCGGTGTCGGCAGGTGAGCGGAGCGGCCTTGGTGCGCTGGGGCAGGCAAGACGGGTCTGGGGACCAGCGGCCTGGGGTGCAGCAGGCGCACAGGGTCGCAGGCCCTGCTGCTCACGGCGTCGGCCTCATGGCGGGCTGAGTAGCGCCGCCCTGGCAGACACGTTGGCCATTCCGGAAGAGAACCACGCCCAGAGCGACAGGGTTTTTATTCACACCCCTACGCAGGCCTGGCGTACGCAGGGCCAACCCACTCCGCTCACGCCTACCGGGGGGACGCAACGAGCGACACTTCCGTGTTCTACCCCACAGCCTGGGCTGACATGGTAGCGTCCACTGGCCACTACACTCCATGCACCAGCAGTCAATGTCCACATGGCCATTTCTGTGGGTTGCACGCTCAAGTCTGTCCAGCACATCCACGCCACACTTGTCATTGGGTAGGTTCTCATTCATTAGTCACTTGCCTCCCTCGCACATGCCTGCTTCCAGCCTCTCCACACATGCTATTGTGTGGCTGTGTGCCATGCCGTAGCTGGGTTGTGTACATGGCAGGCCCAGGTTCCCAATGGAATCGTGTTGTCATGTCTGGTCGGTGGGCATGTTGTGTGGCATGTTGCATGTAGTTTTGCTGCATGCCCATTCCCAGGATAGTGAGTTGGATGGCTGTGGAGTTGAGGTGTGTGGTGTGTTCATTTGGTACTTACCAACGAGCAATGCATTTCCATAGGTGCCATCCTGGAAGCGCTGGTTGATGATGGACTGTCGGAAGATGAATGAATCATGCACACTGCCTGGGTAGTTGGCCACAACATTGGTGAAGAGTCCCCGGTGGTCCACTATTGCCTGCACATTAATGGAATGCGTGTGCTTTCTGTTGCGGTAATTGTGTGCAGTGTCGGCAGGGGGCACAAGTAGGACATGTGTGCAGTCAATAGCCCCCAACACGTGAGGGAATCCAGCTATGGCGTAGAAGTCTTGCTTGGTCTCCAGCTGCTCATGCGCAGTGTGGGGGAAGTGGAGGTGCTGGGGTACCAGGCTGACGATGGCATCCAGGACAGGTGTGATGAACTTGGATAGGGCTGGCTGTGAGACTCCTCCGACTCTGGCAGTTGTGGGTTGGAAGATACCAGAGGCCAACATGTGCAGCACAGCCAGCAGCTTTGTCTGCGGAGGGATGTTGGTTGTCCGCTTGTTGGTACCGTCAGCCTGTGGGCGATGTGGGTCAGGATGCGGAGGATGGTTCTCCTTTTGAGCCTGTAGTGGGCAATGACCTCCTCTGGCGTTAAGTCTGTGAGGCTGGTGCGTTTACGGTAGGTCCGCTGTCTTTGTCTACGCTGCCTCTCTGGTAGTCCGGGGGGGAGGGGGTGGGTCCTGGGGGTGGTGGCGGGCCTGGGGGTGGTGGCGGGCCTGGGGGTGGTGGCGGTGAGTGTTGCGGCCCTCTTGGGTCTCCGAGCTGCATGATGAGTAGCTCCATGGCGTCTGTTGGTTTTCAGGTGTGGCTCTGGTCTAGGCTCCCTTTCAGACTGCAGGTGGTCGTCCCGCTTAGCACCAGCAGCAGGCAGGTGTTAAATACCTGCTGCTACCGCGGCTTATCGCCTGTTTTTGGCTCACATCGCAGATCTGGCTGTCCGTTGTGAATCACGCGGTGTTGTCTTTTCGTGTGTTTTTGCACGGACACGCCTATTCTGCATCTCATTAGCGTTAGTTGGCGGTGTCGGCCGTGGCGATGTTTTTTGCGGCAGATATCGCGGGTTATGTGGTGATGTGGGCAGTTAGCCCCAGCTTGCGAAAGGGGCGGTAATTCTATCGCCACTTTTGCTGCGCTAAAGTGCCGATAACTTGGCTATAAGTCCTTGTGAATATGCCCCAGGGTCTCTAGACAGGAACTCAATCAGGCGATCATGCAATACTTCCAGGAAAGCGGGGAGGGGGAGGTAGGTCTCAATACCCTGTGGGATGCCTTTAAGCAGTCCTTAGGGGATGGTGTATTTTGGTGAGAAAGCGCACCAGTCTCAAATAGGGAAAGTACACAGAGCCACCTTAGATGCTGAGATTAGCCACGCTGTGGAGCGCCACAGGGAATCAGGCTCCTTCATACACATGCAGGACATGGTCGCCATCAAGGGTCAATTACATCTCTGGGAGACGGAAAATCAGAGAAAGCGCTGCTATGCATGAGACAAAAGTTTTTTGAGCAAGCCAATAAAATGGGTTCAATGCTCACACACCGGCTCAGGGTGCAAGCAAGCTTCTGGGAAATACCCGCCCTACGGTGCGACGGAGGTGAGATTCTTGACGACACCCACAACAAATTGCGGGTGTTTCGTGACTAGTTCTCTGTGCTCTATCAGGCAGATCCAGTGTAGCTAGAAGAGGTGGAGTCCTTTGTTGCAATGTTAAACTTCCTAGGCTTACAAAAGCCAACAGTGACCCCATGGAAGAGCAAATAATTAGAGGGGGAGGTCGCAAAAGCCATCTCAGACTTCCACCCTGATAAATCTCCAGGTCCGGATAGTCTCACAAATAATTTTTATGTACTTTACAACCCTACTATGGATCCACATCTAGTTCCTCTATTTAATTCCTTCTTTTGCATATGGACGGTCTCTCACTCGATGGCTGAAGTGAATATCGCTTTAATCCAGAAGCCCGGGAAGTTGCCAGAAGAATGTGGGGCCCACAAACCCATAGCATTATTGAACACAGATGTTAAAATCTCTGCAAAGATCCTAGCAAATCAATTCTTACCTCATATATCATTTTTAGTCGATCCGGACCAATCTGGCTTCGTCTGGCAGGCAGCTGTAAATATAAGGAGGATATTACAAATAATAGAGAAGACCACCTACTGGGGAATACCACTGTTGATACTGTCACTTGATATTTAAAAGAGTCAGCTGGCTAGTCCTCACTAAGGTACTAGAGAAGGTGGGCTTCAGCCCTCGAATGCTGACTTGGCTGAATGCTAGCTACCAGGCTCCAATGGCCCGAGTCCTTGTTAACTGGGAGGGGTTGGAAGAGATCTCCCTCTCGTGAGGGGCCGAACAAGGCTGCCCACTTTCGCCGCTGCTGTTTCTTCTGGTAGCTGAGCCTCTGGTAGCAACAATTAGGGGCAAACGGGGATAAGAGGTATGGCTTTTGCCAGAGACTACCATGTTATTAGGCCTGGGCATAGCGGAACTCCACAAAGTGACCAAAAATCTCTGCCGCACTACGTGGATTTCCACTAGCGGCAGAGATGTATCGCCGTTATGTAGCGCCGTTCGTTCTGATTTTTAGCACCAGGTGTTTGTCCCCCACTGTAAAATCAGCGCGACCAGTACCATGTGCAGCGCAAGAGGGCGCTGCTTCTTTCTGCTGCTCAAGTAGATGTATTACTCGAGCGGCAGCTTCCCCAATGTGAACGGAAGGTTTTTCAACGCGAGCGGTAATGACCATCCGTGACCGTCCGCATTGAGAAATCTTGATAGGAGGTTGTGAGGAGTAAAGTTTTACTCACTCGCCATCTTAACGTTGGCGAAAATGAGCGAGCAAAAAACTACGCGGAGCACGGAGTGGGAAAAACTCCACACACTCTGCGAGCGGAGTGGAATTTCACGCCCAGGCCTATATGTTATACACCTGTTTGCGGATGAAATCCTCCTGATCTTGACAGACCTGATACAGTTGATCCCCAGGGTGAAGGAGCCATTGGTAATGTTTAGAGCATTGTCAGGCTTTAAGGTAAACCTGGACAAATCAGAGATGCTGAGCATTGGGTTTTCGAGAGAGACGAAAAGTAAGCTGACAACTTTAGCCCCGTTCAGATGGGCACCGGGGAACAAACTGAAATATCTCAGAGTGTATCTAATACCATGGCATAACCTCCTGTACACAGCCAACTACCCATGGGCTCTAAATGCTATCCAAACTGATCTACACCGATAGCAAAGGCTCCAAGTTTCCTGGCTGAGTAGGGTGGTGGTAATAAAACAGAATATCCTGCCTTGTCTACTTTCCTATTCAAAGCACTACAAGTCTCCTGCAATGGGACATAGATACCTTTGTATGGGCTGGAAAAAGGGCGCAGGTCTCCAAGAACATTATGAAAACCTGCAGGTGATCCGGTGGCCTTGGCCTATCGGACCTTCGCAAATACTATCAGGCATCCCAGTTACATGTCTTCTTTGAATGGTCCATATATGAGACTTAGCTCCACTGGGTGCATATGGATTCAGAGGTTATAGGAAGGGCTCCGTGGGCAGTACCTTGCTCCCTAGGATTGCCAGACCTGTAGTATGTTACTTCTCGGAGATCCTTGAGACCCCCTTCACTATATGGGATAAATTCACTAGGGACGGTAGGTTAACGGCCTTTCCATCCCTATTCACGCCCTTGATTGGTCATGTGGATGATTTTCCCAGGTACGGTAAAGGGGGAGTTTGCAAGTTGAGACAAAGCGGGGTGCAGGATGCTTCGAGACTTGTTTGGGGGTAGAAACATTAAGGACTTCCTAACGTGCAAACACAAATTTCAGATGCAAGAAACAGAGCTCATGAGATACCTGCAATTGCAACATTGGATAATACAGTCAGCCAATAAAGTGGCAGACGCTAGACAGCTATCGACCTGGGAAGAGCTGTTCACCACTTATTGTTAACCCAAGGTCCTGATTTCTACTATCTACGCTCTTCTTAGTAAAACTGCCCCTGATAAGGAATGGCTGTACATGAGGCAGTGGTCGCAGATCCTGGGCCCCCCACACCTCCGGGGGTACTAGGAGGGACTCTGGAGTGACATCCACTCGCTTTTCAAGAGCGTGCAGAATAGACAATGTACAAAGTAATGAAATTCTGGTTCTTCACACCCATAAAACTGCAAAGAATGTCTGATTCTGCAGATGGGTTGTGTTGGAGGGGTTGTTGCCAACAGGGTGACTATATTCATATGTGTTGGACCTGTCCTAGTCTGCAAATTTTTTGTAAAGAAATCCTCACCCATATTAAAGGGCTGTTGGCTAACCCACTGTTGCCTGACCCTGCCACCACAATTCGGGGTCTTAAACCAAAGAACATGACACCAATGACCAAAGCAGACTGGAGGATTTGTATCAACATCCTGTTGGTGGCGAAGCAGCTGATAACTTTATGATAGAAGACCCCAACAACACCTTCCATACAGGAATGGGTCAGGCAACTGTGGACGCTAATACCATGGAAAAACTGACTTGGTCTCTTGTAGACCAAGACGATAACCTCAAAACGCAATTGGGCCGCCTAATTGACTATTTAGCGAACAGAAACCTCTTTTATTGTTACCCCTGATCCTTGAGGTCCTTACATCTAGGAACATGAAGGTGGGGGTCTAATTTACGCTGTTTCTTGAAATCCATCCAAGATGTGTAAGACAACTAGATATATACGGGTAGATGTGATGCACTTTCCTGCTGCTTCTGTGATGACAATGGTCCAAAGCAAATTTGTTCAGTGATTTTTCTTGGGGGTAGTGGGAAGGAAGAGTTGGGCACTTCTCCATCGTAACAATGAAAAATCAATTAAAAATGTTGGTTGAAAAAATACTTTGCTATTTTTACAATTCAGAAAGCTGAGATATTTTTTAAAAAGTGAAGTGGAAAGTTCTGCAACTTTGTACAACCCTATTTAGAACTACAATACACAGTGGGCTATTATTTACCTATATAACTCACACACATATATCGGCGTTTCCCAAACTGTGGATCGTGATCCACTGGTGGATCCTGGGCTGATTTCGGGTGGGTCGTGAAAGTCGAGCAATAAATAAAGATGCCTTTAAATTCTGTATTTATCTTGTCACATTTGCTGCGCTTCAAAGACAGAGATGAAATGTCAGGCTGCTTATTTTTAAACATGCGGATTGTTGTTTACAAACTCTTCTCACTTTACAGTCGGAGGAAGAATAATGAAGTGAATTATGTGACAGTCTTGGGGGTGGGGGGGTGACAGTGAGTGTGAAAGGAAAGTCTGCAGGATGGCATTTGTTTCGCAACACACAACAAAATGCAAATACCTGTAAAACAACTGTACACTTTCAGTAGTTAGAAAAGCAAAAATGAATCACATTTTTATTGTAATTCTGAAATCTGATGGAAACAAAGATTTTTTATGAGCTAAACAAATCAAGACAATTTGCTTGGTGATGCACAAATGATAAATATTCACTGAAACCCAATTTATATGCATTATCATTTGTGCGCAATATAGTTTTAGCAATAAAACTGTGCAAATCTAGTGGCCATTTCCATGAAAAATGTGCTGCCTGTAAATGACAGTGAGCTACCACACGATGCTTGATGCTTTAGTCACATTAAAAAATTAAAGCAAGGTGGGTCACGAAAATTTGTCTTTCTAAAAATTGAATCATGGTTCTAAAAAGTTTGGGAACCACTTATACAGATAATATAGGGGGTGCAATAGCATCACTATAGTTAAAATTAAGTGAAACTTTCCAAGGATTGTTCTAAATTTATGTTGGTTCAACTTTTGAAATTGTTTGCTAAAATCACAATATTTTGAATGATGAAATGTGATGCACATATGGTTACGCATACAATATTTGGTGAGAATTGACCAAAGCAATTCATTGTTTAATTTTTTTAAGTCAATTTTTGAGCACTATTCTGCTTGGATGGAAAAGTTCCTTGCACGGTAACTGATGTGTACACCTGCACTGAGTGCCCCAGCTGCAGTGACATCTGGTGCAGAATTTTGGTCATGGGTGATAACAAATCATGGCTGTGGGCCATGACCTAGGCTTGTCTCACAGACTGCGGGCTGGCTTAGACTGGGAGGAGCACCCAAAGACCTACCCTCATGTGGTGGAAGGCTACTGCCTTCACCAGGAGCTTTGTAGCATGAGCGTGGTGGTTCCAGCATACCTTGTTTTAATTATTATTGGTCAGTGGAGTGTTCAGGCTTTTTTTTACCTCTGACACTGGAGTGGGGCCTACTGACCCGTTCATTTAAAGTTCCACTGCTGTGTGCTTAACTCACCTTTGGCCTACATTAGGGTTGTTGCAGTGCCACACAGTCCACCCATGTCTGCGTGTGTAAGTTGGGATGTATGTGTGCCTCTTAGTGGTGCGATACATAAAAGTCAACACATGTCTGTGTGAGTATTTGGGATGTATGTGTGCTTGTGAAGGCCCCAATACATGGAGACCCAGGGCTTGTTGGAGAAGCATGTGGAGGTGAAGAAACCCTCCCAGAAAGATATGTGGAATGCTGCATTCCTGCGAGCTAGGTGGAACTAGGGGTGTGTGGATCTCGTGGAGTTTCACTCCATGGAATTCCATGAAGTTATATATAAACTCAGTGAGATTCCGCTGAGTTCCACCAACAGGCAGAAAATATGCACGTTGCGCTGCTCACACTGCAATTTAGAACCAGAAGCATGAGCCGCACTGAAAAATCAGAGCGAATGGCACCATGCAGTGTTCAAGAGCGCACAGCAGTTCGAATTAATTTTACTGCCGTTCCTGTAGAAAATCTACTTGAGCTGCAGCCCTCTGACCGCAACAGCTAGCGACTGCCCACCTGCGACTGCCCGCATTAGAAAGTCGCACTGGTGGATGCAAATCACGCTCGCATTTCTGAAACCTTGTGGCTCCTCGTTACATCAGTAACTCAAAGTCACCAAATTCCGCCAATTCCGTGGGCGGAATGAAACATTCTGCCCATCCCTAGTTGGAACACACACACTGGAAGAAGGAAGAGTCAGCCATTTCAGTACACTTTTAAAAGTACTCTTTCTTTCGGAACGAGGTCCCTTGTCAGATGGGCCTAGGTACATCTCAGGAAGGAGATGTGACTGATAAGGGAATCTTAGAGAGTACGGATCTTTGAAACATTTTGATAAACATATATCAGTGATACTAATATCCAGGTGTGATCTTCTAGTCACTCACATGGCCTGTGTTTTAAGGCTAGAATTTTTGAAGACACTCTTGCTGGATAGACTGATCTCAGGAAGACGGAGGAGACAGAGGCATGGGCATAACATGAACTTCAGAGTCTCAGACACTTTAACTGCATTTATGTCTGGAAACAAATAAGAAAAAGGGAAGCTTGAGCCTCCCAAGATTGTCAGACTGAAGCTGTACATCAGCACGGAGAAGCTGAGCATGACTTCTGCCTGTTGTGATCAGGACTGGGGACTGCGGGTGTGCCAGTCTCCTTGCTGAGTGAGAGGACATCACCCATGAGAATCAAGACCACTTGACCTAGAGCCTGGAGCACCAGCTTTCGTCTGACCAGAGGACCCTTTGGGGAGAAGGAGACTGTCTGGAGGGAGTGAGGTCCAGAAGAGATCCTGATAAGTGGATCCTGGAAGCTGAGTGTGAGATTCATAGGAACTGCCACACCGATGTGGCCGTCCACCCTTGTGCATTGCTCTTGACCCCCATATGCCAGGTGGGGGCTGCTGTTAGACATAGCAGCTTTCTCCTGTATGCCGCACTGCATGGGGAGTGGGCCGTTGCCCCATGCAGCATGGTACCTGAAGGGGCCATCACCCAGTGTGCCACTGTGAACAGCCCCTGTATACCAGGAGAGGGTTGTGGTAAGAAGACAGGGTTTCTGCCTTCGGAGCAGCCACCCAAACCCAGAGTACCCAAGACCTTTCACCATATTCAGTGAAGACTTACCACACGACCAGAGGAGCACCGTGGAAGTCTGCAGCCTTGTCTGCAGCAACCAGCCTTGTGCTCATCAATGTGCCACCATCGCACGCTGTGTTCTCTGAATCACCACTCTAGCGGGAGAGGATAAGACTGAGTATTAGGTGGCCAGGACCTCTGGAGGAACTTGCTCTGACTGAGGTCCTATGGCATGGGAATACCTTGACTGTCCAAAAGCCATTGTGGAACTTCTAAGACTGGAACTCACCAGCAAGGCCTAGCCTAAGTGTTGTCTCACATGAATGGGGAATAACCAAGAGAGCTGACCCAGGTAATGCTAGCATATATGCCTTAAGAAGAATACATATATAATTTGTGGTGTGCTGTATTTCACTTTGTTTTTGTATATGGATACTACTTTTACATCAAAGTAAGTATCTGACTGGACAATCATTTTTTGGGGGGGTTACTGGATGTATTTTGAGTCTAGAGCATGTGTTCACCTTAGGTCTATCTCCCCAAGAAGCCTTGGACTGCTTGACCTGTGCTACCAGTGACAGTCAAGTGGTTGGCCCAGTTGATCCTAGCCCTTAGTAAGTCAGGCACTGAGACATGCATAGTCAAATGTGTTAAATTAAATACCACATTTGGGCCCAGTAGCTCCTGCGTGCCCTGTGGCCCTCTGAAAGGGGTTCTGCCATATTCTAATATGGTTTTCTTCATAAACCACCTTGAACCACAAATATCTCCAAACTATTTGTATCCGATTTCACCAAACTTGACATGAACAATGCTGCTGTCCCACGTCTATATAAACAAAAAGTAAAAATCTGCCTACACCTTTTGAGAAAGACACCGTAAGCATGTTCAAGTGTTAACTATAGGGTCAGGGTTCATTGTAAGAACAAATTTATATTTCAGTGAGTATTTGATAAAAATTCTGCAAGTTTCGATGCTCTCTGATCACAATGAAATGTACATTATATAAAGAAGCTACTAGAACATACCATACTCTGCTGCCTTTTGGCACTTTAGAAATACCATATAAATACAAACATACAGTTCATTAACTATTTGGAAAGCATGGAACTTAATCTAATTAAATGTACAAATGTATATTTGCAAAATCAAATGCGCATTCTCACAGTATCCACACCCAGTCCAAAAAGTCCATAATTTGGAGACACTGTTGCTGGACAAGGCTGTTTTGACAAGACAAAGGACAAACAAAAAGGAAATAAGAAAATGCATCTCCTTTGCTTTGGATCAACTGTGTAGTAAACCTTGAGAAGCAACTAAACAGAAGTGTTAGGGGTATATTTATAAAAAAGTAATGCTGTGTTACAGGGAAAGAACAGGAATGCGCAGTATTTATCACAATACTGCGCATTCCTGCCTTTTCCCAGTGTTGGCGTAAATGGGCTGCCTACTGCCAACACAGGCACACTTAAACATGGTGCAAGTGTGTCCGCGTTGCAAGCAGGATTCTTTTTGTGCAGAAAGGGGTACCTTCCGCACAAAAACAATCCTGTGAGGCATTTTCCTCCATTTATGTGTGCTGCAGAATGTAGCACACATAGAAAGAGGAAGTAACGAGGAAAAATAAAGATATTTCTCCTTGTTACGCCTCCCCTGGGAGGGAGCAGCATTTTGGCACATTCCCCGGTCTATCAGTAATGGTAAATATGGGAAAGCATCACAATCCCTGGGAGTTGCCTGGGAACACCCACCCAACACCCACGGAACGCCTCACTAGGGCAAAGTAACACAACGCAGCGATTTGCACTGTGTTGCACTACTCCTAATTTATCAAGCCACTCAAGGCCACCCAAAGTGGCTTGATATATCGCATTTTGGGGCTGCGTCATGCATGCACCATGTTGCGTGGTGTAAAAGTGATGCAACCCCCTTGATAAATAGAGCCCTTAGTGCAGGTTTCACAGAGCATAATCTCAGAGTGTGGGTCATAGTACTGTGTTGGACAAGTAACCAACCACAAGTATCTTAGCGTCCGGTTTAGAGTTTGGCAGAGAGGAAACTCCAAACTCCTTGACACATGTGACGGAGTACCTGTTGCCTAAGTACAAGTACATTATACCCTAAGGCACTTGTAATAACGCAGAATAGATATCCATCATGTTTGTGACGGACTACCTGTCCACCTTATTACGAGTGCATTATCTCCTAATGCACTTGTATTAATTGTGAAAAGATATCCATAATGCACTTGTAATTATGCAGAATAAATATCCATCACGTTTGTGACGAACAACCAATTCACCTTTCCTACAAGTGCATTATCTCCTAATGCACATGTAATAACGCAGAATAGATATCCATCATGTTTGTGACGGACTACCTGTCCACCTTATTACAAGTGCATTATCTCCTAATGCACTTGTAATTGATATCCATAATGCACTTGTAATAATGCAGAATAGATATCCATCATGTTTGTGACGGACTACCTGTCCACCTTATTACAAGTGCATTATCTCCTAATGCACTTGTAATTATTCAGAATAGATATCCATAATGCACTTGAAATTATGCAGAATAGATATACATCACGAGTGTGACTGACTACCAATCCACTTTATTACAAGTGCATTGTCTCATAATGCACTTGTAAAAACGCAGAATAGACATCCATAATGCACTTGCAATAATGGAGAATAGATATCCATCACGTTTGAGACAGACTACCCATCCACCTTATTACAAGTGCATTATCTCCTAATGCACTTGTAATAATTCAGAATAGATATCCATCACATTTGTGATGGACTACCCGTCCACCTTATTACAAATACATTATCTCCGAATCCACTTGTAATGATGCTTAATAGATATCAATCACATTTGTGATGGACTACTCGTCCACCTTATTACAAGTGCATTATCTCCTAATGCACTTGTAATAATTCAGAATAGATATCCATCACGTTTGTGATGGACTACCCGTCCACCTTATTACAAATACATTATCTCCGAATGCACTTGTAATGATGCCTAATAGATATCAATCACATTTGTGATGGACTACTCGTCCACCTTATTACAGGTGCATTATCTCCGAATGCACTTGCAATAATGGAGAATAGATATCCATCACGTTTGAGACAGACTACCCATCCACCTTATTACAAGTGCATTATCTCCTAATGCACTTGTAATAATTCAGAATAGATATCCATCACGTTTGTGATGGACTACCCAGTCCACCTTATTACAAATACATTATCTCCGAATCCACTTGTAATGATGCTTAATAGATATCAATCACATTTGTGATGGACTACTCGTCTCACCTTATTACAAGTGCATTATCTCCTAATGCACTTGTAATAATTCAGAATAGATATCCATCACGTTTGTGATGGACTACCCGTCCACCTTATTACAAATACATTATCTCCGAATCCACTTGTAATGATGCTTAATAGATATCAATCACATTTGTGATGGACTACTCGTCCACCTTATTACAAGTGCATTATCTCCTAATGCACTTGCAATAATGGAGAATAGATATCCATCACGTTTGAGACGGACTACCCGTCCACCTATTACAAGTGCATTGTCTCCTAATGCACTTGTAATAATTCAGAATAGATATCCATCGTGTTTGTGACGGACTACCTGTCCACCTTATTACAAGTGCATTATCTCCTAATGCACTTGTAATTATTCAGAATAGATATCCATAATGCACTTGTAATTATGCAGAATAGATATACATCACGATTGTGACGGACTACCAATCACCTTATTACAAGTGCATTGTCTCATAATGCACTTGTAAAAACGCAGATTAGATATCCATCACGTTTGTGATCAACTACTCGTCCACCTTATTACAAGTGCATTATCTCCGAATACACTTGTAATGATGCAGAATAGAAATACATCACGATTGTGACGGACTACCCATCCACTTTATTACAAGTGCATTGTCTCATAATGCACTTGTAAAAACGCAGAATAGACATCCATAATGCACTTGCAATAATGGAGAATAGATATCCATCATGTTTGTGACGGACTACCCGTCCACCTATTACAAGTGCATTATCTCCGAATGCACTTGGAATTATTCAGAATACATATCCATAATGCAATTGTAAATATGCAGAATAGATATCCATCATGTTTGTGACGGACTACCTGTCCACCTTATTACAAATGCATTATCTCCGAATGCACTTGTAATTATTCAGAATAGATATCCATCATGTTTGTGATGGACTACCCGTCCACCTTATTACAAATACATTATCTCCGAATGCACTTGTAATGATGTTTAATAGATATCCATCACATTTGTGATGGACTACTCGTCCACCTTATTACAAGTGCATTATCTCCGAATGCACTTGTAATGATGCAGAATAGATATACATCACGATTGTAACGGACTACCAATCCACCTTATTACAAGTGCATTGTCTCATAATGCACTTGTAAAACGCAGATTAGATATCCATCACGTTTGTGATGGACTACCTGTCCACCTTATTACAAGTGCATTATCTCTGAATGCACTTGTAATAATGCAGAATAGATATTCATAATGCACTTGTAATAATGCAGAATAGATATCCATCACGTTTGAGACGGACTACCCTTCCACCTAATACAAGTGCATTATCTCCGAATGCACTTGTAATGATGCAGAATAGATATACATCACGATTGTAACGGACTACCAATCCACCTTATTACAAGTGCATTGTCTCATAATGCACTTGTAAAAACGCAGATTAGATATCCATCACGTTTGTGATGGACTACCTGTCCACCTTATTACAAGTGCATTATCTCTGAATGCACTTGTAATAATGCAGAATAGATATTCATAATGCACTTGTAATAATGCAGAATAGATATCCATCACGTTTGAGACGGGCTACCCGTCCACCTATTACAAGTGCATTATCTCCGAATGCACTTGTATTAATTCAGAATAGATATCCATAATGCACTTGTAATTATGCAGTATAGGTATCCATCACGTTTGTGATGGACTACCCGTCCACCTTATTACAAATACATTATCTCCGAATGCACTTGTAATGATGCTTAATAGATATCCATCACGTTTGTGATGGACTACTCAGCCACCTTATTACAAGTGCATTATCTCTGAATGCACTTGTAATGATCCAGAATAGATATACATCACAATTGTGACGGACTACCCATCCACTTTATTACAAGTGCATTGTCTCATAATCCACTTGTAAAAACGCAGAATAGACATCCATAATGCACTTGCAATAATGAAGACTAGATATCCATCACGTTTGAGACGGACTACCCGTCCACCTATTACAAGTGCATTGTCTCCTAATGCACTTGTAATAATTCAGAATAGATATCCATCATGTTTGTGACGGACTACCTGTCCATCTTATTACAAGTGCATTATCTCCTAATGCACTTGTAATTATTCAGAATAGATATCCATAATGCACTTGTAATTATGCAGAATAGATATACATCACGATTGTGACGGACTACCAATCACCTTATTACAAGTTCTATTGTCTCATAATGCACTTGTAATGATGCTTAATAGATATCCATCACGTTTGTGATGGACTACTGGTTCACCTTATTACAAGTGCATTATCTCCGAATACACTTGTAATGATGCAGAATAGATATACATCACGATTGTGACGGACTACCCATCCACTTTATTACAAGTGCATTGTCTCATAATGCACTTGTAAAAACGCAGAATAGACATCCATAATGCACTTGCAATAATGGAGAATAGATATCCATCATGTTTGAGACGGACTACCCGTCCACCTATTACAAGTGCATTATCTCCGAATGCACTTGGAATTATTCAGAATACATATCCATAATGCAATTGTAAATATGCAGAATAGATATCCATCATGTTTGTGACGGACTACCTGTCCACCTTATTACAAATGCATTATCTCCGAATGCACTTGTAATTATTCAGAATAGATATCCATCATGTTTGTGATGGACTACCCGTCCACCTTATTACAAATACATTATCTCCGAATGCACTTGTAATGATGCTTAATAGATATCCATCACATTTGTGATGGACTACTCGTCCACCTTATTACAAGTGCATTATCTCCGAATGCACTTGTAAGGATGCAGAATAGATATACATCACGATTGTAACGGACTACCAATCCACCTTATTACAAGTGCATTGTCTCATAATGCACTTGTAAAAACGCAGATTAGATATCCATCACGTTTGTGATGGACTACCTGTCCATCTTATTACAAGTGCATTATCTCTGAATGCACTTGTAATAATGCAGAATAGATATTCATAATGCACTTGTAATAATGCAGAATAGATATCCATCACGTTTGAGACGGACTACCTGTCCACCTATTACAAGTGCATTATCTCCGAATGCACTTGTAATGATGCAGAATAGATATACATCACGATTGTAACGGACTACCAATCCACTTTATTACAAGTGCATTGTCTCATAATGCACTTGTAAAAACGCAGATTAGATATCCATCACGTTTGTGATGGACTACCTGTCCACCTTATTACAAGTGCATTATCTCTGAATGCACTTGTAATAATGCAGAATAGATATTCATAATGCACTTGTGATTATGCAGAATAGATATCCATCACGTTTGTGATGGACTACCCGTCCACCTATTACAAGTGCATTATCTCCGAATGCACTTGTATTAATTCAGAATAGATATCCATAACGCACTTGTGATTATGCAGAATAGATATCCATCACGTTTGTGATGGACTACCCGTCCACCTTATTACAAATACATTATCTCCGAATGCACTTGTAATGATGCTTAATAGATATCCATCACGTTTGTGATGGACTACTCGGCCACCTTATTACAAGTGCATTATCTCTGAATGCACTTGTAATGATCCAGAATAGATATACATCACGATTGTGACGGACTACCCATCCACTTTATTACAAGTGCATTGTCTCATAATCCACTTGTAAAAACGCAGAATAGACATCCAGAATGCACTTGCAATAATGAAGAATAGATATCCATCACGTTTGAGACGGACTACCCGTCCACCTATTACAAGTGCATTGTCTCCTAATGCACTTGCAATAATGAAGAATAGATATCCATCATGTTTGTGATGGACTACCCGTACACCTTATTACAAGTACATTATCTCTGAATGCACTTGTAATTATGGAGAATAGATATCCATCACGTTTGAGACGGACTACCTGTCCACCTTATTACAAGTGCATTATCTCCGAATGCACTTGTAATTTTTCAGAATAGATATCCATAATGCAATTGTAAATATGCAGTATAGGTATCCATCACGTTTGTGAAGGACTACTCGTCCACCTTATTACAAGTGCATTGTCTCCTAATGCACTTGTAATAATTCAGAATAGATATCCATCACGTTTGTGATGGACTACCCGTCCACCTTATTATAAGTGCATTATCTCCTAATGCACTTGTAATTATTCAGAATAGATATCCATAATGCACTTGCAATAATGGAGAATAGATATCCATCACGTTTGAGACGGACTACCCGTCCACCTATTACAAGTGCATTGTCTCCTAATGCACTTGTAATAATTCAGAATAGATATCCATCATGTTTGTGATGGACTACCCGTCCACCTTATTACAAGTGCATTATCTCTGAATGCACTTTTAATAATGGAGAATAGACATCCATCACGTTTGTGAAGGACTACTCGTCCACCTTATTACAAGTGCATTGTCTCCTAATGCACTTGTAATAACACAGAATAGAAATCCATCACGTTTGTGACGGACTACTAGTCCTTCTTATTAAAAGTGCATTATGTCCTAATGCACTTGTAATAACACAGAATAGATATCCATAATGCACTTGTAATTATGCAGTATAGGTATCCATCACGTTTGTGACGGACTACACGTCCACCTTATTACAAATACATTATCTCCGAATGCACTTGTAATAATGAAGAATAGATATCCATCAAGTTTGTGACGGACTACCCAGCCACCTTTTTATAAGTGCATTATCTCCTAATGCACTTGTTAAGGTGGACAGGGTTTGTTTGTGACAGAGTACCGATCCGCCAAACTCTAAATCAGGCACTTTGTATGTAACGCAACCACAGACAATATATGCAGTGTGGTATGTTATGTTGCTGAAGATTTTTAGAATGCTCATCCCCCAAGTGGTTTCTTGGCTTTAAGTTTTGCTGATGAAGGCACATGTGTCAAACAGTGACATTAAACAGCAGTCAACCACCAACAAAGTTGATAACATAGAACAAACCACTAGTTATTCGGAGCATGGTGCCTGGAGGCTCTGAAGACAAAAATCGTGAAAATGGGTTTAGGTTTGTGGTGTTTGTATAAGGTGAACCAGTGGTTAATGTGCAGAAATCTCAGTGCCAGGGCTCGAGGTATTTCTCAGGAGCCCGCCGTGGTTGACATTACACGCCGTTCCTGCCAAAACTGTCAGCATTGTACTTTTATTGTTTTGTTATTTTAGGTACATATTTGTCTGACTCTTCTTTCTTCGTCGCATAGCTCTGACGTCACGTCTATAATCAGGGGCGGCTCCTCCATGTGTGCGGAGGAGAGTCGCCCCACTGCTTTCTCGCAGTATGAGAAGCAGAAACCTAAAATGGTATGGTTTCTGCTTCTCGCACTGCGAGAAAGCAGAAGGGTTTGGTTGGGGGCGGGCAGGTGGATGGTCCTGCTCTAGGGCAGGGGAGGAGTGGCTTTCCCACTGTTGTGGACGCTGACTGTTTGGTCGGCCCTATCAGTCATGCGCACTCTGCCTTTTCTCCATGTAGGCTGCATGCATGGCCTCCCCATAGACACCTGGCTGGTCGGCGTCCCAACAAATCACAACGCTGCCATTGCAGCGTTGTGATTGGCTTAGGGTAGGGGAGGAAGGCTGCCTGTGCCTGCTTCCTGTTGCAGAGAAGACGATGCAGGACCGGGCCGGCAGGGGTAAGTTAACTTTTTTATTTATTTTTAAATTGAACCTCCCCTTGCGTGACCCCCTACCCGTGCGACCCCCCGACCCCTCACCCGCGAGTCTGTCTGTAATGGACGGCCTCCGGAACTGAAGTTGTGCGTCACCTTCATCGTAGTATTCGTAGCCTTTGAATGGATTATTTGATTGGAACAGCAGGACACTGGCCACCTCACACTGCGGACTGAGGGTCACTTGCACACCTTACCACCTCCGTTTGCTTTGGGTTTCAGGCATGTGATTGGTACCTTTACTCCGTTTTGAATTACTTTTTCTGCAGCTAAGAGTGCATGTATCTTTGTTTAGCTTTTCCTTAGTTACTCTTCAGGTTGATTCTGTCATTTCCAATATATGTTTTGTGTCACTTTCACCAGTTGTTCTTCCCTGCCTCTTCTTTTCTGCTTTCAGCTGTCTGCTACTTCCCTTTTCTGTACATGTATTCCCTTTATTTTCCTCAGGTTCATTTTTTTACTTTTAATTTCCTTTGTTTTTGTTCCTCTGTTTCTGTTTTCTATATTCACCCGTGTCTTTACTTTCTACCAGTCTGTTGGCAGTGTGATATTACTATGCACCAACACGCCCCAAAGCAATGACTAGCTGGGTCTGCACAGGCAATGAGAGCTATTTGCCTACTTTTGGCGCTCTCAGGACCACCCCTTTCCATTCTTGAGGGTCCGGCTCGTGAAAGAATAGACGAACAGCCCCAGTGACTTTCAAAATTTTAAATCCAGACGTCACCGTCACCATTAGCTGACCACTGTCAACGGCTCTACAGCATCTGTACATGTACCTCATGATGCTAGGTAAGTCTATGCAACTTATGTTATGTTTTGTTATGCTATGCTATGTTATGTTGTGTTGTTATGTTATGTTATGCTATGCTATGCTATGTTGTGTTGTTATGCTATGTTATGTTGTGTTGTTATGTTATGCTATGGTATGTTATGCCGATTTGTAGAGCGCACTATCACTATCTTATGTTATGCCAATTTGTATCCTGGCTTCCTTGTCAGCCAGATCCTCTTCTAGGTCCACCGACCGAGCATCCTGGCTAGTCTCTGATCTGCACTAGTCAGGCTAGGAATCAGCAATCACAACAGTAAGCAGCTTTCTGTGACCCAGCTCACCTGGCTTCACTATGCTCCGCTGCCTTTTGGCTAGGTTTGCACTATACAAATGCACATACATACATATGTATACACATACATTAATACATATACACAGTAGTCCGTACTCTATGTGCCAGGTCTTGCAGCTCACTCTGTGGCATATCAGTGTCACTCAACTGCGCTTTCCTGGACTTTGCAGCTGCCAAGTAGACACCTTGGCTTCACTGACAGTGCACGTGTGTCCAAGATGGCTGTTCCTGATTTCCACTGAGGGGAGCCCGCACCTCAGCACCTTCTCCTAGTTATTTACAGGATGCGGCTCAGCTGAGTCAACAGCTTGGTGAACTCAAGAGGCAACAAAGCACTGCCTTCAGGTATAATTTTGCTTAAAAGTTCAATAGAATGAGACATCCATCCAGCAGTTGAGCAGGTGTATTGACTGTCCACTCATTTCACAGAGATACAACAATTGTCATCTATCTGCTCTCTTTCGAGCTATATTGGAATGGGATTATTATGTATTTGCCAGTATGGTCGAAGTGTCCAAGGTGTGTTATGGCCTATGTTCTGGGTGTAAAGGTATGAAGAATATGTTTCATATATAGTGTCTGTTGGTTGTGCAAGTGAAGGGGGTGTTGTGTTTCAGGTTTTGGTGTGGATGGTGAGTGTGCTGGAGGTTGAGTTGTTGGTCCATGGCTGCAGTAGCTGGATTGCTTTGTGTTGTGTCTCAGGTCTTTGTGTGGTTGGTGTGTGTGCTGGGGGTTCAGTTATTGGTACAGGGCTGCAGTACCTGGGTTGCTGTGTGGTGTGTCCCAGGTTTTGGTGTGGTTGGTGTCTCAGGTTGTGGGGCAGTTGCTGAGTGTGCTGGGGGTTGCGTTGTTGGTCCAGAGCAGTAGTGCCTGGGTTGCTGTGTGGTGTGTTTCAGGTTTTGGTGCAGCTGATGTGTGTGCTGGGGGTTGAGTTGTTGATCCATGGCTGCAGTAGCTGGGTTGCTTTGTGTTGTGTCTCAGGTTTTGGTACCCATGGAATGTGGCCTGGGGTTTGAGTTGTTGGTCCAGGGCTGCAGTAGCTGGGTTTCTGTGTGGTGTGTCTCAGGTTTTTGTGCGGTTGGTGTGTGTGCTGGGTGCTGGGTTGTGGGTCCAGGACTGCAGTAGCTGGGTTGCTGTGTGGTGTGTCTCAGGTTTTGGTGTGGTTGGTGTGTGTGCTGGGGTTGAGTTGTTGGTGCAGATCAGTAGTACCAGGGTTGCTGTGTGGTGTGTCTCAGGTTGTGGTGTGGTTGGTGTGTGTGCTGGAGTTGAGTTGTTGTTCCGGAGCAGTAGTACCTGGGTTGCTGTGTGGTGTGTCTCAAGTTTTGATTTGGTTGGTGTCTCAGGTTTTGTTGAGGCAGGTGTGTGTGCTGGGGGTTGAGTTGTTGGTCCATGCCTGCAGTACCTTGGTTGCTGTGTGGTGTGTCTCAGGTTGTGGTGCGGTTGGTGTGTGTGCTGGGGGTTGGATTATTGGTCCAGGGCTGCAGTAGCTGGGTTGCTGTGTGGTGTGTCCCAGGTTTTGGTGTGGTTGGTGTGTGTGTTAGGTTTGAGTTGTTGGTCCATGCCTGCAGTACCTGGGTTGCTGTGTGGTGTGCCTCAGGTTTTGGTGTGGTTGGTGAGTGTTCTGGGGGTTGAGTTGTTGGTCCAGAGCAGTAGTACCTGGGTTGCTGTGTGGTGTGCCTCAGGTTTTGGTGTGGTTGGTGAGTGTTCTGGGGGTTGAGTTGTTGATCCAGAGCAGTAGTACCTGGGTTGCTGTGCGGTGTGCCTCAGATTTGGTGTGGTTGATGAGTGTGCTAGGGGTTGAGCTGTGGGTCCAGGGCTGCAGTAGCTGGGTTGTTGTGGTTGCTGTGGTTGGTGAATGCCTTCTGTGTGGTGGACTCTTTCGCTGGTGCACATATGTTGGCAGCAGGTACCGCGCGGTGTGGCGGGAAGGCGGCAGGAGCCCAAGTGGTGCACACTGCTCATGTTATTCCATTATCCTTCGCAGACTGATACAGTAATTGTGATTCATCCCCCGCTGACTGCGAAGCGCGGTGGCGGCTCTATCCCGCATGTGACGAAAATACAAATCAATAGAAATATTGATTTATTCGCACCGAGCATTCTCCAAAGGCAGGGCCGTACACACACTGGCTGCTCCTTTTCATTTTGTAATAATAACGCGAAGCTTGCTGTCTGCGCTGTTTAATGCTACTTCCAATATACAGACAGAGCATGCGGGGTAATGAAGCAATATGATGCTTGATCCTGGAGGGGCCTTGGGCATCTGACAGCACAGCAGCGAGGAGCCGCAGGAAGGCGAGACTGATCCCTTGTGGAGACCTGGGCCATTGGTACTGCTGGATGACTTGGCAAGGGAGCCCAGACTTAGGCCATTGGTACTGCTGGATGACTTGGCAAGGGAGCCCAGACTTAGGCCATTGGTACTGCTGGATGACTTGGCAAGGGAGCCCAGACTTAGGCCATTGGTACTGCTGGATGACTTGGGAAGGGAGCCCAGACCTGGGCGATTGGTACTGCTGGATGACTTGGCAAGGGAGCCCAGACTTAGGCCATTGGTACTGCTGGATGACTTGGGAAGGGAGCCCAGACCTGGGCCATTGGTACTGCTGGATGACTTGGCAAGGGAGCCCAGACTTAGGCCATTGGTACTGCTGGATGACTTGGCAAGGGAGCCCAGACTTAGGCCATTGGTACTGCTGGATGACTTGGCAAGGGAGCCCAGACTTAGGCCATTGGTACTGCTGGATGACTTGGGAAGGGAGCCCAGACCTGGGCCATTGGTACTGCTGGATGACTTGGGAAGGGAGCCCAGACCTGGGCCATTGGTACTGCTGGATGACTTGGCAAGGGAGCCCAGACTTAGGCCATTGGTACTGCTGGATGACTTGGCAAGGGAGCCCAGACTTAGGCCATTGGTACTGCTGGATGACTTGGGAAGGGAGCCCAGACTTAGGCCATTGGTACTGCTGGATGACTTGGGAAGGGAGCCCAGACCTGGGCCATTGGTACTGCTGGATGACTTGGCAAGGGAGCCCAGACCTGGGCCATTGGTACTGCTGGATGACTTGGGAAGGGAGCCCAGACTTAGGCCATTGGTACTGCTGGATGACTTGGGAAGGGAGCCCAGACCTGGGCCATTGGTACTGCTGGATGACTTGGCAAGGGAGCCGAGAGTCTCACTTCTTGGGTAGGTCCCAGTGAAGGCAAGGCGAGGCCAGGAGCACAGACCATTTCAGAACTAGCTGCAAACGAGTCACAAGAACCGCCCCATATGCTAAAGGTAGGAGAGTCCATTTAAGATCTCACTACACAAGAATCACTGGGACTGGTCCACACGCTAAGAAAGGTAGGGGAGCCCATTTCAGCTATAACTGGACAGGAGTCACGTGGATGCTGCCTGCTGACAGCACAAGGGACAGGCCAGCACACTGACCAACAATGGAGCTATGTTTTTCTAATTTTGCTGACAACACAGGGATAAAAGCCCGGATGCCAATTGGTGGTAAAAGGTGGTACCTCTGGCTTGTTCTTTGATACCCCTAACACTGCTGTTGCCACCCCAAGTCTCAGGTGTCATGAAGGAAGTTTCAGGAACTAAAACTCGACCTGGGCAGCCCTATTTACTTCAAGTATTTTCCACTCTGTCCCTCATGTCGCCCCTCAACAGGATATAGTAGGCTGCTGAGGAACTAAGGGTGAGGCAAGGAGCCACCCGATGACGTCTTTGGGGGTCAAAGGATGTGTGATGTCATTGCCACTACCCCAGGCATTTTGGTTAATTGACGTTCAAGGGTTCAGGCCTTCCGCAGCCCGCTGACAATCCATGCAAGGAACATTGGAGGGTAGTATACATCTTCACCCATGATGCTCTCCAGACATGAAGTCAATTTCTGTCTTTTAACAAAGTAAACCAGGAGTTTTACTCCTTCCCTCCCTCCTACCCGTAGTCCAGAGCAGAACAAGGAGCGTGTCAGGACGTTGTGGGAGTTGCAGAAGGGAGGAAGCTGTGCCCTCGGTTTTTCAAGCTCTCACTCTGTTTCTGTGCTTGAGCTGACGAGCTCACCGTAAGGCGGCGCCTGTGCCCTGCTTTCCTAAAGTCGGCCGCCTGCCCCACAGCACTTTGTACTGACCTTCAGAGTGGTCAATCTGCCATTCTGAACACGTCACTGGCTGTGGATGTAAAAAGGGAGCCAGCGCCAGTGCTGTCAATCAATTAATCATTTATAAAGTGCCGCACATCACCCCTGAGGGCCTCAAGGCGCTGGGGTTGGTAGCTGCTGCGAGGTGATCTGTTCTGAGGGCCCCCCAAAGTGGCTTGCTCGACTTTCATTTATTCAGTGCAACCATTCAGAGAATCTGCTGCCTGCCCCACAGGGTCCTGCCTGGTTTCACACTCCAGCCTCCCTGATACGAATGATATGTTTCAGGGATGAACTGTAAGGACACATGTAAAGCCCTTGTATGTGCGGGTGACACTCCGCTGCTGCTTAAGTTCCATCAGCAGTCGCGGGTGAGTGTCTGATGCTGCTCAGATCTGAATGAGTTACAGTGGAAGCAAGGCTGGGCCTTTGATGGTTGCACTTCTGTCCCTAATGCAAACATGCACTCTTGACCTCAGGTTTCATCAGGATCTCTGTCCTTGGCCCAGGTGCTGAAGGGGTGTGTGTGTGTAGCACTGACTACACCGTGACATTCGTCATTTCCTGCTGCTCTTGATGCACGCCTCAGGGGTGCGCGCCTGCCCCTCCTGCACTTGCACTTCTGCAATGACAGCTACTTGTGACTTCTGGGGTTTTTGGTCAACAGCCTGTAAAGACTGCTGCGTTTGGCCATTAGACTGTCTGTGCGGCCTAAGCAAATAGTGACCATACCTTTTCCATCTGCCACTCGCCTGATTTACTCCCAGGGAAACTGCAAATTCATTTCAAATCTCTGCTCCTTGCTCATTTAGACTTTTTACAAAACGGGCCCTGTCTTAGGTGATTTACTGGCCAGGCCTTCGAAGCACTATGACCTTAGCTCAGGAGCTCTCTACCCACTGAACTCTGCTGCTAAGGTGACTTTGCACAGTTCAGAAAAGCTTCCAAGACCTATGGTTCTGTTAGCTCTCACTCCTTTCTTATGCCTTTTAGTCCTCCTGGGGCCGAGATACCTTTGGGTGAATGTGCAGTCTGCGTGTTAAAGAGAAAGGAAGGAAGGAAGGAAGGAAGGAAGAAAGGAAGGAAGGAAGGGCACAGTTTTTTCATAGCGCGCTCAAGATTAGAACTGATACTTCAGAGCTCTGTAAACAACAGGAATTACTATTACACTAATCAAAGGTACTCCATTCAGGAATATGGAAGGATGAAAGGCTGAGTCAACAATGCAAGCGAGGTGTAAGCTTCATGCAAACCTCCAGCAGTAAGTGTTCAACTCACTAAACTGGAAGGTGTGCAACATATCTAGCTTGGGGCGATATCAACATTACCAGGAAAATAGACACCATACCTAGACGAGGCTGTTTGTGTTATTGATAGCGTGCACATAAGATTATCCCATTGTCAGTGAGGATGCTTTATATATGTGTATGTGTCCCCTCCCCCCCTCCGTGTCCCCAGGAGGCGTGGTCTGCCTTTCTTTATGTGAAGGGCTTAGGTGACTGACACTACACGTGGACTTTGCGCCAAAAATTAAAGCCTTCCCGAGGTAGGTGTAAAGTTTGAGAAGAGTTTTCTTTCTCAAACCTTTCCAACTTCGAATGTGTGATGCAGTGTACAGTACATAACAAAGTGGGGAAAGTGTTAACTGTGTCTAAGCATCGTATTTTGTACTGGAAGAGCACCCTTTCAATACAGACCTATGCTCGAGGTCAAGCACACACCCTTGCACTATCGTGGAAGGTGCGTGTGTGCTGGTGCAAGGCACCCTTGGGTGCGCCAGCACAGGGGAGAGAGCCCCAGCGCCACATTTAGCTACATATGGTGCATTTTTTCTCTCACACTCAATGCAACGCATCGCACCAATATTATTTGGTGTACTGCGTTGTAATAAATCTGTGCATTAGACATGAGTGGTGATACATCTACCTAGATGCTAGTCCAAGGCGGTCACAGCAGCAGGACAGCACACTCGCTCAGGGCATTCAACGTTTGCTTCTCCCTCTAGGTGAAGATTTGTAACGGAAAGAAACCATTTGTGGTTGAATAATTCATGTGTCAGCTTCTTTTATAGGATGTTTCTATATAAAAAACATGTGCAGCTTCTTTGGAAAGAAACCCCAGCATCAAGTCATCTTGAGTGCCACAGATGTTCAATGTATTTTTGAAAGGTCTTGCATCCGTATAGCACACTTCCTTTTAAATAAAAATATTTCCCTCATAAATAATCAGAAAAACAAATGTTATAAGCTCATTACGAAACTTGCAATATCTACACTGCCTCTGCACCCAGATTTATTAAAAAGTCACGCAGTGCAACACAAAAAAGACAACCTGCTGCGCTGCGTAACAAGGAGGGGGCAGGAATGCACTGTATGTACTAAGATATGACATATTCCTGGTCATGCCCTGCGCTGGCGTACTGAGTGCAGCCTAGCGCCAACACAGCACTCTTGACCCATGCAAGGGTGCCTGTGTTGCACCCAGTGGTGTTTTTGTGCAGGAAGGCACACTTTTCCGGCACAGAGTAATGCAAGGCAGCGACTTGTGCTGCTTGTGTTACTGCAGATTTATTATGCCCTAAAGTGACTCGGTGGGGCGTAGCAAATCTCGCTTAAGGGCGTTTATTACTCCTGCATCACCTTGCCTTATGCAAGGGCAACACAAGCCCTTGATACATTTGGGCCTGTTCAGAAGTGAAATGCCGCAGCAACGACTTTTCCCAAATCACCAAAATGTATGGAGATGTGTACATCTCTCTCCTTTGAGCAGATGACTGTGAACAACACTGAGAGATAATCTTACATTCTGGCTGTTTCATATACTCAATCTTAAGTGCCCCCTACTGGTGGGACTTTAAACTGCTTCCAAAGGTGGCAGACAAGAGCTTTTTACGCCAGCACCATGGACGCATACATCTCACACGGCGCACTCCCATCCATGGGTGCCTGCGCTCTTCATGCAGCCGTGCATACGATGTCCCCCTGGAGCTGCCTGGCTTGACTGCACACTAGGGGTGAGCCAATCTTTCAGGAGACATTAGATGACAATGTCTGGATGAACAGTCAGTAACTAATTCCAGGAGTTTGGGCAGAGGCTCCATTGCCAAGATCCCAATCTTCCACTGATGTAGTGAGGCAATGCCCCTCAGGGTTATCACCCTTCCAGGTAGCGATTACCTTCACTGCCCCAAAGCAAGCAGTGTCAGTAACCATAAGGAAGATAAAAGTACCTGGAGCAAGATACCCCCCCCCCCCACTTCAGTATCAAAGTTTTCCAAATAGACTTTGATTATCACAGTGTAGGGAGGTGGTGTGTAGTACCCAGGTCCTGAGGGCTCTTTGGGGACCAAAGTCACTGTCAGAGTCTCTTCTATTCCATAGACTAAGCTGCACCATGAAGGCGAGCCCAGAGCCTCATCTGGTTCTTCTAAGCACACTGCTGTTCGCCTCCCAGAGTCAGGGATCTCTGTCTCAGCTTGCCCAGCCCCTCCTGCCCTAGTGAGGATCATGTGTTGCAATGCTAACCCCATTCACTAGGCCCATTTCTTGAGTCGTTTGGGGATATACTGAAAAAAGCACCTTATCACTGGTCTCTTTCTGTCATTATGGGCAGCTACGGGCTCCACGCATGGCACATGTAAAACACCTCCTTGCTCCTACATTAAGTGCAGCAGAGGCGTAGGGTTTTGCACAAAATGGGCAAAGAATGTGCAGAACAAAAACGTCTGATATCCCAGGACCTCTCCAGCCAGCCATGTATATATCAATGAATAAGGGACGACCCTGCATCCCTGGGAACTGGGTATACAATATACAACAATAACAATTCCCTCCGCCTGGAAGGCACAAGCCTGAGCTTCCTTAGATAGATAATAGACATGTAAAAATGATATTTACAATCACATTTAATTCAACACAGGCATAAAATCAAGGGCAGTACATGTCTTACATCTTAAGGTAGGCGCTCCAACAAACGGCGCAGTTATCGTGAATAGTGACAATGTCTGGTAGTGGGCCTGGTGCTTCCTAAACCAAAACCGGGAAATCAATACAGTAGACTGGATAGCAATACAACTGTTTGAAAAATTGACTCAAAGTTTCAGCACAATTCCAACCAACTACATTGAATGCACTATATATATATATGAGCATCGATATTTTGACCCCGTAAAACATTTCCTTGGGGTTTTCATCAGGACTTGATGGTCGCAATATAAAGGCAAGTTGGCCGAAGCCCGGCTATATGTTAGAGTATCTCGAACACAATGCCAGGACTTGAGAATTGTGCCCTCAGTTGGGGTCTTTTCTTTCGTAAAATGCAGGAGTAAATTCATGGATCCTTGCAGTGTAAAAGGTCTATAGATCGGTATGAATTCGGGACCAAGCGCCGGAACTCTGTGGTCTCTGACACCATAGCCAGAAGCATGAACTTAGCTCTGCTCAGGCATCAGCTGTTGGGCCTCCAGTCCTTGGAACTTATCGCAGGAGTAAAGAGAAAAGTGGTCAACCTTCCATTCGATGGGAAGAGCCTGTTCAATCCCTCTGTTAGTGTGATCCGTCATCATTATATACAAGACAGCACAGTGACAGCCAAATCGTTGAATGCCATCTAAACAGTCCCACCTAGGCGCGCTCCTATCTTCCAGCAAGTAGAAGCATTCTGGGCTTACAAGGCATGGAGTCCATTGGCTACAAATGCAGTTGGATACTCATTGTCCCCGGAAACCAGCAGTCAAGAAGAAGCCATCTTCCCTAAGAGCAACAGAGGACAAATCCCAGGGACTTCAACAGGGGCCAGATATCATCCTCAGAATTATCACGGGAGGCCATTTCAATCCAGTGGAGGAATGCTTTCCCATCACTACTCCGACTGTACATAAGTAATGCGTGGATCCTGTCATTGGCATAACGTGTTCCTGCTCTACAGCTCCCATGATCACCTTTGCTGAAGTCACCATTATCCCAGTTAGCACCCAAAGACACTCTGCAGGTGGTAGACATTCTCCTCCAATTAATGACAATTTAGCCAGTTCTGCCCCTTGAAAGGGGGCAGGAATATTGCTCCAAATATTTTCTAGCAAGGAATAGAGAAGAGGTCTTCATCCCATCTTTGACGTCCATGAGCTAAACAAAGTTCCTACTCAACACAAATTCAAGCTGGCCAAATTAATGACTAGCTCCGCTGCTCAGTGGACCTCCTTTTTCTTATGGAAAATCAGTAGTACCAGTAATAGACACTGATATTTGGTCACGATTCCGCCTCTAGGGTCTTTACAGCCCTGATGGTAGCCTTTCTGAGGCAGATGAAGGTGCACTACTATTCATGCATAGACAGGTATCTCATCTGAGCAGCATCAGTGTAGGGAGCAGAGTCTGGCCTTGCCCTGGTGCTCAGGACCATGTATGACCATGTGTTATCAGTGAAGTACCCAAATTCCTGCTTGGTCATATCAAAAAAGAATTCAGTTCATAGGGGCTATTTAGTTCTCCAGCATGGCAAAAGGCATTCATCTTCCATAGAAGGTAATGGTCATGAACTACACAGTGTATCACTTCTTGACTAACAAAATAAATAAAGGCAGCCTTGTGGTTTCTGAGGTTTCTGGGGATGCAGGAGTCCTTCATAAGCTTAGTAGATAATGCAGAGCACCACATTTGCTCTTTTAAGTTCCATCTGGCAGAACATTGTGACCAGCTGCTGGACCACAATTTAAAGCAACTCGCAGTCCAGCAAGCCCTAGCTCTGCCCCTAGGAGGGAGGGGATATGCATGCATGCACTTAGTCTGAGGGCCTCTACCCATCACTGTCTACATCTGATGGTCACCACTAACTCCTCAAAGTGTGGATGAGGAGATGGAAACTCTGTTGTAAGAGCTACCAAGTAGGTTCTGGCACTTGGTGGCATGATATGCTTAATGTTGTTTATGAGAACACGCCTATGGACTAATTGTAACAGAGTTACCAGAAAGGAAGTTTATTGTTCCATTCTACACATTACTCTTTGTTGAGACAAAGGAGTCTTGCACATGGAATGCAACTTTTCTTTACAATGCTGTGAGAAATTGGGTTACTGGTTGGGAGGTGGGGTGAAACCTTACGCAAGCAACAACCACAATCCTTGCCAGGGTGAGGCACAAACCACAAATTAACCTGTGCTCAACCCTCTGATAGAATGGCACAGAGCAGTCAGGCTTGACTTAGAGGCAATCTGTAAATTATTTATGCAGCACTTCAAACAGTAATATAGTGAAAACACAACACAGGAAACATCCCACATCTATTTAGAAAAATAGTCAAAATCTAATCAGTAGAACCCTAGAAATGCAATTTTAAAGATTTCAGTGAAAAAAGTGCCAAGAAGCAAAAAGCGCCAACTGTGCATATCTGATCGCACTAGACCGGGGCAAAGTCACAAGTTCAGGTCGACCACGATGGAGCACGGACCATCTACAGAGACCCAGTAAGGACCACTGAAGAAGAGCACCTTAAATCCTGGTTGCGGAGGATGAGTCGCGCAGCCAAAGTGATGCGTCGGCTCGGAGGAGCTACGAAGTTGAAATGGGAGGTCCTGTGTTGTCGTCGATGATCCTGTCGACAAGGGCTTTTGATGCTAAGTACGGTGTCGAGGATGCATCGCACACTTGAGGCAATGCATATGTTCCGAGGAGCTGCGAGACTGTGATGCGAGAAACTTCATAGTCATGGAGGTTGCCATCGGCAAGAGATTTTCAATGCAAAGTCCTGCGTTGGGGAAGCTTCGTGCAGCGGTGGTACCGATGCAGGATGCAAGGTCGATGCAGCGTCCTTGTGCTGAGAGAATCCTCTCGTGGATTGCGCCACCCAGCAGAGAAGATGCAGATGGCAGAGCAGCTTTAGGCCCACTTCCAAGGGTCCAGGACTGGGGTGGCACCGCTTGGCAGGGTAGGACTCACAGATGGCAGCCTCCAGGATCAGGGTTCAAGGTACCTGGTGCCTCCTGTCCCTGAGGATCTAGTCAGGACTCCAGCCAACTAGCCCTCGGAGTCACTCTGGGGCTCTGGGTTCAACAGATGCAGGTCCAGTCCTCTCTCCCAGGCAAGAGGACAGCAGGTCAGTGCAGCAGGGCAGCAGTCCTTCAGAGCAGCAGTCTAGCAGAGTGTCAGTCCTTTCAGCAGCACAGCAGTCCTGCTTCCTTGCAGAGTATCCACAGGTCCAGACACGGAGGTGGTGTCTGAGGTCCAATGTTTATACCTGGTTCCCTCCCTGTGGAAGGTGGGATAAGCTTCTAGAGGTTTCTCTTGGACATAAAAAGGCATCCTGCCTTCCCTGCCCTGGCTCAAGACTAACTACAGGAGGTATGCAGCCCTTTGTTTGGAGGCAGGACACAGCCTATTCAAGTGTAAGTAGGGCTGGGCCCAGCTCCTCCCTCCATCCTGTCAGCGATGGCTCATCCAGGCACACCTATGTTTCCTATTGTGTATGGCTGTCTAGAAGGAATACACAAAGCCCAATTGTTAGCCTCACCCAGTCATGTGACCCAGAGACAGACTACAGGCACTAAATAGCTACGGCAGGAAAATTCCAACTTTCTAAAAGTGGTATTTTCAAAATTATGATAAAAAACCCAACTTTACCATGAGAGAGGGGGTTTCATTACAATTCCAAAGACACCAAACATGAACTGGGTACCTGTTCCTATTTGGAAATCACAGCTTATTAAATATAATAAGGTAACTCCATGTTATTCTATGGGAGAGGTAGGCCTTGCAGAAGTGAAAAACAAATGTAAGCGTTTTTCACTACCAGGACATGTAAAACTTACATGTCCCACTTTTTAAATACACTGCACCCTGACCGTGGGCTGTTTATGGTCTACCCTAGGGGTTACTTATATGGATTAAGAGGTTTGGGCCTTACAAAAGGTTTATTTTGCTGGGTCGAAATGGCAGTTTAAAACTGCACATGCAGGCTGCATTGGCAGGCCTGAGACATGTTCAAAGGGGCTATTTAAGTGGGTGGGACAACCAGTGCTGCAGGCTCTTAATTCACAGGCCCTTGATACATGTAGGACCACTTTACTAGGGACTTATAAGTAAATTAAATATGCCAATTGGGGATAAGCCAATGTTACCATGTTCTGAGGAGTGAACACATGCACTTTAGAACTGGGCAGCAGTGTTAAAGTGTGCAGAGTCCTAAGGCCAGCAAAAACGAGATCAGCAAAAATGTAGGAGGGAAATCAAAAGGTTTGGGGGAAGACCACCCTAAGGCTGACGGGTCTAACAAGAGGTTATTACATGCCTTTCTCCACTTTTTCTGCCTCTGACTCTCCCACCTTTTATTACTATTTAGATGGTGAACTTAGATGAAGTCATCTCAAGGAATAAACATCAAAATGAACAATCAGAGAAGCAGATGCTGTCCTGCATGTTATTATCATCCTACCAAATGGTGTGACTTGATACATTTTTGTGAATTTGTGTTTATGTGCAATGATAATATCTGGAAGAAAAGGAGATGGTTGATCCTTTGATGGAAACCTGAGAGGTGAGACCTTAGGCTCTGAACATTTTACTGTCCGAGAGGGAGTCCTGAAGGAGCCCAGCTGCCCAAGGTAAGCTCGGCATGAGTGAAAGAAGGTGAATCCTTTCAGCGACATCCTAGTTCAAAGAGTCAGTTCTCTCTCAGGAACAATCAGACCAGATGCCACCAATTCATTCAGTAGAACCAGAAGTCAGGCGTTGCTTGCACCCAGAGACGCAGAATGACCCCAGCGCATACCCAGTGTTTGCTTCCTGTGCCTTGGGGGGTGTCCAGTTGATCGTGGGTCCAGGAGGCTTTGACTGGAGACCAAGTTCATGAGTTGAATTGACGCAGCTTTTCAGAGGATTTTTCCCAAAAAGGGTTGTTTGGAAAACAGTTGGATGTTTTGGAAGTCAAGAAGGTCCAGATTCGGTTTTTCCAACAGAGAAGTGATCAGGGCTGACCTCAGCAATGAAGGAAATGTCCAGTCCATTGAGGAAGTGTTTACAGTTATGAAGAGTCGATAACCTGGGTCAGAGGCACAAGACTTTATTAGCTTCTTGGGAATGTAGATATATTCATATTTGGAGGGAAAGGCAGAGACGAGGGAAGGTTTGAATGCAGGTGGAAAAGCGACCCTTTATGAGGTTTTTTTTACGATGTGTTGGGGGGTCTTTTTTTTCTAAGAAGAAATTTCCTGCTGTGCACATATTTTCTGATGAGCTCAGGATGGTGGATAGTTGCAGCCAAATTTTTAAATGTATGACCCTTTGAAAAGTTGTGGGATTGAGGAGAGCATGAGCATTCTCTAATGTTCACAAACTGCGAGGTAGGTTTGCCAGATCAGAAGACGACATGTAACTGGTTAGACTCTAAAAAGCCCGTCTGCTATAGAAGACATTTAGGCAAAAGCAATGCCTGGTTGGACATACAGGCGAGGCAACGAATGAGTGAGTACCTTGCAATCTGAGCAACTGGAACTATGCGATTTTGCAGCAGCGTGTTTTCCGCATAATTATGGATGTGCTGAATGTGCCATATAACCCTCCATCGGTTTTGAAGAAAATAATTTTGTTTATAATTCAAACAGATCAATAGTTACTAAATATGTGGCCACTCACGTTGCTGTGCAATGGAAGGCCCTTTGCATGGGTTGACTGATCATCTTTCTGTTCCTTATCACTCTATTTGTGTGTAAGCTGGTACTGAAGAGGTGAAACCTATGCCTAGACAGTGTTCACAAGTAATACTATTACAAAATGTTTTGCATAACCCCACATAACTTGTTTTTTCCTGTCGCATAATTTAGTGAACCCTGTTGCATAATCTGGACCGTCCGTGCTACATAATTCCAGTGGCCCGGCCTACAGTTGCTTCAACCTCTACATTTATTTACCCAGTCCTTGAAACCAGAGGGGACCTACTGGGCTTATGAAGTGATATTCAGATTCCCACCTGTGTACCAGTTGGTGGAGAGAGAAAGAGGAGGTATAGTTAAGGAACACTATGCCAGCTGCACTCAGGTCTGCCTGGCAGGTTGGAGACAGTGGGGCAGTGCATCACGTTGCGTGACGCACCAGCAGCGCAACCTGCTGCCTGATATTTACAAGCACACGTAAAGCCACCCTGCATGGCTTTACCTGTGCTTGTAAATATTGCCCCTTTTCACGCAACTCTTTGCCTGTTAGGGGCGTGACATGGGTGTCGCTGTGGGTGTTCCCACGCAACACCCATGTCCACTGATGCATTTCCAGATTTACGAGCAATTGGAAGAGGAAATCACCTCAATTGATTGTTTTTGTGCAGGAAGGTGCCCCTTCCTGCACAAAAGCAATCTCCCCATGACGCAGGCATCCATGCACCATGGTGCAAGGGTGTCTGCACCGGTGCATGGCAGCAGTATGTGAGCCAGCGCAGGGGGAAGCACAGAGATGCGACATATTGTTGGAAATATGTTGCATCCCTGTGCTTCGAAACTAACGCAGCGCGGCGCAGCAAAATGACTTGCAGCACCGCACTGCGTTCGTTTCTTGTAAATCTGCCTCTCAATGTTTCTAGAGAGATGTGAGCTTCACCTTTCAACATTACAGAAGCAAACTACAGCACACAATACTGACATGCAAATTGTTCTGTGCTTCAGAGCCAATATGTGTGAATTTTACATTGTGAACCTACACCCAAACTGAGAGTATTGGAAACACCCAAAGCTGTGCCAAATTCCCTACAACTATGCCAAACTGTGAACAGCTGTGCCAAACTCCAAACACAGACCCCAGACTGGGTTGTTGCCATTTTGGAGGACAAGGGGACTGCAGACTTGTGCTCACTTAGCACATGGCCTCAAAAACGTGTGCATCTTGTGTGCTTCCAGCTTAATAAGGGCCTGATTTAGATCTCAGCAGATGGGTTACTCCATCACAACGGTGACGGATATCCCGTCCACCGTAATATAAATCCCATAAGATATAATGCGATTTATATTTGGGCGGACGGGATATCCATCTCCAATGTGACAGAGTAACCCGTTCGTCGACATCTAAATCAGGCCCAAAAGTTCTTGGAGCAGGCAGTAGAAGCCACACATGCTCTCTTTGTTGCATGCCGGCTGTCTTCCGCCTTCCTGAGTGCTTTCCAGATAATTAATGTACTGAGTGTGAGTCAATGATGGGTATGCCGGTTGTGCCTTATTTGTTGCTCCCAAGTATCTCTCCTCACCCACATGTTGGCAAGACTTGACATGCCGCTGAAACGTGTCGTACATTCTTCAAGGATTGTTGGACGGCAATCAAGGCACACAACTCAGAACAAAGAAAACAAATTGAAATAAATGGCTCTGGGAATTCTTGGATTTTCTAAGGAATATACAGAAGGCCTGTTGTAGCAGGTCCTGGGTGTTTCCTGTGTGTGCAAATAAGTCTTCTACAAATGAATATTTTTATTTTAAAGTCTTTTACATTGCCAAGTTCATTTGGTTGCCACCTCAGATGTGGGAATGATGTTGGATAAAACTGCTATAATGTTGCAGAGTTAGAGACCACAATAGTAAAATCTTGGCTTGGGACGTCATGATTTTAGGTAGCGTTGGATAGAGAGGGGCTTGATATTCCACACTTCACAATGCTGGAAATTGGAAAACTTTACTCTGGGAACTCATAAATTATGTGTCAAAGTGGGCAACAAAAAGGGGGGGGGGTTCACAATCAGAGGAGTCATGAAAAGCAGTCTGAAAGCCATGGTACCTTGAAAACTCAGAAGGAGTGAGAAGGTTAACGGGTAAACCCTTTCCCCAATTCTAATCGTAAACTAGCAGAGAGGGCTAACCCAGTTTGTCAGAAAGACTGTTTTTTATATGTGTAGCGTGAATGTTTAGGTGTATCTCAAGCAAGTGCGAGGATAGCACCCAGGTAAATTAGTGCCCACATCACATTTCTTATATACCTTGGTATGTCTCTTTTAATTTCGAGATATACATATATTTATGTATGTACACACACACATATATATATATATACACACAAGAATATACATATATATATGTGACCAAGAGCTTGGGTGCTCGAAACGCGTCTGTTTTTGGCCGGAAAATAAACTGAATTGTCTTCACCTTGGATCGGTGTGGCTCGTGCTTACTGGACTTTGGTAAGCGTGGTGGTGGATATATATATATATATATATGATCAAGGCAGGGATCTGCCGAAACGCGTCATGGCAACTTGATGGTGTGCTGAACTAATTAAACATCTAGCACCAAACCTGGGTCTACGCTCGTTTGTTTTCGTAAAGAAGGCTGTAAGCGAGGTTCGTGGCATGTATATATATATATGCCACGATAGATTCTAGCAGTAAAAGAACCAGAGGGACACAGCGGGGGTACCAGGTGAGTTGCTTTATTTCTTTACAGCATCGGCATGACCCGTTTCGGACTGTGCCTTTGTCAAATGCCTGCTCCAACAACAGTTTCCCGCCAGTTCACTTTAAAATACTCCCATTCGTTCTGCCATTTGGCGGCCATTCAGGTGGGCTGGGTCAGAGTCTTGAACACACCTGCAGCTGCATTGGCGGACTGCAGATCCCAAAATGCACCTCTCACGCCATCTCGGGTTAGTCTCTCCTCGCAGCTCCATTCTATCCCATCACGGGTCCTGGATGATGTTTGAGAACGTGGTAAAAGTTACTGGCAAACGTTGCTGTAGAAACAAACTTCCCTCCTGGGCCCCCAAGATGCCTCAACCGCATAAGTCCAAATCCAACCTGGTCTGGAACCACAGATGCAGTGATCCTGGTTCCTCCGTGCAGTCACAAACTGCTATAAGCAGCGACACACTTGCTGGGCATGGATGCGGTGGGTCAGAGCACTACCAATATTTTGGAGTGGGAAGAATTGCCGAAGCTGCCCTTTGTGGCTCTGTCCACTTGTGAAGCGGGTCTCCTCTAGCACACCCAGGGCTGGCACGCACAAAATGCCACAATAGATTCTTGCAGTAAAAGAACCAGAGGGACACAGCGGGGATTCCAGGTGAGTTGCTTTACTTCTTTACAGCATCGGCATGACGCGTTTCGGACTGTGCCTTTGTCAAATGCCTGCTGCAACAACAGTTTCCCGCCAGTTCACTTTAAAATACTCCCATTCGTTCTGCCATTTAGCGGCCATCCAGGTGGGCTGGGTCAGACTCTTGAACACACCTGCAGCTGCATTGGCGGACTGCAGATCCCAAAATGCACCTCACGCCATCTCGGGTTAGTCTCTCCTCGCAGCTCCATTCTATCCCATCACGGGTCCTGGATGATGTTTGAGAACGTGGTAAAAGTTACTGGCAAACGTTGCTGTAGAAACAAACTTCACTCCTGGGCCCCCAAGACGCCTCAACCGCATAAGTCCAAATCCAACCTGGTCTGGAACCACAGATGCAGTGATCCTGGTTCCTTCGTGCAGTCACGAACTGCTATAAGCAGCGACACACTTGCTGGGCATGGATGCGGTGGGTCAGAGCACTACCAATATCTTGGAGTGTGAAGAATTGCCGAAGCTGCCCTTTGTGGCTCTGTCCACTTGTGAAGCGGGTCTCCTCTAGCACACCCAGGGCTGGCATGCACAAAATGCCACAATAGATTCTTGCAGTAAAAGAACCAGAGGGACACAGCGGGGATTCCAGGTGAGTTGCTTTATTTCTTTACAGCATCGGCATGACGCGTTTCGGACTGTGCCTTTGTCAAATGCCTGCTCCAACAACAGTTTCCGCCAGTTCACTTTAAAATACTCCCATTCGTTCTGCCATTTGGCGGCCATCCAGGTGGGCTGGGTCAGAGTCTTGAACACACCTGCAGCTGCATTGGCGGACTGCAGATCCCAAAATGCACCTCTCACGCCATCTCGGGTTAGTCTCTCCTCGCAGCTCCATTCTATCCCATCACGGGTCCTGGATGATGTTTGAGAACGTGGTAAAAGTTACTGGCAAACGTTGCTGTAGAAACAAACTTCCCTCCTGGGCCCCCAAGATGCCTCAACCGCATAAGTCCAAATCCAACCTGGTCTGGAACCACAGATGCAGTGATCCTGGTTCCTCCGTGCAGTCACGAACTGCTATAAGCAGCGACACACTTGCTGGGCATGGATGCGGTGGGTCAGAGCACTACCAATATTTTGGAGTGGGAAGAATTGCCGAAGCTGCCCTTTGTGGCTCTGTCCACTTGTGAAGCGGGTCTCCTCTAGCACACCCAGGGCTGGCACGCACAAAATGCCACAATAGATTCTTGCAGTAAAAGAACCAGAGGGACACAGCGGGGATTCCAGGTGAGTTGCTTTACTTCTTTACAGCATCGGCATGACGCGTTTCGGACTGTGCCTTTGTCAAATGCCTGCTCCAACAACAGTTTCCCGCCAGTTCACTTTAAAATACTCCCATTCGTTCTGCCATTTAGCGGCCATCCAGGTGGGCTGGGTCAGACTCTTGAACACACCTGCAGCTGCATTGGCGGACTGCAGATCCCAAAATGCACCTCACGCCATCTCGGGTTAGTCTCTCCTCGCAGCTCCATTCTATCCCATCACGGGTCCTGGATGATGTTTGAGAACGTGGTAAAAGTTACTGGCAAACGTTGCTGTAGAAACAAACTTCACTCCTGGGCCCCCAAGACGCCTCAACCGCATAAGTCCAAATCCAACCTGGTCTGGAACCACAGATGCAGTGATCCTGGTTCCTCCGTGCAGTCACGAACTGCTATAAGCAGCGACACACTTGCTGGGCATGGATGCGGTGGGTCAGAGCACTACCAATATCTTGGAGTGTGAAGAATTGCCGAAGCTGCCCTTTGTGGCTCTGTCCACTTGTACATACATTAGCTGCACCCATGCTCTTCCCTTATGCTGGTCCAATCATTTTGCTGTTACTTTCTTGTTGAAAGTCTCACTTTGTCCTCCTGCAATTTCTACGGGGCCAAAACAAAAAGTTAGAAGTTGGGCAAAACTTGATGTCTTGGCTTTAAACAAACTTCTAACTGACCACCAGCCCCTTGGTTCACTGACAGACTTAAGATTGAAAAGTCCAGATGTAAAACCCTTGAAAGACACTAGAGGAAAAAGTGCCAGATAGATGCCAAAGTGGCATACAAAAAAGCCTTAAGTGAATACTACATTCTCTGTAGAGCTGCTCGAGCTGAGTTTTTCTCACATAAAATTTCTCAAGTACAAAATTGCTCCAAAACTCTTTCCAAGGTGGTAAAAGAACTATCCGGTTCGGAAACCCAGACCACTCAACTTGTTCTTACTGGTACTCAATGTGAGGAACTCGCCCACTACTTTGTGGATAAGGTTGAAAAAATACACTCTGCACTGTCCAGTAAAAACCCACAAAATACTCCATCTGATATCGAGACCTCCGTCAAATGCTACCAGTGACTGTGTGACTGGGACCCACAATAACACTAAACCAACCGACAAACTAGAAGCCTGGTCTCTCTTGGAATTCAGCTCGTTTAACCGTCTTTTGACAAATATTAAATCTGGTTCTCCCCGCAATATACTTCCTACTTCTGTGATGAAACAGCTTGACGTCCCTATACTTTCCATAATTATGAACCTCCTCAACGCCTCCTTGCAGGAGTGGAAACATGCTATGGTGCTCCCTCTCATAAAGAAAGCCAACGCTGATCCGACTAAGCCATCTAATTTCCGTCCCATCTCGCTGCTCCCGGTTTTTCTAAAATTCTTGAAAAGCATGTTAATACTCAGCTGACCTCCTTTGTTGAGTCCCAGAATTTTCTTCACATTTCTCAATCTGGTTTTAGAACTGGTTTCTCTACTGAATCAACTTTACTTGGAGTCACCGAAATGCTGAGGCACCGGTTAGAGGAGGGCGATACGGCAGCTCTTATTTTACTGGACCTCAGCGCCGCGTTTGATACGGTGTCTCATGCTGTTCTGTTGAGAGCCTTGCAGTCCTTGGGCCTAGAGGGCTCAGCCTTGCAGTGGCTCGCCTCTTTCTTAACTGGCCACACTTTTCAGGTCTTTTCTGCAGCGGTCATCTCCAATTCTTACTTGTCACCCTATGGAGTCCCCCAGGGCTCGGTGCTGAGCCCTTTGCTGTTTAATGTTTATGTCCGTCCGCTGGCAGATGTTGCCGAGGAAGCTGGGCTGTCCCTTTTTTCCTAATCCGATGACACTCAGATCATATTCTCCCTCTCTTCATCTAAGGGATCTGAACCCTCTGCTCTTCAGTCAGGTCTGAGTAAAATTGTGTCTTGGATACAAAACAACTTGCTCAAACTTAATGGAGACAAGACTGAAGTCATGATCTTAGGGAAAAAACATGACCTCTGGGGACCTCAACACTGGCCCTCTGAAATGGGTGCTTTGCCCCTGCCAGTACATCAGGTTTCCAATTTGGGCTTCATCATTGACGACCATCTTTCAATGAAACAACAAGTCGCCAAGGTGGCTGCCACCTGTTTTAGTGTTCTAAAGTGGCTGAGGAAAATGTTATGGATGATACCCCTCTCTGCGCAGAGAACGGTAATTCATGCCCTAGTTACGTCTAGGCTGGACTACGGTAATGTCCTCTATCTGGGCTCAAACAAAGCTACGATCCAAAGACTTCAAGTGGTGCAGAATGTGGCGGCCAGACTGCTGTGTCAGATACCTAAGACGGCCTCAGTCTCTGGCTTTCTTCGCGACCTTCATTGGCTAAAAGTGGAGAATCGAGTCAAATTCAAAGCCTTATGCTATATGTTTAAAATTAAGATTGGAGTGGCCCCGAAATATTTGCAATCTCTAGTGCAACTCTACTAACCCTCACGCCCTTTGCGCTCTGCCCAGCAAATTACGTTTACTATCCCTAAAATCAAACTCTCTCGTATGCGTGGTCGGTCTTTTTCCTACCTGGGTCCCACCCTATGGAACTCTCTGCCTCTCTTTACACGAGGAAACTGTGTATGGTAGATTTCGCAGAAGTTTGTAGACTTGGTTGTTTGATCTTTGATTTCCTGTTCGTTCCTTTATCTTTCCTACCGGGTTGGCGACGGGAAACCTCTTGGGGTAGCTGTGCACCCTACAAATTCAGTTTAATAGTAATAATAATAATTAATAATAATAATACATAAATATATATATATATATATATATATATATATATATATATATATATATATATATATATATATAATAGAGGAAACGTCTTTTCCACGCTTAGTCGATCTGCAAAGACGAAGCGAACCCAATTTGCAGTGCAAAGTAGTTTATTCTTGTTCAAACCCCTGCACCACCACCATTACGCGTTTCAGCCCTCGTGGGGCCTTGATCACATGACACGAATGGGGAGCATGATTGTGTATTTAAAGTGACAGTGCCTAAAGAGAAAGACTGCAATTCACCAGAGACATAGAAGAGTTGAAATAAAATGTCTTCCCTTTGTTTTGGGGAGAAATTAACAATTAGCCTGAGACAATGGGAGATCTAGGTCATACGAGCCGGACATGTGCAAATGAGCAATTCTAATAAATATATAAATATGTATAAATAAATAAATACACATATAATTACATCATAAGATTAGCTCATAAAAAGGGTATTTGTATATTAAAATTACCTAACTACCACCAATTGCAAAAAGGAACATACAATATTAGTAAGATAAATGCCTACTAAAATAAATATCCAACTAGATTATAGCAATGGGGACTGGCTACATTTGATCATCCTCATGTTAAAAATAAGTCATATAGGAACAATGAAGCCCAAGTGGGCCAACACAATAGAATTCTATGTCGACAAGTAAAGTGTCAGTGCATATGTGCAAAAAGGTGTCATAAAATGACACCGTACATTCTCACGTGCAAAAATGTGCAAAGTTAAAAACCTAAAATCCTATGAAATAAAAAAGATTTTTTGTCTATTTTTTAAGGAATAAAATTAAAATGAGGCAGCGGCAAAGTATGGTATCATGACATATGATGCTAGGGTAGAAACCATTGAGATGTTCATGTATCCTATACTTATAAATGTGTGTAAAAATCTTCACTGCTGTTCAAACCGACTGGTGTCTTACCATCTAATTCTAATATGTACCTAGTCTCAAGTTTGCGCAAAAGACAATGGCTTGGCGCAGTCATTGTACCGGCGTCAAAAGTCCCCAGCGTCTGGAGGGCCGGATGTGCTGAAAGTTGGGGACTGGAGACCTTTAATTCCAATTGTGGCTAAGTCCTCTCCCTGATATCGCAGCAAAACAACTAACCAGACATTCAGGTCATCAGAGTGCTGCATTCTGGGACCTGTAGTTTTTGCAACCAAAACTATAGAGTCAGCTGTGAATCAGGTGCGCGCCTCATCACAGAGGTAGGAGGCGCCTATTGGCAGGCGGTCCCTTTCTTTTCTAGGGCCGTCTGTATGGATTTCTCTTCCGGTGCACCAGAGGCAGGAAAGTTTGGAACCTGCTTTCAGGAAGGGTTTAAAAACGTGGCTATTCACTCTGTAACTCTGCTTACTGTTGGATTAGCGCCGGGACACTCCTGGGAGCATCTGTGCGCTTTATAAATCTGTTTTCATCATCATCATCATGTGACTCCGGCAAAGCACACTGTGTAACTTGTGGATGGAAGATTATTATCCGAGGTAGATAGGAAGGTGGGTCACTGCTTTTGACACAGAGATCTGTGGTATTCTGGAATCTTGAAGGGTTGCTAAGAGGTTGAAATGTTAGAGGACAGCCTGCTGATGAAGCTGCGGCTGTTGGAGGCCATTTGTTAATGGGGTCCTTATGATCCTTTATTCATTAAAATACCTCATACCAACTTCTATGGAGCCCTGGTGTTTATTAAATTTAACAAGATCCTTTTATTACTTGCAGTTTATAGATTGCAACACTTCTAATATAGCACAGTGAGCTATGAACCAGCATGATGGACCTGCATGCAAACTGCAAGACATGGATTTAGAACCCTATTTCTTTTCTCTCAATCTGTTATTATAAGGCTGCAAAAAGGGTTTCTTTGGGTAGTAATAAAGGACAACTCCAAGCACTGTGTTACATTATAAATCCTGACTTTGTGTTTCTCCCACCTATACAATCTTATCATATAACACTTACCACCACAGGCAAAGTGTGACTCCTACACCTTGAAACCTTCTTTGTCTTATGGAACATCCTGTACATTGTTTTACACTACACAATTGTATGATTTATTGTCAATATATAATGTGTGTGTGTGATGTAAAGTGCTGTAACACCCTATAGTTGGATGAGTAGTGCTACAAAAGTATTAAAATTTTTTAAAAATTGCAAGTTCTATTTACATTTTTATTTGTGAAAATACTCATACATACTGATACATCTGACATTCCTACAGTGCATGCATATCTCTTACACATAGGGGTTGCATAAAGCCAAAAACCTGCCAACAAATCTCTTAAGTACTTAAGTTTCTCTTAGGTACTTCTGAAGTGATAAGTTGTGTGCATTTGTAACCTTCAATTGCATTGGCGTCTAGGTGTTAGGCCGCAGATAACTCCAAGAAAAGATTCTACTCAAACAAAAGGAGGGCTGATGGCCCTTTAAATTTGCCCTTTTTTATGAGGCCGGCTGGAAGAGAAAATAAAAAAAGCCCCCTTACCGCTTGCTCAATGTTGCTCCTAACAGAAAGCAGGCAATGAGCAGGCGTTGGTCAATTGTGTCCAGGTGTTGGCAAATTACACCTGGACCAATTCACCATATTTCACTGAGGCCAGATGGATCCCCGATCTGGCTGAATAATTACTGCCGGATTAGGGATCCAGCTGGTTCCCCCTTCATTCCAGCACTGAAACTTCAGGAATACGATAAATGGAACCCAGCTAATGTTCAATTGTAAATCCCTACAAGTAGAAACAGCAAAGAAAGTTACTCCACTGGGTTCAAAAATTCAAAAAAATAAGCATTATAAATGATAATATGATTTAGAAGTGAGAATGGAGAAAACATGATACAGATATCCGTGAATTGGGAGTAGAGATCAGCAGTTGTGTTGTACATAAGAGTAGAGATAGAGGCAACAGAATAGAGTTCCATTGGATCTGATGGTGATATGGGATTTGTTCCATTGGGTGTAATCATGGGAAATGTAGCTTTGGAAAGTGATTCACTGGAAAAGAGTTAAATTAAATGAACCTTTGGGTGGCATTCTTTTGGATAAATTCATGGCGAATGAAGCTGAGGATGAGTTTTTGTGTATATAAGAGTCATATTGAATAAAGCATAGGATAATATAAAATTGATAAAGCTTTATGGTGAACGAAACTCAGCATTGTGTTCATTTAGGTAAAATCTATAGCGAATGAAGCTTAGGACGGCATGCCACTGGTTGAGAATTATGAGGGACAAAGTTGGTGAAATTCAGCCTGTAATTTCATGGTTTGTGGGTGAAGAAGATTATGGGGTTTCCAGAGGTGAGGAATTGTAGTGAAGAAAGCAAAAGAAGCAATTCCATATTTTGACTAAAAAAGAGGAACAACCGCAACCTTTAATTCCATGTTGTAGGCCTAGGGGACTCTCTGATGGTTCAAAAGGGTTGAATACTGGGGCGTGGCCTAGCTCATGGCTGAGTAAGTCACAAAGAAGGAGAGCTCCCGCCAGAGCCTTGAATCCGTGTACAATCCTGCAGTAACCCGTGACATTTAACGCCTACGGAGGGATTCCCTAAGAGGCTGGACCCCAACGGCACTCAGCAGAAGCCCGACAAGCACCATAAGAGGAACAATCAAGTGATTTTGGTCCGAGAATCGACCGGCCGTGCACGACTTAAGGGCTCCGGAGCCCCTCCATGGATGCCAGGCGGACAGGAGGCAGACCCGGTGCTGACCAAGCATGATCGGCTTCTGGAAAGTGGCCTGAAAGAAGAGGTGAAGTGGCTTCTTCACCCGAGTGGATCGGCGAATAGCCGGAGGGCCGACCCGAGGGGAGAACTCGTGAACCGAGACCGGAGGCATTTGACCAGTGGAAAACCCGTCCCCGTCTCGCTGAACGATTCCTGCACCCACGGGCATGGACGTGGTAAGCGGGAGACCCGCTGGGCCGTAGGAGGTGAACAGAGGGTGGCAGCCCCTCCCCCGGCGACGGCTACAAGACGGAGCCGGGAGCAAACAGACGCGAGCCCCCAGAGTAGGGGGTGGGGTGCACCCCCTGCGTTGATCCGCCGGAGCCTACATAAGAGCTCAGCGAGCCATCCAGAAGTGCAGAGGGCACCCAGCGACCCCCGCATACAACCCCATCTGCCTCCTAAAGAAGGTGCCCACTGGAGGTGCAGTAGAGTGAGAGTTCGACAGCCTGCAGTACAACAAGGCGGAACTCAGTGGGTGAAGGCCCCATCCCTCCACCAACGGTGCAGATAGGCAACACAGGGTCCCCGGGCCCAACACACCAGATTGGCAGCCAGGCAACAGGCCCAAAAGGGGGGGCGGAGATAGCGGACTTTCTGGTGACTTGGCAGACCACCGAAGGCAAAGGTGGGGAGAAAAGGAGAGCCGTCATCAGCCAAGAGCTCTTGTCTGCTCCGCAGATGATTGCTGGCACACAGGGGCCCGAAAGAGGTGCAGAGACCCCCCGAGCCCCTAGAAAGAGTGAGGAAAGGGGTGAGGCCCTCCGGTGCAGACAGGCAGACAAATACGGGAGTGAAGAGACGTGAACTCCCTGGAGAGAGTGCCTCACCTCGCTGCGACCAGATGGGGTCTGCCTGAGCGGCCTAGGCGCTGCGGTTGAACGTGGGGGTCCTGAAACACAGGAAAGACCCCTCTACCCCAGGGCAGAAATTAGCTATCGCATCCCGGCGCAAGGGAAACTGGAGAACTCAAAGATTGCCGGCAGCTAATCTCCTACTTGGACGGCACTAGTCTGAATATACCTGAAGGAGCACCAGAAAACACACGGCGAGGTGGAGACACCGAGAACGAGGGCCAGGAACCGCCGGAATCATGGGAGACCAGCCTCTCCCTAAAGGGAAGACAAGACACAACCCAAGGAAGCAAAGGACTGGTGGGGGACCCAAGATAGGACCCGGAGAGGCATTGGGGGCCAGAAATCACAGCCAAAACAAAGAGAATGCTGCAGCGCCACGAAAGGCCACAAGAGAGCCCAGACACCAGGAAGGTTGAGTGAGTGGCATACCAAAAAGGGAGAACACATCCCCAGTTCTAACCTTGATAGCAGAGGATAGATCTCATCCCACAGGACGGCGTTGCATGCTCAAAGAGAGAAGGAAGGAGACCCCCACCCGGCCTGACACGGGAGAGTGAGCAAGCCGGAGCCATTAAACCCTGCCCAGAGAGACAGTAGCTAACACTATGGCAAAAGACAAGGAGGCAAAACTCCCAAGACAGGGAAAAATGGACTAATACACTAAGATACTCCAGACACAAGCAGAATCGACAGAGTCAACGCAACCACCAACGGATACAGCACTGCTCCTCCAAGCAATACAAAGCTCCTGAGAAGCCCTGGAAGGCAAGATTGGAGAGGTCTGTTCAGAAGTATCGCTGCTTCGTCAAGACCTCCGCAAGGTATCCGAGAGAGTAACGGAGGCTGAGACTCATGTATCAGAAGTGGAAGATGCCATAAAAGACCTACAGAAAGGGATGAGAGACATGCACAGTGCCGCAGCAGACATGTTATGGCAAATCGATGATGCAGAAAATCGAGCCCGGAGAAACAACCTCCGCTTTGTGGGATTTCCGGAGAGAGCGGAGGGAAACAACGCTTCTACGTTCCTGACAACCTGGCTGAAAGACCTCATCCCGGCAGAACAGTTTTCCCAATGCTTCGTCATAGAATGCGTACACCGTGCTTTGAGTGCAAACCCCCCCTCCCCCAGGAGCGACGCCAAGGCCGATCAATGCAAAAATATTGAACTTTATGGACAGAGACATGACACTGCGTGGAATGCGCCACAAGAGGGAAGTGTGTTACGAAAACTCAAAGATCATGAGGTTCCCAGATTACAGCCGTGAAGTACAGAAACAGCATCGAACTTTTGATGCAGTCAAGGTCAAACTACGGGCCCTCCAACTTCAATATATGCTTCTATTCCCGGCTAAATTGAAAGTCATCTTTCAGGGGAAATCCTATTTCTTTCAAACCCCAGAGGAGGCCTGGGCATGGGTTGAGGAAAGACCAGTGCTCCGGCCCCCAGGAGGACCACAACTGGCCAACCGCACGAGCCGGAACTTGACAAACAGAGAGGCGTCTCCACGAAGACGGAAACACAAGACCGCCAGTCGCTCGAGAAGAATAGGTAAGGGAACTCCATATGCCCTGAGAAAAATCGCACACTACAAGAGATGCCAAGAGCAGTCAAAAGGCGATCGATCCCAGTCTGAAGCCGATACTGCCCCGGGGACTGAATCCCCAAACCCACAGATGGACTCAGACGACAATGGAGTGTCCTCAGGGCCGGAGTCTATGCATCCACTAGTAGTGGCAATCCAAGCTCTTGAGAAAAGTGGAGAGAATAAGAGGCCAACAGAGGGAACTATACCTCCAGAGACAGACCCGAGTGAACTGGGAACTGCTACATGAATACCCACGGAAAGGTAATGAGAACCAACACAGAGCCCCCTAGGAAGCGTTAAGACCTTCAAAATGAGACTACTCTAATAGACTGAGCTACAAATTGTAAGAGTTGGGGATTTAGGATACATAGTTGGGAGGGGGGACAACAGACCGACCTGCCCACTCCGGCTGAGAGTCGCTTCCTTTGATGGGGGACAGAATGCTGGGGGGGGGGGTGGAGAGAGGTGGGCTGGGGGGATGGCTGGGAGACTATACAGTTGGGGTTCAATAGTTTATACTATTGTTCACTGATCACAGAGGCGCCACAACAAGAAACTCCTATAGAACAAGGGGCACGGAGGAGTACTGCTCCCATCCCATGGGCCCCGATGCCGAACACTTGTTACCACCAGACACAACATGGCCCAGCATCCAAATTTAACGGTTAGGACATGGAACGTTAATGGGTTGAGGGAAAAAATCAAAAGAGGGCTAGTGTCACAACTCATTAAAAGGCTCCACCCGGAACTGCATTGCTCCAAGAAACACACCTTAAAGGCACGCAATGTGGATTTATAGGTCGTGGGGCATACAAGGTACTGGCACATGCGGGATTCACTTCTGGGGCAAGAGGGGTGGCCATCCTGATTATGAAAACTATCCCCTTTCAGACCTCACGCCTCTGGCAGGACCCCTTGGGTAGATACGTGGGAGTTACGGGACTATGGGGAAGGTTAGAGGTCACGTTGATATGCGTCTATGCACCACCTAGATTTCAAGCGTCCACCATGAATAAGGTAGTTGACATCTTGCTTGAAACACCCTCCGCCCTACATATAGTAGGCGGAGACTTCAATGATGTGATGGGCCCGGCAATGGACTGCACTGGAGGGGGGACAAACCCACACAAACCACCCCCTTGAGGCGATTCTCCATAACAATGGGACTAGTAGATGTGTGGCGAGAGAAACACCCCCAGACTAGGCAGTTCTCTTATCACTCAGGGGCACACGACACGCACTCCAGACTGGACTATATATTTATTCCTAGGGGAGCACCGCACGATATAGGCCATGCAGAATATGCAGCAAGGGGCCTCTCTGATCACTCTCCGCTCCTAGTTGAAACGGCCTAAGGGAACGAGATAGAGACCAAAGATGGAGGCTTAACCCATGGGACCTGAATAACACCAAAATAGCAAGTGGCATTAGTGCAGACAAAGAAATTTATTTCCAGGAGAATAAGGACTCAGTCCCCTCCGGGATGACGGTGTGGGAAGCATATAAGAGCGTGCTAAGGGATAGAGCTCAAAATCGCATAGCCTGGGAGAAAAAAGAGAAAAATAAGTGCCTAGATAACATGGAACAAAAGATAACTGAGCTTGACAAACAAGTATCCCAAAGGAAAGACCCCAAACTCACTCGTAGGTTGTCCACCTTGAGGCATGAGTATCCGGCGCTAGCCATGGACAATGCCAAAAAACAACACATAGCCACACTACACCGCCTCTACGAAGTGGGAGATAAGGCAGGAAAGCTCTTAGCCTGGATTAGCAAAAAGGAGATCCAGGATAGATGGGTAAGAGAGATAACTGACCTTCAGGGACTTAATCACTCCACAGATGACGGAGTGGCAAAGGCATTTGCTGACTACTACAGAGACCTCTATCGGGCCAGTAGCTCTAAATCACATATAGAGATAAGGGAATACCTGGCAGCAATTCCCACTCCAACGTTAGGAGATGAGGAAGCCCAAGATCTAGAAGTAGATCTGTCCTTGACAGAAATACAAGAGGCCATGGCGAAACTCCGCCCGGGGATAAACCCCAGCACCAATGGGTTGCCGGCTGAATTCTATAAGCGGTACATTGATCTCTTGGGCCCCCATCTACTTCGCCTTTTCATAGACTCACACAAAGACGGTATCTTACCCCTCGATCTGAGGCTGGCAACTATAGAAGTCATACATAAAGAGGGTAAGCCCCGCGATCTGCGTGGCTCCTACAGGCCCATTTCGCTGCTAAACTCAGAAGTGAAGATTTTAGCTACCATCCTGGCGACCCGTCTCCTGAGGGTCATCACGGCCCTGGTCCATGAAGACCAGTCGGGATTCATGCCAGGTCGAGCTACCCGCCTGAACCTCAGAAGAACCCATAATTGGCTAATGAAGGTGAAAGACCGGGCAAATCCACAGGTGTTCTTAACACTCGACGCCGAAAAAGAGTTTGATGCAGTAAATTGGTCATTCCTGGACGCCACTTTGACTAAATTTGGGTTCAGGCCTAAATTTCGCAGTTGGGTGGCGCTCCTTTATAACCAGCCTGTAGCTGCAGTACGAGTCAACGGAAACTGCTCAGCACCCTTCCCTATTGAGAGAGAGGGACATGACAGGGCTGCCCTCTCTCGCCTCTCCTCTTTGCGCTAATCCTTGAGTCTCTGGCCTGCACAGTTAGAGAGCATCCCACCATCCAAGGATTTCAAAGGACACCCACAGATGGCGGAGAGAAAAAGATTTCCCAATACGTCGATGATATCTTGCTATATATCACCAACGCAACCACGACGATCCCGGCCCTGTTCGAAGCTATAACAGAGTACGGCAGCTACTCTGGTTACAAAATCAATTGGAATAAATCCACGCTATATTGCCCGACTAACGCCCAAGCAGACTGGCCTTTGCCTGGCGAACTGAGAGTGGTACAGGAGGGCTTTCAATACCTGGGGATATTTGTTACCCCACATCAAGAGACATGCAGAGAGAAAAACCTTGGGAAAATCCTGCGCAACTTTAAATCAGACGTGGAAAGATGGAGAGACCTCTCCCTCTCCCTGCTCGGACGGGTGGCCATTTTTAAAATGATCACCCTGCCCCAACTGCTATATGCTCTTCAAAATACATACCATCCACTCCCCAGGGACACCTTTACGGAGATAGACATCAGATTTCGATCATTATTGTGGCAGGGGGGGGGGCACCCCAGGGTGGCGCTCACGACACTGCAACGAAATCCCTAAAACGGAGGGCTCGCAGTCCCAGACATAGAGGCCTATTATTGGGCGTCCCATCTGATACCTATAAATGAATGGATACATAAGTATAGGGACCACCCCACGTATCGCCTAGAGAGGGAATTTTTTTTACCACATACGTACCTACACTACCTATACGGGGGAAAGCGGGGCTCCCACTTATTACCTATCACTTATTACCTGCATCAAGTTACTTTGACCGCATGGGCGAGGGTGACCAAAATCATGGGCTGGTCGGGCATGGTCACGAAGAGCACTCCGCTCTGGGAAGGAAGTTGGCTCGAAGAGATACGAAAGTTAAAAGGGTTTGAGGCCTGGGATCTCTTGGGGATCTCCACGATAGGAGACATCATTGAAAGAGGAGAACTCAAAACATGGGCAAAGCTTAAGCAGGAATACGATACGAATAACTCCCAATTCATCAAGTAAGCGCAACTGCGCCACGCATGTCAGGCAGAGAACATCCAATGCGAACAACTTCCGGAGTACGCGCCGCTAGAAGGCAGACTCCTACAAGAAGAACTAATAAACAAGGCGGTCTCTTTCTCCTACAAAACCATTAACAATAATATCCCAGAGGGACTGAGAGGGCTACGAGCACGGTGGGAGAAAGATGTGGGGTCACTTGAGGACATAGATTGGGAGGCGGCATTAATACACCCTAGAGAAGTAGCCATCAAGGCAAGGCTCTGTCTCATTCAATACAAGATACTACATAGAACCTACTATGACAGGGACACGTTGCATAAAATGGGAAGGGCAGAGTCACCATACTGCCTCACCTGCAAAACGGACAAAAGCGATTTCTTTCATACAGTATGGGCATGCCCCGAGCTGCAGGTTTATTGGACACAGATAATTGAGTTACTAGGAACTGTCCTGGGGGTGACATTGCCGATTGAACCACGGTTTGTGATATTGGGGATTCCAAGTGAGGTAGACGTCATGAGGACACAGCTAAATTTTGCCTCTCTGGGAATGGTGGTGGCCAAAAGAAACATAGCCAGAAGATGGGGTGTAGCTGAAAACCCTACAATTCAGGAGTGGATGAGAGGAATGGACTTATACATGGCAGCTGAGCACACTACGTACCGTAGCAGGGGATGCCCCAAAAGATTTCACAGAATATGAGATCCGTGGAGGCGACACTTTGGGTTGGACTTGGGGACGACACACAACAATCCACAACACATAAATCACAGGAGATATCCGCAGGTGGACCTGAGGGGGGACCTCCCTAGAGAGAATATCTTGTTGCTAACTACTGTTGTTCCCTAGACCCAAGTTGAAATGCGTAATGGACATGTAAGGACACTGGTGGTGAACACAAACCAGCACGAATCAAAGGGATGGGGGGGTTCGCTTTGTTGATGACAACCAAGCTTTTTGGATGCAATCAATTATTACAGTTGTAATGTTTATGACATGTATTCTGTTACTTGTTCGAACAGAAAATAAAAATAAATTTGAGAAAAAAAAGGGCTGAATACTATTTCTATGATAAATATTCATCACACAAATGTACCTGAAAACTGCGAGATCACTTATGTAGTTAATAGCTATCTGGGAATATTGATTGGCTATAGCCTTCGAGGACTGTCATTGGGTGTCTATGTTTTATCAGCAGTTAATTCTGAATTCACATCTAATTTCATGAGTAAATCTTAGAGCTCTGGGCTCATGTGCTTTGCTTTGGTTGTGATGCACCCTAAGTAGACCTGGACACACACAGCACATTTGACCCGCTAATAGGTGTGGGTGTATCTTGCAAATTTGGGAAAATGTACCAGTCAACTTGAGTCCCTGAACCCTGCCATGAGATAAATGGGGATTTAAAACCTACACAATATTTGGCTTTTTCAAACTATATATTCAAGCCTTACATGAAAGGCAGAGGCCTGCAAGGCAGTGATAGCAACTTTGTTAACTAAAATAATTAAACCACGCAAACAATGTAAACATAGTCCGCTGTAGTCTTTTTACTATGTCTTTATGGCTCTGTCTCAATGGAGGAAAGGAAATAATCCTACTCCTAGGTACAGCAGACCCAAAATATCGCCTTTTAGCTGGGATCATTGGCCCTTTTGCTTCACCCATACGTATGGTTCACGACTTGGGAGTGCTGTTGACTGCTACCTCCCTTCCACACTTCATGTGCAGGCTAGCACCAAAAATGTATTCCACAGTCTTCATCTTAAATTGCATGTCCTAAAAGAACCCACAGATTCTCTCAGGTACTTGTAGTGGTTACATTACAATTGCACTACTCAAGTGCATCTACACAAGCCTCCCAACAAAGTTATTCTCTAGCTTCAGAGGGCCTAGACTATATGACGAAGTTCACACCCGGTCTCTGCCCAGCGTCTGTGACTTCACATCATTTCCTGATCAGCGAAAGATTAGATGATACAAAGTCATGGCTTTGCCATATCTGACACCACAGTGTTGCAAGCTTCCCACAGTCTCACACATTCCCCTAGGTGGACACACAGTTTCATTGTGGAGCAAGATGATCTTGCACTTCTATTAGACCTGGGCAGGAAGCTAAGATTGTGAGATGGCCGATAGATGGATGCGGGTGTGGTCCAGATGCTGCCTGGAATAGGAGACGGAGAGGCAGGAGGGGGTTAGTCTCAAAGACACCATTGTAATAGAGATGCTGATGCATTGTAATGTCTGAGATGTAGCAAGAACACATGTGGAATGGTGATTGACCACAGAGTCACTCGCTATCCTTTGACGTCTTAGGGCTCATTGCTGCGAAGAATATTGTTCCTTGAGACATGAGTGAAAAATCAAGGTTCAGCAAACATGCAAGGAATTGCCAATTGGTAAAAAGTCATGACTTTGTTCTCAGCCATGCTGAGGTTTGTAAGGATTGTCACTGATGAACTCATGCCTCCTTGCAGAAAACAACACATGACAACTGTGAATAAAGGACGTACCTTCCTGTAGGCGGCAGGAAAGTAATGAAGGAAGATGTTGAGTAGGAGAGGGACGTCTGCTGTCTTTATATCTCCCTCTCAAACTTGTGTGTGTTCATAATGCACAATGTGTTATTGTCCACAAGAAAGATAGTGATCACTTTAAGTGTGTATCTTTACCAAAATATGCCTGGGAACAGAGTACATTCAAGAGCACAAGCCGTCATGACCCACCAACCAATTGAGCACCAATCAAAATATACTAATATTCTCATTGCAGTATTATCAGAGCACCTAGGTTTAACCTGACAGGGGCAGGTTCTGAGGTGCTGAAAACCCCTATTCCGTGCAGTAATTGTGTATCTGCACTAGGCAATTATAGTTTTGAGTTCCCAGAATGAGGAGTAAACACACACTATAGATTACTCTGGTGTTTCCCATATGGTTATGCCCAATATATAATTTACCACCAGAACTCTAATTTACCACTTACCATGAGATTTGAGCAGTGGTAAATGGGGAAAGGATGGGGGTCTAGGGCAGTCTCTGGGCTGGATAGGAAGACCATTCCATGCTATCACTGTGGTGTTAGTGTGGGTTGAATGGGGTCCAGACAGTGCCTCTGACCAACGTCTCTGACCCATGTGCAACTTTTCTGTTGTTTTTTAACCTGTTAAATTAGGAGCCAGTGCTACCACACTCTGTACTTCCAGATATGGGAAAACTGGACCACTTGGAATTTGATAATATGGCACCCCTCTTGGGAATACTGCTCCAGCCAACTCGTAATAGTCACCGCAGAAGACCAATGAGCGAATGAGTTGCTTTAAATGACTCATCATGTGTAAGTTGGGACTTTCATGGACCCCACTTCTCCATCTATTATGGACATTAGAATGCATCATGCTATCTATTGCAGTTATGCCTCAGACCTATCCCTTCCCTACACCCCTTCTCTGCTTCCTGACCAAGAGATAGCTCCACCCAGTTCCATCTATTGGCATTTTACATCCTTATTATCGTATCTGCATCTACAAGAAAGGTGGAATTTCCTTCTTTCTGCACAGTGATGATGAGATGTGTGTCAGCACAGAGCAATGAGTGAGACCTTGACCCCTGAATGAGGCATAACAGAGGACAAAGCAGTGACATTACAACAGTCTGCAAAATGTGGATAAGTGTAAGAAAATGCCTCTCTTTGCATGATCACAGCCATTTTTAACTGATGCTGTGGTCTTTGGACTCTGTACACTGGGATCCTGCTAACAAGGCCTCAGTGCATGTGCCCACTGCTAAAATCTTGTCGAATTGGTTATAAATCCTGATTTGCATATTTAACTTACCTAGAAGTCCCTAGTAAATGGTACCCAGGGTACCCAAGACCTATAAGTTAAATGTCACTAGTGGACTGGAGCACCTATTGAATCATCACTAAAGTGACAATGCAAAGCCTGTTTACAGGCCTGCCCCTGTAGCCTGAGTGTGCAGGTGTAAAACTGTAAATCGACCTGCCACAATAAGCTTTTTATCAGGCTTCAATCATCCTTTTTAATACTTCTAAGACACCCCTAATGTGAACCCTGGATGCCCACAGGGTAGGGTGCATGGTACTTAAAACGTAGGACTTCTGTACTTAAGTTTTACTAGGTGCTAGTAGTTAAAGGTCTCCAAAGTCATCTTTAACTGTGGCAAGGCTAGCTCCCCCCCTCCCATAGAAAAGCACTGGGTGGCATTATAGCACCTTATAATGCATTACTTCTGTTTGGGAATAGCTAGAACAATGCTTCAAGGGCTCAAATTATTAGTAATTTAAAATCGAATCCAATGGTCAACTCTGATTTTTAAATTATTATTTTGACAATGTGACTTTTAGAAAGTTGGCATTTCCCTGCCTAAGCCCAATGTGCCTTTCTGCCAGTGTTCAGTGTCACCTGACTGTTAATGGCTCTCCTGGGGTGAGATGTGTATTGTTCGCAGACAGTGGACAAAAGGTGTGGGTGTGAGAAGATGTTTTTCCTATGGAAGGATGGCCATGGGGGTTGTGCCCAGGAACGTAATCAAACTTCCAAAGGTGCCTACCCCGTCACAAGCAGATGTTATTCACATCTAGGCCTGCACCCTCATTGTCCTGAAAGTCAACTGGGCACCAACCTCAGTGGGAGAGGAGCTGCCCCAGAATTAGTTTCGAGTGACCACAAGGAAGGGTTTGCCCATTATTCTAGTGACATCTCTGTGTGGACCCATGTTACTCTGCACAAGGAGAGAACATTTCTGTCATATTAGGTTTAGGTAGAGAGGGGTCCCGTGGGATAATTTACAGTAAACACACAGGAAGTGCTGCAAACGTGGGTGCACTAAAGTATACAAAAACGTAATAATGGAATTCTTGAATTAATCTCAGCCACTATTACCCCGGCTGCATCCCAGACCATCCTTAATTTGCACACCATGCCACCTCATTTTCTCTGCAACCAAACTATACCTGGCTGATCAGCCCTAATCAGGGGAAAACCAGTTGCTTGTGTTCTGGTTCAGAAGGGACCTGGCCTGGCAGTTTGGGCTGGACTGTTCCCATTGGAGCAGGGTTAAGAATGATTTGCAAATGGCTGGGCCAAACCGTTGTTGCATGGTTTGTAAAATAACGATGGACTGGGATGCGTCCCTGAGTAATTATCAGTGGCTGAGATTAAGTCAAGCATTCCATCCATCACTTTTTGTATACTTTACTGTGCCACCCCTATCAAGTAGCAGAAGTGTAGATGCTGTCCAGGCTGGTTAGTGCTACACCGGGGAGAGAATGATTTGGTTTAGCTGCCGGACATGGAAGGAAAGAAAGAAGGATTTGCAGACAGCAAGACGTGATAGCCAGGGGAAAGGGTTGTATGGATGTAACTGGTAATGAGGTAAATGTGGCATGCGCCATTAAAGCCAGCAGCCATCTCTAAAGTGTGGAGGAAGGACGATATTGAGATACAGGCGTTTTGCACAGAAATTCCATTAGGTTTAAAGATTATGAATTGATCAAGGATGACGTGAGGCATTTGTCCGTCTTAGGCCATGAATTATATTTGTCTGATATTGAGGAGCAGGTGGTGGGCTGTTGGTAGAGAAGATGTTGCGTTGAAGAGCCGGGCAGTTAGGAGTAAAGGTGGGCAGGAAAATGCTTGAGGAAGGGTCTTTCTGGGCGACGATCTTAGGGACAGTTCAAGATGTGATAGAACAGATGACCAGGTTCCTGGGTGCAGGGGACAGAAGTGAGCCATTCTAATTGTAATACTGAAGTGTGATGGAAACAAAGATTTTAATAGGATCAAAACAAATCAAGACACTATACTTGGTGATGCACAAGTGACAAATATTCCCTGAAACCCTATTTCCACACATTGTCTTTTGTGTGCTGTGTAGTTTTATCAGTAAACCTGTTTGTCTTGGCAAATTCAGTGGCCATTTCAATGGAGAATGTGCTGTTTGTAAATGACAGTGCACTCCCACGCTGTTCTTTAGTAATATCTTTACAACAGTGTGCTTTAGAGTGCACCACCAGCTACACACTTCACCCGTACCACTCTCTTGCCGAATGGGCGTGGCTCATTTATGTCATGTTACGTGCATTTGTAAAGCGCACTGTCACCCACGAGGGTATCCCGGTGCTTTTGCTACTCTTGTTCTTTGTGTGACACTTGGATTTTTCACAATCTTTTTGTGTTCAGTGATGTAACATTGATGACAGCACTCCTGCTCAAGGCTGTTAACTTTAAATAAATCAAAGATGCTGTTTAGTCCCATGGAACTAACAGCTCCTTTATTCTGGCTGCTAAAGGGCAAGCTGTGGTGGTAGACGATTTTCTGTTGAATATACACGTGAATATTTTATTCACCTTTGTTTACTTACCCTATCCTTAACAATATAAACGTGATTGAGGCGTTAGCCTGTTAGATGGCAATCTCTTATTGGTCGACAGGACTGTCAGTCTAGTGTACTTTTTTGTGGCTTAAGCCCCATTCCTTTAAGTCAAAAATATATCTTTTGCTGCTACTCTTGATTCAACGAGGGAGAAGTCAAGTCTTACTAAATTCCCCTCAAAATCAGGTTAAGCTCTAAAACGTCTGCTCGGAGATTAGCACCCTCCCTTCGCGGGCATTAGCCATTCCAGGCTCCTCTTTGATCAACCTGCTAATTCGCTCTGGCTCGTCCCACTTAATGATCCATCTGTTCGGCTTTTCTCATCAGTCCTTGTTAAAGCCGGCGCGGATTCGTTGGCGGCGGGTTACTTTGATCAGCTGCCCCGTTAATGGCGTCCCGGAGTAATCATGGCGGTGATGAGGCCTCGCGCGGAGTTACCTCAGATTTGCAGCTCGCCGGCGCTATCTCTTCGCGGGGCTGCGAGACAGCTGTTAGGCATTTAGCTAATATCATTGCCTCCCGCGGGGGACCCCGCCCGCTCATCCGCTCGGGCTGGGGGGCATGTACCGGGGCTTCACTCAGGAAACAGCTCAAGGCTTTCCGTGATGCCAACCGCAGAATTGTCCAGAGACGAGCACATCAGACGATTCTTAGTAATCGGGGGATAAAGGAGCTTGGCTACAAATTAGTTTGAATTTATATCTTCTCTGGAGAGAGATTCAGCGCTTAGCTCCTTTAGGGTTTGTGGTACTTGGAAGCGGCGTGTGATTGACAGGGCTGCCGTCCCAGAGGATGCTCGCTGTGCTAGGGATGAAGGAGTGGGGACAGCGCAAGCGTCTGTGGCTCCGACAGGGCATACGCTGAGTGAGCATCAGCAGCGCAAGCTTCCCTGGGACAATTAGGAGGTAGTAGGGGTAGCTGCAGTGGGAGGTTGCATCACTCATACACACCAGCCGTTCAGGTAAAGATGGTACTGCAAGCTTCCAAACCTCAGCAAACATGGGCAAAAACATTTTCATTTTGGATTCGTACACAGATTGGCCCCTGCAGGGGAGACAGTACTAGGAGCGCTTATCACACAGAGGCCATGCACTTCACGTCCAGCAGAAAAAGTAACAGTGCAGGCTTCAATTACAAGAAAAAAGGTGCAGTGCCTCAGTCATAGCAGAAGCTAGGCAAGCTGTGGTCTTATACATACCTTTGGAGGGGGTGATGCAAGCTTCGCTCACTCACACTGAACATCTATAACAAAGTGGCAGCACAGGCCCCCTTGAGACCCCCAGAAGAGCCGTAGCAGATTCTAGGCAAGTTGTAAATAGAAACAATATTGGGAGATAGTGCAAGCTTCCCTCACTAAGTGAACATATACAGCAGAAAAATGAAACTGAAGACACAGCGCATGCGCAGCTTGTCAATCAAAAACCACCTGTGGCACGGAAGTAATAACTAATAATGTCCCTGGTGGGCGGTTTAAAGCCGCTTATACCGGGCACTAAAACTGCTGTGAGGCGAGTCCCATTTTTCATCGCAGAAGTCATTCTTACTGATCCATGTACAACCCTCTATGTGTCATCCCCAAGCACAAACCTGAACAAGCATTTGCAATGCAATAGGTCTCGCATTTACACGAGTTTAAGCTATTGGCATTGTAAATGACAATGCGTTTTATTTATGTTTCAAAAACCAAAACATAAAAAGTCATTGTCATTTACAATGCCAATAGCTTAAACTGGCGTAAATGCGAGTACTGTGTACCCTGAGTCAACAGGCCAACGTGGGAGAGAGGGAGAATACTACTAATACAGCGCTATGAGGCCATTCAATGAGAAATGACCACAGCAGAAGTCACTCTACAGTGACAGAATCATTGGTTCTTTATGCATTATTCAGTTGCACATTTTACTGTTCCTAAGTGCTGTAAATAACCGGCTTTGCTATTGCCTAATTTAACAGTAGGTTTTCGACCTCAGAAGGATAAAAGGCTGTGATGCCCCAAACTGGATTCAAAATTGTGACCTGAAGATCGCACGAATATCACCAGCGAGTGCATAACTCATGCAGCTATCTAGCATGCGTGGTGTGAATTCTTTAAGCTCACCTTCCAAAGAGCTTTTGGAAGACTTTCCTATCTTGTGCTGCTGGGCCCTTTCTACTATATGGTTGACCCTACCGACAGCTTTACGTGTGTCCCATAGCATATTGGGGAAGACATTGTTCGGGTCATTCTTCTCAAAGTACCTATTAATTGCTTACCTCAATGGCTTCCGGCTTAGTCAATCCTTAAGGAGAGTTGTATCAAATTTCCAACTATTCGTTCTACATTTCTCTTGCTGACTTTCTCACTCCCAAACTATCATTGTGTGGTCCGAGACCACTATGGCACCGTGCACAATTTAGGTTGCGGCGTCAACCAATGCATGGGTGCCCCATTAAGTCTATCCATGAATAGGACCTATGGAAATGTGGAAAGAAACTGTATACCTCTCATCTAGTTGTTTAGCTCTCCAATGATCGATGTGGCCTATGTCTGTCAGTATCTGCTTTGTCTCCTGGAAGAGCACTCCCTAAGTATACCTGTCATGGTGGTGTCTATCCAGAAAAGCATCTGGCACAATGTTGAAGTATCCCAACCACAAAAGGTTTTCTGGTGCCCAGTTTTTGATCTTAGGTATGAGGCTAAGAATATATTGTTGTTGACCCTTATTAGGGATATAGACATTGAGTATATCCAGTGCGAGTCCCTGATGTCTACTCCCAAATAAATAAAGAGACTTTCTGCTGAGTCACATTGGACCCATAGTACTATGAAAGGAAAGTGTTTATGTATCCCAATCACTACCCCCTCTTTCTTACTAGCCGTAGCCGCACAGTACTGTGTGGGGTATAAGCGGTGTTTCATAAAGTTAGTGTCAGAGGTTTCTCAAATGGGTCTCTTGAATACACACCAACTTTAGGAGAACCTCCAGTAATACCATCCACATTTTGTGTCACTTAACCAGGGAACTTAGGGGCATATTAGCAAGACTGGCGATAAAATTATCGCCGTTTTAGCGGCAGGAAACTGCCGCTAAAATGGCGATAATTGGCTTGCTAATATGCGTTATAGAATTCCAATAGATGCCCAGGTTAGATGTGCAGGACATCTAACCTGGGCTTCTATTGGAATTCTATAACGCTTATTAGCAAGCCAATTATCGCAGTTTTAGCGGCAGTTTCCTGCCGCTAAAACGGCGATAATTTTATCGCCAGTCTTGCTAATATGCCCCCATATTCCTTTAAGTTCCATGTGATTACTTTAACCATGAAGTAATAGAAGGGTTGAGATATCATGTGCCTGTTGCGCTATTTAAATCTAACTGGAAGGGCCACTGGGTCACACTGGATGTCAACTTCAATACAATGGCATATTTCAAAACATACTCATAACATAACATGTGTATTTGTAAAGCACACGTTCACCAGGAGGTATCTTGGCGCTGAATAACGGATGTTTCTTGTTACCCAACTCAATGGTACTCATTTTATCGACCTCAGATGGATGAAAGGCTGAGTGGACCCGCCGGGATTTGAACCTGTGACCATGAGGTCAAACACAGGCGACTGCAGTGGAGGCATTAGTCCACTGAGCCACCAGACCTGGCCCAAATTCATATTCCTTCACCTGAAGTCCCTCCCTCCCCCAAAACCCCAACGCCTCAAAAATTCCCAGTTTGATGGGAAGAGGAACCAGCACATTCTTCTGACGGTGATGAGCTGCAATGTACCCTGCCATCTCTATCCCAAGGGTACCGATCCCCGCTGTCTACAGTCAGGGCGGAACACCCTATCTCTCATATTCATATGAAAGCACACCGGGTTGGACAGGTGTGTCAGGTCTACAATTTGGTCCACCGCACTCAGACTGTCCCTCCGAAAGGCACATGTAGAGTTCAGGACTTGGGCCTTGCACCTCTGTAGTTAGATCCTGACATAGAATGTAAGTCTTGTAAACCTTTCTTGGTCAAGAGGTCAGAGGGAGTATTACTCCATGTCCAGTGAGAGCCAATGGTGCTCTCCATACACCCATAGCAAACCTGTGGCCCCCCATCAAGGCCGCTTTCCTTGTTTGTCCAGTTTTTGAGCAGTCCAGCGGGTATCACCAATTTTCTCCACCTTGGATCTCAATTTCATTAAAAGACTGGTGGCTACCGTTATGTATTATTCCTTTATTGGCTCCTTGAACCCCTTCTTCTCTGGGGGTAGAAGTTTGAGCGGGACCCTCTGTAAGGACGAGAGTCTCTTGTCTCTTGTGGGTAAAATTGGGACCGGAAGTAACCACGGCTGACAGGTTGTCCCCTCCTGTCAGCCCTTCCAAAAAGTGGTCGTCCTCCAAAAACTCTTCGCATGCTAGACTGCGCTTTACTAAATGCATTGAAGGTGGCCACATACTTTCCTCCTCTATTCAAGCCATTTCACCAGGCCCTCTTCATTACAGGGGTCTACAAAGATTGAAAGCACTGGGTCTGAGGAAGGGCCTCTGGTACGAAGACTCTCTACCTCTCTCGCAAGAAGCCCGAGAAGATCTTCATTGGTGGTTGAAAAACCTCCAGGCCTGGAACGGGAAAGCTATCTTCGGGAACGTTCCGGATTTCACTATAGAATCAGATGCGAGCAACCAAGGCTGGGGAGCTCGCCTACAAAATTTAGAGACCGGAGGGAGGTGGTCCTTGGAAGAACAATCCCTTCACATAAATTCCTTGGAGATGCTAGCAGCTCTGAATGCGATTATGAGCTTCAAAGAACTTTTGAAGAACTCCAATACCCTAATCCGTTTGGACAATTTCTCAGCTGTCTCTTATATAAATCGCCTTGGGGGCGCGAGATCCAAAAATCTCTCAGATCTTGCCAAGCGGATATGGTATTTTTGTTGGGACCAAAAGATCACCCTCAGAGCAGAATTTATCCCCGGGTCACAGAATGTCAGGGCAGACTGGAACTCACGTTTCCTCCACGATTCCAGCGACTGGAAACTGAATCCAGAGATTTTTTCTCAGATCCAAGAACTTTGGGGCCCAATCCAATTAGACCTATTTGCCAGCAGGTTAACCCACCAAGTCGAGAAATACTTCAGTTGGAGGCCAGACCCCTTTGCCTCAAGAGTAGATGCCTTCCTCCAGTCTTGGGAAGGGATCAAGGCTTATGCCTTTCTCCCCTTCTCAATGATTCAAAGACTATTGTGGAAGGTCAGACTCGAGTCCTGCTCCATCATTCTGATAACTCCTTTTTGGAAATCCCAGGTTTGGTTTCCCGGAGTGATGGAATTAACAGTGGACTTTCCTCTGCTGATCCCTTCCTCCTTAGGCCTACTCCAAGGTCCAAACGGAGAAGAACACCCTTTAGTCTCAGAAGGGAAGATGAACCTTCTTGCCTGGAGGATATCAGGAATTCAGGGAGATATTCTGACCTTTCGGGAGAAGCTAAAGGCTTATTGGAAGATTCATGGGCACCAGGTACAAGGAAAAGATACAAGGGCATTTGGAGTAAATGGTCTTGTTGGTGCTTGGAAAGGGATTTGGATCCCGTACAGTGTCCTCTTCAACAGGTAGCTAACTATCTTGCTCATCTCTTTGAGTTAGGTCTTTCCTTTAGAACCATCAATTGCTACAGATCAGCAATTTCTTCAGGCCATACTCTCATTAATAATCTTGCAATTGGTAGCAACTCCCTTATCAAAAGAGTTATGAAGGGTATTAGACTAAGAAGACCTCCCAAAGCCCGTTACCAATCCCTTTGGGACGTTAACCTTATTTTTAATCTCTTTCTTTCCTGGCCTGGCAACGACTTACTCTCCCTTAAAAGAATCTCAATGAAACTGGCGACTCTCCTGTGTCTGATTTCCTTTAGAAGGATATCCGACATCAGAGCACTAGAACTTTCTAATAGATTTTACTCATGTGAAGGCGTCCATTTTGACATCTGGAAAAGAACGAAAACAATGTCAGAGTCCATCTTCTATCCTACCTTTCATGAATGTGAAAAGCTATGTGTTGTGAATTGTATGAAATGCTATGAAAATAAGATTTCAAATTTTAGACCTGTTGGTTGTGATCAACTTCTTTTATCATATGTGAGACCCTTTAGACCTGTTTCCTCAGCGACCCTAGCCAGATGGATCCGCTTGGTAATGCATGAGGCTGGAGTGGACCTCTCTAGATTTGGAGCTCACTCCTCTAGAGGTGCAATGGCTAGCAAAGTATTTTGGGCAGGAGGTTCCCTTCCCGAAATACTTAAAGCAGCGGATTGGTCTAACGCAAGTACTTTCTCTAAGTTTTACTTGAGACCAATAGAGCATGTTAGCAGTGTAGCCTTACATGGCTTTAAACATGCATAATGGTAGCCTCCGGTCTTGTAATGAAATGACGATTCTCCAATTATTATGCAGAGAGAATCTTGATTTAATTAAAGACAAACGGAGGCTAACATTATCCCACCCTCCTCTCCCTGAGAGGTTTGGGTTCGGTAGTGTTTATGCTTTAATGTGTCATTATTATTATTATACTTTATTGTACATTACTCTTAATGGTCTTTATGCTTATGCTTTTCACTATACAGTGTCCTTTTCTTCTCAGATAACAATGTTAAAGACTAACCGGATATACTGGAATTTCAAGTTGTTGAGCTGTGTCATCGCAGCCCACGAGGAAGATGGGAGCCTGCACAGTCTACTTGTCACGTTACCAATGTTCTATTTATTATGATGTAGTTACATTCTTTAAAGGGCTGCATGTTTGGGCAGCAAATAAAAGTATTTGCATAATGTTAGCCTCCGTTTGTCTTTAATGAAATCAAGATTCTCTCTGCATAATAATTGGAGAATCGTCATTCTTCGGTATCCCTAAAAACAGCTGCCTCCCCAGTGAGAGGAATTTAGTGGAAGTCTGTGTCCATGTTATTTTTAGTGTAAATGTAATTTCATACCCAGCGTTAATTTGCTTATGTGGTAAATGTTTCACGAGTTCCTCGTTGCATGCCAATTTTGTTCTTTTCCCTAATGCATTTTTGGAGGTGTAGTTCAAGGGTCCAGGATTTATGAACGCCATAGCCTGATAAACTAATGTAACCATCTGTAAAATGCGGTCCTGGTGTCCAGCGTCTGCAGACGTCGATTACTCCACTCGTCCAGTGAGTGTTGGGGGGGGGGGGCGGGGGAGGCAGCCACAGTTAAAGCGCGCATGGCGCACTGGTAATACATAGAACCAGCCGCCATTGCCGGCGTCCCACGACCGCTGAGGTGGAGGAAGGGGTATACACCCTGGCATACAGAAATACATAGAAGTGGCCGCCATTGCTGGTGACCCGCAAGTGCTGTGGGGGGGCGGGGGGGCAGCCACAGTTAAAGCACGCATACATAGAAGCGCCACCATTGCGTGAGTCCTGTCTATATTAATTTGGTAAATAGTGCTCCAAACTTACCTTCCGTGTGCATAATTCCAGTGCCCCTGGTTATTACAGCACATAACACTGAAACAACCTAATGAGCAGTTTACTTACATTCGTATGTAAACCAAATACATGGACCCAGCTAGCCACTAGGCCGCGCAAAGCACTTCCTGCGACTTATGTGTTTTTGTGGCTTCGGATCACTCTTAGCCCATTTGTTTCAGCCCACGTAATGTTTTCGCCATGGCGGCAGCACCGCGGCTACACGGGCTGGGAAATGAGATGCACGGAAAAAAAGAGGTGTGTGGCAGGCTCTGCTGGCTGCAGCGAGGTGCTTAATAGCAGAGGAGTTGCAGGTGCCGCGATTGTTGAAAAAGTAAAGAAATAGATTTTTTCCTATTTGTTTACTTTTTTAACAATCGCGGCACCCGCGCTTTACCTTTAACCATATTAAAGTAAAGCGCAAGTGCCGCGATTGTAGCAAAAGTAAACAAATAGAAAAAAAATCTATTTCTTTACTTTTTCAACAATCGCGGCACCCGCGCTTTAGTTTAACATGGCTGAAGGTAAAGCGCGTGTGCCACCAAAGTGAAAACAAAAGTAAATAAATAAAAAGAAGCATTAGACAATAAAAAAAAACAGGTGCTGTGCTATAGCGCGGTACATGGCGACAAGCGCTGTGCTATAGTGCGGTACATGGCGGCCCGTGAAACGCGAGCGCCCTTGTGAAAGTAGAATGAACACAAAAGAGTGCTTACCCACTAATAAAGGAGACAGTGTAACGCCGCAAGCAAAAGATCCAGTCCGGATGGGCCGTCCTAGAAGGAGACAGGGCGGTAACAAGGAGGGACTAAAAAGCCTCATTTACAATCAAAAGCCAGCGTTTAGCATAAACGATGATGCCAGCCAATCAAAAAGATGGGCGGGGCTTCAACTCCACTTCTAAAATCTCCTCTACTACAATATGCCTCGCAGAGCGGGCAGCGCATGTGCGCTGCAACACTAGGCGAGACCTAAAAATGGGGATGTGGGGCTTTCTACATTGCTGACTCTAAACTCTGGAACTTGCTCCCCATTTCATTGCGCCCGGAACAAACTCTTAAGATTTAGGAACCGCCTAAAGACCTGGCTTCCCAGTCAGATACCAACCAGCTCCATTGTTTAGAATGGGTACTTTGCGCCTGAAGGCTCTTGAATGAGTGATGGTGCGCTATACAAGTATAACAACTAAATATATAAATGCAAAAAATAAACTATCACTATGATTAAAATAATAGTTTAAGGGTTTGAACCAGGAAATATAAAATTCATTACTTAAGTGCGAAGTTAATTAAAACTATCACACTTGAAATAAAGACTATAAAAAGAGGAGATCTTTACACATACATCAGAGCATTAATAAAGTGATCATAAAAATGCACATTAGTTTCCAGAATTTTCAAAGCAGCATTAGATTAATTTCGTAAGTAAAAACTCATAAAATGCACCAGTCATCATGGTGCCTGAGCAAGGAGGTTGATTTGCCTGCTGTGTGGAAGGTTTGCTGGGATGGCGACGCTCAGTCCTGATGTCTCTTAAAAGAGGTAGTGCCCTGTATCCGTCTGTGGGCTGTGCTTTATTTTTGACCTGCACAAAGAAATTAACTCGCCCCGCCATGTGCAAAATTTGCTAAAGTGGCGATGCTCGGCCATGACGTCTTAAGTAGCCAGTCAGATCCTGCGTCCGGCTATGGGCAAAATTTTATTTTCAGCTGAAAATTTTCTTAAAGTGGTGAAGCTCGGCCAAAGCGCCTCTTGTGGCCAGTCAAGCCCTGCATCGGACTGTGGGCTATTTTCTATTTTTGTCTGAAAAGGCGGGAACACTGTGCCAAACAGTCAGCAGTAATGTGGTAATTTGTCCTTGGATGTGCTGTCTTGCACGCTCGAGAATTTACTAGGGGTGGCCAGAACTTGCAAAATTCCACTGAGTTACCTGAAAAGTCTGTGAGATTTCACGGAGATCTGCGGGTGGCCCAGTTCGGTACGTCGCGCTTCTTTCGCTGATTTTTAGCACAGGGAGCTTGTCCTACACTGTAAAATCAACGCTAACGGCACCACGCGGCATGCCAGAGGGCGCTGTTTCTTTCCGCTGCTTGAGTAGATTTTCGACTCGTGACAGCTTTCTCAACAAAACGGACAGCTTTCTCAATGTGAGCGATAGCAACCTGACTCGGCCACCTTCGTTGAGAAATGTTGCCAGGAGGCGATATGGCGCTCGACTTTCTTGTTCACTCTTGGCAACTTAACGTTGGCGAGCCACACGCAAGAAAAAACTCCGCCATAAAAAAGTTTGCACTCCAAACGGAGTGGGCAAAACTCTGCAAACTCTGCCAGAGGAGAAGAGTTTACCACCCACCTTTAGAATTTCCTCTGCCCTTTAAGGGCCTTTAGTCTTGCTTTGAATATTGTTAAGAACTTCACCTTCCATATATTTAATCAGATATAATCTGGATTAAGTACCATGATTAGGGCTTGTCTACAAGTTCATAATGCGACTTGACTAAAGGTCCCATGCAGCATCTTTCTTCATTCACCTAGTAAAGCTGGGCAGATGCAAAGGACATGTATCATGATTTCCTTTCCTACATCACAGAGTCTGCCTCCTACTACTTCCAAGTTTTTTAGACAAGGAGACACCATGTCCAGTGCAGGTTGACCACCACGCTAAAGTCTCTTCAAAATAAGCTTTATATGATGTGAATGCCTATGATCCAAATAGGGCGGGGGTTTCAAGGTCCTATAGGTGTTAATATCTTGCAAAGCATGGGCCTTCTTCTCCAGGGTCGCTCGGTCGTCTTGCAATGAAAGGGATGAGTTATACAATCAATTTGTTTTTTAAATTCACTGGGCAACACCTGCATGCTACATAAATTAATAGCTTGTAGTGACTGTGATGAATCTTCAAGTAAGTGTCTAAATGTGGACCGCGGGTTCTGCCGGTTTATTTCTAACCAGACCATGCGGCAAGTGAGGTATTTTCAGCCAATCGGAATCTGTAACGCAACTTAAGAACATTTTATGGTCCAAATTAGTTTCATCAGCCGTAGCTCCAAGCGCAATTGGGCCTGAGAAGTGCAGCTTGGGAGCTTATATACGGCCCAATAGGCTTTGGCCGCCAGTGGATCTATCAGGGTGGCCACCTTGCCCCCTATGATTTCATAGCCGTACGTGATGGTTGGTAAAATTTCACCGCCATGGCCTTCTATAGGGGCCCTAACATGGGACTGTGCAACGATCTGCAGACAGTGTTAAAGCGGGAAGTAAGGGGCGCGGCTTTGGATTTCATTGCCTCCATATGAGGGGCAAAATTGCCCTTGGAATCAAAACCATCCCAAGATCATTGTGTTGTGAGTCACACATAAGCCACCCCATATAGTGGAATTGTTTATACTTCCCTGCACTGTTTTGACCACATGCACTCTCCTGTAAATGATGCAGTATGGATTTTTTTGGCTTTGCCGGGCTTTCTAGCATGATTGCATAGAATCATTCCAAAAGTCTTCAATTCACATCCCTCACTTGCACTTTCACATCTTGTCAGAAGTCGTGAGCTGCAGAGGGTGAAGGTGATTGAAGGTCAAAAAGACTGAAGTCGCTAAAAGAAAGTCTTAGGTTGTAAGGAGAAACTCATGTATGGAGACTGGTAAGTAGCTAGGTAGATTTGTTTATTCGTTCATAAAAACCATAAACATTGATTAAAACATGCAAAACAGATCATATAAATAGATACAATCTGAAATAAAGTCATCAATCAACACTCTTTCTCGTTTAGACAGCAGTCATTGGCACAAGGTTTGCTAGGCCTGCAATAGGGCAACTCTAGCATAAAGTGCAAAAGTGCCTACACTATCTAAAACTAGAAAGGCCTAAGTAATGTGCAAATTTGCGTAGAAAGTGCTGATATTTAACTAGGGTAAGATTTGGACTGCGGTCTTTGATAGAGGGCTGCTAGGGCTACAATATGCAAATCTAACATAAAGTGCTAAAGTGGCAAACATTGATATCTAAAACCAGAAAGGCCTAAGCAAAATGCGAATTTACGAATAAGGTGCTGCTGTTTAGCCAGGGTAACGGGCAGACTAGTGTCAAAACTTGGACTCAACCGGACGGGATAGGAAGCTGGCGCGGACAGTATCGCACTACAGTACTCACCCTGGAAACCGTCCTCCAGAGGGATGTGGAGTTCTCTGGACACCTACCTAGACTCTTATGATCCCCCATGAAACTGCCAAGGCGCCGGCACCAAGACAAATGTTTCAACTTGGTCCCAATAGGACATAGCCATTTATAGACCGGTAGTCCCAACATGCGGCTCAACATCTCTACAGAATGTCAGATGTACTGTATAGCGATGTCTCTTTCTACCTCAGGGTCTGTCCCAATCTTCTTTTTGTTTTCTTCTTTTTTCACCACTTACTCTTCTGTCCTCTCCTCTTTGCCTTTCTCTCTTTTTTAAAAACTGACATGTGGGGCTAGCAATATAAATTCCAATTTATAACCTACCCAACCTATGCTAACCATGGAACAGCCGTTGCAATTGTTTATCTGTATAAAAATAAAAAAAAATAAAAAAATGGAAGCTGCAATAGAGAGAGTCCCTGGCAGCCCGCCAGGATCATAAGTACCTGCAAGGGTTCTTGTCAAATTACCCCACCTGTATTCTCGTATCTGCCTTTCACTCACCCTGACGGGACAAAAAACTGCTATTTATTTATCTCTTTATTTTTTTTTTATAAAACACACATATTCTTTGGCGCTAGGAGAATTAAAAAATAAAAAATTTACTCCAACTCCATTTGGAATAACTTTTAGACTTCTACAATGTGTCAAGAATGTTTTCTATGCTTCTTTCATAGATGGATTTGTTCCCTTCATATATTGTGCTCCACACCATTGCAGAATGCAGGCAGTGTCCAGGGGCTATTTTTGGACCCAATATTAGGGAATGTTTCTGTAAGCCTGCCTAGTGTACTCGAAGGTGTGAACACACCAGTGCAAGAGGCACACAACAGTTCTTCAGTGTAGATATAGCTGTTCCTTACCCTGGACTCACAGAGGGGCTTGCACTTATCCTTCAGGGTTAACTGCCTGACACGTCCTAGATATGCACTAACTTTCTGGCAAGTCAAGCAGCATTGGTGCTGCTTGTACCATCACCCATAAAATCACTTTTTACTAGAATATTTAGTAAAGCTTTGAAATAAAAAGGAAATCAATAAAAGTGCAGATGTGTGCATAAGTTCACTATTCATATCACAAGTACTACATTAAGATTTAAGTATGTGCGTGCACTCTAGTGGGTCACGACCAGGAGAGAGTGAAGTTTTAAAGTTCGCCCTTGAATTTGAGTGGTAGGGAGCGTGTGCCAATCAATGGACAGTCTGCATTTGCAGCAATTAGGGCCGGTTTCAATCCATTAACTTACAAGGAGAATAAAAAGGGGACAAGGATGCATCCTTGAGCGACATCCGGGGCTTTTTGGCACCACGTGAGCTCCAGGTGAGGGAAATAATTTCCTCAGCCGCTTACTCTGTGTGCCTCAGAGCACGTCAACTTTCTGCGTACATGAAGAGTTGGGTCCAGGTACTTAAGTGACCAGATTGCCCTGCGCCCTTTGCTGAGTTGGGCTAGGCTTTGGTCCAGGGAGGATCTGGGTCTGAATCGATTCATCATGAGGGATTGCATGGTACTTCATCAAGTCCATAAAATACCGTGGCGTAGGTGTGTAAGGGACTCTCTCTGTAACCTCGGAAGGAGGGAGGGAGTTGTTCACCCCTAAGGACATTTGTAGGGGGGGCTATAAATGGGTGAGGGACCATTTTAAGGAAAGGGTGAAACTATCTAGGGAAGATGTAGAGCTGTTGAAGCCCTCTGTTAGGACATATGTTTTGACAACTACCACACTGGACATGGAGCCATACCTAACCTTTGTAAAAAACAATAGGGATAGATATCTACTCGCAAGACTCAGATTTCACCTATTGCATCGGACATTTGCTATTCCAAAAGGATGTTTTGATTTAAATTCCCTGGGTCCTTGCGACTGTGACAGAAAAAATCCCTTCCGGATTCCATGCACATTACGATGTCTTGTTCCTCTTTATGCAGAACCAAGGAGGCTTTGCATTGTACCTATTTTAAAAAGAAAAGGTTTTTTATGAGTTCACCTTACTTTTATATATTTACAGATGCTATTAGATGAACATGTCATAGCAAATGTTGTAAGTTTCTTATGAGCAGTAATTCGTATCCGGAACGCCCTGGATGAGTAATTATGCATTTCAAAACCTGTACATTTATCTCTTCTGTCTGTAATGTTTTATACAGGTTTTTAGGAATCTATTTTTATGTACTATTGTTACAGCTTGTTGTTGTCCTTTATGGTTTTTAACACAAACCGAATAAAGGATTTGAATTTCAGAGGCTCTGACACATTTTTCAGTTTGTGCGGTTTGCAAAGCGTGGCACGTTTGTCAACGTCATTTAATTTAACTTGTGGGAGATGTGTCCTGAAAAAAATATCTTGCAACATAACTGCGACAAGTATTTTTAATACAAGCATTTTCGTTCATTTGAATTTTAAAAGCGTTTTGTTGTTTTAAAAAATATTTCAAACAATGTGAAATTTATGAAGGTTGCAAAGTTAAAAGCAGAGACTTGATCGATAACTTCAATATTATGAGCTAGTGATAAGCCAGCGCTAAGCCATTGGTTCTGCTCCGTCTGGTTCAAAAGCGAAAGCACGAAACATGCCAGTGACCGGTAATCTAATATCTGCTTATTCCCACCACATGCGGTAAATCCACCCTTGGTGGGATGACTACTGCCACTATATCATTTGATACCAGTGGTAAATTACACCTGAATGTTACAACTGTAGGTGCTTTAGTAAGTGTGAGGAAAAAACTCCACCTAAGTGCACATCACAGGTCTAATAAGGGGAGGCTGTCAAAATGCAAACTTTTTTGTAAAAGAAAAAAAATCTATCAAAAAATAATAGTCAAGTTTGTGAATTTCCTAACTAATCATGACTACTCTATGCAATATGCACTATTCATACATGTAGTATTAGGAAAACACGTGCACATCAAGTTGATCAGAGGCACATACACACACAAACACACCTGTCTCAGCCACATAGGTGTAGTTTAATCAATCAAATCAATCAGGTGTTTGTTAAGCGCGACTACTCACCCGTAAGGGTCTCAAGGCGCTGGGTTGGGGGGGTTCGCAGGTTCCAGTCCATCAAGGAGGGGGTCTGTCGAAGAGCCAGGTTTTGAGGTTTCTTGCGAAGATGGGGAGCGATGTTGTCTGTCTGAGGTGGAGCGGAAGGTCGTTCCAGGCTCTGGCCGCGAGGAAGGAGAAGGAGCGGCCTCCCGATCTGTCCTTTCTGGTGCGTGGGACCACGGCGTAGGAGAGCTGGGCTGATCGTAGGGTCCTTTGGGGTGCGTGGAATTTGAGTCGGCTGTTCAGGTATGCTGGTCCGGTGTCGTGGAGGGCCTTGTGAGCGTGGGTGAGCATCTTGAAGGTGACTCTAGCTTCGATGGGGAGCCAGTGGAGTGTGCGCAGGTGCTGGGAGATGTGGCAGTGTCTTGGCAGGTTGAGGACCAGTCTTGCGGCGGCGTTTTGGATGTTCTGTAGCTTGCGGGTGAGGTTTTTGTTTATTCCGGCATAGAATGCGTTGCCGTAGTCGAGCCTGGTGGTGATCAGGGTGTGAGTGATGGTCTTTCTGTGTTCGAGGGGGATCCATTTGAAGGTCTTACGTAGGAGGTGGAGGGTGTGGAAGCAGGAGGACGAGACAGAGTTGATTTGGCGGTCCATTTTGAGCTCTGAGTCCAGGATGATTCCCAGGTTGCGCGTGGTCCGTGGGGGTGGGTGGGCTTCCGAGGGCGGGGGGCCACCAGGTGTTATTCCAGGCGTTAGGGTTTGGGCCCATGATGAGTACTTCTGTTTTGTTGGTGTTTAGTTGTAGGCAGCTGAATTTCATCCATTGGGCGACGGCTTCCATGCCTTCTCGAAAGTTGTGTCTGGCGGTGTTGGGTTCGTGGGAGAGGATGAGTTGGGTGTCGTCTGCGTATGACACAATGTTGAGTCCGTAGGTTCTGACGATGGGGATGAGCGGAGCCATGTAGATGTTGAAGAGCGTAGAGCTGAGGGAGGACCTCTGGGGGACTCCGCAGGTGGTTTGTGTAGGGTCCGAGAGGAAAGGGGGGAGTCTGACCCGCTGCGTTCTGCCGGAGAGGAAGGAGCGGATCCAGTCGAGGGCCTTGTCTTGGATCCCTGCGTCGTGGAGTCTGCGTATTAGGGTGCGGTGAGAGACTCTGTCGAACGCTGCTGAGAGGTCGAGGAGGATGAGGGCTGCTGTTTCTCCTTTGTCCAGTAGGGTGCTGATGTCGTCTGTTGCGGCGAGGAGGGCGGTTTCCGTACTGTGTTTTTTTCTGAAGCCGGATTGGGAGGAGTCGAGGATGTTGTGCTCTTCGATGAATGTGGTGAGTTGGCTGTTGATGGCTTTCTCGATGACTTTCGCTGGGAACGGGAGCAGGGAGATGGGTCTGTAGTTTTTGAGGTCGGTGGGGTCCGCCAAGGGTTTCTTCAGGAGGGGATTGATCTCGGCATGTTTCCAGTCGTCGGGGAACGAAGCGGTTGCCAGGGAGCGGTTGATGGTGTGGCAGAGCATGGGTGCGATGGTGTTGGCGGCTCTGGTGAAAATGTGGTGGGGGCAGGGGTCCGTGGGGGTCCCGGAGTGGATTGACTTCATCGTCTTCAGTGTGTCTTCGGTGGTGAGGGCTGTCCAGTTATCGATTGCTGGCTTCAGGGTGACAGGGGTGGTTGGTGAGGGTTCAGTGTGTTGGTTGTGTTCGTTGAAGTTGTCGTAGATGCTCTTGATTTTGTGGTGGAAAAAGGTGCTGAGTTTGTCACAGAGGTCTTGTGAGGGAGGGATGTCGGTGGACTCGCTGGTGGGTTAGGCGAACTCCTTGATGATGTTGAAGAGTTCTTTGCTGTTGTGTGCATGAGTGGAGATTCTGTCTTCAATCGCTTTTTTCCTCGTTTTTCTGATGAGTTGGTGGTGGGCGTTGGTGGCGGCTCTGAAGTTGTTGTGGGCTTCTGTGGATTTGGTGTTCCTCCAGGCCTTTTCATGGCGGCAGCAAGTGCGTCTGGACTCTCGAAGTTCGGTGATAAACCATCTAGCTTTCTTGGCGTGGGTGTTGTTGTTTTTCTTGAGGGGGGCTATGATGTTGGCGCTGTCGGAGATCCATCTGTGCAGGGTTCGGGCTGCGGTGTTGGGGTCGTCGTTTTCAGCGATGGTTGGGGTGGAGTTGGTGAGTGATGAGGTTAGCTGGTCGTCGGTGATTCTGGTCCAGTTTCTTCGTGCGAGCAGGTGCTAGTGTCTGTGGATGGTGGGTGTTCTGAAGGTGAAGTGGACGCATCAATGGTCAGTCCATGGGAGTTCGGTGGTGTGGCTGAAGGTGATGGGTTTTCCTGTTGTGAAGAGGGGGTCGAGGGTGTGTCCTGCTGAGTGCGTGGGTTCAGTCACGATCTGGCGGAGTCCAATGTTGTGGAGGTTGTCCAGGAGGGATGTGGTGCTGGGGTCCAGTTGGTTGTCGAGGTGGAAGTTGAGGTCTCCCAGTAGGGTGTAGTTGGTGGACGCGATGGCATGTGGAGAGATGATGTCCGTGATGGAGTTGGCGAAAAGTCCGCGGGGTCCATGGGGTCGGTAGATGAGGGTTTCTCGGAGGGTGGAGGTAGGGCTGGCCAGTATCTTGAAGTGAAGGTGTTCCATCAGGTCTGTGGGCTCGTCGGGGAGTGTGCTCAGGCGGAGGGTGGATTTGTGGACGATGGCAATTCCTCCTCCCGGGCGGGTGGGGTAGTTTACAACAAGATGCCAATGAAACTGGCACATGTCAAAGTTTGCACTGTTTTCAATGATCAGACCCAAATTTTAATAATCTAATAGATATTTCTGGAGTAATCGTGTATCTTCTTAAATATACCTTCCAGCCCTTCCCTACTTCTTCCTGCACATGAAAGGGTGACTAAGATATTTGCCTCCACCCAGAATTGATCTGTCATTGCTTTAACTACATGTACTGCTGAGTGTCTATTCAGGTTACCACCTGACTATTGATGTTATGTTTGCCTTGTTGTGAGAATATGGTGCTCAAGATAGAAATGTTTTGCAGCCAGGTGTAGCAGACAACTGCAAACAATGAAATTGAATATTTCAGATCTCAAAATCTTTCTTCACAGAAATAGGATTTGCTAAATTTTCTGATCACAAATAGCTTCGAGCAGATAAAACATGGCCAATCAGAATCTGAACTCTGGTGGTATTCAATCACATTCCTAATACCTTTCCCCACCGTTCTTGCACACATTTCATTAGTCCTGAGAAAGATTGAGGTAAGTGTGTAAGTAAGGTGTCCAAATGGCCCCTTCTAAAAGAGCTCATTGGAAGGAATTCCTTTGTATGGAAAAAGGGTTTTGTGGTGAGAAATAAAGGGAAAGGCATAAAGGCATACTCCCACCGTATCCCTGGGGATTGTCTACGCTATGGACAGGCCACACGTTTAAGCATGGGGGGGGGGTAAGAGCCCTCTTAGCTCAGCGTTGTATGTATTCAAATGATATACCCCTAACACTCTTTATATGCAGAAATGTATGATGCATAAAATCCCCACATTTGTTGAAAATGTGGTGCATAGTAAACATTGAAGCAATTATACTCAGACATCACTATAAATACATTTTGCAACCTAGATGCAGATAGAATATTAAGTACAGAGTAACCACACATTTTATTACAACTGAGTAGTAGAGCATACTTCCTGCTCTCTTTTTTTCCCTATTCCTCCCGCTCGTTTCCTTTTCTTATCTCTGGTTTACAATGCTTAAAGCAATTAAAAAAAACAAGATTAGTTTTCTTGTTATTTAGTGGAGTCCCAGTGGCAGATGCTATCTGGGAAACGACCATTCAACTGGCTAATTAAAATTCGCAACACTCCCACAAAGAGATAGTGAAAACTGTCAGGTCCTCAGATCCTATACTCATTTAGATTGAACATTTATCCAAGATGGAGCATTTGATATAGTTTACTTTCAATCAGCAGGAGCCTATATTTTGTAAATTGCTGTAAAAGGGTAAATTCAAGAATAGATAAAGCATAAAAATAGCGAAACAGGGGACAGGAATGACCCTCAGCAGTCCCATCCTACTCTTGGAGCTACATATGGGAGTGCGCTTTGGGTTGTGCCTGAGCCATATTCTGGTGATCCGGCCCCAAACCTCTTTGAGTCAATTCTAGCTGAGCGCAATAAGGCAAAGTTGTTTTTGAAGGCCGGTAATCTCACAACAGCAATGGTAATCACTTGTAAAAACTGGTAACCAGTGACAAGATGGCTGAACTCGAAGGATGGCTGTTTGGTCGCTCCATGTCTTACTAATCAGATTCTGCTCATCCTTGGATGGGCCAGGGGCTCATTGGGCCCCTGGCACCTCCATCGGACTGGGATCTCGGAGCCCCAGCTGGTCCTCAGGCACAGGGCTGTGGGGGTGGGAGCTCAGACACAGCTGTTCATCACTGCAAAGCGGGGGAGCTCTCCTGGGTCCTGCTGATCCCTGTATTGTCCGTTTTGCAACACAGGCGGGCCGAAGCTCTCCACTCCAGGTCCAGCCTGAGCTCTGACCTGGGGACCGGTCAGAGCTTTTTAACCCAGTTAAGCAGGAGAGTCCACCCTGGGCCTATGGGACCCCAACCTGGACTCTAAGTGACACAGCTGGCCTGAGAATGGTGCCCTGGGACAGAGGCTTTAATCCCTGGGCCAACTGGAGCTCTGATCTGGGGCCCAGACATAGCTTCTTAACTCAGCCAAGCAGGGATCCCATCCCAGGGGCTTTGTGACATGGCTGGCCTAGGAATGAAGCCAAGGGCAGGAGGCTTGCACCCCAAGGACATCCAGAGCAGTGACCTGGGGCGGGGTCAGAGCTTCTAAACTGGTGAAGCTGGGGAGCAATACAGTGCCTGCGAGACCCATCCTGCACTCTAAGTAACATGGTGGGCTAGAAAATGGAACCTTTGGGAGCAGGCTTCCATCCTGAGGTCAGCTGGACTGCTGATCTAGGGCCCAGTCAGAGCTTTTTAACCTAGTCAAGTGGAGGAGACCTTCCGGTGCCTGTGGAACTCTGTCCTGGGGTCTTTGCGACACGGCGGCCCAGATAACGATGTCCTGGACTGCGGGCTTCCATTCCTGGGCCAGATGGAGCTCTGACTCGGGGCCAGTTCAGATCTTCATAACCTGGCCAAGCACTGGAGCCACCCAGTGCCTGTGGGACCCTGCAGTGGCGTAACGAAACTTGAGGGGACCCCCCTGCAAAGTACATGGAGGGGGCCCCCTGCGAGCACACTCAGTAGCTCTCAGACTGGGGCACTGTGCTCACGGGGCTCCCTGGAGCTCGGGCCCCCCCACACTGCGGTGGCTGCGGGGACATTTGTTACACCACTGGGACCCCGTTCCAGGCACTTTGAGACATGGCAGGCCAGAGAATGGAACACAGGATGGAGCCTTCTACCCCAGGCCTACCGGAGTTCTGACCTGTGGCCCAGTCAGAGCTTCTTCATCCAACCAAGCATGGGAGTAATGCCCCAGGCCTGTAGGACCTTGTCCTGGGTACTTTGACTGGTGCACAGACCCCAGATCCTTACCCAGGGTGCATCAGAGCCCTGACGTGGGGCCCAGACAGGGCTTTTCAGCTCAGTGAACCAGGAGAGCCCTCCCTGGGCACTCTGTAACATGGCGGTCCAGCTCATTGACCCCAGTAGGGCCACACTAAATCCATGGCCTGGGCCCTTGGGTGAACTTTCTACCCCTCCGAGAGTAGAGCCTGGCACCTGGTTGCTTGTATGGGACTGCCAGGAACCTTGAACCATCAGGTGAAAGCAACCAGATGGACTGCAGGTCACCCACACCTTTACCCTACAACTGCTACAAAGGAAGTTCATGACCCATTCTTGTAATCTGTGCACACTGAGTGACAGCGGGGGACATTCAAACAAATGTATCCAGCCTGGTGAAGCCCTGGCTCTACCATACCATATTCCAGAGTTTTGCACTGAACCTGGTGCTCTTCTTTTTTCTCACCCCTGGATTATAAGGAGGTAGGGACAGCAGCTTTTTTTTTTTCTCTTGGGATTGATCAGGTGGAAGTCCTGAAGAAAGCCGGGGTATTATCACGTGCCGGCTGAAACATGTCGACATCTTAGCAGAGTGGAGGGGTAGGGCTCTATTAATGAGTAGCCATTACCACCATCCACGGGTCTGGATTAGACCATCTCTTGCACCTGGACAGTGTACCCAGTATTAAAGGTATAGCAGGGATACACTGTTACCAGTTTTATCAACTTATTCTGCCATCCTTTTTCACTTTTTTGATCCCTCACTATTTCGTCTCCTCTTACATGGTGTTTGTCTTCACCCTCCCTATTGCTCCACCTCCAGCGTTGGTTAGCGCGGAGGTGTGTTAGCAGGCCCTATGATGAAGCATGACACAGCTTGCTGTGTGTGAGGGCAGTTTTATATACACAGTGTGTGCCCTGTTTTACTCCTCTCCACAGTACGTGCCCTGCTTCACACCTCTCCTCTGTTCACTCACTACATTAGTTTTTACATAGTCCCTTTTCTTTGTTGTGTGATTTGAAGCCCTGGCTGAGCCTGAAGCTTCAAATGAGTCTTCGCTGAGACTTCCAGGGCAGCTCAGAATTCTGAACACTGAGTCACAGCCGAAAATTCTGTGTTTTAAGTACAAAATGGCACCAGTGACATTGGCGTAGCACATTTTGCACCACCCATGTGGGTGTGGTTAATGCTTCTGATGTAATTTCCTACACCCCTAATCATAATTTTGCACAGTTTTAGTTTCATCCCTTTGGTATTATCCCTTTTAATGATCACTCGGGGATCCCTTGGGATCAGAAGACAGCAGGTTGGTCACAGTGATGGCAAATAGAACAGCCATCTTTGAATTTATCTTAAAGAAGGTGCTGTATGTGAGTCCCAACAACATACTGCACATGTCTTTCATCCCCTAATTTAATAAATCTTTACCATCTCTCCAAAGAATTTCCCAAATATGTTGGGTGATCAGAAAACAAAATAATTCAGATGAAGTGTGCCTCATTCAAGTTCAATCACATAATATTTATTAATATTGCACAGTGCGGCCATCAATGATTCTATAAATTGTTTACTGACAAAGGTTGCAGCTCCCTCATGATCTGCATGTATGAGGACCCTCTTTATAAGAGTTTGCACCTTCTACACCTGGTCCAGAATGCCATCTTCCTGTGCATCAATTGGTGTTTTGCAGAAGTTAGGACCCGAGAAGGTATCTATGGAGAAAGATGAGGAGAGAAGAGTTTACTTCAGGGGCCTGTGAATCTTTCTGCTCTTTTCTGAAATGGAGTCTGCTTATGATTATGAATTTCTCTGAGTCACCAAATCGAAAAAAATATATATCTTGGCTCGTAGCTCTTCAATGTTTGCTACTTATGATCAATTAAGCACAACCATATGTGTATTTTCATTTCCGCTGATTCACGCACTGAAAAATGTGTAGCACACATGTTCCTTTTGGAAAGTTGTTTCCTGGTTCTTTCTGTATAATCTGTATCACGTTAGTATGTTCAGTGATTAGCAAAAAGAAAAAACACTTGTGTCAGCCATCTCAGACACCCTCCTTAGCATCCTACTGGTTCCCAACCAGCAGTCCCCATGACAGCAGACATGGTACCCTTTAACACCTGAATCCTCAGCTGAAGATGTCAGTGCCACCAAGAATGCATCCCAGTTCTCTTCCATCAAGCAGGCGCCGACCCATTGCTAATCCAAGGAGGTAGAGCTCCTATTCACAGTCTGCGCAAGAATACTTACTAACCTAGGAACAGTAGTCCTGCACCAAGCTGCCTTCCTCTGGCCATGGCGATTTCCTGTGCTGCCAGGCGGGTGCCAACTGGCCTGGATGCCTTGCTCTCCAGCTGGAGAACTGCGCCTGCTTCCGTCCCTAACTTCTCAACCCCATAGTTTCCGCTTCCCCATGGTTGCCATTTGCTTTAAGTCGATGTCACGCTGCCAAGCAGCCTGTAATGTTTTCCTGAAGTCACAAAGTACTTGCATAATGTAAGGCAAAAAAAAAAATGTCAATGTTCACTCTGTGGCCTAAGTCTTCATTGGCTGCCAATTGTGAACATTGCTATGGGTAAGCCAATCACCATGGCCCTATTCATTCATCTCTGATTGGCTGCTACTGGCAGAAGCTTATCCATTCAAGTCATTTCCACTTCCGTAGAAATATACCCATATCACGGAAAAGGCTACAAAGGCATTTTTATAGGGTGCAATCGGTTTTCTGTCTTCCTTATATTTAATTACTATAGTGAAAGAAGGGCTGTAAACGAGGAAAGTAGTTGTCAACGTAATGTAGATTACCAGTAATTTATAAGTTGTTTTTGTTTTCCAAACTCTATTTCTGAACGGATGTTCTTTGGCAATGCTGGGGGGTGTCCCTGCTCCCTCAATTTCTTGCGACACCCCAGGCGTTCTTTCCAGAAAGAAATGTGGAATATAGACTTAGACAAATATTGAAAACATCTTAATGCTTTCAGCTAGACACAGAACGCAGGGTTTTGAGATTTGATAAATGTGTTTCAATTTAGAACATGCGACCCCCCCCCAGGACTTGTAAAGTTTCTATTTTTTATATCTGTGCCGTTCTGCACGTCCAAGAGACCAGCTGTATTCCCAACTGGACCATTATGCCTTTACAAAAAATAGTTCTCCGGCATTTGTAAATATCTCTTCCTGTTGAGTCGAGATTTATTAATGCAGGGCTGGAGTGCTCCAAGGTCTGTAACTCAATGTTTCACGCGGAAACAGAAATGAATTTAAATAAAAATAAAAAATAAAGATTATGCTGCAGGGGCTGCAGGCCTGAGAGTCTCGGTACCGAACAGAGCTCAGAAGTCCTGATGTCCCAGCTGACTCGGTGCCTCTTCGGTGACCAGAGATCCTGCCCTTGGCCACGCCTCTAATGGAAGTGCTCTGCTGCCAAATCAACCTGGTAACGAAAGTTTGCTCCTCCCGTCAGCCACTTGTCTGCACCCACTCTCTCACTTCACTCCATTTTATCCTCCAGTTCCACACAGTGGCATAGCGTGGGTGGGGCCATAGGGGTGTATGCCCCGAGCACAAAATTCTTAGGGGTGCAAAATTGAGGGTGCAAATTGCAAATTGCGCCGGGCAATACTTGCCTTGCTCTGGGATCTCAAAGCGATACCAAAGGGGATGATGGACGGAGCGTTAGAGCAAATCAAACACTCACCCCCAGTCAACTGATCTGGGTTTAATCCATCATCATTCTTTAGCTCACTCCACCACCCCAGTTCAGACATGGCCATATGCAAATCAGTCTGACCCTGTGCCTCATGGGAACAGTCCAGCCCGAACTGCCAAGCCATGTCTTCCCTGGACCGGAAACAAGCATCCTGGGACCGGTTTCGGGTTCAAAACCCTCATCAGCCAGGCTATCTTGAATCCAGTGGCAAAGTGAGCAAGGGACCCACGTCTGGGCATACCCTGCCAACTTAGGGCGAACAAAGCGATACCAAAGGGGATGATGGATGGAGCGTTAGAGCAAATCAAACACTCACCCCCAGTCAACTGATCTGGGTTTAATCCATCATCATTCTTTAGCTCACTCCACCACCCCAGTTCAGACATGGCCATATGCAAATCAGTCTGACCCTGTGCCTCATGGGAACAGTCCAGCCCGAACTGCCAAGCCATGTCTTCCCTGGACCGGAAACAAGCATCCTGGGACCGGTTTCGGGTTCAAAACCCTCATCAGCCAGGCTATCTTGAATCCAGTGGCAAAGTGAGCAAGGGACCCACGTCTGGGTATACCCTGCCAACTTAGGGCGAACAAAGCGATACCAAAGGGGATGATGGACGGAGCGTTAGAGCAAATCAAACACTCACCCCCAGTCAACTGATCTGGGTTTAATCCATCATCATTCTTTAGCTCACTCCACCACCCCAGTTCAGACATGGCCATATGCAAATCAGTCTGACCCTGTGCCTCATGGGAACAGTCCAGCCCGAACTGCCAAGCCATGTCTTCCCTGGACCGGAAACAAGCATCCTGGGACCGGTTTCCGGTTCAAAACCCTCATCAGCCAGGCTATCTTGAATCCAGTGGCAAAGTGAGCAAGGGACCCACGTCTGGGCATACCCTGCCAACTTAGGGCAAACAAAGCGATACCAAAGGGGATGATGGACGGAGCGTTAGAGCAAATCAAACACTCACCCCCAGTCAACTGATCTGGGTTTAATCCATCAGAATTCTTTAGCTCACTCCACCACCCCAGTTCAGACATGGCCATATGCAAATCAGTCTGACCCTGTGCCTCATGGGAACAGTCCAGCCCGAACTGCCAAGCCATGTCTTCCCTGGACCGGAAACAAGCATCCTGGGAATGGGTTTCGGGTTCAAAACCCTCATCAGCCAGGCTATCTTGAATCCAGTGGCAAAGTGAGCAAGGGACCCACGTCTGGGCATACCCTGCCAACTTAGGGCGAACAAAGCGATACCAAAGGGGATGATGGACGGAGCGCTAGAGCAAATCAAACACTCACCCCCAGTCAACTGATCTGGGTTTAATCCATCATCATTCTTTAGCTCACTCCACCACCCCAGTTCAGACATGGCCATATGCAAATCAGTCTGACCCTGTGCCTCATGGGAACAGTCCAGCCCGAACTGCCAAGCCATGTCTTCCCTGGACCGGAAACAAGCATCCTGGGACCGGTTTCGGGTTCAAAACCCTCATCAGCCAGGCTATCTTGAATCCAGTGGCAAAGTGAGCAAGGGACCCACGTCTGGGCATACCCTGCCAACTTAGGGCGAACAAAGCGATACCAAAGGGGATGATGGACGGAGCGCTAGAGCAAATCAAACACTCACCCCCAGTCAACTGATCTGGGTTTAATCCATCATCATTCTTTAGCTCACTCCACCACCCCAGTTCAGACATGGCCATATGCAAATCAGTCTGACCCTGTGCCTCATGGGAACAGTCCAGCCCGAACTGCCAAGCCATGTCTTCCCTGGACCGGAAACAAGCATCCTGGGACCGGTTTCGGGTTCAAAACCCTCATCAGCCAGGCTATCTTGAATCCAGTGGCAAAGTGAGCAAGGGACCCACGTCTGGGCATACCCTGCCAACTTAGGGCGAACAAAGCGATACCAAAGGGGATGATGGACGGAGCGCTAGAGCAAATCAAACACTCACCCCCAGTCAACTGATCTGGGTTTAATCCATCATCATTCTTTAGCTCACTCCACCACCCCAGTTCAGACATGGCCATATGCAAATCAGTCTGACCCTGTGCCTCATGGGAACAGTCCAGCCCGAACTGCCAAGCCATGTCTTCCCTGGACGGGAAACAAGCATCCTGGGACCGGTTTCGGGTTCAAAACCCTCATCAGCCAGGCTATCTTGAATCCAGTGGCAAAGTGAGCAAGGGACCCACGTCTGGGCATACCCTGCCAACTTAGGGCGAACAAAGCGATACCAAAGGGGATGATGGACGGAGCGCTAGAGCAAATCAAACACTCACCCCCAGTCAACTGATCTGGGTTTAATCCATCATCATTCTTTAGCTCACTCCACCACCCCAGTTCAGACATGGCCATATGCAAATCAGTCTGACCCTGTGCCTCATGGGAACAGTCCAGCCCGAACTGCCAAGCCATGTCTTCCCTGGACCGGAAACAAGCATCCTGGGACCGGTTTCGGGTTCAAAACCCTCATCAGCCAGGCTATCTTGAATCCAGTGGCAAAGTGAGCAAGGGACCCACGTCTGGGCATACCCTGCCAACTTAGGGCGAACAAAGCGATACCAAAGGGGATGATGGACGGAGCGCTAGAGCAAATCAAACACTCACCCCCAGTCAACTGATCTGGGTTTAATCCATCATCATTCTTTAGCTCACTCCACCACCCCAGTTCAGACATGGCCATATGCAAATCAGTCTGACCCTGTGCCTCATGGGAACAGTCCAGCCTGAACTGCCAAGCCATGTCTTCCCTGGACCGGAAACAAGCATCCTGGGACCGGTTTCGGGTTCAAAACCCTCATCAGCCAGGCTATCTTGAATCCAGTGGTAAAGTGAGCAAGGGACCCTCGTCTGGGCATACCCTGCCAACTTAGGGCGAACAAAGCGATACCAAAGGGGATGATGGACGAAGCGCTAGAGCAAATCAAACACTCACCCCCAGTCAACTGATCTGGGTTTAATCCATCATCATTCTTTAGCTCACTCCACCACCCCAGTTCAGACATGGCCATATGCAAATCAGTCTGACCCTGTGCCTCATCGGAACAGACCAGCCCGAACTGCCAAGCCATGTCTTCCCTGGACCGGAAACAAGCATCCTGGGACCGGTTTCGGGTTCAAAACCCTCATCAGCCAGGCTATCTTGAATCCAGTGGCAAAGTGAGCAAGGGACCCACGTCTGGGCATACCCTGCCAACTTAGGGCGAACAAAGCGATACCAAAGGGGATGATGGACGGAGCGCTAGAGCAAATCAAACACTCACCCCCAGTCAACTGATCTGGGTTTAATCCATCATCATTCTTTAGCTCACTCCACCACCCCAGTTCAGACATGGCCATATGCAAATCAGTCTGACCCTGTGCCTCATGGGAACAGTCCAGCCCGAACTGCCAAGCCATGTCTTCCCTGGACCGGAAACAAGCATCCTGGGACCGGTTTCGGGTTCAAAACCCTCATCAGCCAGGCTATCTTGAATCCAGTGGCAAAGTGAGCAAGGGACCCACGTCTGGGCATACCCTGCCAACTTAGGGCGAACAAAGCGATACCAAAGGGGATGATGGACGGAGCGTTAGAGCAAATCAAACACTCACCCCCAGTCAACTGATCTGGGTTTAATCCATCATCATTCTTTAGCTCACTCCACCACCCCAGTTCAGACATGGCCATATGCAAATCAGTCTGACCCTGTGCCTCATGGGAACAGTCCAGCCCGAACTGCCAAGCCATGTCTTCCCTGGACCGGAAACAAGCATCCTGGGACCGGTTTCGGGTTCAAAACCCTCATCAGCCAGGCTATCTTGAATCCAGTGGCAAAGTGAGCAAGGGACCCACGTCTGGGCATACCCTGCCAACTTAGGGTGAACAAAGCGATACCAAAGGGGATGATGGACGGAGCGCTAGAGCAAATCAAACACTCACCCCCAGTCAACTGATCTGGGTTTAATCCATCATCATTCTTTAGCTCACTCCACCACCCCAGTTCAGACATGGCCATATGCAAATCAGTCTGACCCTGTGCCTCATGGGAACAGTCCAGCCCGAACTGCCAAGCCATGTCTTCCCTGGACCGGAAACAAGCATCCTGGGACCGGTTTCGGGTTCAAAACCCTCATCAGCCAGGCTATCTTGAATCCAGTGGCAAAGTGAGCAAGGGACCCACGTCTGGGCATACCCTGCCAACTTAGGGCGAACAAAGCGATACCAAAGGGGATGATGGACGGAGCGCTAGAGCAAATCAAACACTCACCCCCAGTCAACTGATCTGGGTTTAATCCATCATCATTCTTTAGCTCACTCCACCACCCCAGTTCAGACATGGCCATATGCAAATCAGTCTGACCCTGTGCCTCATGGGAACAGTCCAGCCCGAACTGCCAAGCCATGTCTTCCCTGGACCGGAAACAAGCATCCTGGGACCGGTTTCGGGTTCAAAACCCTCATCAGCCAGGCTATCTTGAATCCAGTGGCAAAGTGAGCAAGGGACCCACGTCTGGGCATACCCTGCCAACTTAAGGCGAACAAAGCGATACCAAAGGGGATGATGGACGGAGCGCTAGAGCAAATCAAACACTCACCCCCAGTCAACTGATCTGGGTTTAATCCATCATCATTCTTTAGCTCACTCCACCACCCCAGTTCAGACATGGCCATATGCTAATCAGTCTGACCCTGTGCCTCATGGGAACAGTCCAGCCCGAACTGCCAAGCCATGTCTTCCCTGGACCGGAAACAAGCATCCTGGGACCGGTTTCGGGTTCAAAACCCTCATCAGCCAGGCTATCTTGAATCCAGTGGCAAAGTGAGCAAGGGACCCACGTCTGGGCATACCCTGCCAACTTAGGGCGAACAAAGCGATACCAAAGGGGATGATGGACGGAGCGCTAGAGCAAATCAAACACTCACCCCCAGTCAACTGATCTGGGTTTAATCCATCATCATTCTTTAGCTCACTCCACCACCCCAGTTCAGACATGGCCATATGCAAATCAGTCTGACCCTGTGCCTCATGGGAACAGTCCAGCCCGAACTGCCAAGCCATGTCTTCCCTGGACCGGAAACAAGCATCCTGGGACCGGTTTCGGGTTCAAAACCCTCATCAGCCAGGCTATCTTGAATCCAGTGGCAAAGTGAGCAAGGGACCCACGTCTGGGCATACCCTGCCAACTTAGGGCGAACAAAGCGATACCAAAGGGGATGATGGACGGAGCGCTAGAGCAAATCAAACACTCACCCCCAGTCAACTGATCTGGGTTTAATCCATCATCATTCTTTAGCTCACTCCACCACCCCAGTTCAGACATGGCCATATGCAAATCAGTCTGACCCTGTGCCTCATGGGAACAGTCCAGCCCGAACTGCCAAGCCATGTCTTCCCTGGACCTGAAACAAGCATCCTGGGACCGGTTTCGGGTTCAAAACCCATCAGCCAGGCTATCTTGAATCCAGTGGTAAAGTGAGCAAGGGACCCTCGTCTGGGCATACCCTGCCAACTTAGGGCGAACAAAGCGATACCAAAGGGGATGATGGACGGAGCGCTAGAGCAAATCAAACACTCACCCCCAGTCAACTGATCTGGGTTTAATCCATCATCATTCTTTAGCTCACTCCACCACCCCAGTTCAGACATGGCCATATGCAAATCAGTCTGACCCTGTGCCTCATGGGAACAGACCAGCCCGAACTGCCAAGCCATGTCTTCCCTGGACCGGAAACAAGCATCCTGGGACCGGTTTCGGGTTCAAAACCCTCATCAGCCAGGCTATCTTGAATCCAGTGGCAAAGTGAGCAAGGGACCCACGTCTGGGCATACCCTGCCAACTTAGGGCGAACAAAGCGATACTCAAAGGGGATGATGGACGGAGCGTTAGAGCAAATCAAACACTCACCCCCAGTCAACTGATCTGGGTTTAATCCATCATCATTCTTTAGCTCACTCCACCACCCCAGTTCAGACATGGCCATATGCAAATCAGTCTGACCCTGTGCCTCATGGGAACAGTCCAGCCCGAACTGCCAAGCCATGTCTTCCCTGGACCGGAAACAAGCATCCTGGGACCGGTTTCGGGTTCAAAACCCTCATCAGCCAGGCTATCTTGAATCCAGTGGCAAAGTGAGCAAGGGACCCACGTCTGGGCATACCCTGCCAACTTAGGGCGAACAAAGCGATACCAAAGGGGATGATGGACGGAGCGTTAGAGCAAATCAAACACTCACCCCCAGTCAACTGATCTGGGTTTAATCCATCATCATTCTTTAGCTCACTCCACCACCCCAGTTCAGACATGGCCATATGCAAATCAGTCTGACCCTGTGCCTCATGGGAACAGTCCAGCCCGAACTGCCAAGCCATGTCTTCCCTGGACCGGAAACAAGCATCCTGGGACCGGTTTCGGGTTCAAAACCCTCATCAGCCAGGCTATCTTGAATCCAGTGGCAAAGTGAGCAAGGGACCCACGTCTGGGCATACCCTGCCAACTTAGGGCGAACAAAGCGATACCAAAGGGGATGATGGACGGAGCGTTAGAGCAAATCAAACACTCACCCCCAGTCAACTGATCTGGGTTTAATCCCTCATCATTCTTTAGCTCACTCCACCACCCCAGTTCAGACATGGCCATATGCAAATCAGTCTGACCCTGTGCCTCATGGGAACAGTCCAGCCCGAACTGCCAAGCCATGTCTTCCCTGGACCGGAAACAAACATCCTGGGACCGGTTTCGGGTTCAAAACCCTCATCAGCCAGGCTATCTTGAATCCAATGGCAAAGTGAGCAAGGGACCCACGTCTGGGCATACCCTGCCAACTTAGGGCGAACAAAGCGATACCAAAGGGGATGATGGACGGAGCGTTAGAGCAAATCAAACACTCACCCCCAGTCAACTGATCTGGGTTTAATCCATCATCATTCTTTAGCTCACTCCACCACCCCAGTTCAGACATGGCCATATGCAAATCAGTCTGACCCTGTGCCTCATGGGAACAGTCCAGCCCGAACTGCCAAGCCATGTCTTCCCTGGACCGGAAACAAGCATCCTGGGACCGGTTTCGGGTTCAAAACCCTCATCAGCCAGGCTATCTTGAATCCAGTGGCAAAGTGAGCAAGGGACCCACGTCTGGGCATACCCTGCCAACTTAGGGCGAACAAAGCGATACCAAAGGGGATGATGGACGGAGCGTTAGAGCAAATCAAACACTCACCCCCAGTCAACTGATCTGGGTTTAATCCATCATCATTCTTTAGCTCACTCCACCACCCCAGTTCAGACATGGCCATATGCAAATCAGTCTGACCCTGTGCCTCATGGGAACAGTCCAGCCCGAACTGCCAAGCCATGTCTTCCCTGGACCGGAAACAAGCATCCTGGGACCGGTTTCCGGTTCAAAACCCTCATCAGCCAGGCTATCTTGAATCCAGTGGCAAAGTGAGCAAGGGACCCACGTCTGGGTATACCCTGCCAACTTAGGGCGAACAAAGCGATACCAAAGGGGATGATGGACGGAGCGTTAGAGCAAATCAAACACTCACCCCCAGTCAACTGATCTGGGTTTAATCCATCATCATTCTTTAGCTCACTCCACCACCCCAGTTCAGACATGGCCATATGCAAATCAGTCTGACCCTGTGCCTCATGGGAACAGTCCAGCCCGAACTGCCAAGCCATGTCTTCCCTGGACCGGAAACAAGCATCCTGGGACCGGTTTCCGGTTCAAAACCCTCATCAGCCAGGCTATCTTGAATCCAGTGGCAAAGTGAGCAAGGGACCCACGTCTGGGCATACCCTGCCAACTTAGGGCGAACAAAGCGATACCAAAGGGGATGATGGACGGAGCGTTAGAGCAAATCAAACACTCACCCCCAGTCAACTGATCTGGGTTTAATCCATCATCATTCTTTAGCTCACTCCACCACCCCAGTTCAGACATGGCCATATGCAAATCAGTCTGACCCTGTGCCTCATGGGAACAGTCCAGCCCGAACTGCCAAGCCATGTCTTCCCTGGACCGGAAACAAGCATCCTGGGACCGGTTTCGGGTTCAAAACCCTCATCAGCCAGGCTATCTTGAATCCAGTGGCAAAGTGAGCAAGGGACCCACGTCTGGGCATACCCTGCCAACTTAGGGCGAACAAAGCGATACCAAAGGGGATGATGGACGGAGCGTTAGAGCAAATCAAACACTCACCCCCAGTCAACTGATCTGGGTTTAATCCATCATCATTCTTTAGCTCACTCCACCACCCCAGTTCAGACATGGCCATATGCAAATCAGTCTGACCCTGTGCCTCATGGGAACAGTCCAGCCCGAACTGCCATACCATGTCTTCCCTGGACCGGAAACAAGCATCCTGGGACCGGTTTCGGGTTCAAAACCCATCAGCCAGGCTATCTTGAATCCAGTGGTAAAGTGAGCAAGGGACCCTCATCTGGGCATACCCTGCCAACTTAGGGCGAACAAAGCGATACCAAAGGGGATGATGGACGAAGCGCTAGAGCAAATCAAACACTCACCCCCAGTCAACTGATCTGGGTTTAATCCATCATCATTCTTTAGCTCACTCCACCACCCCAGTTCAGACATGGCCATATGCAAATCAGTCTGACCCTGTGCCTCATGGGAACAGTCCAGCCCGAACTGCCAAGCCATGTCTTCCCTGGACCGGAAACAAGCATCCTGGGACCGGTTTCGGGTTCAAAACCCTCATCAGCCAGGCTATCTTGAATCCAGTGGCAAAGTGAGCAAGGGACCCACGTCTGGGCATACCCTGCCAACTTAGGGCGAACAAAGCGATACCAAAGGGGATGATGGACGGAGCGCTAGAGCAAATCAAACACTCACCCCCAGTCAACTGATCTGGGTTTAATCCATCATCATTCTTTAGCTCACTCCACCACCCCAGTTCAGACATGGCCATATGCAAATCAGTCTGACCCTGTGCCTCATGGGAACAGACCAGCCCGAACTGCCAAGCCATGTCTTCCCTGGACCGGAAACAAGCATCCTGGGACCGGTTTCGGGTTCAAAACCCTCATCAGCCAGGCTATCTTGAATCCAGTGGCAAAGTGAGCAAGGGACCCACGTCTGGGCATACCCTGCCAACTTAGGGCGAACAAAGCGATACCAAAGGGGATGATGGACGGAGCGTTAGAGCAAATCAAACACTCACCCCCAGTCAACTGATCTGGGTTTAATCCATCATCATTCTTTAGCTCACTCCACCACCCCAGTTCAGACATGGCCATATGCAAATCAGTCTGACCCTGTGCCTCATGGGAACAGTCCAGCCCGAACTGCCAAGCCATGTCTTCCCTGGACCGGAAACAAGCATCCTGGGACCGGTTTCAGGTTCAAAACCCTCATCAGCCAGGCTATCTTGAATTCAGTGGCAAAGTGAGCAAGGGACCCACGTCTGGGCATACCCTGCCAACTTAGGGCGAACAAAGCGATACCAAAGGGGATGATGGACGGAGCGTTAGAGCAAATCAAACACTCACCCCCAGTCAACTGATCTGGGTTTAATCCATCATCATTCTTTAGCTCACTCCACCACCCCAGTTCAGACATGGCCATATGCAAATCAGTCTGACCCTGTGCCTCATGGGAACAGTCCAGCCCGAACTGCCAAGCCATGTCTTCCCTGGACAGGAAACAAGCATCCTGGGACCGGTTTCGGGTTCAAAACCCTCATCAGCCAGGCTATCTTGAATCCAGTGGCAAAGTGAGCAAGGGACCCACGTCTGGGCATACCCTGCCAACTTAGGGCGAACAAAGCGATACCAAAGGGGATGATGGACGGAGCGTTAGAGCAAATCAAACACTCACCCCCAGTCAACTGATCTGGGTTTAATCCATCATCATTCTTTAGCTCACTCCACCACCCCAGTTCAGACATGGCCATATGCAAATCAGTCTGACCCTGTGCCTCATGGGAACAGTCCAGCCCGAACTGCCAAGCCATGTCTTCCCTGGACCGGAAACAAGCATCCTGGGACCGGTTTCGGGTTCAAAACCCTCATCAGCCAGGCTATCTTGAATCCAGTGGCAAAGTGAGCAAGGGACCCACGTCTGGGCATACCCTGCCAACTTAGGGCGAACAAAGCGATACCAAAGGGGATGATGGACGGAGCGTTAGAGCAAATCAAACACTCACGCCCAGTCAACTAATCTGGGTTTAATCCATCATCATTCTTTAGCTCACTCCACCACCCCAGTTCAGACATGGCCATATGCAAATCAGTCTGACCCTGTGCCTCATGGGAACAGTCCAGCCCGAACTGCCAAGCCATGTCTTCCCTGGACCGGAAACAAGCATCCTGGGACCGGTTTCGGGTTCAAAACCCTCATCAGCCAGGCTATCTTGAATCCAGTGGCAAAGTGAGCAAGGGACCCACGTCTGGGTATACCCTGCCAACTTAGGGCGAACAAAGCGATACCAAAGGGGATGATGGACGGAGCGTTAGAGCAAATCAAACACTCACCCCCAGTCAACTGATCTGGGTTTAATCCATCATCATTCTTTAGCTCACTCCACCACCCCAGTTCAGACATGGCCATATGCAAATCAGTCTGACCCTGTGCCTCATGGGAACAGTCCAGCCCGAACTGCCAAGCCATGTCTTCCCTGGACCGGAAACAAGCATCCTGGGACCGGTTTCGGGTTCAAAACCCTCATCAGCCAGGCTATCTTGAATCCAATGGCAAAGTGAGCAAGGGACCCACGTCTGGGCATACCCTGCCAACTTAGGGCAAACAAAGCGATACCAAAGGGGATGATGGACGGAGCGTTAGAGCAAATCAAACACTCACCCCCAGTCAACTGATCTGGGTTTAATCCATCATCATTCTTTAGCTCACTCCACCACCCCAGTTCAGACATGGCCATATGCAAATCAGTCTGACCCTGTGCCTCATGGGAACAGTCCAGCCCGAACTGCCAAGCCATGTCTTCCCTGGACCGGAAACAAGCATCCTGGGACCGGTTTCGGGTTCAAAACCCTCATCAGCCAGGCTATCTTGAATCCAGTGGCAAAGTGAGCAAGGGACCCACGTCTGGGCATACCCTGCCAACTTAGGGCGAACAAAGCGATACCAAAGGGGATGATGGACGGAGCGTTAGAGCAAATCAAACACTCACCCCCAGTCAACTGATCTGGGTTTAATCCATCATCATTCTTTAGCTCACTCCACCACCCCAGTTCAGACATGGCCATATGCAAATCAGTCTGACCCTGTGCCTCATGGGAACAGTCCAGCCCGAACTGCCAAGCCATGTCTTCCCTGGACCGGAAACAAGCATCCTGGGACCGGTTTCGGGTTCAAAACCCTCATCAGCCAGGCTATCTTGAATCCAGTGGCAAAGTGAGCAAGGGACCCACGTCTGGGCATACCCTGTCAACTTAGGGCGAACAAAGCGATACCAAAGGGGATGATGGACGGAGCGTTAGAGCAAATCAAACACTCACCCCCAGTCAACTGATCTGGGTTTAATCCATCATCATTCTTTAGCTCACTCCACCACCCCAGTTCAGACATGGCCATATGCAAATCAGTCTGACCCTGTGCCTCATGGGAACAGTCCAGCCCGAACTGCCAAGCCATGTCTTCCATGGACCGGAAACAAGCATCCTGGGACCGGTTTCGGGTTCAAAACCCTCATCAGCCAGGCTATCTTGAATCCAGTGGCAAAGTGAGCAAGGGACCCACGTCTGGGCATACCCTGCCAACTTAGGGCGAACAAAGCGATACCAAAGGGGATGATGGACGGAGCGTTAGAGCAAATCAAACACTCACCCCCAGTCAACTGATCTGGGTTTAATCCATCATCATTCTTTAGCTCACTCCACCACCCCAGTTCAGACATGGCCATATGCAAATCAGTCTGACCCTGTGCCTCATGGGAACAGTCCAGCCCGAACTGCCAAGCCATGTCTTCCCTGGACCGGAAACAAGCATCCTGGGACCGGTTTCCGGATCAAAACCCTCATCAGCCAGGCTATCTTGAATCCAGTGGCAAAGTGAGCAAGGGACCCACGTCTGGGCATACCCTGCCAACTTAGGGCGAACAAAGCGATACCAAAGGGGATAATGGACGGAGCGTTAGAGCAAATCAAACACTCACCCCCAGTCAACTGATCTGGGTTTAATCCATCATCATTCTTTAGCTCACTCCACCACCCCAGTTCAGACATGGCCATATGCAAATCAGTCTGACCCTGTGCCTCATGGGAACAGTCCAGCCCGAACTGCCAAGCCATGTCTTCCCTGGACCGGAAACAAGCATCCTGGGACCGGTTTCCGGTTAAAACCCTCATCAGCCAGGCTATCTTGAATCCAGTGGCAAAGTGAGCAAGGGACCCACGTCTGGGCATACCCTGCCAACTTAGGGCGAACAAAGCGATACCAAAGGGGATGATGGACGGAGCGTTAGAGCAAATCAAACACTCACCCCCAGTCAACTGATCTGGGTTTAATCCATCATCATTCTTTAGCTCACTCCACCACCCCAGTTCAGACATGGCCATATGCAAATCAGTCTGACCCTGTGCCTCATGGGAACAGTCCAGCCCGAACTGCCAAGCCATGTCTTCCCTGGACCGGAAACAAGCATCCTGGGACCGGTTTCGGGTTCAAAACCCTCATCAGCCAGGCTATCTTGAATCCAGTGGCAAAGTGAGCAAGGGACCCACGTCTGGGTATACCCTGCCAACTTAGGGCGAACAAAGCGATACCAAAGGGGATGATGGACGGAGCGTTAGAGCAAATCAAACACTCACCCCCAGTCAACTGATCTGGGTTTAATCCATCATCATTCTTTAGCTCACTCCACCACCCCAGTTCAGACATGGCCATATGCAAATCAGTCTGACCCTGTGCCTCATGGGAACAGTCCAGCCCGAACTGCCAAGCCATGTCTTCCCTGGACCGGAAACAAGCATCCTGGGACCGGTTTCCGGTTCAAAACCCTCATCAGCCAGGCTATCTTGAATCCAGTGGCAAAGTGAGCAAGGGACCCACGTCTGGGCATACCCTGCCAACTTAGGGCAAACAAAGCGATACCAAAGGGGATGATGGACGGAGCGTTAGAGCAAATCAAACACTCACCCCCAGTCAACTGATCTGGGTTTAATCCATCATCATTCTTTAGCTCACTCCACCACCCCAGTTCAGACATGGCCATATGCAAATCAGTCTGACCCTGTGCTTCATGGGAACAGTCCAGCCCGAACTGCCAAGCCATGTCTTCCCTGGACGGAAACAAGCATCCTGGGACCGGTTTCGGGTTCAAAACCCTCATCAGCCAGGCTATCTTGAATCCAGTGGCAAAGTGAGCAAGGGACCCACGTCTGGGCATACCCTGCCAACTTAGGGCGAACAAAGCGATACCAAAGGGGATGATGGACGGAGCGTTAGAGCAAATCAAACACTCACCCCCAGTCAACTGATCTGGGTTTAATCCATCATCATTCTTTAGCTCACTCCACCACCCCAGTTCAGACATGGCCATATGCAAATCAGTCTGACCCTGTGCCTCATGGGAACAGTCCAGCCCGAACTGCCAAGCCATGTCTTCCCTGGACCGGAAACAAGCATCCTGGGACCGGTTTCGGGTTCAAAACCCTCATCAGCCAGGCTATCTTGAATCCAGTGGCAAAGTGAGCAAGGGACCCACGTCTGGGCATACCCTGCCAACTTAGGGCGAACAAAGCGATACCAAAGGGGATGATGGACGGAGCGTTAGAGCAAATCAAACACTCACCCCCAGTCAACTGATCTGGGTTTAATCCATCATCATTCTTTAGCTCACTCCACCACCCCAGTTCAGACATGGCCATATGCAAATCAGTCTGACCCTGTGACTCATGGGAACAGTCCAGCCCGAACTGCCAAGCCATGTCTTCCCTGGACCGGAAACAAGCATCCTGGGACCGGTTTCGGGTTCAAAACCCATCAGCCAGGCTATCTTGAATCCAGTGGTAAAGTGAGCAAGGGACCCTCGTCTGGGCATACCCTGCCAACTTAGGGCGAACAAAGCGATACCAAAGGGGATGATGGACGAAGCGCTAGAGCAAATCAAACACTCACCCCCAGTCAACTGATCTGGGTTTAATCCATCATCATTCTTTAGCTCACTCCACCACCCCAGTTCAGACATGGCCATATGCAAATCAGTCTGACCCTGTGCCTCATGGGAACAGTCCAGCCCGAACTGCCAAGCCATGTCTTCCCTGGACCGGAAACAAGCATCCTGGGACCGGTTTCGGGTTCAAAACCCTCATCAGCCAGGCTATCTTGAATCCAGTGGCAAAGTGAGCAAGGGACCCACGTCTGGGCATACCCTGCCAACTTAGGGCGAACAAAGCGATACCAAAGGGGATGATGGACGGAGCGCTAGAGCAAATCAAACACTCACCCCCAGTCAACTGATCTGGGTTTAATCCATCATCATTCTTTAGCTCACTCCACCACCCCAGTTCAGACATGGCCATATGCAAATCAGTCTGACCCTGTGCCTCATGGGAACAGACCAGCCCGAACTGCCAAGCCATGTCTTCCCTGGACCGGAAACAAGCATCCTGGGACCGGTTTCGGGTTCAAAACCCTCATCAGCCAGGCTATCTTGAATCCAGTGGCAAAGTGAGCAAGGGACCCACGTCTGGGCATACCCTGCCAACTTAGGGCGAACAAAGCTATACCAAAGGGGATGATGGACGGAGCGTTAGAGCAAATCAAACACTCACCCCCAGTCAACTGATCTGGGTTTAATCCATCATCATTCTTTAGCTCACTCCACCACCCCAGTTCAGACATGGCCATATGCAAATCAGTCTGACCCTGTGCCTCATGGGAACAGTCCAGCCCGAACTGCCAATCCATGTCTTCCCTGGACCGGAAACAAGCATCCTGGGACCGGTTTCAGGTTCAAAACCCTCATCAGCCAGGCTATCTTGAATCCAGTGGCAAAGTGAGCAAGGGACCCACGTCTGGGCATACCCTGCCAACTTAGGGCGAACAAAGCGATACCAAAGGGGATGATGGACGGAGCGTTAGAGCAAATCAAACACTCACCCCCAGTCAACTGATCTGGGTTTAATCCATCATCATTCTTTAGCTCACTCCACCACCCCAGTTCAGACATGGCCATATGCAAATCAGTCTGACCCTGTGCCTCATGGGAACAGTCCAGCCCGAACTGCCAAGCCATGTCTTCCCTGGACAGGAAACAAGCATCCTGGGACCGGTTTCGGGTTCAAAACCCTCATCAGCCAGGCTATCTTGAATCCAGTGGCAAAGTGAGCAAGGGACCCACGTCTGGGCATACCCTGCCAACTTAGGGCGAACAAAGCGATACCAAAGGGGATGATGGACGGAGCGTTAGAGCAAATCAAACACTCACCCCCAGTCAACTGATCTGGGTTTAATCCATCATCATTCTTTAGCTCACTCCACCACCCCAGTTCAGACATGGCCATATGCAAATCAGTCTGACCCTGTGCCTCATGGGAACAGTCCAGCCCGAACTGCCAAGCCATGTCTTCCCTGGACCGGAAACAAGCATCCTGGGACCGGTTTCGGGTTCAAAACCCTCATCAGCCAGGCTATCTTGAATCCAGTGGCAAAGTGAGCAAGGGACCCACGTCTGGGCATACCCTGCCAACTTAGGGCGAACAAAGCGATACCAAAGGGGATGATGGACGGAGCGTTAGAGCAAATCAAACACTCACCCCCAGTCAACTGATCTGGGTTTAATCCATCATCATTCTTTAGCTCACTCCACCACCCCAGTTCAGACATGGCCATATGCAAATCAGTCTGACCCTGTGCCTCATGGGAACAGTCCAGCCCGAACTGCCAAGCCATGTCTTCCCTGGACCGGAAACAAGCATCCTGGGACCGGTTTCGGGTTCAAAACCCTCATCAGCCAGGCTATCTTGAATCCAGTGGCAAAGTGAGCAAGGGACCCACGTCTGGGCATACCCTGTCAACTTAGGGCGAACAAAGCGATACCAAAGGGGATGATGGACGGAGCGTTAGAGCAAATCAAACACTCACCCCCAGTCAACTGATCTGGGTTTAATCCATCATCATTCTTTAGCTCACTCCACCACCCCAGTTCAGACATGGCCATATGCAAATCAGTCTGACCCTGTGCCTCATGGGAACAGTCCAGCCCGAACTGCCAAGCCATGTCTTCCATGGACCGGAAACAAGCATCCTGGGACCGGTTTCGGGTTCAAAACCCTCATCAGCCAGGCTATCTGGAATCCAGTGGCAAAGTGAGCAAGGGACCCACTTCTGGGCATACCCTGCCAACTTAGGGCGAACAAAGCGATACCAAAGGGGATGATGGACGGAGCGTTAGAGCAAATCAAACACTCACCCCCAGTCAACTGATCTGGGTTTAATCCATCATCATTCTTTAGCTCACTCCACCACCCCAGTTCAGACATGGCCATATGCAAATCAGTCTGACCCTGTGCCTCATGGGAACAGTCCAGCCCGAACTGCCAAGCCATGTCTTCCCTGGACCGGAAACAAGCATCCTGGGACCGGTTTCCGGATCAAAACCCTCATCAGCCAGGCTATCTTGAATCCAGTGGCAAAGTGAGCAAGGGACCCACGTCTGGGCATACCCTGCCAACTTAGGGCGAACAAAGCGATACCAAAGGGGATAATGGACGGAGCGTTAGAGCAAATCAAACACTCACCCCCAGTCAACTGATCTGGGTTTAATCCATCATCATTCTTTAGCTCACTCCACCACCCCAGTTCAGACATGGCCATATGCAAATCAGTCTGACCCTGTGCCTCATGGGAACAGTCCAGCCCGAACTGCCAAGCCATGTCTTCCCTGGACCGGAAACAAGCATCCTGGGACCGGTTTCCGGTTCAAAACCCTCATCAGCCAGGCTATCTTGAATCCAGTGGCAAAGTGAGCAAGGGACCCACGTCTGGGCATACCCTGCCAACTTAGGGCGAACAAAGCGATACCAAAGGGGATGATGGACGGAGCGTTAGAGCAAATCAAACACTCACCCCCAGTCAACTGATCTGGGTTTAATCCATCATCATTCTTTAGCTCACTCCACCACCCCAGTTCAGACATGGCCATATGCAAATCAGTCTGACCCTGTGCCTCATGGGAACAGACCAGCCCGAACTGCCAAGCCATGTCTTCCCTGGACCGGAAACAAGCATCCTGGGACCGGTTTCGGGTTCAAAACCCTCATCAGCCAGGCTATCTTGAATCCAGTGGCAAAGTGAGCAAGGGACCCACGTCTGGGCATACCCTGCCAACTTAGGGCGAACAAAGCGATACCAAAGGGGATGATGGACGGAGCGTTAGAGCAAATCAAACACTCACCCCCAGTCAACTGATCTGGGTTTAATCCATCATCATTCTTTAGCTCACTCCACCACCCCAGTTCAGACATGGCCATATGCAAATCAGTCTGACCCTGTGCCTCATGGGAACAGTCCAGCCCGAACTGCCAAGCCATGTCTTCCCTGGACCGGAAACAAGCATCCTGGGACCGGTTTCAGGTTCAAAACCCTCATCAGCCAGGCTATCTTGAATCCAGTGGCAAAGAGAGCAAGGGACCCACGTCTGGGCATACCCTGCCAACTTAGGGCGAACAAAGCGATACCAAAGGGGATGATGGACGGAGCGTTAGAGCAAATCAAACACTCACCCCCAGTCAACTGATCTGGGTTTAATCCATCATCATTCTTTAGCTCACTCCACCACCCCAGTTCAGACATGGCCATATGCAAATCAGTCTGACCCTGTGCCTCATGGGAACAGTCCAGCCCGAACTGCCAAGCCATGTCTTCCCTGGACAGGAAACAAGCATCCTGGGACCGGTTTCGGGTTCAAAACCCTCATCAGCCAGGCTATCTTGAATCCAGTGGCAAAGTGAGCAAGGGACCCACGTCTGGGCATACCCTGCCAACTTAGGGCGAACAAAGCGATACCAAAGGGGATGATGGACGGAGCGTTAGAGCAAATCAAACACTCACCCCCAGTCAACTGATCTGGGTTTAATCCATCATCATTCTTTAGCTCACTCCACCACCCCAGTTCAGACATGGGCATATGCAAATCAGTCTGACCCTGTGCCTCATGGGAACAGTCCAGCCCGAACTGCCAAGCCATGTCTTCCCTGGACCAGAAACAAGCATCCTGGGACC